>CM042147.1:4263942-4396442 GCA_023376005.1 Doryteuthis pealeii
TTTGTCACTTTTTTTGGAAATTCAATACAGCTTTGATGGCGAAAGTTGCGGTTTGGTGTTATAAGAACTGACAGCAAAAATTAGATTCCTAACTTTAAAACTCATTTGAGCATTTCATTTTAAAGATCGTCAGCAAAAATATACACAAATACCCCATTTCCGCAGGATTTTGATGACAAAATGACTTCAAAATTTCATTATTTCAATAATAAATCCAAATAAAATTGATATTTTTCATTACATACAATGAATGGAAAATATATTCAATGTTTTAAATTTGCATTTTTTATTGAAAATTGTGTTAAAAGCTCCTAAACTATATAAATTATGTAACAACAGAACTGAATTGTTCTGTGTATTTTCCTTTCGAGGAAAATGCAGGCACAATGATTTGGTTATAATGTGCTTGTGCCTTGCTTCCTGTCCATACACAATCTGTGAAGCTTCTGTTGTTAATTTAACAGCTCTTCTAAGAGTTCATTTGTGGAAAAATCTTCTGGAACTGCAGGTTCACAAATCCCTCTTTGTAAGAGGTCAATCAGAGATGACCAGTGTGTAACTTCAAAATTGATTGAAGTAATTTTTTTCAATCTTTTCTTTGGCGGTTCACTACTTCTGAAAAAAAAAAGAAAGAAAATTTATCCAAACTTGATTATATTTTTGCAATGTAATTTGAATAAAACTTATAATTATTCTTGCAAATTGACATAACTAATTAGGTATGAATAAATGTTAACTTACCGAATGAACAAAATTTTTTTTATGGCCTCTTCCCTCATTGGACTTCAACATTGACAACAAAATGTTTTCCGGAAGTAAAGCAAAAGCATTGTGTTGTAAATTTTTTAATGCACCATTCTGGATTTCAGCTGACTGTTGCTTTATTCTCTGGATCATATCAAAGATATACAATTGTTGGTTATAGAAATTATTGTCCCTTTTTATTTCAAACCAACTAACTGCATATACTTGTATGACAAATTGGACAATGTTGCGTAATTCATCTGAGAGTTTTGGTGGATATGCACTTCTGGTCCATAGGCACATTAACCCGATAGCTAAAGTTAGCCATCTTGCTTGATTTAGAGGTCCAATCTTCCAGGAAGCAAATCTAGTGTTCACTTTACCTCGAGAAATACCTACAGCATATTCAAGAAGTAGTCGGTGGTCACCACTTAGGTCATCCATTGCCTTTGCATGGAGATACAAATTATCCAGAGGGCCACTGATACATTCAAATTTTACCTGGGGCAAATGATGGTAATTACTTTCACAAAGTTTCCCCAAAGGGCCAGTGAAAGTTGTTGGACTTCTTGTAGTTCCATCAATAGATTCAAATACCGCTCTGAATGGAAGTTCATTTTGATGAAGTGAACAGCCAATTGTGTGCACCTTCCTTTTTATTTTTTTCTCCAGAACTGTCACCATCCCTGCTTTACAACCAGTGTTTGTACTGGTATTGTCTACCAGAACTGCCTTAACAGTATTTACACTGTTGTATTCTTCTAGAACAGCAGCAACATCCTCAGCTAGATGAATACCAGTTGCACCAATGTTGGGTATGACTCGGTGGGTGAGATATTTATTTGAAGTGCCAATCTCTCTTGTAAATGTTAAGTGGCGCTCTGGTCCCTTACTCTTTTTAATTTTTTTTCATACCATTCTCTTCAATCTCATTGTATAGCAAAGTGTCTTTATCCACTTTGCAATCAACTCCAATGCAGATGAGATTGTCATAATCTTGAATATGCTTCTGATAGCTAGCTACCTTTACTCTTGCTTTTTCCCTATCTATTTTAGGTCCCAGCTGGAAACTGCCTTTTGGACCTGTTTTCTCTCTCTGATCTTTTATATATTCCCTCTCTTCAATGGGAACCTGAAATTTCAAAATTTGCATGTGTTTAATAACAGGTCTAGCATACATGACAAATATTAAGGAAAATATCATATCATTTACCAGAAAAAGGAATATTATCAGAGGTAAATTTAAATTTTAAAAATTGAGACATGAATTTGTTCAAATTAAACAAGTAAAAAACAATCAAGCATAGAATTAAGATTACCTTCTTGTTAGGAGGACAAGTGCAAACTATGTGCCTTGTTTGGCAATTTTCTTTGTTGCACTTCACAGCAAAGTCATCACATCTTAAGACGGGCAGTTTACAGCAACATGAAGAAATATCAAATAATCTGTCCAGCTGTTCCTCCATTCTTTTCACTTTGCGTGTGGTGAGAGATTTTCTGTTAACCTGTTTGGCCTTCTTGAAACAAAATATACCCACCTTCTGCCCTATATAATGTTCCCTTAACAAAGGCAATTGTGGGTTCACTGCTTGCCAAATAATAATTATTTCCTTTGCAATCAATTTGGAAATCTCAAAATTTTTTAAATGGGGATAGATATTTTTTAAGAAAATAACTAAACTGGATAACTTGTCGTAAAGTTGGGGGTTCATGCTTATCCAAAAGACAAGGTGCTCCAGAAAATTTTTTGGAACTGCTACTGCGGGTTAAAACTGAATGTCTTTTTACAGACATTTTTATCTGAAAATAAAAATAGAAATAAATGAAAAATTATAAATCAAACTGTTTTGGGCTATCTTCCAATTTCATATAAAAAAGCCTGACAATTATGGTAAGGAGTTGGGTTTGGTTTGTGTTAGGATTAAGCTGGGGCTAAAATTTTGGCATGAAAAGACAGGACACCCCCTCCTCCAAATAGCCACTAATTTATGGTAAATTCAAAAATCAAATTGATTTTAAAATAATCCAAAAATTATAAGAAAATATATTTTTTCTTTTTTTTTTTCTTCGTGAGAGGTTGTGTAAAACACACTAGGTATATCCAATTTGTAGAAAACCAGTGTTTTTACAAAACAACCCCCCTCCCGTTTCAAAGAAATTTACAAAAAAAATCAGAGAATTAACCGATTTTAATGAAATTTTCAGTGTTGATTTATCAATAAATTAATTTTATAATGCATTAGTTATTTGGTAATTCTTTTTCAATCAAGTGATAAATTTGTTTTGTAAACACGGATTTTACAACAGCAAATTGACTTAAAAATGTTTTAAATGTATTAAAAATAAATTACATGCATAATATTATTTTACTTTTTCTTCTTTTTTTTTACTGATTACTTATGATACTAATTTTCAATTTAGACAAAAATTTTACCTTAAATAATCGATTTAATTAATTTTAATTCCTTTTTAAAATTAAGGCAGACGAAAAGTTGGGTATTATTCTTAAAACATACACACTCCCTTAGGTAGCTTAAAGG
Source organism: Doryteuthis pealeii (assembly GCA_023376005.1). Classification (NCBI taxonomy): domain Eukaryota; kingdom Metazoa; phylum Mollusca; class Cephalopoda; order Myopsida; family Loliginidae; genus Doryteuthis; species Doryteuthis pealeii. The sequence goes on from CM042147.1 coordinate 4,267,227, forward strand.
TTTCGTGTATAAAATAGTATCAGCTACACTTTTCACTAAAACTGGAACATAACCGTATTTTAATAATTTCAAAGAGAAAATTTAATTTGAAACAAAATAAATAGAAAAAAAGAACCTGTTTTACTTACCAAAAGACAACTTCATCGCAGAAAGACAAAACTCGCGTTTTTTTGTTGTTGTTTTGTTTGAATTAAAGTCACTTAAAATACAAACTGATGTAGATTAAACAACCTTTTCTTTCCTTTCTTTTCAAATAATCAAGTATCTTGCATGAAAATAAAAAATACTAATTATTTTTACAATTTAAAACAAACAGTAGACGAATAACAGCATCTACGAAAGTCCGAGAACAGTAAAAACAAACTATATTTATTTTATTTTGACTAAAACGAAAAAAAAAAATCTTAGTTTTATGGCGTTTTATTTATAATTAAATTATCTTTTTTCCTATTGAAAAATAACAAATCCTGAATGTTAGAGAGAAAAAAAAGCGATTTTTTTTCAGTTTAATCTCAAACCAAAACAAATCTAAACCTAGTTTGTTTTGGTTTAGTAAACCAAAACAAACAGTTTAATTTTTAATTTTTTTAATATAAATTATTGATATCAAAGAAAAGTTTCAATTGAAAAAGATAAATTTTAAATGATATTTAAACATTTATTTCCTCCACAGTACATAATCTTTCGACTGCGGTAAATTCTCCCTACATCAAGCGCGGAAGCCACATTCCTGAGCCTTAATTTTCAGCCTTTAAATTCGTTTCCTCAAAAATTGGTAATGATTTGGAAAAAAATATTTTGTGTCGGTATTTATCATGTTAAACCCCAAATATCACTATTAGAGCTGTACCCCAGTTCCAAAATCGACCTTCCCTATTCACCATATCTACATACTAATAACATGCAATTGTATTTATATATACAACAAATAGTGGTTTACAGTGTGAACGGGAAGGCTAATTTGATTTTAATAAATATGTGCTTAGTATTATTGATTTCTAATAGTTTGGTTTTATCTTAATGAATATGAGCAAAAATCATGGGGGATAAATCTTAAAAGAAATCCATTAAAAAAAAGAAATAACTGTAATTTTATTCTTTACTTCCTATTTTAACTAAATAGCTAAATTGGGAAAATTTTGCAATGAAAGACGGGAGTGATGGAATATATAATATAATATTTTATAATATGTATAATATTTTATTACATTGAAACTTAAATACTTGCATATAAAATAGGGTGCATATATATGTTAGTTAGTTTAATGTGGTTTACAAAAAAAAATGTGATCCTATGACTTTTTTTCTTTGTTTATACTTGATATTGGAATATTTTTTTTTTAGTTATTAAATTGCATTTCATTCAGTCTAAAGAGGTTAATATTATGATTTAATGAAAAAAGAGTACTCAAACAAGTAAAGGATAACTATTTGGACCTTTTAATGGTGAAATAAACAAAAAGAATGTTTTTAGAATAAATTTGATTATTTCTTATTATTATAATGGAGATTATGTAACTGTCTGTCTGTAACCACAACTCAGTCACTGCTGACATCATGATTTTTTAGTTATCTAAGTTATATTCTCAACGATTAGGAAATAATTATTATTTAATCTTAATTAGCATTTTATTTATCAACAATGTCTCTATTAAAGCCTAGCTGAGTTAGATTTGCCGCAAAACTGACCATATTATTAATGAATTTAAAATCCTTAAATATGTGTTATATATCTCTAATAAATAAAGAGTTACATAGTATATGGTAGGAATAATTTTCATAATGATTTTTTAAGAATTGGGTTTAATAAATAATTATTTCCTGATACTGATTTCTAATACTGTCATGTTATTCTCAAACATATTATAGGGAATCCGATATATAATTTTATATTGAAATCAGTTAAAATAAGTGTAATATTTTTATATTCGTTCTTATTTAGTTTTGTTTGTCTTTCTAATTTGATATATTATGCAACATTAAAACTTAAATACTTGCGACCTAGAGGTGCATATTTTTGCTAGTATATATATATATATATATATATATATATATATATATACTAGCAAAAATATGCACTGCCTCGAATGGCAGTCTCTGGTGCAGTGGCTGCAAACAAAAGGTGATGCTTTCTGTAGGTGTTGGGGTGCTGCTGTTTCTCCTTTCTTTTAGCTCTCTTTTCTGTGGCAGCTTTTTTCCTCTCTTTTTCACTTCTTTTTGTTCCTTGTTTGACGAGGAGGCGCCAGGTTGCATGGTCTTCTGCACAAGCCTCCCACGTGTCTATGTCGATAAATATATATAATGTATATATATATTGCATATGTATATATATATATATATATATATATATATATATATATATATATATATATATATATATATATATATAAATATATATTATAATTACATATATAATATATTATAGAATATATATATATATGCATATATATTATATGTATTGTGTATGTATATTATATATCTATATTCTATCTATCTATCTAGATATATAGTGCTAATAAAGTCCATTAAAAATCAATAACTCACTTTATAAAAATAATATACTCATTTAATGAAAAACAAATCAAAGTTTTATTCTTGATGTATAATTTGATTATCACACATCAAGATAACCGCCCTCTTTCTTGAGATATTTAAAGTCTTCTGCAGGACTTCATAAACACCCTGTATATTATCTCTCTCTATATATATAATATATATCTATATTTTATTTATCTATATATATATGTTGGTTGTCAACTCATGCTCAAGCAAAACTATTTCCTTTTTTTTTTTTTTTTTTTTTTTTTCATTTACAAGCACCCAAGAGGCTGCAAACACGAAGATGACTCTTCAGTCCACTGATACTTCTGAAGAATCTACTACATAGTAAACATACTTGAGTGCTAGTAGCATTTGGCACTGTACCCTTGTGTTTTCTCAGATGACTCACCAGCCCAGCCCAGCCCAGCCCAGCCCTGGAGAGACATAAATTACATGTTTGAACCTCTCCACTTTGGATGTTGCTGGACTGAAATTTACCCTTTCTAACAGCACGTTTCGATTTTTTGTGTTTAATTTGGTTGGACTCAGATTGTTTCACAGGCCAGTAGATAATGGGTCTCCACAGCAATGGCAGTATTCCTCAAAGTGTCCTTGATACTAATAACATGCAATTGTCCTTAAACCCAATTTAGGTTTCCATGGACGATGTTTGTCAGTTGAGATTTCCCTGTTAAATAATTGTTTTGGAATTCAGCAATTATTCATGTGAACTAGATGACCAGACCAAGGATCAAACTCTTAATACTAGGCAGATGACATCTTTCAAGTATTATGGTATCTGTTATAAATGACAACCACTCTATCCCTAATATCCTGTGATGGCAATTCTGATGGAATCTCTCAAGTGTCCTGAAATGTTGTCTGTATACCACCACAGGCTTATAAAAGGCCAGTGAGCACATAGACTCTGTATATACCTAGCTTGGTAGGGATCTTAATGCCATGTTGCCTCCAAACCCACTTCTCAAGCAAACCAAAGGATCTGGTTGCTTTCTGCTACCTGGGGGACATTTCCCTATCCAAAGAGTTGTCTTGAGATAGTGTACTCTCAAGATAGACAAAGTGATCAAAAACTTTGTGGTGCTCACCATACACAAAGATACTGGGATTCTGTTTTAAACATCTTCACACTGGATTGTATGCCTGTGAAATTAGTAGACCAGTTCACATATCTAGGTAGTTATATCTCACCTACAGAAAGTGATGTCAGTATATGCATAGAAAAGGCATGGGCTGATATAGACAGATTATCAATCATATGGAAATCTGACCACACTGATAAGATAAGGTGGAAATTCTTCCAACCTATAACCATGTCACTACTACTATATGGCTGTACCATTTGGACTCTTATGAATTACTTAGAGAAAAAGATAAATGGGAACTCAACAAATCTTGGAAGCAGCACCCCACAAGAAAGCAGCTATAAAGTCACTTGCCCACTATCTCACAAACCATTAGAATAAAACAAACAAGCTATGCTAGACACAGTGTAGTCTGACCAGCAAAATCCTACATCAATCAACTCTGTGTGGATTTTGGATGATGTGTGGAGGACATCCCAGGGGCGATGAGTGAGAGGGATGGTTAGGGAGAGAGATTCATGAATGTCTGTGCTGTCAGCACAACATGATGATGATGGTTATATATATATATATAGTCTTGTTAATCACTAAAGGCGGTCATTAGTGATGTTACTCCAGTATCCTTACAGATTTTGGGTTTTGCAACATTATATCTGTTCAACTGGTAACCCTAACATGTTATTAAGCCGCCTCCTTTCCAGATTCGCTTTGTGTATTTTACAAATAGTTCATGAATTCTTATATATTGGCCCAGGGATATGCAACAGCCATGAAGAGACTTGTACATGCATAAAATAGATTGACAAAAAATACAATTTAAAAGAATAAAAATAAGATTAAACTTAAAATATACACTTTCAGGATTTTTATGTCTCTTCCACCTTTCAGGATTTTTATGTCTCTGCTCAAAGGAAGCAAATCCTGTTTTAAATGTCTTTCTCTACTCAGATCTTCTTAATGCTACCTTTTCCTAGGCCAGAATATCAATTTTAGTGATACAAGGAGAAAAAAAGCAACATCTGTAGAGCAGGGAGTGTTAAAGTGGCAAGTGCAATACAAATACCAACTCTTTGAGTGAGTGTGATTATACTTCAGTGAAAAATCAAGGCAAAATAACCAGTAATCACAAACAATGCAGGATATAATGACTTTATCTTCTCACTATGGTATTCTACTAATCTTTAGTGGCTGTGCTCTCCTGTTGACATTGCCATATTTTTTCACAAGACCACACTAATCTTTTATCATACTGTCATTCTGCTGATATATGCCATCAGAGTTACTGTTACACATAGAATAGCAGGATTTGTTATTAAGGTTCACTCTCTTAAATCTGTTGTGTTTTGAATTCAGAGTTTTTCCTTTTCCTAGCCTGATTGCCATACCAAGGCTAGACAGCCCAGTTTACATTGCTATTTAACCCATAGCTGAGGATGGTGGAAAAGAAATAGATGTCAGTACATCTGAGTTTGAATTAAGTCCAAGGTTATTGCATCCACAATGATTTTCAAATTCATCACTTTTTTAAAAAGAAGTTATCAAGGTCTTTTCTTCTGTTTGTACTAAAGAGATTAAAATGTATTTGATGCCATTGGAAATATATTTCTTAAGAGATTCTAAAAACAATGTCTTCTTATTTTAAAATTTTGATTTCAAATGTCTTTCATTGAAAGAATATTTACTCACTTAAGAGATTTGAAAAATGTCTTTTCATTTTAAGATTTTGATTTAATTAAAGAAATGTAATTATTATATATATATATATATATATATATATATATATATATATATATTATATGATAGATATAGATAAATAAACTGGATTTATTGAAGCATGAAAAAACAAGATTTATAGATAAATAAACTATTTAGATTTTGTATATTTGTTTTTTCATGCTTCAATAAATCCAGTTTATTTATCTATATCTATCATATGATATATATATATATATATATATATATATATATATATATATATGATAGATATAGATAGATATAGATAAATAAACTGGATTTATTGAAGCATGAAAGAACAAATATACAAAATCTAAATAGAAATTTTAAAATTTAACATGACTAAATTGGTTACTTACTTAACTTCCCCAACTCCAGAGCCAAAATGACATTAACTGAGAAAGTCTTAAAATGTAGTGAAATGTATTTGCTTTCTGTTTAGAACAATCTGATTTATAGCAATTAGAAAATATCTAAAGTCAATAGGATTTTAAATTTAAGTTAAACAATGGATTAAACAGTTATAAATTAATAAGGAAAAATTGATTATGTGTATGAACTATTTAATATATAAAGAAATACATACATACATACACATATGCACATATACATAGATACATGCATATATATATCTATATGTAAATAACAAGATTTTTTTTAATTGTAAAAGATAAAAACATGAAAATATATAGACTGACGGACAGCTTAAAGAGTATATAAAAATCATTATTGAACTCTTATCTAAGAGAAAGTTTGTAGTGGATAATGGGGTAATTTGGAGTGGTTTATTTAATATCAATTGTGTCGACCTGAAACTTTTTAAACTATTGGAGATTTAATTATGATAAATGTAGGAATAGATTAATAGATGAACATTTTTTGGAGTAGGTGGATACCTTGACAACCTCACCAATTGTGTCTACCTTAGATTTTTTTAAAACATTGGAGAGGCGGTATGATCTAATAAAGTCTACATCAGACATTGACACTAGGGTCAGGTGTGGTTTTGGGGTATTAGCATTGTTACCATCATCCCAGGGATGCCCCTGCAGCATATAAGATGCCACTAGACTTATTGAAAAAATGTGGGAAATATGTTTTATAACCATCTTTAAAATTTTCCATGTACTTATCTTGTATTTCTTTGATAGTTCTTTGTAGCTCTGTTATGTCTGTTATCTCATCTTACTTTCTTCATATATATATACTATACCTGTATACCCGTGGTTGTACACAGGTACACTTACCTTCTTTCCTCGGATACTTAGCTTCTGTTTCTTCTATCTTGCTATCTTTCATCTTAGCTTGGGCTGGATCTATCTATTGGTCGATCTCCTGCTATCTGACTGGTCTGGGCTGGTATTTTAGCTGGATCTTGTGTCATTCTGAATCTGTCTATCTCTCAGACGTCCTGTATTGTTACTTTTATTTTTAATGAATGACACAAAACTTTCTTTTTGTTTCAAGCTCACATTTTATTTTTTAAGATCCCAGATCAACAAGACACATGCAAGAATTTGGTTAATTGAACGGAACCAACCATTAAGGCCTGTTCCCTTCAGCGCAAAGCCAAAGACTGATTTTCTAATCTCACTTCCCATGTTCGCACTGGTGAACTGAAAGTGTAAGTCAAAGTATAGGATGCAGGGTTGCATTGTATCACTCACACTCCCTGCATGTTTCCACTAACTGTTATTTTAAAATCTATGCTACACTTACTGTACATAATTAATAGGCTACCTATTAATTATGTAAAAAAATATACAGTAGAACTTAATTTTCAGTAAATTCTATAATAATTGATATCTATTTGTTATTTAAGTGCAGATTGCAAGAATCTCCAGATTATGGTTAGAAATGAAGTATGAAAGAACAAAAATAAAAAATCTAAACAGAAATTTTAAAATTTAAGATCAGAAAATTGGTTACTCTATAGATAGAAAATATGTAAAGTCAATATCATTTTAAATTTAAAGTAAACAATGCATTGAACAGTTATAAATTAATGAGAAAAATTTGATTATATGTGTATGAAATACTTAATGTATAAAGAAATACATATATATATATATATATATATATATATGTATATGTATATGTATTTATTTATACTCTTTATTCATATACTCTTCTTTATTTTTTTAGTCCATCTTCCCACATTCACAACAAATTATTCCAGGAAGCACAGGGTAGTTTATTGGTCTATTTTGCCGATTCACAGTTTGGTGACTCATCAGGCCAGCTCTGCTCAGACATGGCCTTCTGCATTGTTCACACAGTAGACCAATTTTAAGCCCTTGCTTGTCTACTGCTTTATGAACGTGAACATCTCATTTTAACCGTTCATGTTGCATACGACTGGTCTCAAATTTCTTTGTGTCTTCCTGCAAAGTTTTTCTCCACTGCCCACAATATATATATATATATATATATATATATATATATACAGTGATTTGCATTGGACAAAGTATGTTTCTAAAATTGTCAAGACCTCTCTGGCTATCTATTAAAAGCTGTATATAGCTATGGTGAGGCCACACTTAGAATTATCATCACCTGTCTGGAAGACCTATCTAGCTCAGAACACTGACCTCTGGGAAACTGTTCAGTGATGTACAACCAAGCAAATACCCTCCATCGTGCATCTACCATACTCTGAATGTCTTGCTGCTGTGGACATGGATACATTAAAACTCCGATGTCTGGCAACTGACTTGGTAAACACCCACTTGGTAATTAACCATCTTGTCAACAGCAACCCTTAGCACCTTTTTGATTTCCATGTGTCTAACATATGTGGACATGCCTACAAAGTTAGAAAACAGCACAACTCCCATGGTTTTCAGAAACATTTTTTCACACAGAGTTGCTGAAGCATGGAACAAACTATTTACATCAGTTGCTGTTAAGACACTGTATCATTCAGAACCTCCATGCTTCCTGTAATTTAACAACGCTATACCTGATACTCCCTCTCCATATACATGCACACATAAATATCATGACTCATACACTGTTAATTTTCCTGACATTTGGACATTTTTCTATGTACTATACATGCATCTCTGATAAGTTGTAGTGCACCTGAACACTGTATGCAATAATTTCATTACTATAAATGTTAATTATTAAACTGCTTAGTTACAGTGTGTTGCTGCATAAAGAAATGTATTACTAGATAGTTGTTACTGTAAAAAAAAGTCTAAATTGGTAAAAACATATATTGTAATGAAGGAAATCCTAAGTAGTGCTGCCATAGGAAATGGTTTTTATTTATGTTCTGAAAAAGAAAATAGAAAAATACTTCACTTCTGAGCTTTCAGTAAGTAAGTAACAATTTTGTTAAATTTTGTTCTGCAAATATTGCATATATTAAAAAGAATTAATAAAATCTGAACGTTTACTGAATATATAATACACTGATTGTACTTTGTATGTGAACAACATAATATTATTAAACTGCTTATGACAACAATAATATCAGTGTATGCTACTGTTACATAATTGTTAGTACCCTAACACTTATTTACAGTAGTGTAGAAACCAAAATGGCTGTTATAAGTTGCAGCCGGCGGCCTTGAAGGATTGAGTGACACGGCTTGACCTCATCCTGATCCTTCTTCTGGTAGATACCATGAGAATCGGTGGAGAAGACTCTCTTCCGGTTTAGATTAGAAAGAGAGTTTAGTTCAGTATCGGCCAAACCACGAAGGTGGTAAGTAACGTTAAGTGCACTGCCGACTCAATCTGCGCAGGTAGTCTGGTGGGGATTTTGGAATAAAATATGATCTAAAGCAAATCGAAGTCTTGGGTTATTATCTAAAAACTAATAATGACACAGGGCTTCTGATAAAGAGAAATCCCCAATGGAAGACCAGACACAAAGTCCCCAAGATGAAGTCCAGACGCTAGAAGAAGAACGTAAGATACAAAAGATGAGCAGAAGAATAATAGAAGTAAAGAGAGTATACAACACTACATTGAATGTTGTAATAACAAAATTTAAAAATTAATAGATGTGTTTTGTAATTTACTCAAACACAAGTATAATTTTGTCTCATCTACAGCAACTTACCACCATAATCACATGGAGGACTTTCTACTAACAGTTATATATATATATATATATATATATATATATATATATATATATATATGGGAGTAAAATGAGGAAATTAATCTGACAGTATGTGAAAAAATGCAAACAAACACAGGATATTACACTGGAAGTTTATTATTAGTTGTAATGTCGACATTCGAATGTTTCGGCTTATATAGAAACCTTCTTCAGGACAATATGAAACAAGTAAAGGAAAAAAGATTTTTGTTGTTAAAAAGATGATGGATGTTTTTGAATGAGTTGTGTTTGGAAATATGTTGAAAAGGTTCATAACCATAGATTAGTGTTTCATATTGTCCTGAAGAAGGTTTTTATATATAAACTGAAACGTTTGAACGTTGACATTACAACTAATAATAATTTTCCATCCAGTGTAACATCCTGTGTTTGTCTGCATTTTTTCACACACGCACACACACACACATATATATATATATATATATATATATAGATATATATATATATATATATATATATATATATAATAGTTTGGTATATCTATAAATAAAAAGTGGTCAATATCAGGAAAGAGCATATATAATTAAGTTAGGATAGTGTAGACATAGATTCAACGGACCAAGCATAGGTGAGAAATTAAGTCACCAAGTGCCATTGACTCTATGTATACGCTATCTTAGCTTATATATATATATATATATATATATATATACACACATATATATATATATGTGTATGTATATATATGTGTATGTATATATATATGTATGCAATGCGTGAAAAATGCGTCAGAAACGGATGGATAACAAATGTATTTCCCATTGAAGTCGGATGCCGGGGATTTATTATCAACTCAACCTCGGCATTATTTTTGTCTAAACTTGGACTTTCTCCACCAGACAAGAGGAAATACTTAAAAAAGATTCAGGAGAAGGCTCTGACCGCATCAGCATGGATATGGCAGTCCTATATTGTGACATCAAACCGACCAAGTCTGGTGGTATCGTGAGATACTGCTGGGGCGCTCTGGGTTAGTGGTAATGATGCTTCGGCCCCGAACCATGCCTGAACCCAGAGTCATCATCTGATGAAGGCTTTATTGGTTGCAATGCTACTGTGTAAATAGTAGTCATTGTATGAAGATTATGCATATATATGTGTATATATATATGTATGTGTATATATATATATGTGTGTTTATATGTATGTGTATATATATATATGTGTGTTTATATGTATGTGTATATATATATATGTGTGTTTATATGTATGTATGTATGTATATATGTGTATATATATATGTGTGAGTATAGATAAAAGGATATGAAAACAACACAATATGCTGTTAAAGTGAAAAGATTTTATATCATATTCATAGCTAATATTGAACAATATTTCGATTTATAAAAATCATCTTCAGAGCTTGTTTTACTCTGGCCTTAACAAGAGCGGAGACGAAAATAATATGAATTCAAAACGAAAACATTGATATTGCAAAAAAGTTATGCGGTAGTTTCAAATATAAGCACATCCGCCCACGCGTATATTATATGCAATATCAATGTTTTCATTTTGAATTCATATTATTTTCGTCTCTGCTCTTGTTAAGGCCAGAGTAAAACAAGCTCTGAAGATGATTTTTAAAAATCGAAATATTGTTCAATATTAGCTATGAATATGATATAAAATATTTTCACTTTAACAGCATATTGTGTTGTTTTCATATCCTTTTATCTATACCGTCGGATTCATTTCCTTTGTATTAACTTATATATATATGTGTATATATATATATATATATATATATATATATATTATATATTATTATTTATATTTTTGCTTGAAGGCAATTACAATGCGTATATCATATAAAATATATATATATATGTATGTATATGTATATAAAATCTGTGTCTAATACACTAACAACTTTTAAATCTCTAAAATTGAGGATAATTTTATTAATGAGCTTTAGCAAGCTAAAATTTTACAAGATTTATTTATTCTTAATTAATATCTTAAAGCGTCATTATCAATATTGGTAGTTGAAATAGTTATTTGTTTGGCTATACTAATTTTATTACAACTCAGTAGTAAATGTATCCACCGTGGATTGAGCTCACTCACAATCACTTGGAAGAGAATGACTTGGAAGTAAACATAGCTCTATATCAGTTAAAGTATTTCATTTAATATTATTTTTCTCTATATTGAATACTAGCAGCGGCTACCTGGCATCACTTGGATAGGGGGGATTTTTTTAAAGTTAGTCCCGCAGATCCATTATTACTTAATCCTCATGGGATGCCCCATTTAAATCCCTATGTAAAAAATAGACCTTGCATTGATCCAGCTACTCTGAAAAGAAATGTTAATGTCTACTATTTAAAATATTAAATGAAAAAAAATTCCATGCTGTTAACATTCAAATTTTATCTTTTTAATTATCTTCACTAATATAAATCAAATCTCTATCATTTTTGCTCAAAAACCAAGCCCTGGTGATATTTAATGTGTATATATATTTACTTAGTTGTTAATTGTTTTGTTTTCAAACTTTCCCCCAGACATACATATACATACAAACTGCCCTTTATGTATAGATATATGTATGTATTTGTATTTACTTACCCCTCCATATGAGCAGGATGAGACACAAGGTCATTTTTAAGTGGAGTTTCAATTTGCCCTTCTATTTACCCATAGCTGTATGAAGAATAATTAGATTCATACCTTTGCCAAGGGTATTAGCCCTAAGTGAAATGCAAATACTCACGTCCAGGATTTAAACTTGATTTGTCATATCCATTTTCTACAACGGTAACCATTACACCACAAACACCTCCTGTAGGAATTAATCTTTATTTTTTATTTGTTTTCTCTCTTAATTAAGCTAAAAGTGTATTGACCTTAATAGACATTTAAATTTGAATTAATAATAAATTACCTAATTAATCTTTTCATGAATAATCAATGATTAACTTTTTTTTTTAATGTAAAATATTTGTCTATATAAATATATTTAAGATATTAAAATAACTAAAATTCCTGAATATTTAATTTATAGATTTATAGAAGCACTCATTTAGAACATTTTTGTAAGCAGATATAATTTCTCCAAACATTTTCTTGATTAAACCAGACATTCCTTCTTTAAATGAGATATTCATTTTTTCTTTTGTTGTCAGCTACATTGATACAATTGTCATTGTTGGATAGACTTTTGATATGCATGTAATATAAATTGTGTGCATATTCTGTATTTATTTATAACTAGCAGAACTACCCGGCATTGCCTGGGATTTAAAAAGTTAATAATAAATCTCTTATGTATATTTATATATAGATTAATAAAAATCATTTTTCTATATATTTGTTTTATTATCTTTTATATATTTTTGTTTTTAAGTTGATTATTTTTATTATTATTCTTGTTTGTATTTTTTCTTTTATTTGTCTTTTTATTATAATTTTTTTTTGATTCTCTAATAATTTTTAAAATTGATTTTGTAATAATTTTAAAAATTATCATTGATTTATACCCTTATTATATTTTTATTTAGCTTTTCTTATAGAAAATGAGGGGTACAAATTTTTTTAACCCCCATCTTGGACAAAAATAGGATGTGGATTTTATTGAATTTTGGTCTTTGCTGGTCTCCACCAATTTTTCTTTATAAACATGTGCTCGGGTGTTGTACAAAGATACAGAGAGACAAACATACAGAATCTTTCTTTTATATATTTTGATACATTCCTGATTTATTCTATCCCCACTGATATTTCTTGCATCTGTCTTATGTTATATTTTTCAAAATCCCCCAATGAACTGTTTGGCAGGAAATCACTTACCACCACTGAAACAAGGCTGAAATGATAATAGATGGTTCTCATTTTTAAATATATAAATAAAATGGCTTTTCTGTAAATCACTGTTGGATTCTTTGCTCCTGGTGCATTATTATGTGGATAAAGTTGTAATCACTGTTTGGTATATATAAAGTTTATATTGGTTTTTCTTTCATGTAGTAATCACTTTTTAGTATAAATAAATATATATTTGTATAGCAAAAAAAAGAAAAAGAAAAGAAAAGATATATATATATATATAGTAGTGGTAGCCATGGTGTACTAAGCTTGTGAAAGGCATATGATTCAGCCTTAGTGACTGCTATGTGAAGTGTGTAATTGTGCACTGTGCAAATCTCTAAGCAAAATTAGATATGTGCATGCAAATTCTTTATTGATCTTAAGTTTTCTTGCTGTGATCATATTTTAGATTTAAATATCTTCAAATAATTAAAAAGATTTTTTCTTATATAAGTGTTAGACAATATTATGTGTTTGCCAAAATTTGAGTATCATAAATGTTTCTTATTTGTATTTTGCTCACCACAGTATTGTATCATACTTAATTTCTTTTCTTGTAAAAGAAGGGAAGGTTGGTTTCTAGTACTGAATATAAGGTTGTAATATTATCAGAATTTTCTTATTACTGAAATTGTTGTTCTTCCTTCCTTTTGAATAATAGTAAACTGTTTTGTTTCATTATGTAAGTAAGATAAGATGTTCATTACTTTTGACAAATTTACAATCAGAGCTGTATGAACATTTTTTATTTATATGTATAGATTAATTGTAGAAAGAAAATCCAGATGTTAATCTTAATCTATAAATAAATGCCTGTTTATGCAGGTGGGAAGAGATAAACTCATAGTAACCTATAAGTAAAGCATGTGTGTTTCAATGGTGTAATCTCAAATTTGATCATTAGAGTCATTTAGTACTAATGTTTTTAAGAAATTCATTTATTAAAAGATTCTCAGTTACACAAACACATATGTTCATGTAGACACAACCTTGTTGCTAACAGTTTATTATTATATATCTTAGACATTTATAAATTGGTGAGATTTTTCATCCATTTAAAAATGTGTCATTAATACACAATTACTGTTGCAGTGAAGAATCCCAACTTTACTGATTTTGTATTTTTCTTCTTTACAGTGAGCTTCACTAAGTTGGTTTTTTTTTTTTTAGAAGAAAACTAGATTTGCTCAAAAGTTGAACCAATAAAAGATATCAATTAATAAAGCCTGTTTTAGATCAACATGTGGTGACTTTTAAAATGATATGTGTTCTTGACTAGAAGATAGTTGCAAAGAGGCATAACATACATGCTAAAAGCTATGCTGTAAGACATAAACAAAGCAAATTGAAAATGAAGTAAAACAATATGCAATATTTTTTTTTAAAAAAGGATTTTATTAAAAAAAGATAGAAACAAAATTTGCTTTTCCATGTATTTGGACCCAATGACATACATAATTGAAACATGTGAAAAAAAAACAAAATACTGATGCAAACCTTGTTATTTAAAGGAGAAAAAAAGATGATAGCCTAATATACAAATGAATAAGTTAAAATTCTTTTTAACTTGGTAGACATTGAGTACACCTGGAGGACTGAATGGAGCTTGATGTATTAATAAATAAATAAAATCATACTACCTATGTAATGGAAAAATATAATAATAGAGGCGTGAAGTAAAGAAAAAAAAAGTTATTTAAAACTTTTTAAAGAAGAATTTTGCTGAGCAAAAAACTAAAGGTGAAGAAATTAAAAAAAGAAGCTAATTAAGTTACTGCTAATTATAAGAGCAATTAAAGCCATTAAGCATGCAAATTGTGTTTAAAAAACTGTTGAGGTTTTGAAATTAAAATGCCAGATTTCAATCCCATTTATTAAAATAGATGGAAATTGTTGGATAAATCATGGGGAAAAATTAATATTTTAAGAGACAAAAAAAAACTGTTAAATCATCTAGTTAAAAAAGATTATTTTAAATGATTTTCTGATGCTAAAATGGGAAAATTAATATTTTAGAGATTTCATGGAGGGATATATGAGAGTTTAAAATAATTATATAGTATTTTTTAAGAATTAAAAGTAAGTAGACTATGTAGCCTCTAGATATCACACAATGCCAGTATATGCATCTATGAATGTGTACACACATATATATATATATGGTTATATAACCAAACTGCTTATAAATGCAGTTATGTTCCAGTTTAACTGAAACTTCAATCTGTCATTTCCATGACAGCTTATATACAATAAATACTAAAATCATGAAATGAATTGTGATGGATTTTGTTTGGCGATGGATTCAGTATCATCATGTTAGCAAAGGCTTCTTAAAATGTCTTTTTACTTTTCTTGATCATTTTTGGTTCATATTCATATTCATTTACATAAATAAATAAGATGTATAAAGTATATATTTATTTGGATCATGTTGGTTGTATCTTTTATTTTCCATATAGGAACAATTATATTGAATTATATTTGCATATGAAATTTTAATTGAATATTATTTTGCCAATCTTTCATTCAAATTGTAATTTTGAAATGAACTGCATATTATTAGCATTACTTTTAATTCAACTTGATAATTCTTGTTTTTAATGAAGCTTTTAAAAAAATCTAATTTAACTTTTATATATTTGGTCCTTTATAAACAAAAGGAAATAATGCTTTATGAATTTGGTTTCAAAGAATTGACATTTATATTCAATTTGTCTTAATATTGAAACCTAAAATCAATAATATAAGAAAAAAAGATTTTCAGAAAATTAATTTAGATAAAATCCCAGAAATTACTGGAAATTTTGGAATTAAAATTTAATATCAACACTGTTATTATAAAGTCTTAATATAGAAAAATTAACCAATTACTTGTAAAAGTTTTTGTTGTAATTTTACAAGTGAGAAAAAGGTATTTCTGCCAAGATTAATGATCCTAATTAATAATTTAATAAATTTATTGATTTTTTAATTAGTATGAAATTGTGTTCCTTTGGTAATTCAAGATATTTTATTCTGACCAAGATATTTTGATATTATAGAAAAGATTGTCATCCTGTTGTGACATCAACATCAGCAGTAGTGCTGTAAATTTAATTGACAATCAATTAAAAAAAAATGATGTTGAATGGTATTCATGTAATGAAATGAAAATGAACCATCTAATGTCATTCAATTAAATCTATTAAACTTTCTTGAATGATATTTTCTCAAGATAATAAAAAGATTATAGTGACTTAAAATCTGTTAAAAAAAATTTTTTTAACATAAAAATGTTGCTTAATAAAAATGTATTATTTACATTTTTAAACAAAATTCATTTATAAAGATTTTAGGTAAATAAATTTTTTGTGCATTTGCTTTTTTAAAAATTTCAGTATATTTCTTTGAAAGGCAAATGTCGGTCTCATTCTATATCATCCTGTAGCTGAAGAAAACTGCAGCAGTTTTTTTTTTTTAATTAGATTACTACTAAAGTAATATGAAGTTTAAATTTGATAAAATAAACAGCAGAAAAAATGACCATTGAATAATAGTTTTTTCTTTAAATATCACATTAAACTGGAAGAGTTGACTATTAGCAGTAATTTTTAAAATGAATTGCCAGAAATCAATAGAAATTGTTTTAGATTCTTGAATATGATTATACTAAAACTGAATAATTATTATGCTGTGGTAAGACACTGATGTTAATTTATAGCTAAATATTAGATTTAGCTATTTGAAAGAAATGAGACTAGTCATTTAGTAAATTGTATTTGTTAATCATTGAGACTAACAACATACTTAAATAAAGATAATGTGAAAAGTGAGTTCATTCTGTATTTTTTATTTTTAATTAAATCTGATTCTAGAAATGCGCTGGGCTGGAAAAAAAAATCACATTTTTCAGCTTTGGTTATTGTTTTAAACCTGCTAGATCAGTGGATGATTCTTATACAGCTCCAGTTTTATAGTTGTTTTTTTTTATCACAGAGTAAGAGGAATGTTGGGTTGATGCTAGTATTACCCAACTGATCAAGAACTAAGCTTGCAGCTGAATTAAAAAAAATTAAAACTTGGTGCTTTAAAGACTTTTATGGGTCTAAGTAACCTATCTACACTTATTAGATGAATGAATAAATGTCATCATTTTAAACATATATATAAATTTTGTGAATAAATTGTTTATCTAAATTTCATACTGGTCATATTATTTGATTTTTTCCTCTAATTAAAAAGAAAAAAAATGTAAAGCACAAGTGAATTCTTTTAATTTATAAAGCTGATGTTTTAAAAGATATTTTCTTTCATACAGAATTAAATATATATTATATTACTATAATGATATAATCTATAAGTTTCCAATGCTTAGAGAAATAGTTGTACGACTGATATATTCCTTTAAAAAGAATTTTCATTTAATTAATAAGGATTCCATTGGTTGAATACAAATGTTGGAATTTTAATTTTTTTTATAAAATTCCATCTGACCAAAATATGCACCTTATTTTTATTTATTTTTATTGAATTTTTTTCAGCTTTTTTTCCCCATTGACTCTGGCTATAACCATTAAGACCTCTCCACACGAAGGATGCAGTCAGGTAGTTGGGCAAGCATTGATGCTTCTTACCTGGCTTTGACATCGATAAACCTTTATAAACAATACATAAAGGTGAATCCTCCACACATCAAATGATCCCTTCTTGGGTCATGTAATCATGCAAATGCCTGGTAAGTCCCGAGTTTGTTTTGTATGTATATGGGTATGCAAATTTATTTTTACATCTATTTAGAGAATTTGTTTGTGTTAAAGAGTCTTTTTTAATTCCTAGCATCAACATACAGAATCTAACTGTAGTTGCAGCATTTTTGCATGTTCACCAATGATAGACATATCATGGGGTCCATCTTTCTCGTTTTCCATGATATGACGTAGCATACGTTGACGGTCACTGAAACTAAGAGAGGCAATGTATTGGTCTCTGTATTGTGGAAGGGCTGGTCCCCATTTAGGATCAGGATGAATCAACTTTTTCACTCTCTATAAAGAAAAGAAATTGATACAAGGTGAGTTGAGAAAACATAGTTATGTCCAAAATAATAAATAAATCTTTGAGTTTTAATAGTACAAAACTGAGACAACAAAAATGTCATCCAATTTTTTTCCATTTTTAAAGATGAATTTGTTTATGTTCTTTAGAGATTTAATGTATTCAAATGAATTCATTTTTAGTTTTTGTAAATTTGTTTAACTATCATTAGTAATAGTCATAATATTATCATTAAAAACATTTGCTTATATATAATTTATGAAGTAAAAAGTCAGTTTTATCATCTTTTATGTGCTAAAATAATCAAATACTTGAACTAAAAAATACAACTGGAAGTTAACATTTAAAATGTATTAATAGATGTAATAACCTCAATTTACATACCTCAATAAAAGTTCCTTTAGTCTTGAAAATCTGTGCTATCATTACAGCTGGTAAAGGTACTAATGATACCATTCCAAGCACCCAACCAAACACAAGAGACCAAGTAGGGTAGGTATAATCTCCATAAGTAACAGGACTCAGTTTACTGATGCTGAACAACCATACAAACTGTTTTGAAGAATAAAAATAAAAGATAATTGATTCAATTATCAAATTTAAAAGAATAAACAACAATATGAAATATTTTTTCAATCTTATAAATGCTCAAATGTTATTTTATCTAAATGTTTTCAAGTTGTTAATTTGTATGCCAAGATTAATTTTCTTAATTTTTCAAATTACAAAATAAATAAATAGACCTTTGCTTAAAATTGAATAACATTACTACAGTTGAGAAAGCACTCTTAAAGAAAATACCTGTAAATATAAATTAATATCAATATCTACTTGTTGATAAATCTATTTAAATTTATTTAATTAGCTATTAACTTTCATTTTTATATGATTATTTGCTGTTTATTTTAATGATATCCAAAATTCTTGAGGATATTATCAGAATGGTAAGATTATTCTTTTTTGACAATATAAACCATGTAAAAATTGATCTGAAAGGATTCTTACCAGTGTAATAAGTGGAGTAATGAACCTCCAAGAGATTTTCCACCAGCTGCTTGGAGTATAACCAATCATCAATGTGATGTCACTGTAGAAACGATCAGCACCTGTAATAGAATAGAAAATACAAATAGTAAGTTACATCTATATGATAAAGTGGGGAATATTTGGACAAAGTTTCCATATCTGTAACAAGAGTAAAATCTTGTTGACTGGAAAAATTACTATTGTAATAAAGATAAATGGTAGATATATGGTTGTTGATTTAGTGAAGCATTTTGACAATAGAAACTTATGTTTTAGACCATATTCTGGTTCTCAAATTACAAAAGGGATTCTTATTCATAAGATATGCTTTAAAAAGAAAGAAATAAGTAATATTTATAAATGATTGAATATAACTATATTCTATAGTAAAATATAATTAAATATTAAAATATTAAAATTGCATATAAGAATATTTTTGAAAGTTTAATGAATTAAGTTTATTTCAATGAATACAATTCTATTGAATATGCTGAAGGTCTATTTTATAATTCTTATATAGTAGCATTAAGTTCCTTAGGAACAGATGCATAGTAATTACAGTTGGCTATGGTATTTGGACATGAATATAAAGTAGTGAACAATAACCGATATTTCTTTTACAAGTCCTGGTTAAACTTAGTTTTCAGATTTGAAATCAATAGTTATATTTGAAATTTATTGTTTATATGTACTCAATAATTTGAATAAGATTTTTAAGTGATACTTCTTTACAATAATATTAACTGAAATTTTAATTTTAACTTGACTAGGGGAATAAAGTCGTTTAAAAAATAAGCATATTCAGAGAGACATTGATTAGATTAACAGTCTAGACACAATTCAGTTATTTCAATAAAACCATAGATTTTTATTCACTTGATTTATGACCATTTTTTTTTTTCAAGTAAATATCAAACTCATTGTTTTATATCAAATTATCAAATATTTCATGTATTATTTTTAAATTTGATAATTTGATTAATTATGATGCTAGAATTAATTCTATTATGACACTTGCCATTTCAAATGAAGTAATTTTAAGAGAGTGATAAGAAATTATTATAACAATGAATAATGAAATTGTTATAAGAAATATAATAATTGCTTACCATAAATCCAAGCAATCACCACACATTCAGTTAAAGAGAGGATCATCAAAGAGAATGTGGAACAGTACCAATCCACGACCTGCAGCAAGTAGATACCTCCCTGGAAAATAATAATGTATAATTTAAAAACATGAATAAAATCAAAAACAACAGAAATGAATTCTAAATAAAGACAGAAAGTATAAGGTATGTCCAAGACTAAAGCTGTATTTACCAAGACAGAAATGAACAATGAAATTCCTATTTTGATATGGTGTGAAACTGTGCCATCTTATTTCTTTTGTTTTCTCACCTTGATGTGAATTTTCAGTTTAGGAAACAAAGTCTAGTGAATATGGAGAGTACTTTGCTTTTACAATCCTGTTCAAAATCTATTGACACTGGCTTCATATATATATATTTCTTTTCAAATTGGCATTAATTCATGTAATGTCTAAACATCTAGATATCATCAGTTTATTATATAAGTTGTTCAGCTGTCCACAAGTCATTTAAATTTTAGAATTTTGAAAATTTAAAGGATCAGTCTCAGTAAGTTTTTATCACATCTTTTATAATTTCTGCTATTAGCATAATAATAAAACTTTAAAATGTGAACAGTGTATTATAAATAAGCATCAAACTTTCTTTACTAATTATATTATTTATCAATAACTGTTTACAAATTTGTAAAACAATTTTTTTTCATCCATAATTATAGAATCTATATATAAACACATTTGAAATTAATGAGATTATTTTATTTTTTATTGAATTGTTGAATATTTTAACAGATTTGTAAAATTATACAAGAAGGGACTTTGTTATTATAAGTTTCTTTATTAACTATTAAAAAACATAAGTTACTTACTTGTGTGATAAAAGGGATACCAAGCAGGAACTCAATAAAGCAGACAATTGCAGTGAATGTCACTTTCTTTTTACGAAGTAATTCAGGAAATTCATCCATGAAAGCACTTGTCATGGTTTCAAACATTCCAAACTGAACAAAAGTGAAAACATATTAGCATTAGTATCATACTGAAAAAATGTTTTGGGCTGTGAAAACAAAAATTGGTTAAATTATATATATAAATATATATATAAAAATAACGCATGAAAAAAAAAAAAAAAAAACAACAACAAAAAACAAAAAAAAAAACGCTTTTTTTTTTTTTTTTGACCAGGAAAATGTATTTTGTAGAAATTTTTAGTTAAGATGATTTCCTTCTATAATAGTGTTTCAGGTATAAAGATATTTTCTCCAAATCATTTGTTTTTCAAAATTCTTTAAATAAAAAATTGTATGGAAGAAACATTTTTAAAATTATTTAAATTTATAAATATAGAATTTATATATAAACAGATTTAAAATTTAAAAATCAAATTTTTTAATGTTACCATCTTCCTTGGCCATTTTAAAATACAAAGGAAACCAAGCAAACCATCAATTTTGAAAAAGTTAATAGATATACTTATTGATATATAAAGATATATAATAATTATTAAAAATAGTATAAGTGCAGATAATTATGTTATCTTGCCAACAGAAATAATTTTGAATGTTATAATTAAAAAAAAAAAGTCTTTTTTCTGTTATAAAAATACAAAGGAACTATAGTTTTATTGAACTTTTACATTAATAGATAACTTAAGTCAACATTGAATTATGTTAAGCTTAAAAAATCTGTATATATAATGTGTGTGTGTGTATGTATGTATAACTATATTATACACATATATTTAAAGTAACTAAAAATATAAACCCTATATGGTTGGCTTGGTTTTGTAGCATTTTTATAAAAACAAAATTGATGGTTAATGAATTGTTTTTTTTTTCATTTTGATTTTTTCAACACATTTAAGAAATTGCCAAAAATAAAAGAAATTTAAAAAAAATATTTATTATTTTATTATTGAAAAATATCTTTGTGAATTATTTCACAAGTTTTATTGAAATTTATTTATTGAGAAAAAAATAAAAAACATTTTAACCATCAATTTTGTTTTAGTTTTATAATAATGATACGGAAAAATACATAACATATACAAATAAAATGTTTGTTCACAAGTACTTTTTGTGAAAATTTTGAAGTTGAAATTTTGAAATGTACATTACTCAAGTTGAGTAATAATGGTCATTTTGAAGAGTATAAACTAAAATAAAATTGATATAAAGGTTAGAATTTATACCAAATGTACATATCATTATATTTGATATGTGTATGTATGTATATATAATTTTTGATATATATATACATATAAATATAAATATATTTACAAGCAGTTGTGAACATTTCCTGTCAAGTTGAAAGAGTAAAATGAGATTAAAATTAGGTTGAACATATATAGATATGTTTACCTTTCCTTTGGCATTACAACTGAAGTATGCTGCTTGCTTTACATCCTTTTCCTCAGTTTATTAAAAAAAAAAAGACAAAAGAAAAACAACCTTTTTCATGGATTTATGCATGAAGAACAATGTGGCTATCTTATGCTCATTATCCAGAAAAAGGGACTACAATTAGATTTTGATTGGCTAAAATTTGTAAACAAAACAAGGAAGTATTTTTATTCTCCACCAAAAATTTCATTATAAAGAAATGTTTTTGTTTAGAAATATGAAGTCTTCATTTTGATCTTAATGAGATTCTGTAAGATATTTGCAAAATTATTCATTGATACTTATTCAAAGACTTATCAATTATTCAAATTTTAGATATATATCAAATTATTATACACATATATATATATACTACTTCCATAAAATAATGTGTGTGCATATATATATATAAATGTGTATGTATGTATGTGAATATATAAAAAATATGTATGTATGTGATATATATAATGTGAATATATAGATGTGAATATGTGATATATATGTGATATATATATATATATATATATATATATATGTGAATATATATATATATATATATATATATAAATATATATGTATATGTATATATATATATATATATATATATATATATATATATGTGAATATGTATAATATATATATGTGAATATGTATATAATATATATATGTGAATATGTATATAATATATATATGTGAATATGATATATATGTATATAATATATATGTATATATATATATTAATGTGTATATATATGTATATATATATATATATGTATATATATATATAATGTGTATATATATATATATATATTAATGTGTATATATATATATATATATATTAATGTGTATATATGTATATATATATATATTAATGTGTATATATATATATATATATATTAATGTGTTATATGTATATATATGTATATATATATATATATATATAATGTGTATATATGTGTATATATATATATATATATATATATTAATGTGTATATATGTATATATATATATATTAATGTATATATGTATATATATATATATATATATGTGTATATATGTATATATATATTATGTATATATGTATATATATATATAATATATGTATATAATATATGAATATATGTATATATATGTATATGTGTATATGTGTATATATATATTAATGTGTATATATGTATATATGTGTATATATGTATATATATATATTAATGTGTATATATGTATATATATATATATTAATGTGTATATATGTATATATATATGTGAATATATGTATATATATATGTGAATATATGTATATATATATATTAATGTGTATATATGTATATATATATGTGAATATATGTATATATATATATATATGTATATATGTGAATATATATATATGTGTGTGTGTATGTATGTATGTATGTGAATATATATATATATGTGTATATAGATTTGTAATGATTACAATTTTGCCAATCAAAACATTATTATAGTTATAAAATTTATGAAAATATTGATTTGATAGAATTCTATGAAAATGTGAATTCTTTCATATCTTAATGTTTTTATTGAAAATACTGGGTAAAATGCTCAGGTCATTAGGGTGTTTAAGAACTGCATTTCCATATCTTTTATTGCTTTTCAGATCAACACACAATCTTTTATATATAATCAATAAAAAGACAATGTAATCAATATCTGTTAACAAAGTGACTCTTCAAATCTTGTATATTATAACACTTCACATAATAGTGGGTTTTTTTTTTGTAAATTAGACATTCATTTTGGTGTGTATAAAAATCTAAAAATATTCTTTCAAGTGTTGGATGTGTAAAAATTATAAGTAAAACTTATTGATTAAATGTCTTAATTTTTTTGAAGATATTTTTATGAAAACATAATTCCATATTCTTATTCATTCATGGAACATAAAACTTAAGTTATATATTTGATAAAAGTAAACATACAAATATCTATAAGGTATAAATAACTTATAGATATTCAAACACTGACATTTTGAAAATGATGATGTCAGTTTGCCTTTATGTAAAATAATACTAGGCTCCCAAAGATGCATGTTCAAATCTCACTGGAGGGATATTATTTATTTCCAGTTTGTATTGCTTATTTGATTTTAATAGACTGATAATTTGGAAGTTGCAATAAAAAGCAACAGAAATTGGATCAAAAGACTTTGGTCAAATTGTTTCTTTTTATTTTGTGAAATTATATCTTTGTAGTGTTTTGTTTTTCTTTATCAAATGTTAAGTTTATGGTTTTATGGAAATTTCCTAACTACTCAAATTCTTCAAAATATAAAACTAACCCATTTTATAAGAAGATTGAACATTGTTTTCTATAGTAAACTTTTCAGTTGGTCAGAAATAGCTAGGACTTTCTATGCTGAACTGATGTTATAAAATTTTTTCTTATATCTCTTATGATATATTTTGTAAACTTTGTAGAGATTTTAAATGTTTTACACCCTTTTTTAGTTTGAGCATGTTTTTAGCAAGGAATTCTTTGTTTGTCTCATTTTCACAAACTGGAGGATTAGTCTATCATAAAAACCCAGTTAAATATTACATAATATTAAGAATGTAATAATTTTTGAAAACAAAGCAAATTAAAAAAAAAAATGTACTGAGGAAAGGATGGAAAAGCAAATACAACATACTATTAGGAAAAAAAAGGTCAACCTAGCCAGCCTTCAGCTTCAATCCGTGAGCATTTTGCAGCCGTTCAGCTGGAGGGGGTTTGAAAGTGGCCTTGAAAATGTGAAATCAGAAAAAAGTTAATTGGAGAAGCACATGATCAAAGACCGGATGTGGGGAATAATAATAAATAATAATAATAATAAATGATAATAATAATAATAATAATAAGGTAAAAAATAGTTAAGTGGGAAAGGGGTTATACCACAGATACAAGGTTCATACATTCATATTGAAACTTAATATCACCAACTGACTTTAATTTGTTAAGTCACACAACATTCTTGATGACAGCAATAGAATAATGTAAACCTATTTTCATTTATTAAGTTTTTAGTCAATTATCATAATTTATAACTATAATCTTGTAAATGGTTTCTTACCTATAAATAGAAATAACTCATGCTATTTAAATTATGTACACCTGATTGATGTATGGTTAATATTTGGATTTTACATAAACCTTTTACATCTAATGTAAAAAAAAAACCCAGTGAAAATACTGCTGTATTCTGATTTTAAATCTAATTGATAATCAGAGACTCCTTACTTTATTGTTTCAGTAGAATATATTTTTGATTTTGAGATGTACATATAAATAAAACTAATTGATATTAATGCTATATAGGCAGAATAGATTTTTGCTAGTCTTAAGCTATAAGGAGAAATAAAGTAATTGCGTTTAAAATAAGTTTTTTTTTTTTTAGAGATGTGATTACTGAAATGGGTTTTATTAACTAGCAATAAATCTAATTTGTTTTAACAAACAAAATTTGAGTTTCACCTGGTATATTTACAGGTTAGTTTTGAATAAGAGTATCCAATTTTCATTCAAAAGTTTGAGTACCCTAATGAATATCAGTGTGTTTGTGTTTACATGATTGATCAGATATTCCTTATATTTCACACTTATATAAAATATATCAACTATAAAAGTAACACCAGAGATTTATATAACAAATAAAAATTGACTGAAGACAATTGATGTTAAATGACAAAACTTTATCATTATCACAAAGTCTTTTTTGGGAATTTATTTTACCTTGGATATATATATATATATATATATATATATATATATATATATATATAAGAGAACACATTGAGCTCTGTAAACTATGACATTTAAAAAAAAACTACTATGTTGTAAGGAAGATTTCTTCACCTTTGGATTATATATAAATTAAAAAGCAACATTATTTTAAAGAATAAAATTAGATTTTTGAGAGTTAAAGATAACTATCTTCTAATCTGACAATGAAAATGTGACAACTAAGATACATAATTTTAAAATTTCAAACAAGTTAAATTGTTGTCATCAAAAATCAGTATAACAAAATAAAACTGAAACAAATTAAAGTCTCTTGAAGATAAAAGTCTCATTCTAAATTGTAGAATGCACATCACACAAAATTAGAAATGTTACAAAGGGAAATCACTGTCTAATATACCAGTCTAAAAATCTTTGAAGTATCTATTTTTATTTTATTTTATTTTATATAAACTCAAGATTTGCGACTATAAAAAATGAACAGAATTAATAAGAATCCCTCTATTTTGTTAATTATTTCTAGTTTTATTACTACCAAAATCAAATTAATATTGATGATGGCGAAATCTTTTAGGTATTATATTTTTCAATTAAGTGTTTAAATGTGATAAAGACACATTAGCATTTTCTTTTTAGATATTTTAAAACAATTTTGTTTTTCATAACACATGATGATAGCATCAAATAATAGGACACTATAATTTTTCCAGCTTATAGTTTGGTTATAAAGATTTACTTACAAATTAATTTGAATTAAAGAAATAGCTTATACTTTAGTTTCTATTCAACTTTTAAAGAATAAAGTACTTATTAGATATTGTTTATAACTAATATAACAATAAATGTTTATTAGAGAATACTAGTTGAGATATTAAATTAAGATATTAAGCCATAAGTAAAGAAATTAAAAAAATGTAATAATATAAATAATCTTATTGTAATATCTATCATGGATTAAAAAGTAAAAAATTTCAAATATTTAAGTAATATTTTAAATATGGAATTTTTTATAGTCATCCATGTGTGTTATACTTTTCAAATCAGAGATTCATCTTTCCAATTCTTATAAAATTTTTTACTAATTTAAAAAAAAAAAATCTCTTTTTTAGGTAAACTTTCCTTGGTTTTCTGGTTATTGATAAAATTGTCATTGGTTCTTGATTGTAAATGTTTTCTAATTATTTTCTGAAATATTTTATATACTGTGTTGGATATCAGAATTAACTTTGAAAACCGTGACTAATGAGTAATAACATCTATAATCGAAGGAAAAACTCATTACAAAAATATGAATATATTGTTAAAAAAACAACCCAAAGACAAATGCTGAAGAATGCCTTATAAATACAAGAGTAATATTACGTAATTGTTATTAAGTTAATGACACACTAAGATTTTGACTAAATATCTGTGAAATTATCAAGTAAAAGAAATAATGTAATACTTTTCTATTTAAACTTCTCATTTTCAATTCATATTCAGATATTTGGTCTTACTAGATTTACAAGTAAAATGAAAAAGAAGTGCATACATTAGGACCATACATCTCATAAAAGCCTTTTCTATTTTCCTTGTTGCACAGAGAAATATTTTTTTTCAATCTCTTGATTGTTTAAAATTATTAAAGTAAATTTTGTAATTAACCATTCCAGTATTTCTTTGTAACCTACTGTTCATTATCCCGTTAACATCATTATAATAACCATTCCCATATATATATCTACATTTCAATATCATCTCTTGTCTCTAGCTCTTTTTAAGTAGAGCAATAAATAAAGGATTAGAGATATTGAAAAATTAAAACACACACACAGTATTGAACATTTTTTTCTCTCAACTGACCAAAGATTGACCCTTAAAACTGATTTAGCTCTCAACATCAAAATGCATTCTTCAGCTTACCTTGCTGTCGATGTGCCTTTATCCAACTAAAGAAATATAAAAATCGATGATGAATGTACGAGCAAAAACAGTACTAACTTTGGTTGTAAAAATCTCAGACTTATTTATGTGAATATGTATATATATATATATGAACATGTATATACAGTTAGACCATATGTATGTATATATATATATATGTATATATCTAAATATATTAATAATATCATATTGAGCATTGTTAAAATACTCATATAATATTTTGCATTATATACATATATATATATATATAAAACACAAGTGTTATGTGCATATATTTATATATAATATTCAGATATATTTAATTATACCAAATGTTGCTTCCGTAAATATTGAATATAGTAAAGAAAAAGTGTGAGAAATATATTTCTTATGTATCATTTTTCATGTTTTGTTGAGTTATCTAATTCATATTTTTATAATTATGATATAAAGTTAATATTAATTTCCTTTCAAACTAGCTATATATTCATTAAACTTAAAAAGGGACAGTAAGAAAGTAGATATTTATGTTAAACAAACATGCAACCATTGACATTGTCTGTAATATTTCTGTTTTCAATAGCTATGTTGAAACATGTGTGGAAGTTGTTTTTCTTTATAACAATGCTGTGTGAGAGACTTGAAAAAAAAAAAATAGAGTAAAATAACTAAAACTCTTTTTTGTTTTAATTGCTCAATCCAATTCAATACATTTTCTTTGTTGATTGTTACACAGAGTTGGCTTGTAAAAGCAAAATCTTAGATTATTATAAATAACTTTATCTTTAGAATAGAAGGTAAAATATTGAAATAAGCATCATTTTTAGTTTGTGTTAATTATTCAAAAGTATTAGCAAGTTTTTGCTGATAATCTTTCTCAATGTTGATAGAAAAACCATGTCTTTTAGGATCCAATCTAATGTAATTATTATAACTTGTAGCAGATGGTTGATACGTCCAATATGGAACTTTTCAATGGTTAGAAAGGCTTCTTTTCTTTAAGCTTAATAAAGATAAAAGATCTTTATATTACCTTTAAAGTTTTCTATTAAATCAATTTCGTATGAATAATTGCAATGTAATGACTGAATGATTTTAAATGAACTGTGTTTTCAAGTTATGAAAAATTGAAACATCCAAATATTTCTTGTGCATACATAATGAGTTGACTTTTTTCCAGCATCAAATAACAGTAATTTAAAATTTGAAATATATGCTAAACAACAAAGAACTGAATTGGCTGCTATTTCATTCAACCTAAATGCACAGAAAATAATGCTTTTTTTTTTTTTATAAAGCAAATTTATTAATTTCTCATCTTGGTTAATTTACTTAGGTTATTCTCTCAGTTTCACAGCATTTGATGATTTCTAGATTAATCAATTTTGATCAATTGTAAAATTTGAAAGTATCAAAATGTATTTTCAAAATGTATGTAGAGTTATAAGTGATATTTTTATTGTATTAATAACATTTCATTGAAATAATTCAGTTCTATCCTATAAACCGAAAAAGATTGGGGGGATTTATACTCCTGCCAAAAGATGTTTACACATGTTAAACATCAACAGATCAAAGTAGTGTGAAATTTATATAGTAATAGTTATTAAACATCAGTATTAAATGGAAATAAAATTATGAAAACTACAATGCTTAATTTTATTATAAAAAAGAAAACCTTTCAAAAGGTTAGGAAAAAATGAATGGTCCCAATATAAACAAAGTAATAATTTCAGAAAAAAAATCTGCTATCTTAGAAAACTAACAAAATGACATTATGTATGAAAACATCTGGAATCAGAACTGACTTATTGAAGATTGAAAGTATTGATTGAGACCAATAGCTAAAATTACAATCTTAAAATGGAATCAAGTATACTTTATCTGAAACAAGTTCAACTGTTTATAATATACTATATTCAATTGTTACATTGAATATTAACATCTCAGATTAACTAATACACAAAGGTTCTTTATATGAGGATAAAACTTATTCACTCAGGCAAAATTTTCTTATTTGTGATGAAAATATGAAATACATTTATTTTCAAAGATGAAATATTTCATTCAATGAAAAATATTTTTTTTACTTGTACCATTAATCATCATTGAATAGAATGAAAAGATGGTCCCAATTCCTCAATATCAATGACAAATCAATCTTCTTTCGAAAGAAATCAAAGGTGTGTAAAATTCAATATTGATATACTAATTTTTCTTGTGATAAAATTTAGGTTTTAGCAGGATTCATAACTTAAAACTTTGCTTACTGTAAAACCACAACCATCTCTTGACAGGAGATTGGATGAAAAAAAAAGAGAACATAGCTATTCATAAAAGAAATATTTTTATAGTTCATTACATTCCCATTTAAATATTCACTAAAAAAAAGAAAAAATGTGTCTAGAGAATGCCAAATCCTCACTCTGCTCCTTTTTGAAAATATTTAATTTAAAAAAAAAAAATTAGTACATAATGAAAAGCCAAATGTTTTTTTTTTTCAGGATTAAACATTGAAGAAAAAATATTTAGAAATGCTCCCCCGCCAAAAAATACTTTTGGTATATTTATTTATATGATGACATATAATGGAAATATTTTTAATTGACTTTATCTATAAATTCGTTAATATATATATATATATATATATATATATATATATATTAATTTATAGATATAGTCATATTTACGTATGTCCTAAATTGGCATCTTCAAATTGCAAATAGAAACACAAACTCTTCTCGTTTTTCCAAGCAATATCAATTTTTCCTCTATTTAATGAGTTTTGTTGTAAAAAGTTTTTGCAGTTGTCGATGAGACAACTGTCTTTGAAAAAAAAACAAAAAAAAACAAAATACAAACAAAAAACTAATCAAAGCATCGTGCACATTGTATCCTTGATCTCTAGTCAAAATATTTTATTGATTTGGGGTGAAGGTTATTTTGGTTTCACTTTTTTTTTGTAGGGGTGGGAGGCAGTGGTCATGAAAGTAAAAGTGTCTAAGAAAGGCAACACCAGGGATTTTCTTGTTTTTCAAGCAAAACACAAATACAAAATTGAATAGATTATTTAAGCATAACTAAGAATAATAAACCAAAATTTCAAATAGCAGCAAATGAAGCAAAAAAATTTAAAATGAAATATTATCTGTTAATGTATATTTTTAGCAAATATACATTAAAGATTTATTTTGTTAAAATCTTATGAAATATGGAAAGAATTAAGCACTTAAAAAAAAATAGAAGTGATAATTCAGAATCCAATAATTTCATGAAGTTTTGAATTTATTGTTTTAACATTCGATAGTTTCAGTTTATTATAAAAATATAATAATTTCCTTGTTTGCAAGTAAAATTCATGGTGTGACCTAATGGGTGGGGGAAAGTCTACTCAGCTCTGGCACACATCCATGAGCTTAGTAGAAAAGAAGCAAGAAAAAAAAAAAAAAGAAAGAAAGAAAGGAAAAAAAGCTTAACAAACAAACTAAGGTGCACAAACTGAAGATAACTTTTCTTCTTCTCAAAGAACACATTGAACGTTTTTTTCTCAAAATGTACTTTGATATTTTTGTCAAAACAAATGCATTTAAATTGTATAGCAAAACAAAGTGAGTTCACTCTGTTCTTTCATTCAGAAAAATGCTGAAAAAAACAACAGATATTTTGTTCTTTTGGAGGCCAAGCATGCTTCCAAAATTCTTTTCGACATATCATTTGCTGACCAGAGATCAAGGTTAAAAATAAATTATGATTTTATATATATATATATATATATATGTGTATATATATATATATATATATATATATATAATTACTAAAAGAATATTTTGAAAAAATAATTGAGTGAAAATATTTTACAATGCAAAATATTTTGGCAATTTTAGAATATGCAAATATATAAAAACATTAATGATTAAAATAAAAAAGATATTATTTGGAAAATATTAATTTAAAATTTTTGCAGAAATTTTTGAGTGTAAAAAAAAAGAATATTAGAAAAAAAAATGTTTTAAATTTATGATAAGCAATTTCGGTTTTTATGAAAAAAGTAATTTTATACTTTAAATTTATTTTTTTTATTCTTAAAAAAAAAAAAACCTATGATAATTAACGAAAGAATTGTGCATGATGCTTTGATATCATTGTTGACAATTTGGTTGTGTAGTATCCTTGACCATTTGCCCTCAAAAGAAAAAAAATGAAAAAAAGAAAAAATGAAAAAAAAAAAAAAAGAAATGAGTTTATTAATCTTTAAAGTGTATTTAAATAAATAATGTTTAGAAAATAAATTTTCAGCCAGATCTAGTGTAGTTTATTTATTTATTTTTCTAATATTTTTATTCTTTGGAAGAGATTTTTTTTTCATATGATATTTAGTAAATGGAATTCCTATACAAATGTAACAATTATTACAGGACAGAGATTGTATACAAAATTATAAATGTTGTTTTTATATGATAATAATCTATACATAGATTTATATTTAAGAATTCTAAAATAAGAACAATTTTATCAGTAGTATATGAAACTATTTTTTTCATATTTTGAAATATTAAGATTCAGTCTAAACAGTTTAAAAATTATGAAATAGAAAAAGGAAAAATAAAATTTCTAAAATGTTGATATTACAAAATATCGTTGAAATTAAATATTTGATAAAATGCTAGAATTAAAACAATGCTTTATATTTGGGGTCATAAGAACGAATGATTATAAAATATTTATTGATTAGATTTATTAATAAAGTTGTTTTATTCATTAAATAATTTTAAAAAGTAAAAAAATTCAAGTTGTTAAAAGTATACTTAAACTAATACAGAATTACTTACAAAAAAATATTGAAAAATCTTTAAAGTTATTTTTATGTTTAAGTAAGAGTGTAAAAATAATAATTGAATTTTTGGTATGCTAATATATATATATATAAAAGTATTAATAAAGTGGAGGTCAAATGGTCAATTCTAATGTTTGCCTGGGGGAGGTTTCAGAGAAGGTTAATGAGTTTGTGTCTCTATCAACTCTTATTCAACATCAGTTTAGGCGGAACATGATGACTTAACATTTCTCTCTAGACACATTCTGTGGTTATTATTAAGGTTTTAATAAAACAAAAGAAATTTCATGGCTTACCTGACTATCTAAACCAACAGTGAACAACATTAAAAAGAACAAAATTGCCCATAAAGGAGACACAGGCAACTTTGTAACAGCTTCTGGGTAAGCAACAAACGTCAAACCAGGACCTGAAATTAAAATATTTTATTTTTTTTAAAATTATCATAATACAAGTTTGAAAAAACCAAAAAAAAAAACCCAAAACAAAAACAAAAACAAAAAACAGCAAATTATCATTATTTTCTCAATTAAAATGACTGAGAAGTTTACTAGACTTCCTATGAGTGATGATGTATTTTTTAAATTGAAAATCTGCATGGACTACTTTATTTGTAGAAATTCCTTTTGTTTTTTTTTTTGTTTCATCAGTGGTTATTTAAAAAAAAAACCTATGTTTAGTCTTATACTTTTTCTATACAGAAAAAATAACACTCTATCTTCCTCACTATTAGATTAAAAATGATATATAATTGAAAGGAAAATTGTCACTTGCATGAATTGCATTTTTGTCTTATTGTTTTTTTAAACTGATGATAGATTATATAGTTAATCTCTTTTATTAATTACTTTGATTTTAAGATGAAATTTAAAAAATAAAATTGAACTCACCTTGTGTGACAACAGATTCAATTGACATCCCTGTTTCATAAGACATAAAACCCAAAACAGAGAAAATGACCAATCCAGCAAAAATACTGGTGCAACAACCAATTAAAGGAACCAACATTGCATCCCTAGAGAACAAAAAGAAAACAAATTTTAATATTTACTCTACAATAGGTTTTATATAAATAGGTAATTACTATTAAAAAATATAAAGTCTAGATTAAGTCTTTATAAATACTTTCAAATGTTTCTTTAGCAAGACATTAATGATTTTTAAAATCATTTTTATTCTTTGCTGGGTGATGATAGTAATATTATCATTGTTGCTAAGTATTACAGATTTAAATTGAATGCTCAATTTTCTCCAGTTCTATATTTATTTCATTATAATTTGTATATGTGTTTTTACTATTTTTGTTATCTAGATAGTAAAATGAGTGAATGAATTGTTATCTGAATTTAGTTTGCAACTATTGCTTCTTTAAATGTGCAAGTGGTTATGAGAATGACACTTAGCAAATTACTTTTATACAATATTTGAGTTTTAAGAGATCATTTTAGGAGTTGATACAGACTTATTTAAAAGATGATTAGCTTCTAAAAATGTATTGGTTAAAGATTTTCTTAATTGGAAATAATTAAAAATAGCTTCTCAACAAATTTGTATAAAATATATGAAATGTTAAAAAATGAAATGAATGTAAAGCTGTAAGCTATTAACTTTTGATGTTAGTGTTTTTTTTTAAAGAATTATAGTAATCTTACCTGTAGACATTGTTGTGGAACTTGTTATAACTTGCCATGGTAATGAGACCACCCCATGACATACCCACTGAGTAAAAGATCTGTGTGGCAGCATCACCCCAGACCTAAGAAAACAAAAAAAAAAATAAATAATGAAATAAAGTATGAAATATATGAATAACATCTGATGAAAGAAAGTAAGAAAGTGAAATATTGGTTTTAATAGTTAACAAATCTTTATTAAACTTTCTTTAAACAATTTACTTGTTTTTATTTTCTTTTTCTTTTTTTCTATTTAAAGTGATTTATTATTATGTTGAATGGGCTTTTTTTTTCTCAGAAAATGTCAATGATTTACAGAATTGGTAAAATGCAATCTCTGAACTTTTCTTTCTATTGATAGACGATTTTTTTTTTCACAATTTAAGGAAATAAAACCAATGATTTTAAAACTTGATCTTCTAACAAAAGGCATGTTTCATCCACAGTAATAAATGTTTGAAGAAAGTATTATCAATTATTATCCTAATGATATGTATTTAATGTAATAAAAATAAGCATGCATATTGCATATTTTTTTCCCCTATAGAATATGCTGTCAGATAGGCTGTTGGTTGTTACAGATATATTCATTGAAAAACATTATGAACTTCAGTAATGGACAGACATGATGGAGTGATTCACAGAATCAAATAGAAAATGTATCAGCATTCAAATTTATATATTGATTTAATCTATTAGGCTTTTCTTTTCCTTTTGCAAATACTGATTAGTCTATTAATGCTATACTTTAGAATTAGAAAATATTGAACAAGGTAATAAGAGGGAAAATTTATAGACCAAAGTCAAAGTTGATAGAGAAAGTCTGCTATGAGTTATTATGAAAGTTTTGAGAATATTACTGATAAAATTGAATAATGAAATAAAATAGAATAAATGTATAATATATGTTAATTACATACCTGGAACTCTAGGAGTTTTGACCATTTAGGAACGAGATAAAATTTGATCCCAGTCCAAGCACCTGGCAATGTAACTCCACGAATGAGCAGAATTGTCAACACCAAATATGGAAAAGTTGCAGTAACATACACAACCTGAAATGCAATACATATTTGTATAAAATATTTTTAGAATAAATCAAATCACAAAAAATGAGTTCTGTTTTTATATTTTTTAATTTTTTTTTTGAAAAAGCAAATTAAATAAGAAAAGGAATATTATGAGAAAAATTAATTCAATGTTACTGATTATTAGATATTTATTAAGTTTTATTATAACTTCATCTGAAAGATTATTTTAGTGACAAAATCTTTTTCTAAAAAACATTGAAACTCTATATGATAAAATAAACACTTGATACTTACTTTACCAGAAGACTTGACTCCTTTGCAAAGGCAGAGGAACACAAGAAACCATGCCAACATCAAACAGAGGAGAAGCTCCCAACGCACAATTCCCAAATTTTCAATACCACTAGTAATGTCAAGAACTCTGAGTCTGAAATAAACATATATCAAGCATAAGAAAAAAAGAAAAAAATATTTATTCTTTGATTTTATTGGTATAATATGAACTGTGATCTGATGTTCTTATAGAGATCCTTTCTTTTAAAATTATATATAAATGATTGAATCTTGATTAACAATAAACTTAATAAATTAAGTAGTCATGGTAACACCTGTATTAAAATTCATCTGAGAGATATACAAAAAATAGTTGTATTACATGTAGAAAATAACATAAAATTCATTGATTTGAATAAATTTTTAGTATATCTTATTCAATTATTTTTTTACAATTGAAAGTTAGCATTTAAAATAAATTGTAATTCATGATGATAATCTATCATGTGTGTATGTATCCATATGTGTGTATGCATGATATACTTACTGCCAAAATTCTTCACTAGGAGACATCTTGAATGATTTGTTAACAACTTCATTGTCAACAGAATTGAAAACTGTAGCAACTGCTTGAGTGGCATTTATCAAATTGGAACTCAGTGAACCATTAGCAGTTATGTTGCTAATGTAATTATTACTGAGAGCTTCAGTTTCATTTTCCTTCACTGTCACCATACAGTGTTTTGTGTTCCAAAAATTACCACAGTGACTCCATGGTAAGATTTCACGGAATGAATAGAAAAGATAATAAAGAGTCCAGGTGATAATGATATTGTAGTAAATGCACACAATACCAGATATGATTACCATTCCATAACCAACGCCTGTAAGAAAAAGAAAATATATATATATCAGAAAGATATAAGAATGCAGAAAACTCTTTGTTTTCAAGAGTTGAACCAACAATAAAAGATAAAATAGGAAAAAAAAAAAACACTTTCTAAATTAGAAAACAAAAGTTAAATTATGAACTTAAATTACTTGTCATTTTTTAGATAAAATAAAATAGATTACTTGCAATTTAAATATGATAGAAATTTAAACAAAATATCCACAAGAGAAGTTGAATAAAGTTAAATAAGCCAAACTTACCTTTGAATAAAGGACTAATTCTCCAGACAGTCACAGGACTGAGACTAGCAAACTGGCCATATGCAGTCTCTAGGAAGACCAAAGGTAATCCACAAAGAACGAGGAACAAACAGTAGGGAATGAGAAAGGCACCTGAAATTGATGAATTAGAAAAAATTTTTAACAATTTCTCCATAGACTCGTCCATAGCTAAGCAAAACTAATCAAATGATATCTATTTTGAAAGTGAACAATGTTATCTCCGAAAGGTTTCACTTTTTATTATAAGACAATATCAAGTAGAGTTTACCATCATACTAATAAAAAACTTATATTAACGTACATTTTTTGCAATATTTTGGTATGTGCTAGTTTGTGTCACATATATCACATGACTGAAGCAGTTTTAGGTATCTGCAATGGTTGGTAGTATCATGGTAGTTAGTGCGCTGACATGTTGTGCATGGCTTCACTCCATGTGTGATCTGAAAGCTGCATTGATGAATGTGCAACTTGGTTTAATTCAGAAACTAATGCTGTATGAATTCAAACTGAGTCATAGTCCTGAGGACGCAACTAAAAACATTTGTTGCACCAAAGATGAAGACACAATTGATCACAGTGAATAACTAGATGATTACAGAAGTTTCAATCGGGTTGCAAGTACCTTGACAATCAGGCAAAAATCAGGTAGACCTAAAACCAGGGTCACAGAGGCAAACTCGACGAGTAACACTCGGAGATTATCAGGCGAGCTCACCATCTCACAGTCCAGTATAATGTAGTTTGTCATCTTTATCACCTTGGCAAAAACCATCTGCAGAATTGTACCTCACTTTACCAAAATAATGCAAAACTTTTGACTCACCCTAATAATTATACAACGCATATGTTTGTATTAAACTACACAATTTAATATTCATATTCTTAGTCTATGATAGTATTATTACTTTATTTGATGTAGTCGTCTTTATGAAAACTTGATTCGATTCTGGTCCCT
This sequence comes from Doryteuthis pealeii, assembly GCA_023376005.1. Classification (NCBI taxonomy): domain Eukaryota; kingdom Metazoa; phylum Mollusca; class Cephalopoda; order Myopsida; family Loliginidae; genus Doryteuthis; species Doryteuthis pealeii. The sequence goes on from CM042147.1 coordinate 4,305,684, forward strand.
GCCAACTTGACGTATGAGTAGCCCAATTTGGGTAAAATGGGGAACAGACGGTAGGCGTGGTGCTCTACCTCAGCAATAACAATCTCTTTGGTCTAGTGCTGGCGGAAAAGGGGATAGACTCCTTGCTGTCCGGCTGATACAGACAATAGGCCACACATCCCGCCGCTGCTGTTATATGTAGTTCTGAATAAGTATTTGAGCTCCATTTAAGGTCTTGTGCGTTTGTTGTGAGTGATTTCAAAAGGAAAGTATTCATAATTCATATTGGGCGTGAAAGTTTAAAAGTATCAGTTTTAATGTTTGATTTGAACACACCTTTGATAAATATAGTCTTAAGTTTCTCATAATTGTAGATAATGAGATATTTGCAAGTCAATCCTTTTTTTAATCTTAATGTGAAGAAAGAAAAAGAAAAGAAAGAGAGAGAGAAAGAAAGAGAGAAAGAAGATAGAAAGAGAGAAATATAGATAGAAAGAAAGAGAGAGAGAAAGAAGAAGAAAGAGAAAGAAAGAAAGAGAGAGAGAAAAGAAAGAAAAAGAGAAAGAAAGAAAGAAAGAGAGAGAGAGAGAGAGAGAGAAGAGCGAAAACCCCACTCACCTCCACCACTCTTGTAACACAAGTAGGGGAAACGCCAAATATTTCCCAAACCGACAGCAAATCCAACACATGACAGAATAAAGTCAAGTCGTCCTGTCCAGTTTCCACGCTCCTTGTTCTCATCACTTGAGACGCTGGAGCTATCATCACTTGTGGAGGAACCTTCCTCATCAATAGTCTTAACAGCAGGCTAAAATAAAAATAAACAATAAAACATAAGATGTTTAGCAATAACATAACAAAAAATGGATCTGATTTTATTCTTATTTTATAAAAGCAAAATTTGTAAATCAATAAATGTTAACAGGTTTATCTGACCATCTATGATATGATCACTTTTTCATTTGATGTATGAAGTCAGCTCGGTTATTCAATAACTACGGACACCTCAGTGCCCTCCAAAAAATGGGAGAGTAGATTGATATGAATATTCACACGGTGGACAAAAGAAAATATTGCAAAATTAAAATGAAAACTGAAATACGCAATGCTAAACAAACCTAACGAACTAAACTGAGATCTCACATCTGTGGATCAAGTAGATATGTTTAAAGATTGGCGCGACACCATGAAGCCTAGAGGCCCAGCAGAAAGCAGCGGCAACAAAACACCGGCACATCAACAGGGACAGTCTTCAATGCGACATCTGTGATCGAGAACGTTTTTCAAACATTGGACTTTACAGTCACAGGAGGCACTGTATCTTCAGCGGCGCAAAAACTATATTATAGTCTTCCGAGACTGAAATGCCAATAATAATAATTTGTGTTCGATGAAACCGTCTGTGCAATCTCTCCCCCCCCCAAAAAAAAAAAAACAACTAAAAAAAAAAAAAAAAAAAGGAACGTACAATGAACACGATTCCCAAAAAATAGATACTAATTATTAGGCTAAAATAACCCAAGACAGGTTGACATACCATTAAAACCAACCAATAATTGAGATAGGTCAATATTAATCCTTTGAACAAATGTCAAATTTTATTAGATATCATAAGTTGTTCATAAAAAGAATTTCATAGATAGTTTATGAGAAGCTCCTTGTGTGTATAGTATATATATATATATATATATATATATATATATATAAACAGTATTTTCATAGAGATTCGAAAAACATTATCTTTCTTGAGTTGTTCATATTGTAAATAAAAAAAATATTACAAATAATGCTGCCTAAAAAGATTTTTTTTTTTTTTATTGCAGTCTTGTTTTACGAAAACTGAAATGAATGTACGTTTTAAGAAAGAGTTTATCTTATTCGCTGAAATATATTTGTGAATTTCATTATCAATATCATCAATATCAAGAGAAATTAATGTTGATAAATTCGGGAGTTCTATGGGTTGCCTCTATTGCACTAAAATGCGTTGCTGCAAATGCTTAGCTTTATTTAATAGACTGGGAAAGAAAATTTCTCATTTCATCTTGAAATTCAGATGTAACGGCTTATCCAATATGATACATTTGCCAATGTTGCTCAGATTCATTCAATGACAGGCTTGCTGGTATATTTGATTGGGAAGGGGATTCAAGAGATTCTAAATCTGAGGTCCAGACTTTAATAGGGGGAGGGGGGGGACAAAGTCTTTAAACATATTTCTTTTACGGTGAATTTTGTTTTCCAATCTACAAATGAATATCAATTTGGAGGTGCGCTTCACATAGGAAAAGGAATCAGCGATTCGAGTTCAAATTGTGGACGAGACTGCGTTTCACTTCGCGCTAATGCTTTTTTTTTGGAAAGGCATGAATCAACCTGTCCCCTCTCCCCTGCCAGATATAGATAATAGTAGGAATACTGGGATCTTTAGCTCTCGAAGGCAACCAGTGTAGGAAAAGGAAAACTCTAATAATTCAAACTAGATGTATTTATCCAACCCTTTCGCCACAGACAGGATGCGACACAAATATCTATTTTTAAAGCTGGTTTGAATTTAGAGCTTTCCTTCTCTAGACTGGTTGCCCAAACGAACTCAGTCTTTTCTACGATTACCTAGCTGGAGTTGGATTCATACCATTAGCGCTATGTGAATTGCAAACAGCCTCGTCCATGATTTGAACTCGCCATCTCCATTTTTTCTACAACGATAACCGCTACACGACGAGTGCCTTCCTATTTGGAAAGTAGTGAGCTATCAGTTTTATCTATTAATAATGGAGATTGTCTGTATTTCTGTCGGTAACAAAAACTACGTCATAGCTCTACGTCACAGATTACGTCACAATATTCTTATGCTATATACACCCAAAATTTGAGTAAGCAAGATTACAAATAAATAGATACCTACGATTTTGTGTAAAATTGATGTGAAAAATATTCAAAATAATTGTTTGATTATTGCATGCACGCAACATTTTATTTGAGAGGGACGGGACTTAGTTTTCATTTCAAATTGTTTTATTTTTTTTTACTCCTTTTATAAATATAAGGATTTGTCTTACTTATGATACAAACCCTCTGACATTGAATTTTTAATTCCCACCCTCTCAGGCAATGTCTTTCAAAAATTAATTTTTACGACGCCCAGAGGGTGTTTTCTGTTGCTAGTAAATCTAATTAATATTAAAGACTTGCTGCAGTCTCGACTTCCTGAAATGTATTGGTTGGCATAAATTATTTTGTAGCGATATTAATTATGCACTTTTATGGCGAGTATAAGGCTTGCAAATAATAGTTGCTTGTCATGACATGTCTTAGGCAAATTGAAAAGGCAGTTAAATAATGGGGCGACATCTGGAATGAATCACCTTCCATAATGCGTGTTTCTTTTCTTCTTTCTTTCTTTCTTTCTTTCTTTCTTTCAACCTTTCTTTCTTTCTTTCTTTCTTTCTTTAAAGATGAAGAAGGATATGAGGGAGTAAATAAAATAAGCAGATTGGAGCCATGGAAAAAAACCATCATGAATCGCATTCCGGTTGGTGAGCAGACAGGCAAGCATGCAGCTAAAGCTATTCCCCACCCCCAGGCAAAATATTAGACCCACTTTATAATTAACACGTATAATTACTGTATATATATATATATATATATATATTATATATATATATATATATATGTATTCATCATGACCTGGCATTGAAAATGGCTAATTCGCGAATATAATTACTTTTTGGAGCCCGCAAACTAGTGAACATATTTCTTTCTTCGAAATTGATAAAACAAGTTTTTTTGTTTTTTTAAAATAGATTCAATTGATCATTTTATTGTTGAAGTACTTTTGGCTTGTACATATTAAAATATTTTTTAAATTAGGGATTAAAAGGTTTTATTTATTTATTTATTTATTTTATTTTTTGTGTTATCAAATCAATAAAATCTCTGACACTTAATAGACACACCCAATTTTGATAAAATTATAACTGATTAGATGAAAAATAATTGCCGATCAAGAAAGTATTCGTTATAGAATTTTAATAGCAACCTGTTTTTAAAAATAATCTATAAACTATTTGAGAATAGAGATTTGTGATCGATTTTTTTTAATAGCTTGATATTAAGATGCAGAAAAAATATTTGTTCTTTTATTAACAGAAGCAATTTAAAAAAATCTAAATAAAAGAATATTCCAATTAAATTAAATTGAAAAAACAAACAAACAACCCCCCCCCCAAAAAACAAACAAAACAAAACAGTTATAAAAACTTGATTTTAAAGTTATTAAAGTTTTTTCTAAAGTTAGACGGTGAATATATATATATATATATATATATATATATATATATATATATATATATTTTGGGTAGGATTTTTCTTTAATACCTACACTATTAAACAGGACGGACACTTGTGTCTGACAAATTTCTTTTCTCGACCCTTTCAAGTTTTTAGTGCACCAATCAACCGGTTTCACCTTGATATCAAGAAATTGGCCATAAAACTTGAAAGGAAAACTCGTCAGACACGAGATGTTCGTCTTGTTTAATACTACTAATAATAACTATATATATATATATATATATAATATATATATATATATATATATATATATATAGATAGAGATAGACAGATAGATAGATAGATAGATAGAGAGGAAACTATGGAAACACACCTATCGAAACATGTCAACACACAAAGGCATAATTTTTATATTATTATTATTATTATTATTATTATCATCATCATTATTATTAATTCAGTTTTCTTTTTCATCATATCAACGTACCCTATAGCCATTAATCGCCATTAGTGCTTATGTAATCTGTCATTACGAGTAGATTAGTAATGATTGCCAAATACATGGCCATAGAATTTGCCAGAATGGAGAGAGAGAAGAGAGAGAGAGAGAGAGAGAGAGAGAGAGAGAGAGAGAGAGAGAGAGAGAGAGAGAGAGAGAGAGAGCCCTTTGTTTAATTTTGACCTTTTTATTATCTTTACTTCAAATAAAAAATCCAAATAAGTCTTCACGTTTCGTCTTATGTTAAAGTCTTCATTTAACTAATTATCCTATAATAACACTTGTATTTTGATGGAAGAACAGTCTGAGGAAAATTCGTAATTATTCAAGGCGTTCAACACGTAGGTAATAATCTATGTATGTGTTTTCCCAACCTCTTCGTATTGACAGGATATGACACAAGGCCAATTTGTAGGGGGTTGGTAAAGCTGGTTTGAAACTCAGAGTTTTCTTTCTCCTAAACTGGTTGCACTAAAAATCCCGTCCTTCAGGTCCTATGTTAAATTAATGGCGTGATTCGAGGGGCAACACAGGCCCTTTGATTTAAAGGACAGGACTGGGTTTATTGCCCAGTGCCTGAGGCGCCCTCTTGAGGGGGAATGCCGACGGGATCCACAAACTTTTGTGCCTACCATCCGAATGAGCTTCGGTTCGTGGGTGGTCCCACATTAAACGACCCAAATACCCGCATAAGTGGGATGCGAGTAAATACCTTAAATACTCTAAACTGGTTGCCTAACCAAAGCTTAAAAAAAAAAAAAAACCAAAAAAAACAGCCTGCCCTACTATTTTCCCCCATTGCTGGGCGATGGTAGAGCTGGCTTAATGTATTTCCAAAGGGCATTAGCGCGAAGTGAAAGGCAGACAGCCTCATCCAGGATTTGAACTCCTATCGACGATTCCATTTTCTACAACGATAACCATTACGCTTAGGTAACAATTTAGTATGCCGACCATAGTGATTTCAATCCTCACTGAGCTCTCCACATCTGTGACCTTGTGCGAGGTTAATCTAAGCTTGGTAAATACGATAATTGCTGGCCATTTAACTTATATATTAAAAAAAAAAAAGAAAAAAAAAATAAAAGAAAAAAGAAGCTAATATTAACAACTGCAGGTCTTGTATACAAATGTCTTTAACGATATCAGATAATTTTCAAGAAACTTCCATAATCAATTAAAAAAAAATGTATTTTATCAAAATTACAGATTTAAACAAATGACCTTTCATTACTAAACTCTGAAATTCCCCCATCAAAAAAAATGATGCAATGCACAAAATGTTTGGTCAGTGCAGCGAAAGACAAAATTTGCGTAATGTTGGCGAGCGTCCAGAGACTATAACATTGGAAGAACAGTATCTTGGAATTTACGAGTGACGTATTGATGACGTATTTACTTATATATAAAAAAATTATATATTTATATATGAACACTTTTGCATAGTTTTAATTTTGCTGCGTTGCGTCATCTCTGTACCATTTGACGTTGTCACACTCTCTTTCCCCCTTGAAAGTCTTACGAATAATAAGCTGCAATTTAAAGGACCAATTAAAATAAACGCAAACATATTTCTTTTAAAAATACAGATTCGTTTAATAGGAAGAAAAATTATAAATTAACCTTTCGTTACAAAAACCAAAATTTAAAAGGCGCACTAATACGAAACTTGAGAAACGCTGACAAAGATAATTATAATCTTCGCGAATATTTTTTTTACTAAAAGATTTCCAGACGAAAGCTCTTTCTAGCGAAACGTATATAATAAGATTTGTTTTTTTTATTCGTCCCAATTCTCAATATAACGGATATAACCATGAATCTTAATTAGAATCCTTTACTCATTCGTAAGTCAAAGCATCAATATAATCATTGATCATCGTTATAAAGAGAGTTGCGGGTCGTCTAGTCTATTCTATATGTTAATACGCTTGTTCCTAAAATCTCCCGCCCGTTACATCCTGCGACACCCTCTGGTTAACAATGACACCGTCCAAATTGTTCAAGATGCAATGCAAAAAATGTAAATCCTGATTATCTGGTGTCACTTAATTAAAGATTTCTTATTTGTCCCATTTTATTTCACCCAATTTAGAAAAAAAAAAGAAACATTCCAAATGGTCTTGCGTCGCTTAAAAAGCCCAATCTAAAATTAAAAGGAAATTTAAAAAAAAAAAAAAGAAGTTATATGTTTTGTTTTATTTGTAATATTGAAATTGTGAATCACGGAAGATATTTTTGTATTTCGATCTTCGCAACAGTACCTAAGTAAACAAACAAATGCTGTAATTAAATTATCATACTGTGGTATATCCACAGTTTCTGTTAGTTCTATAATAACTTAAAACATTCTATCAATTGAATAAAACAAGATTGATATCTTAAATAACAATGCAACCATTGGTGACATCTGTATAGCTAATTTATCTTGCAGTCCGTCTCCGTAGTTATTATAATTTGCATTAAGAAATAGAAATCTTAATTGAATGTTCGCTATCGCATAATTCTGTTTAGCGTTGTTACTTCATATTTGACTTCTATGTTCAATCTCCTGTAACCTTCAATATAATTTTAACACTTTAAAGTGCACAGACAAGAATTATCTGTCCATTGAGTGCTGACAATATTTAATAATACATGTTTATCAAAGTATTATTTTTTTTATACTTGTAAAATATCAAAGAGAAGCGTTTAAAAAACAAAATGGCGATTTGCACTTTCTTGTCAGAATAAAAAAAAATCACAACGAAGGTTCTTTTGCAAAAATAAAATACGAATATACCGAGTTGTTTTTGAATGGAAATTGAATTCACAAATTTTTCATTCACAAAATCTCACACAATAGAATTAATTGTAAAGAATAGTTCTTTTCTTACAATTCTCTGCATATACAACAGAGAATAGATACTGCTTTGTGAATAATAATAATGATAATAATAATGATCAGTAGCGCTTTTAAATGATAGTAGTTATTTATTAACTGTTCGCAGGCCAGTCCCTCTGTGGGGCCTGTAACATGATATGCATCGCAAGAGGAAGTAGGCGAAGGGGCCATTAAGTTGGCCACCGAAGCAGCAGATGTTGCATCGAGATAGTTGAGGATTAGAAGAAGAGAGTCGTGGATGACGTAGTGCTACCTGGACACTAGCTGAGGCTTAATCAACCCTGACTATCACTATAAGCAACTTTCAAACTATGACAAAAAAAACCCCCCTCAAAAAAACAAAAACAAACAAAAAAACAAACAAAACAAAACTAACTATGACAAAAAAAATCAACTGGTTGGTTACTACTAGAATAGACTCAATCCTAATTAGTGATCATCCTCCACACATTAATACAACAACCAACATTATAAGCAACTTTCAAACTATGACAAACAAAACAAAACTAACTATGACAAAAAAAAATCAACTGGGTTGGTTACTACTAGAATAGGCTGATTCCTAATTAGTGATCATCCTCCACACATTAATACAACAACCAACATTATAAGCAACTTTCAAACTATGACAAACAAAACAAAACTAACTATGACAAAAAAAAAAATCAACTGGGTTGGTTACTACTAGAATAGACTCAATCCTAATTAGTGATCATCCTCCACACATTAATACAACAACCAACATTACGTTTTTTGTTTTGTTTTGTGAGACATTGTTTATATTCTGTAATATGTGAAAATAAACCACTTCTTCTTGACTATGTGAATAAGTTTATTTGTCGAAAGATTTAATGAACTTAAGAAAGATCACTGATGAGATGACCAGTATTTGATAAGATCTTGATTTATCAGATTCATACGGAAGAGTCGATTATCAAAAAAAAAGGGGGTGAAAGTAAAAAGATGCCCTTTTTTTGGAGGGGCGGGCTGAATGAGTTACAGCTTTTAATAGAGCATAATGCAGTTTGGTGGTGGTAGTGGTGGGAGGTTACATTATCTTATTTTATGTCACACTGCTTAAAACAGAACAAAGGGGATAGGAACGCACAAACATACAACCTTGCTTATCAACATGCCACCTACAATAGACCCACATTAGTATAATGGCGGACCATATGTCATAAACAATATTCAATGATTTTCTTTTTTACCCCATAGATACTATTAAAATTGTCGTATGTATTCCATTTTTGCAGTTTTAAATTGCAGTATTACTTTTGTTAAACTTTTGAGGATTTATGTGAGAATCATTAAATTCATTCAAATGCGACTAAAATTTTTTTTTTAAGAAAAAGAATATGCTCAAAGTAAGGGTCGGTTTAGCTCAGTCGATAGAGTGTTCGGCTAGGTAATCGCAAGATTCCTGGTTCGATACCGGCCATCGTTAACTCAGCGTATGAGTAGCACAGGGATCTGTGCGGTAAAGTGAGGAGCTGATGGTAGGTGTGGCGCTCCACCTCAGACGCTTAAATAATCTCCTTGGTCTAGCGCTAGTGAAAAGGGGACAGACTCCATCGCTGTCTGGCTGATATTGACATTAGGCCGCCCCGACGACTTTACTTACTTAAACTAAAATTAAACATATTATGTCATCTGTCTATATTTCTGAGGCTAAGTGTTGTTATTATTCTTTACACGTTACGGACTGCTATACTCAGTAAAATAGGCGGGGCGGCCTAATGTCGGTATCAACCAGACAGTAAGGGAGTCTATCCCTTTTCACTAGCGCTAGACCAAGGAGATTGTTGTGGTGGAGCGCCACACCTACCATCAGCTATTCACTTTACCGCACAGACCCATGTGCTACTCATACGCTGAGTCGGCGAGTGTCAGTATCGAACCAGGAACCTTGTGATTCCTAGGCTGACGCTAAGCTAGGGTCGGTATATACACTCATATATAAAGGCACCGAAAAAAGGTCGGAGAGTATAGCGGCCGAAACGTGGTGAGCATAGCAACCAAGATTAATGTAGCAATCCACAATGAGTAGAGAATAATAAAAAGTTTGTTAATTTGTCATTATAAAAAAAAAAGTAGTCGGAGTGGGCATATAGTCGGTATCAGCCAGTCAGTGAAGAAGTCTATCCACTTTTCACTAGCGCTAGACCAAGGAGATTGTGTTTTTTTTGCATCTGAGGTGGAGCGACACACCTATCATCAGCTCCTTACTTTACCGCACAGATCCCTGTGCTACTTATCCGCTGAGTTTTGCGAAGAGCCGGTATCGAACCAGGAACCTTGTGGTTCATTGGCTGACGCTCTACCGACTGAGCTAAGCCAGCCCTAATTTCTGAAACCCGTAAAAAAACCCCCAAAAGCAAAAATTGTGAACTTGTGAAGCAAGGAGCGTTATGTAGCTCAAAATGGACAGAACCTGAACAGGGAACTGTTAATATTTGGAGAAAAATTACATTATTGTTACGATATTAAAATATTATTCATCATTTATTTAATGCGCCAGAATTTCGGAACGGTAAAATCGATTTCATGATAATAGGTTTTGAAAACTTTTGAGATAGTTGAAAATTCGGGTTATGCTTTAAAAGACAAATAAAATGTACGAAAAGAGTTCGTATAATGTGCGTACTTATTCACTGCAGCTACATATAAAACTAATCTGTAATTATAATAAGTACATTATATAATATAAATATATAATATAATACTTATAATGATAATCAGATTTGTCACCTGAGATTTGGGATGCAGTTTAAATACATCCTACGTATGTATCATTATTTATACATAACCAAATATGTAAACGTTTCTAACATTTTGCAAGTATAAACAAATTCTCTAAAATGTCATCTATACGATGCTAAAATTCTCATTATATTTGTATGGTAGACAATTGCTAAATTGGTGACCTTGTACAAAAATTATCAGATTGGAGCACAATAAGAATTGATAAAAAAAATTTAAATAATTTAAATGCTAGGATTGTTACTATTATTCTCAGAGAATTGTTTTCTTACTGAATTCTTCAAAATCTTCTTTCTCTACCGACATTAGGTGAATATATTGTAATCGTAATCTAACAAAAAAGAAAAAGAAAAAAAAAAAGAAAAAGAAAACAAAAACAGCCCATCATAGCGAGATGTTTAATTAGAAAAATACACTTAAAATTCTCTTAGAGAATAAAGCAACTTCCATTCCAACTTACAACTGGGTGATAGGTTTGTGAGGTCTGCACTTTATTCGTTGAAATTCTCGATACAACGGATATAACTATAAATACTAATTAGAATATTTTACTCGTTCCTAAGTAGAAGTATTAATATAATCCCAGATTACCGTATAACAGGATTGGTGGGTCATCTATCATAACTTAATAAATAATGGACTTCCAATGATTCAACATTCAATGAGATACGACGCACCAGTGAATCTTGCTATATTTATATTCTATATTTGCCTTTGGGAAAGGCATTTGCTTCCCAAGTAATTAGTAAAGCAGACTGGATTCTTTAGCCTTGGTAAGGCAACCAGTCTAGGAGAAGGAAAACTCTGAATTCACACCACCAGTACTTCGTTTAAAATTTGACCTTGTATCACATCTTGTCCGTGGCATACAATCATCAAAACAACGAAGATAAAGATAGTCGTCTGAATAAATCGAAGAGCCTTTATCTCAGAACTTCAAACTGGATATTATTTAACTCGTTTCTTATTATCAATTAAGCAAGGTTTAAGTAAGTAAGTAAGTAAGTAAAGTCGTTGGGGTGTCAGTATCAACCAGACAGCGAGGGAGTCTATCCCCTTTTCACTAGCGCCAGACCAAAGAGATTGTTTTTGCGTCGGAGGTGGAGCGACACGCCTATTATCAGTTCCTTGCTTTATCGCACAGATCCCTGCTCATAGGCTGGGGTTGGCGAGGACCGGTATCGAACTAGAAACCTTGTGGTTGCGGAATGGCCGATACTGACTTTAGGTCACCACGACAACTTATACAACAAAGTGATTGCGGAAGATCACCAAATTTTTTTTTTCAATAATAAAACTAATTTTATTAATGATTAGTTTGTAGAAAGGAATTCTGGGTGCTTTAGTTTGGTTTGTTTTGTTTTACGGCATATCAACCTCAGTGGGTCATTTAATGCCGATAACGTTTTGAAATAAATCAATTCTTAATGGAGAATACAACTTTTTTTATAAATACATTGTTCTATTTAACCCATAGATAGGACCCTAACAGATACTACCACTCCGGGTCAGAGTGGACCAGGGAGCAATGGTGATGAAGGGGTGCTCCACATTCCCCAAACCTCCAAAACTGGAACCTCATCATCAGATAGAGTTTAACGTCATTTCCAGGACATGTAGACCCGCAGCCACCGCCTTCTAGCACCCATATGATAAAAAGGGGTTGGGGCTTGCCATAAGGGCAACAGGGTTGGGAAAATCATATAGGTGCTAGGGCTTGACGTGACCAGCCGATTGATCGGAGGGGTCCTCTCCGACCGCCCGTCTGGGTGCTTTATTGGTAAGGGGGTACTGATGCAATTGTTACCCCTTTATAAATCCAGCTCTGGTGTCGTGGGAGAATAAGGTGCATTAAAAACTATCCAAGATGTTTATATGGAATATTGAACAGGGAACTTAACTGATAATCATTTAAAATGGCGCAGCTGCGTATTTTTATTCATTCTGCGGTTGCATACTGTTGCGCAATCGCTCAGTGAATTCGATTCTCACAGGGTGTCAGTCATAATACTACGGCCTTGTGCCAGACTAAAGTCTAGAAAATTACAAATTTCTGTTTTGTGGTTGGAGTAGTTGTGTATGTCCCGACTGAAGCCACCGGTCAATGTTTAAACTCTTAAAGTCCTATACCACCTCATTCCACCCGGCTGGAAGTCACATTTGTTTTCTTAATCTACCCCAAAAATAGCCTTTGTTTGAATGTAATATTAAACATATTTAGCAGTCTTTGATGTACGAGAAATAACAGGTAAATTTTAATGAAAAGGCCATTTTTAGACATTTATATATATCCTTATAGGAATGGGGCTCTCGACTTAGAAAATTCTCAACAGGATGTTAAGAGTTAAGATTAGTTAAAATCTTGTGTCTCTAATATAAAATGTCTTCCCTACTTATTTTTATAATCTCAGATAAGGACATAAAATCAACAACAACAAAATAGACAATGTTGTGATGACAATAATTGGCTGGTTGCGTTTTATGGCATATCAACTTTTGCGGGCTATTTAATGCCAAATCCTGAATATACATATATCAGATTTGTTGGCGAATAGTTTGTAGATAACATTAAATCAAACTAGCGTGACAAACATATCAACATACCATAAATCTTCGAGTATAATCCGCACTTTTTTCCCCAAAATTTAAAGGTCAAATTCACTAGTGCGTACTATATACGAGGTTAAAAATGATAAATATTTTCTGAGCAATGCTCGAGTCTCTATTTGCTGTCCGGCAATGTTTATTCAGACGCATTTTGTTTTCAGAAGTACAAACCCCTAAAAATCCCCTTCGTATTATACTCAAGGGCGGACTATACACGAGGTTTTACGGTAAACATATGAAATAATTAAACATTTATGCAACCAATCGTTTAAAAATAATCCTAGATCTTTCGATAATAAAGATGTGTAAATATTATTATATTTTAAGATGTAAGCCCACTGCCTTTATGGAGGCGCGTGGTGAAATGGTTAGAGTCGCGGGAAATGGACTCGTCGACCCGAATTCAAATCCAAGACGCATTTCACATGACACTAATACCCTTGGGAAAGGTATAAATCCAAATATTCTCCCTCCAACTATGGGTAAATAGTAAGGCAGACTGGGCTCTTCAACCATGGCTAGGTAACCAGTCTAGAAGGAAAACTCTGAATTCAAACTTGTTAAACTCCGCTTAAAAAAACTGACCGTGCATCGCATCCTGTACGTGCGAAGGGGTTGATATATATATATATATATATATATATATATATATATATATATATAAACCCACTGCCTTGAAGAAAGACATTTTAACATCGACCTTGATATTATCAAACAGCTCTTTCATAGGATGTCAATAGTTTATTTCGGAGTAACGTCACTTGACTAGCGGGCGTTTCGTGTGGTATAAATGGTTAGTGAGCGTGGCTAGCAGACCATTACTAGTGAGTTCGATTCTCACTGGGGATTTCATACTTCTGACATTGTGCAACCTTAACATGATTCAACCGTTTGATAATATTTTTCGACATATTCAAGTAACCGAAACAAAATTGCTTTCGCATCGAATTCTTCAGACCCCCCCCCGACCTTGTATTACGCAATTTGAATCAATTTTGTATTCCTTTTTTGGTACACCAATCACATTCTTCTTCAGGTGCTTACTGTTACGCTCTAGTTTGGCAGCATTCGATCGCTTAGTGAATTCGATTCTCACAGGGTGTCATAATGCTATGGCCTTGTGCCAGACTAAAGCTTGAGAAAAAAAATAACAGTCCTGTTTGGTGGTTGAAGTAGTTGTATATTTCCCCACTGAAGCAACCGGTTAATGTTCGCGCCTAAGTAAAAGATTGTGTATCGAATACTGATTTTCAAGGCATCCAGGTTATCTATGCTTGGAGGACTGGTGCAGTTCTCCTATCTTTTAATCTTGTACCAGACTTTACTAAGTAAATGTCTCTTTTATTGCATGTCACATTCGAAAAAAACAAAACAAACAAACCAAAAAACAAAAACAAGTCCAGAGAGCAATGCCTTTTCTGTTAGTATTATTTGTATTATTCGGACTATTGTCCTCATCTTCATTGTTATCTGTACAACGTTTCGGCCGATGTGCCCTCCGGCCTTCTTCAGGTATTTCTTGTCGGACTCGGGAACTTTCTCTTCACTCTAAAGATAACTGTCACTTAGAACTGTCTTAATCTAACTCCTTTATCCACTAGGCTATGTGTCCAAAAATTCCGAGAAATACCTTTTCTGTTAGATTAAATATACCACTTAGATTAAATATTACCACTGTATTGATAAAGGATATTGCATGCATATCATATGTCATTAAAATTCTCATTATATTTATATATGTGGGTAAAGTTTGGAATGAATGAGGAAAAAAATAAATAAAAAGGAAGACTGTGTAGAAAATAAGATTGACATGTTTCGCTATAGGGATAGCGTCATGATGCTATTTTATAGCGAAATATAATACATAATCGTAACCCCAGCAAAAAAACGGCACATCATAGCCATATTGCTATTAAAGCAATACACTTTAAATGCTTATTAGAGAATAAGGCAATTTCCAGTACAATTTGCAATTGAATAGTTATTGTGTGCCGTCTCCGATCATGCTGTTTTTTTTTAATCATCCAAATCAATTATACAATGCAGATAAGAAATAAATGCTAATTAGAATATTTCCAATATCCAATCACAGACAGGCTGTTACAATGGGAACCCAACGACATCGCGGATCGTCTAGTTCAGAATAAATTTTCATTCGTGGATGTTTTTTTTTTTGCAGACTTTTATTTTATTTAAAATTTTTTTTTTAACTTATCCAAGTTCATGGCTAAAATATTTGTTATATTTTGCTAATTTTCCTGGCAAAAACCTATAAAGGCAAAGTCAGTAGTTTACCATTGTGTGTCATATAATTACTTCCTTTATATAGTAATCGAAAAGTAGTTGTAATTATACTACATTTTATTTTACTTTACTTTTACGGCTAAGCAATTATGACCTTGTACCAAAATAACGTAATAACACAAGAGCTGATTAACTAAAATAAATAAATAAATTAACGTCATGTGTTAAGTGCTGGGTTTGTTATTAACCATGTCAGTGACACGACAGATAAAGAGTTAAAAAAAAAAAGAAAAAAAAAAAAAAAAAGTAAACACTAAGTAGATTTTAAACAGATTAATCTTTACATTTCTGTAAATGATAGCGGAGTCTGTTTAATATTAATGTATTATTAAAACCGCGAAAACTACTAATATACATGTTCCGGTCTCATCTCATATCGTGAAATTCCGTGCTCTTTTATATTAATTGTATTTTTAGGAATAGGCGTGGTCTTGCCAACAGATAGAACAACAAAAAGAAGAGCAATATATCTTCTATTGTTTGAAACGATTCATTAAGGTTTATGCAAATATGTGTTTATGATATACAAACGTATTCTATGCATATAGATGTATCCAATACCTACTTGGATTTATCAAGCAAAGTCGTTTATTTCAAGATCGAAACTAGTAATAAATGCATATATTTTGAAGGTTGTTTTTATTAAATGGCGTGCTTGAATTTCATTTAATTTCTGAATGGTATTTATCTATATTTAGAGATAGAAACGTCGAGTGTGCGTATTGACTTCGAATTAAAAGTAAAATTAGATAATTTATTTTGTTTAAAAGAAAAACCAAAGAATTCTGAATATGTGCAATAGGGTAGGTTCATTTTTCGCTTTAAAAAAAATCAAATTGTCCATCTATGCGAAAGTTGTGTGTTAGTATACTGAATACTGATACAAAAAATGAGATCTTTTACTTGCACCATTGTTTGAGGAAATAGCATCAAAGATCGTCTACTAAAATGCACTAAAAATCCTCGTTTTCGCAAAATTTAGGCTTTAGAAAACGAGTATTTTTAGTGCATTTTAGTAGACGATCTTTGATGCTATTTCCTCAAACAACGGTGCAAGTGAAAGATCTCTTTTTTGGTATCAGAATTCAGTATACTAGCACACAACTTTCGCATAGATGGACAATTTTATAGTTTAAAAAATTGAAAAATCGGCCTACCCTAATGTGCAATGCATTGAGTGATACAAACGTCTCGTCTGATGAAGTTTGCATTCACAAACATCGTTATAAATTAACTTTGGATTTCTTCTTAAGATTTTTTAAAATTCTATATCTGAAGCGTTTTATGTGTGGAAAAGTCTTATTTTTAGGCATTTACAATATCTTTAAAAGTCAACCAATGCAGTTAATCGCAAATGTGATATTGTTGGATATATTGAAATCGTTGAAGACTCTGGAGCCACTTTTGAAAATGTCAACATAGAGGACATTCTGTCCTTTTTGAGGGAAATAAAAGTATACCATAGAATATAGACATGAGCTTAATCAATACCATACAACATGATTCACAATGGTGCTATCACATTGTTAAAACCAATTACTAAAAAAGTATAAATATAAATACACAACATATATTACTTCTTAACCGCTAGGCATGACATAACCCCGGATGGGTTGATATGCCGTTAAAATCAATCAACCAACCAACCAACGTCTGGAGACACCAAATTTGGTAATTTACGATGTTTGATTTTGGAAAAGAATTTTCTTTTTTTTCTATAGAAAATGTCACAATATTGTTTAATATGTTAGTGAGAATTAAAAATTAAGATTTAATCGAACGATATGTATTGACTGGTGTTTTATGATGATAGTCCAAGAAAATATCAGATACACCCAGCGTATTATTTTTGATCATAAAAGACAGCATATTAAATCATTATATATATATATATATATATATATATATATATATTATATATATATATATAGATAGATAGATAGATAGATAGATAGATAGAATCCCATAGGTAAATTGGGGATGATTCTATTTGGGATCTTCTTAATCCTCCGTATATCTATTAGGCATGCCTATGCAATTGCACACCTATAGATTAATACAAGGATTCTTTCAAGTCCCTAAGAGAGCTCAATGTATGATAATTGATAAATTGATTATATACAGAGAAATATATACACATCCAACAAGAGAGAAAAACCTCAACAGGCCGTCATTTGGATATTATAAATTTATTTCAGCTGGTAACTCTATAAAATATATAGGCTCTTTCATAGAGTTATCAGCAGAAATAAATATATAATAGTCTGTTGAGTTTTTCTCTCTTATTGGAAGTGTATATATATATATATATATATATATATATATATATATATATATATAACGAACAAGTGCAATGGTTAGTAAAAGAGTTGCTTAATACTTTGGATGCTGGCTTGGAAAAAATGTTTTTAGATTGTAGGGCAACAGCCCCCATCATAGTCTATGAAGGCGTCACAAGTCTTGAAAAGAGTTTTTTATAAGATAAAAACGAAATGCCAGAGCGCATGTTGTTCATACAAATGCTTGCTTTATTAATTTGTAATATCATTGAACGCTTGTTGCTGCTGCTGCTGCTCCTGCTGTTGGTTGATGGTTTTTCCACAAGCACCAAAAGAGCGCCAGTGCGAAACGCGAAATCTGTTTTCTTATATAAAGAGAATCCGTGGAAAAATATAGTTACAGAAATAAAAATATGGCGTGCAAGTGTTAGAAAAATCAACAGACTGTGACAACACCAATATATTTCGACATGATTGAATTGAATTGTATTAGATCTAGCCACAACAAAGAAACTTTTTCTTTCTTTTTCTTTCCAGGGTTATGAGGTTTAAGGCCTGGGGATTTTCCACTTCGGCGTCTGGATCGATAAATTATTATTATTATTATTTATTTATTTATTTATTTAATTTGTTTTTGTGAATCCTTCCAAATCAGATTTCTAAGTGAAAGAGAAAATGGTATTTTCCCATATAGAGGAAAAATTATTTTAATTTTATTTCAGATTTTCATAAATAAAACGAATAATAATAGAAATAACATTTATGTTCAATAATGAATGATCAAATCATAATTTTAGTGAATAACCCCCCCCCCCCATCAGAAGAAATGAATATATACATATATATACATATATATATAGTTCTTCTGGATTTCATATACAATGCATAGTTACATATTTAGATATATAAAACACAGTAAAAAAAAATCCTCAAATTTTTAATAGGCCAGTTCATATCGATTTGGATTCATATTAAAATATGAGAGAGAGAGAGAGAGAGAGAGAGAGAGAGAGAGAGAGAGAGAGAGAGAGAGAGAGAGAGAGAGAGAGAGAGAAATAATTTATCTATTTTAAATAATCTCTATGAGTTAAACATTAAAATAACAGCAAAGAATGCAGACCAAGTATTAAAAAAATTCTTAATAATAAAAAGAAGAAGAAGAAAAAAAGAAGAATTATGACTCCTGTCTTTAATAAATTAGATTGAATGAACAAAGCATTGCTGCACTGATGATAATTTAATGTCATCAATGTCACAGCTGTTCCGACAATGAATGAGCTGTAGAGTAGCGTTCATAGTTTCTATGTAATTCCATGATATGCACCATATCGTTAATGTATCTGCGATTGCTGGATACTAAGAAAGAAATAAAAACAGGCACAAGTAATAACGAACGAGTCCTTTCAATCTAAAATTTCAGAATACCGACGGTACTAAAAATAGAAAATCTTAAAATTGAAGTACTTCACAGAAGACATTAAGTGAAGTCTCAGGTTTTCTTTTCTTTTTTGGTTTTTTGAGAAATCCGAGTCCGTGTTGGCAGATATAAATGTGAAAAATATAGAATTTTTTCCCCATAATATTGTAGTTTGTTATACTTGTCCTTTTATTCGCGTAAAATTTACTTAATGATGAACAGTAGGTCACCACAAAAAAGTGGAAAAGTAAATTTTTCAAAGAAACTGCTATACATATGTGAAACATATTAATTAAGCTATATGCAGCTATAATAAATTTAGAAGTTTTTTTTTATTATCATAAAGATAGTAAAATACAATTTAATGCATAAAACAGAGAGTACAAAAGCTTTATCATTTTTTTAATAGGTCGATTCAATCAAAGAAAAAAAATCATGCAAAAAATGAGAGCAGGTTATAAATTAGTAGTCATGAATTGTCGAAAGACAAAATAGGGCAAATTTACAGGAATTTCAGGCACATTTTCATTATTGTTTAAAATTGTGCTTTTTATAAAAATGATTTTTAAAAAATCCTTAAACTGAATGAACTTCAATACAGTAACCAGATATATATATAATATATATATATATATATATATATATATATATATATATATATATATATATATATATATCAGCTGGATCCCGAATTATGAAAAAAAAAATGGACTAGCCGACTAGAAAAACTTAAGATGAAAAAGAAATATTCCGTGTCTTTTAACAGTACTTGCATATATATATATATATATATATATATATATATATATATATATATATATATATGGAAAGCACATAACTCGATCGTAAATGTGGCTTAGGGGTACAAGAATAATTAATACCAAATTAATTTTATTCAGTTTGATAGAAAAATTAATGTCATTAACTTCGTTTGCGAAGGCAAAGTCGTTACTTCTAACCCGCGCAAAAAAAAAAAATTGTTATATATCTGCGTGGCGGTAAAAAAAAAAAAAAAAAGAAAGAAAGAAAGAAAAGAATCTGAAACATTTCTGTTAACGTGTATCGTTTTTCTCCTTTAAAACTTTTTCAGGGCTATTTTTTCTTCTTCGGTTGGTAACTAATGTGTTTTTCTTCTTCGGATGATTCATTTTTTTCTTTCTGTACGGCATCCTTGAGATTTGATATCATCAGTCAATCAATATAAATTCACGGTCTTTTTTTTTGCCAGTCCGTTTATTCGGCTGTGGTGACTATCACTACCTCTTTTAGTTTTTTCTTCATCCACAATTTCAGTGAATTCCTTTTAGTTATTTTTTGGCATCTTTTAGCGTGACATTGAACAACTTATAAAATTCTTATTTGTTTTCCTTAACTTTAACTATGTCTTTTTTCCCCTCGATATTTTATTTTTTTTATTTCTGAAAAATGACTTTATCCAAAAATTAAAGCTACGGTCATTGGGGTGAGTGATATAATCTATAAAAATCCTAATAGAAGGGGAAAAATGTAATTTATTTCGAAATATTTATTGTGTTAATCATTCATTTCTGGTATATTTGCTTAAATGCAAATTAGATCGAGCGATTTGTAGTCAGACTATCAGCCCGGCGACCGAAAGAGCAGCGACCGGTAATGTTTAAAGAAAGAAAGAAAGAAAAAAAGAAAAAAGAATGTTTTTAAATCAATTTTATAAATTAAAAATAAATTTCGACTAGTTATTATTGATTTGATAGGCTGAAAACCATTCTTTGATCTGAAGAAATGAAGAAAAAAGAAAAAAAAAAAAAAAGAGGGAAAAAAGTGCGTTTTTTTTTCCCCACCAAAGTCTGATTATGGAAGAATGTTCTAAATTTATGTAAAAAAAACATCAAATAAATAATGTTTTAAAAGAAAATTTTATAATTATATATTAATCCTTATAAAAAATTCGAATAAATGATAAGATTTAAGACGAAACCAATAAAATTACCCCTATTTTTTTTTTTCAAATAAAAAGCTTTACTAATATTAACTAAGAAGTGATGATTTTACCAACTCCTAAACAGACACACATCTTCATCCACCGTGTGTTCAGGTATACGAATTTCATGGTTAGTCAAATAAATTTTAAATATTATTAGATAAATAAATCGCTTACCTGTTCTTCGTATATTTTCGTCATGGTACTTCTTGGTATATATAGTAATTAATAACAACAAATAAGCAACAACAATAAAGTTTTAAATTATAATTTTTTTCATAAAATCAGAATAGTAGTTTTGAGAAAAAATGTTTCTTTCAAAACGATAGAGAGAAAAAAAACAGGTGTAATAATTATAGAGGGAGATTAGTTCGTTGAACTTGAAATTTATATGTATTCACTCACTCACTTAAGAGGATAACTACGCCTGTGACAGTCGATCGCACAATTCCAGTTTATATAGCAGGCGCTTTACTGGGTCAGTCCATTATCACTGCCAGTACTTTTCCAGGCTACCCACTCCTTTTTTTCCCCAGCTGAGACAATCTTTCTTCTTGTTCGTTGCACAGGCAAGCTACTTGGCTGTTGCCAAACAAGAAAAAAAAAAAATTAACCTCATGTATATTCAACCTTCTCCAGTGCTAACTTAACCAATTGTTTTTTTTTATTGTTTTTATTAAACTTTTCGTTTTTTTTTGGAATTTTTAAAATTTTCTTTTCGTTTTTTTTTTTACCCAAACCGGGACTGGTGGACCATTATTTTTTTCTTTTTCTTTACTTTCTGAGTCATGAACTTAAAACAAAATCGAATTTAGGAATTAATTAAAAATTTCGGATAAGGTTAAGAAAATAGTAAAAAGTTTTACGGACTTTTTAATTTTTATTTTGATTGAAGTTTAAAAAAAAAATAGTGATATAATACATTCAAAATACAGTTCATTTTTTTTAAAACTTAGTATTTAATTCTGAAAACTAAAACGAAGTCATCTATCCCTTCATCACTCCCCACCCCTCGCTCTCTCATTCAAATCTATCTATCTATCTATCTATCTATCTATCTATCTATATATATATATATATATATAATATATTATATATATATATATCAGTCTGAGACTGAGACTACGCATCTACATTAGTACACTCATTATATATATATATATATATATATATATATATATATATATATATATATATATACTACAGACACACACACACACACATATATATATATACATACATGTGTATACATATGTGTATGTATACATATATATGTATGCATACATATATATACTTTTGTATATATGTGTGTGTATACATATATATGTGTGTATATATATTTATATTATATATATATATATATATATGCGTGTGTGTGTGTGTGTGTATGTGTGTGTATGCATAAGTAAACAAGCAAAAAGGCATATCAATGCCAAATCTAAGAGAATAAAGCAATTTCCAACCCAATTTGCAACTGAATGCTATTTCTGTACGGCCATTGTTCGCGCTAAACATAATATTTTATTCATCCTTATTCTCAATATAAACGAAGATAACAATGACATACTAATTAGAATCATTCATTCCTTCCTAAATAGAAGCATCAATATAATCATGGACTGCAGTTACAATACCATGGGAAATTAATGAGATCACCGGCCGTCTAGTATATTACTAAAACTCACATTATTTGTGCACATATATATATATATATATATATATATCTTAGAAAGGAAGGAAAAACTCAACACCGTTATTCCATAATAAATTAATTTCGACCAAAATTGGGGTCCTTTATAAATCTAAATTGATTTAATATAGCTTTGGGGAGCTATATTAAATCAACTTAGATTTATAAAGGCCCCAATTTTGGTTGAAATAAATTCATTATGGAATTACGGTGTTGAGTTCTTCCTTCCTTTATATGATAAATATTGCTCTGTATATAATCTAAAAAGTTTATTATACATTGAGCTCTCTTTAGTGATTTAAAGATTCGCTGTATTTATACATACTGGATCATACAATAATAATACAGTGTGTCTTAGAAATCACATATAGAATCATCCCTTACTACCAAGTTTTGGATACCTCTCATATATATATATATTATATATATATATATATATATTATATATATATATATATATATATTGGTTTGCTGGTTGGTTTTGAAGGCTATCACAAGGTAACTGTGGTGTTGTTTGTTAACCTCAAATTTGAGGTTAACCTCAACTTTGAGGTTAACCTCAAATTTGAGGTTAACAAACAACACCATAGTCTTTTCTTCACACTTGCATTGTGATAGCCTTCAGCCACCAAACCAATATATATATATATATATATATATATATATATATAATATATATATATATATATATAAACATACCGAAATTAAAGATCATTTCAGTTTATTTGTACAAAATGTCTGTGTATTTCAAAAGTTGATGCCCACTAGGCGCTCTAATCTAGTGACCTTTTGTCTTACATTAAATTGGACTAGTGACATAGCTCACTTGGTAAAAGACTGGTTCTTGCTCCAGCTGTTACGAACCAATAGCTCAGAAAACGGGGCCAAATCCTTTCACTCAACAGAATTAGCCCACATACAAGATATATATGTAAAATCCAAGCCTACTATGCATATACCTATATTTTTTAGTGGCTAATCATTTTTTTAATTTATCACAAGTTTTAATTAAACATTTTTTTAAAAGTCTATTTCTCATTTTAGATTGATAATTGTATGTATAGCAATATTTTCCATCATTGATTCACTGTTCATTTCCGAATAAAATTATATTGGTGTTTGCTTTTCGTTTATTTCAGAATTTCATACTTTTTGTAGGCGGTTTGTTCAGCATCAAATAAACTTTTCTTGTTCACTCCATTGCATTTACGTATACATTTACCACTTACTACTACGACTTTTTTTTTTTTTTTTTTTTTTTTTTTAAATACACCATCCAACTCATTGAGGAGGTGGAGTAGAGACCATTGCTCACTTGGCTAGGACTTAAGTTACTTAACGCAGTTCGCTCGAACGTAACTGTTAAATTTTTGGACAAGGTTTTAAGACTCGATGTTCAATGTAAGAATACTTTAATAAGCTTGTAAAATCTACGGTACTTAAACAGAATAAAAGACTACTACTACTACTACTACTACTACTACTACTACTACTACCACTACTACATGATTTATCACACTGGAAACGATAAATAGCGATCCAATATATCATATATCGATTTCTACATCAAATAATGTTATGCTATGTACTGCATCATGTAACTAACTTCCATGTTTTATAATAACAGCTGTGGTTGTATGTATATAGACTCATGTGTGTATAAATGACGTATAAACACATGTATGCATAATGGAGTATAGATACACGCATATGTGAAGATGTACAGAGACACATGTATGCATAAAGATGTATATAGACACACACGTATATGAAGATGTACAGACACATGTATGTATAAACACGTATAGACACATGTATGCATAATGGCGTATAGATGCACACATATGTGAAGCTGTACAGAGACACATGTATGTATAAAGACGTATAGATACATGTATGTATAAACACGTAGAGACACACACTTATATGAAGATGTATAGAGACATGTATGTATAAATGACGTATAGATACATGTATGTATAAAGACATAGAGACACACACTTATATGAAGCTGTACAGACACATGTATGTATAAAGATGTATATAGACACACACGTATATGAAGATGTATCGACACATGTATGTATAAACACGTATAGATACATGTATGTATAAACACGTAGAGACACACACTTATATGAAGATGTATAGAGACATGTATAAACACGTATAGATACATGTATGTATAAAGACGTAGAGACACACACTTATATGAAGATGTATAGAGACATGTATAAACACGTATAGATACATGTATGTATAAAGACGTAGAGACACACACGTATATGAAGCTATAGAGACACATGTATGTATATAGACACACGTATATGAAGATGTACAGACACATGTATGTATAAACACGTATAGATACATGTATGTATAAACACGTAGAGACACACACATATATGAAGCTGTATAGAGAAACATGTATGTATAAAGATGTATATAGACGCACACTTATATGAAGATGTATCGACACATGTATGTATAAAGACGTATAGACACATGTATATATATATATATATATAGACGTATAGACACACACGTATATGTAGATGTACAGACACATGTAAGTATAAAGACTATAGACACATATATGTATTAAGATATATAGACATATTTATGTATGAAGATGCATAGACCAATATATGTATAAAGACGTGTAGACACATGCGTGTATACAGATATATAGACACGTATATGTATAAATACATACTGATATATACTGGATAAATCATATACACTGATAAGATGTATACTTACATGTATCTATGTTTTTATACATACATGTGTCAGTACATATTTATACATATGATGA
This sequence comes from Doryteuthis pealeii, assembly GCA_023376005.1. Taxonomy (NCBI): domain Eukaryota; kingdom Metazoa; phylum Mollusca; class Cephalopoda; order Myopsida; family Loliginidae; genus Doryteuthis; species Doryteuthis pealeii. The sequence goes on from CM042147.1 coordinate 4,331,180, forward strand.
TGTGTCTATGTTTTTCATACACGTGTCTATACGTCTTTATAAATACATATATCTATGTATCTTTATGCATACACACACACACACACACACACACACACATATAATATATATATATATATATATATATATGTATATATATGTGTGTGTGTGTGTGTATATGTTTTTATATAAATGTGTGTATATACATCTTTATACATACACGTGTCTATATATCTTTATACATATATATCTATACGTCTGTATACATATATATCGCTATATTTCTTTATGAATACATGTATCTGTAATTATCTATACACATATGTATCTATACGACTACACACACACACACACACAGACACATACAACACACACACATATATATATATATACATATATATATAATCGTATAGTCACATGTATGTATAAATACATATAGATACATGTATTTATAAAGAAATATAGCCATATATATGTATACGGACATATAGACACACACATATATAAAGAAATATAGACCCATGTATATATATATATATATATATATATATATATATATATATATATATATATATATACATGTATGTATAAAGATACGTAGATATATATATTTATAAATATGTATAGACACATACGTGTATAAACACATAGACAGATCATCATACGTATATGTATTGACACATGTGTGTATAAAGACATAAATACATATATGTATACATTTTATACAATATAGGAACAATAGGTATCCCATACATGACTACATACATACGGTATCTCATGCATACCAACCTACATACATACATACATACATACTAAATCGAGCATTACTACAGCCACAACGATACGTATGGGCGCCTCTAGTGGTGTAATGGTTAGCGAGCAAGGTTCGTAGACCATTATTAGTGAGTTCGTATCTCACTGGGTGCCAAACTAAACTAAACAAAATACACGTGTCTATACATCTTTATACATATAAGTCTATAGCTTAATACATACATGTTTCTCTATCCATCTATCTATCTATCTATCTATCTCTCTCTCTCTCTCTCTCTATATATATATATATATATATTATATATCTTTATACATATGCGTCTATACATCTTTATGCATACATGTGTCTATATATCTTTATAATACATCTATACATAGTAATTGATTTGGTTCGATACCGGCCCTCGCTAACTCAGCGTATGCGTAGCACAGGGATCTGCGCGGTAAAGTAAGGAGCTGATGGTAGGTGTGGCACTCCACCTCAGACGCAAAAACAATCTCCTTTGTCTAGCGCTAGTGAGAAGGGGATAGACTCCCTCACTGATCGGCTGATACCGACTTTAGGCCATCCCGACGACTTTTACTTACGTAGTAATTGATAATGGAATGGTCTGACCCTGACCTTTGCGTAGATACATGTACACGAACATACACGTGTACATACTTGTAGACTTTTCTCTAGGTTACTATATCACATACACTTACACAAGTTTATGTCTAAGATTTTTTAAAATATGATACGATTGTCACATCTATATAGATAAACAAAAAAAAATAATTGTCCCATCTAGATAGATAAAAAATGAGTTTAAAAATTGAGTTAAAAACAAACAATGCCCAACAATAATGAATAAAACAAAAATATCTTTGGCATAAAATAACCCAAGGTTGGCATACCGTAAAATCCAACCAACCAACCAACCAACCAGCCCAACCAACCTATGATATAATTCTATATAGAAGTATATTATAGGTTGGTTGGTTTTATATATGATTTATACGTCAGTCGGTAGAGCGTTCGGCTAGAAACCACAAGGTTCCTAGTTCGATACCGGTCCTCGCCAACTCAGCGTATGAGTAGCACAGGGATCTGTGCGGTAAAGTAAGGAGCTGATGGTAGGTGTGGCGCTCCACCTCAGAAGCCAAAAAAACAATCTCCTTGGTCTAGCGCTATTGGAAAGGGGATAGACTCCCTCGCTGACTGGCTGATACCGACATTAGGCCGCCCCGACGACTTTACTTACTATACGTCTGACTAGAACAGCTCTCCATTTAACTGTATCTCAACTCGGCATCACTTCTAGAATGGAATTTAGTGCTAAAACTTTATCTTTCCCCATCAGTGTAAATTACATCTATGATTTATAACGTAATAGAAGCGGCTACACGGCGTCGCCTAGGTAGAGGTGGAGGGGGTAAAGAAAGGTAGATCCATTATTGTTGAATCGCGAGTTGAATCCTCGTAGGATGCTCCATGGTCCACACTGACCCGAAGTGGTAGTACCTGTTAGGGTCCCATCTATGGGTTAAATAGAAAAATGTATTTATAAAAAAAATTGTATTATCCATTAAGAATTGATTTATTTCAAAACTTTATCGGCATTAAATGACCCACTGAGGTTGATATGCCGTAAAACAAAACAAAACAAACCAAACTATCACAAACTGCTCTTTATATATGTATAGATTACATTTTTCCTTTGCAAGTTTAAATATTCTTGAAGACTACTATTTTTTTCTTCTACAGACTCACTATTTCAAACTACATCTATTTATGTGACTACATTTGTGACATCTCCATCATCATCATCATCCCCATCATAAAAAATATATTAACAATTAAGCAATAACAATGTTAGTTAATTACAGGTGTTACTTTGCGTTAATTTACCTGGGAAAGGCATGAAATCGGTTTGTCCCCCCCCCTCATACATGGGCAAATTGTAGGGCAGACTGGGGTTCTTTAGCCTTGGTTGCAGCCAGTCTAGGAAAAGAGAAGAAAAACGCTGAATTCAGACCAGCTTAACTTGTGTCATATCCAGTCCCTGATTGATTTTAGTGCAACTCGTCTTGAGTGTTATCTTATACCAAGAGGTTAGGGAATCGCGTTCATTGCAGTAGGTTCATTTTTGGTTCATATTTACATTTTTGTGAAGATGTTTTTTTTTGGTACTTGGTCCTATCGAATACAAATAATTTTAGAACTGATCTATTTGCCCCATAAATGGTACCCTAACAGGTACTACCACTCCGGGATCTGGGAGTAATGGCAATGAAGGGGAACGCCACACTCCCCAGATCCGGACCCTCGCCATCAGATGTAGTTTAGTGTCATACTCAGGACACCCCCTATTTTCCAGAGGAATGGGGAAGGTCTTATCCCTCTGTCAGGGATACAGTTAATGTAAGTAAAGTAAAGTCGTCGGGGTGGTCTAAGTTGGTATCAGCCAATCAGCGAGGGAGTCTATCCCCTTTTCACTAGCGCTAGACCAAGAAGATTGTTTTTTTGTGTCTGAGATGCACCTACCATCAGCTCCTTACTTTACCGCACAGATCCCTATGCTACTCATACACTGAGTTGGTGAGGGCCGGTATCGAACTAGGAACCTTTTGGTTTCTAGTCGAACGCTCTACCAACTGAGCTAACCCGGGGTGTGTGGGGGGGGTGACAGTTAGGGCATTCTAAGCCTAACTTATGTATTTTCTCAAAGTAGCTAAGAAAAACTTACAAGAGAAAAAAAAATGTGGCTTTAATTCAATCTGGAAACTTTAGATCCTGGTGGAAAATTTTCGAATTTTTTCTCAAACAACAACAACAACAACAACAACAACAACAACAACAACAACATACTTTTATTTTAAAAAATGTTATAAAATTAAGAGAAATCCAGTCATTGAGGAGGGATGGAATTTCAGAAGTGTACATGCCCACACGCGTTTGCGGACACACACACACGTGCACACACACACGTGCACACACATGTATATACATATACATGTATAAGAAGATGAACAAAATGATAAGACAAATCGGAATATTTCTTTTATGTTATTTATTTTTTGATTGTTCTCAACTAGTTTCGACCTTAGATCATTGACTGGAGGAAAAGTTGGGTTTTTTTTAAAATGTTTTTAGAAAGTTTTTTTTATTTTTTTTTTTATTAAAAAAAAGTTTTTAAAGTAGCTTAAAGAGAAGTGACGAAAAATGTACTGGTGACGTGACATGTCCATTTGTTGAGTGAAAACCATCGTCCGATTAAATAATCTTCTATTGCGTTTTTATATACATATGTCTCTGTGGTGAAGTCACCTGGCTAATGAGTTTTTAAAAAAATCCGATTTGAGAGTAAATCGTTTCAGGTTAGACGGGGATGACCAGTGGCTGATTTATTTGTTTATATAGTATTTGTGACACCCACATTTTATTACCTAGCCGGATAATTAAATTTAATATCAAGTCCAGATGGATTATAGTTTTTTAAATTTGTCTTCCATTTGTCCTCCCATCTTTCAATTATTGATTTTATGTTGATATCTTTTTGAATACTTTCTGTGATTGTGAATTTAGCATCTCTGTTAAAATCATAACCGTTTACGCGGAAGTGTCATTCTACATTCGTTTGCTGTGATCCATAGATTTGATTCCGTGTCTATATGTGTTTTGTCTAAAATAAAATGGCTATTGTGACTTTTCAACATATTGTTTTTAGCAGCGTGTGCAGTCTAGTAAATATATTACATTTTTGCTTCTGAAGTTTGATTCGTGATGAATTTTAAAATCGAGTGGTTAGGGAATCGCGTTCATTGTAGTAGGTTCATTTTTGGTTCATATTTACATTTTTGTGAGGTTTTTTTTTTTTTTGGCACACGGTCCTATCGAATACAAATAATTTTAGAACTGATCTATTTAGGGAATTAGGTGTTTGTTGTTCTTAATATTACATGGCCGGTAAAATTTAGTGGATTTAATTGTAGGATTCTTATTCATTATTTTATTATTTATTATGTTGTTGTTTTCTATAATTTCTGTCAGGTTATTTGGTCGACGATATGCCTGGTTCTTAAAACAATATTTTAATTCGGGGTATACTTTTATAAATGTCCCAACGGTTATTAATTATTTGAGCTAGTGGTCGAAGAATGTTGTTAAATGTTGTTACGAGGGCTTTAGGGTATCCTGCCTAGGGATAGAAGTGGCTTAAGTTATCTGTTTTTCAATTAAAGTATATATATATATATATATATTATATATAATATATATATATATATATATAAAATGGACTATATATATATATATTTATATATACATATATATATATATATATATATATATATATACATTTTTTTAGTTTTTTTTATTATTCTTATTTTACTTTATTTTGTATTTAAAATGATAATAGATAGAATACATGTATACATGGATAAACTCCGGGCCGAAACACGTGTCAGTAAAATAAAATAAAATAAATCCTGTTTTATCCATTCAACATTTTCTTTCCTTTATTTTTCATTTCAACATACCGTCGGATTCACTTCCATTTTCAACTTGCAAACACACACACACACACAACACACACACACATATATATATATAAATATATATTATATATATATATATATATCAATGAGCCACTCCTCTGACATCGTTTATGAAGGATTATCACTCCTCAGATGGTAAGGTGTTGATTGTTGCTATGGTGAGTATCGGGGGTCAAATAAACATGTTCAGACAACGTATAAATGCTTTTAAAAGGTGCTTAACTTCACTCATGGATAAAAATAATCTAATGATATTTAAAAAAAAATGATAAACGAACCACTCCTTAGACATCACTGAGGAAGGATTAACCCGTCCAGAAAATCATTTTCAAACCAAAGTGCTCAACTATACAGGATATAGGAGCGAAATATCTAATTTGAATTAATAATACCTATAAACGAGTTGATCTTCTCAGCGATAAGCTGAGAAAAACAACTGGTCATGAAAGGTTATCAGCAGAAACTTAACTTTCTTGCACAAGTCAATAATACAATTTATGAAATTAAAAATTCCTCTTTTTTTCAAATCTCACTCTTCACCGAATATTCTTTATTCTCTAACTGTCATCAGACATCACTCTATTTCTCCAACCGTAAGCGTCTCAAAAAAATTTCAAAAAAATTCTTTTTTCGAACACTTCAAAATTCGCTGTATTTTGACCGTTTTGGTCAAAATACAGAGAATTTTGAAGTGTTCGAAAAAAGAATTTTTTTGAAATTTTTTTGAGACGCTTACGGTTCAAATATCAAACATTTTACCCTTTGTATACTTAAATATTTTATAATTTTCTATTATTATTATTTGATTTCATATTTAAAACAACAATACATAGAATACAATGTGTACATGAACAAACACCCGACCGAAACACGCGTTGGTAATTTATTCAACTAATTTTATCCATTCAACATTTTCTTTCCTTTTCTCAGATGACTTACCAGGCTTATATATATATATATATATATATATTATATATATATATATATATAAACCACCTTGACTCTATCCCCTACAGAGAGGTTAGACCCCCCCAAAAAGGACATTCTAAGCATGATACTAAACAACATCTGGTGGTGAGGCTCCATTTCCAGAGCTCTAAAGATGTGGAGTATCCCCTTCATTGCCATTACAGACAAGTTCACTCTGACACGGAGTGGCAGTATATGTTAGGATCCCATCTATGAGTCAAATAGATCTGTTTGTAAATTATTTGTATTAGATAGGAATACCTGATATCATACAGCAGTGTGCAGAACACTCTTATAAGCTACATAAAAAATGGAAGCATAAATGTATGCAATTCCCTAGTCTCGCGTAATACAACTCCAGACAGGTTGACATGCCGTTAAAATCAATGAATGCGGGAAACAGAAGGCGAGGATTTTGGATGGTTAAAGATAAACGAAATGGAATCAGTGGGCCGAATTTAGATTCAGTTTTAAGGAGTTTTTTGTTCACTTTGCATTGACCTACCTATCTCAGGTCAGAGATTACGTAGCGTAATTATTATGGTCTACGGAGAATTTGGGGATTGAAAAGAAAACGGTAATCAGATTTCTGGAGAAAGAGAAGAAAAATAAATAAGAACAAAAAGAGGTTAAAGTTTGGAAGTGTAAACACTCAACGGGTACCAGCCATAGACCGACCAATGACCTCGGAAGTTCCAGGTTTTCTACGGAGGTCTGAATTGGATGTGACCCCTCATCCCCGGGACCACAAACGGAAGTAAAAAAAAAAAAAATTCGGGCTCTCTTTCGCCCGACCCGAGAAGGGTCGGACGTGTTTGTTGGGGCGCTGTCGGGGCATGTCTTGGCTAGCAACAAGAAAAAAAAAAGACCCACGAGCATAGAACCCACGAGTATAGAAAGAAATAAACAACCCCTTTTTGACTATACGACTTTCGTATGTTGTTACTTTGAACTAACGACGGCTACTACTACTACTGACTCCTACTACAACTCGACCTTGGTCCCTACGCAACAATTAATTCCACAAGTTGTTACCATATAACATAGCACAGCATGTCGCATGTTATTGAGAGAGTGCGTGAAACCACTAGGTAACTTCCTCCTTCCTTTAACAGTCCGTCAGGACGACGATGACGTCACTCCATGTCATTGATTAGTTATGACGCGGTCACACACACATTGCAAGGGAATTTTCCATGTGAAGATGTCGTTGTTCTGCACTCCTATTGTCTGTTGGAGGCCAGGTCTTCTAGACTTGAAGATTTGCATGCCACCTTCAAATTTAAAGTAATCTCCACTGTCATGAGAAACACCATGGAGGATCCAGCATGATATCGTAATATTTCTGGGATAATTCGATTTGTGCTTTCACTTGTACAAAATATCCTATCTTCTGAGTTCTGTCTAATCCACCTGCACATATCTCATCTACTTATCTATCTATCTATCTATCTATCTATCTATTAGAGACTGTCAGTTAGTTCATATCTATCTATCTATCTATCTATCTATCTATCTATCTATTGAGACTGTCAGTTAGTTCATATCATTAATCTATCTATCCTATCTATCTATTAGACTGTNCAGTTAGTCATATCTATTATCTATCTATCTATCTATCTATCTATCTATCTATTAGACTGTCTGTATAGTTCATATCTATCTATCATATCACTACATCTATGTAGACTGTCTGTTAGTTCATATCTATCTACACTAAATTAGACTATCGGTTAGTTCATATCTCAAATTCATCATCCTATCTATCTATCTATCTATCATCTATTTAGGACTATGTACAGTTAGTTCCTACTATCATCTATCTATCTACTAGTCTATCTATCTATTAGACCCTGTCTGTTGTTCATATCTATCTATCTATCTACTATCTTCTATCTATCTATCTATTAGACTGTCAGTTAGTCATATTCTATCATCTAATTCTATCTATTCTATCTATTGACTGTCTGTTAGTTCATATTCTATCTATCTATCTATCTGAATCTATCTATCTATCAGGACGCTGTAGTTCACTATCTATCTTCTATCTATCATTAGACTGTCCTTGTAGTATACTATCTATCTAGCTATTAGACTGTCAGCTAGTTCATATCTATCTATCTATCTATTATCTACTCTATTCATATCATATTATAGACTGTCTGTTATTCATATCATTATATTTATTCTATCATCTATCTACTTCTATCTATTCTTCAAATTAAGAATATTCATTTAATATAATATATATATAACAGTCTATGATATTTATTTACCTAGCCAAAAAAACCAATTTTTGAAAGATATTTTAAAAAAATACTTTACTTAAAGTCATCATATTCATTCCACTGAGATGTTTGCTTTGTTACGATACACCTACTTTGCCAAAACAGTACACTATGCTACTCATCTGGTTCTGTCACATCTATCAGGAATCTACTTAGTATATAGTACGTTTTAAACACAAATTGAAAGACCAATTTGAAACACCTCAAATTACTGAGTGCTTGGGAAAACTAGCATCAAATGGAAAGAATCGGCGTAAAGACATGTTCAGCAGATTAAAGGCTTTGAAGAAAATAGACCTAAACATCAATTCAGCTCCGTCTAACTTAAACAAAACATCTACTTCCGCTTTAAAAATCACGTCAGTGTAGCTAACCCATAAAGCTCGCCAGCCAAGGCTGGCTGCTATGCACACTCGAGGAAACACAAAATGCTGACCCCATGTATCGTTCACGATAGGAGGTCACCAGTTGTAGTAAATACCGGTATCTCGACATCGAGCGAGGTCCCTCCCCTTTTCATGTGCTTAGGACCAGGGAGATGTTTATTACTCCTCTTCATCTTTTACTCACGCACAACCAAGCTAGACAGCACTGAAGTTGGCGAGCGCCGGTATCGAACCCGGAACCTGGTTATTTAGGTAGATATGAGTATATCAGCTGTAAGAGCATTCGCCTAGAAAACACAAGGTTCCGTGCCGATCAGATACCGCCCCGCCAACTTCAGTCTGTTCTAGCTTGGACTGGCTCATAAATGACAAGGAGTAAAGTGAAGAGGAGTAAAACAATTCTCCCTGGTCTAGCACAATGAAAAGGACAATGACCCTCTCGGATGGTCGACTGATACCGGAAACTTACTACAATGGGATCTCCTATCGGTGAACCGATAACATGAGGGTCAGCATTTTGTGTTTCCCGAGATGTTCGGATTTTAGCAGCCAGCCTTGCTGCGAGCTATGGGAGTTAGCACACTGACAGATGAATTTTTTAAAAGCGAAGTCGAGACACGTTTTTGTTGATTTTAAAGTTAGACGGGAGTGATCTGAATGTTTCAGTCCTATTTCTTCAAAGCCTTAATCTAGCGAACATGTCGTACGCCTATTCTTTCCAATTGATGCTAGATTTCCCAGCAACTCAGAGTTAATATTGAGGTGTTTCAAAATGTCTTTCAATGTCTTTAAAACGTACTACTATACTACAAGTAGATACATAGAAATGTGAAACAGAAAACCAAGATGCAGTAGCAATAAGTGTACTGTTTTGCAAGCTAGGTGATATCGAAAACAAAACAAAACATCTCAGTGGAAAGAAATGTGCTTTTAAGTAAGTAATTTTAAAAGTATCTTCAAAAATGTTTTTGCTAGTTAAAATAAAAACAAATAGGACTGTAAATATATATATTAAAATGTGATTATTCTTAATTGAGAATGAAATAGATAGATATAGATAGAAATAGATAATATGAACTAACAGACAGTCAATAGATAGATAGATAGATAGATAGATAGATAGATAGATAGATATTGAACTAAAACTGACAGTCTAATAGATAGATAGATAGATAATAACTAACAGACAGTCTATAGAAGATAGAATAGATATGAACCAACAGGAACAGTCTAATAGATAGATAGATAGATAGATAGATAGATAGATATGGAACTTAACAGACAGTCTAATAGATAGATAGATAGATAGATAGAAAGATATAACTAACTGACAGTCTAATAGTAGATAATAATAGATAGAATATAGTAGATATGAACTAACAGACAGTCCTAATAGTAGATAGATAGATAGAGTTAGAGTAGAGTAGATGAACGACTGACAGTCTAATAGATAAGATAGATGATCAGATAGATAGATAGTAGATAGATATGACTTACAGACAAGTCTAATAGATACTAGATAGAATAGCAGATAGAGACTATAAGACAGGTCTAATACGATAGATAGATAGATAGTAGATAGATATGGGACTAAGGACGCTACTAGATAGATCAATAGATAATAGATAGATTATCATGAACAACTGACAGTTCTAATAGTGATAATAGTAGATGATAGATAGATAGATATGAATCTAGACTGGCTCTTAGATAGATAGATAGGATAGATAGATAATGATAGATAGATATGACCTAACTGACGTCTAATAATAGATAGATAGATAGAAGCATAGATAGGATAGATATGAACTAACTGACACCCCTGTCTAATAGATAGATAGATTAGTAGATATGATACCATGACTGATAGACTAATAGATAAGTCTAATAGGATAGATGATCGAGATAGACTACTGACCATAGATAGAGTAGATAGATATGAACTAACTGACGTATGTAGCGATAGAAGTATAGAAGATAGAAATTTACGTTCATAGAAGATAGATAGTATGATCAGTGGTAGCATGTGCAGTGTTAGACAGAACTCAGAGATAGGTATTTTGTACAAGTGAAAGCACAAATCGATTAATCCCAGAAATATTACGATCATCATGCTGTCCTCCATGGTTTCTCATACAGTGGAGATTATTTAAATTTGAAGGTCCAGCAAAGCTTCAAGTCTAGAGCACTGGCCTCCAACAGCACAGGAAGTGCAGAACACGACATCTTCAATGGAATTCCCTGCAGATGCCCTGTGTGACCGCGTCAAAATCCAATGACATGAGTGGACGTCATCGTGTCGACGACTGATTAGAGAGGAGGAAGTAACTCGTGTTTTCACGCCTCTCTCAATACATTGCGACATGCAGTGCTTTTATTATTGGTACAACAACTGTGGAATATTGTGCTAGGACCAGCGAGTTGTGAGAGTGGTCAGTAGTGTAGTAAGCGTCGTTAGTTTCAAGAGTAAACCATTACGAAATCGTATAGTCAAAGAGGGTGTTTATTTCTTTCTATATATGTGGGTTCTATGCTCTCGGGTCTTTTTTTTCTGTTGCTAGCCAAGACATGACCTCCATGCGCTCCAACAAACACGTCCCCCTTCCGGTCCGGCGAAAGGAAGCCCGCATTTTTTTTTTTTTCCTTCCGTTTGTGGTCCTCGGTGACGGCGTCACATCCATTCAGACCTCCGTAGAAAACCTGGGAATTCCGAGGCATTGGTCGGTTATTGGCTGTACCCGTTGAGTGTCACTTCAACTTTAACCTCTTTTTGTTCTATTATTTTTTCTCTTTCCAGAATCTGATATTGCCGTTTTTTCTTTCATCCCCAAATCTCCGTAAGACTTAATAATTACGCTACGGTAATCTGCTTGGACCTGAGTTAGGTAGGTCTGCCAAAGTGAAACAAACTCTTTAAATATGAATCTAAATCGGCCCACTATTCCATTTCGTTTATCTTTAACATCCAAATCCTCGGCTTCTGTTTCCCGCATTCATTGATTTTAACGGCATGTCAGCCTGTTTCTGGGTTGTTTAGCGGAGACTAGGGATGATACATTTATGTTCGCATTTTTATGTGCTATAAGAGTGTTCTGCACACTGCTGTTATTACAGCTACCTATCTATTACCAATAATTTACAAACAGAATCTATTGACTTGATGGATCCTACGTAACTGCCACTCGTGTCAGAGTGCTACCACCTTGTCGTAATGGCACATGAAGGGATACTCACATCTTTAGAGCTCTGAATGGGCCACCACCAGATGTTGTTTAGTATCTGTTGTATGAATGTCCTTTGTTGGGCGGTCTACCTCTCTGTAGGGGATGAGATCAAAGTGGCTATTAATATATATATATTATATATAATATTATAATATATATATAAGGCCTGGTATCATCTGAGAAAGGAGAGAAAATGGAATGATAAAAAATTATGATTGAATAATTACTAGCGCGTGTTTCTCGGTGGACATTGTGTCCATGTACGATTTGTCATTCGATGTTAGTTTTGGTTTTTAATATGGAATCAAAATAATATTAATAGAACATATTAATATTTAAGATACAAAGGGTAATGTTTTAGATATCTTGACCTAAGGCGTCGTCAAAAAGATTCAAAAGATATTCTTTTTTTCGACACTTCAAATTCTCGTATTTTGACCAAACGGTCAAAATACAGCGATTTTGAAGTGTTTCGAAAAAAAGAAGGTTTTTTGAATTTTTTTGAGCGCTTTACGGTTGGAGAATAGAGTGCTGTCTGATGACAGTTAGAGAATACAGCAATATTCGGTGAAGGTGGGATTTGAAGAAGAGGAATTTTTTATTTCATAATGTTATTCATTGCTTGTGCAAGAAAGTTAGTTTTGCTGTGATAACCTTTATGACCAGGTTGTTTTTCTCAGCTTATCGTGAGAGATCAATCCGTTTTAGGTATTTAATCAAATAGTATTTCGCTCCTATATCCTTATGTTGGCACTTTGTTTGAAATATGATTTTTTGCGGGTTAATCTTCCTCAGTGTGTTAAGTGTGGTTCGTGTATATTTTTTTTTAAATCATAGAATTATTTTTTATCCAACTGGAGAAGTTAGACGTTTTAAAGTTATACGTTGTCTGAACATGTTTATTTGCCCCCGATATCCCATAGGCACAATCAAACCTTTACCATCTGATGGAGTGATAACCTTCATAACGATGTCAGAGGGTGGCTCATTGATAATTATATTAATATATATATTATATATATTATTTATGTGTGTGGTGTGTGTGTGATGTGGTGTTGCAAGTTGAAAATGGAAGTGATCCGACGGCTTATGTTGATTGAAAATAAAGGGAGAAAATGTTGAATGGATAAAACAGGATTTCTTTTATTTATTTTTACGACAGTGTTTCGGCCGGGTTATATCCATGATACATGTATTCTATTCATTATTCATTTAACAAATAAGGTTTACAAATATAGAAACTAAAAGTTATTATTAATATATATATGTATAAAATATATATATAATACCATTCTAAAATGTTATATATATATTATATTATATATATAATTATATTATTATAGTATTTATTAATTTATATTATATGATATATATACTTAATTGATAACAGTTAAGCCACTTCTATCCTGGGGCAGGATACCTAAAGCCCTCGTAACAACCATTTAACACTTCTTCGACCACTAGCTCTCAATAATATACGTGGGAATTTGAAAAAGGTATTACCCCGATTTAATATTGTTTTGAACCAAGGCATATGTCGACCAAATAACCTGACGAAATTATAGAAACAACAAACTAATAATAATAATAAATAATGATTGGACCTCAATTAATCCACTAAATTTACCGGGCATGAATATTTAAGACACAAACACCATCAATTCTAATGATCAGTCTAAATTATGTTGTATTCGATGGACCGTGTGTCAAAAAAAAAAACCTCACAAAATGTAATTGAACCAAAATGACCTACTACCAATGAACGCGATTTACCCTAACCACTCGATTTTAAATTCATCACGAATCAAACTTCAGAAGCAGAAATTAATATATTTACTAGACTGCACCGCTGCTTAAAACAATATGTTGAAAGTCCAATTAGCCATTTTTATTTTAGCAAAACACATATTGACACGGAGTCATTATGATCGACAGCAAACGAATGTAGATACCTTCCGCCGTAACGGTGATGATTTTAACGAGATGTGCTAATTCACTCCAAGAAAGTATTCAAAAGATTTCACATAATCATCCTAATTGAAGATGGGGGAACAAATCGGAGAAAATTTAAAAACTATATCCATTGGCACTTGATATTTAAATTTTTATCCGGCTAGGAATAAATGTGGTGTCACAATCTATATAAACAAATAAATCTGCCATGTCATCCGTCTAACTGAAAGATTTACTCTCAAATCGGATTTTTTTTTAAAATCATTAGGCCACTGACTTCACCAAGACATATGTATATAAACGCAATAGAAGATTATTTTATCGGACGATGTGTTTCACTCCAACAAATTGTACATGTCAGTACCAGTACCTTTTCGTCACTTCTCTTTAAGCTCGTTTAAAAATCTTTTATTATAAAAAAAAATAAAAAAAACTTTCAAAAACATTTTAAAAAAACCGCAACTTTTCCTCCAGTCTAGATCGGTCGACTAGTGAGAACTGCAAAAATAAATAACGATAAAAAGAATATTCGATTTGTCTTATCATTTTTGTTCACTTCTCTTAGTAATGTATATGATATACATGTGTGTGCAGTGTGTGTGTGCACGGTGTTTTGTGTTCGCAACGCGTGTGGGCATGTACACTTCTGAATTGCCATCCTCCTCATGACTGATTCTGCTCTTATTTTATAACATTATTTTAAATAAAAGTATGTTGTTGTGTGTTGTTGTGTGTTGTGTTTGTTGTTGTTGTTTAGAAAAAATTCGAAATTTTCCACCAGGATCTAAGTTTCCAAGATTGAATTAAAGCCCATTTTTTTTTCTCTTGTAGTTATTTCTTAGTACTTTGAGAAAATACATAGTTAGGCTTTAGAATGCCCTAACTGTCACCCCCACACACCCGGTTGCTCGTGTGGGCTTTGAGCGTTCGACTAGACCAAAGGTTCCTAGTTCGACGGCCTTCACCACTCATGTATGAGTAGCATATGGGATCTGTGCGGTTTAAGTAAGAGCTGATGGTAGGTGCATCTCAGACACAAAAACAATCTTTGGTCTTAGCGAAGTGAAGGGGATGCTCCCGCGCTGATTGGCTGATACAACTAGCCACCCGACGACTTACTTTTACCTATTACTGGTTCCCTGAAGAGGGAAAGACCTTCCCCAGTTCCTTGGAAAATTAGGGGGTTCCTGAGTATGCACTAAACTTACATCTGATGGCGAGGTCGGAATCTGGGGAGTGTGGCGTTCCCTTCATTTGCCATCTACCCCGATCCCGGAGTGTAGTCTGTTAGGGTACCATTTATGGGGCAATGATCGTTCTAAATTATTTGTATTCGATAGGACAAGTACCAAAAAAACATCTTATCAAAAATGTAAATATTGACCAAAAATGAACCTACTGCATGAAGCGATTCCCTAACCTCTTGGTATAGATAACACTCAAGACGATTGCACTTAAATCAACAGGACTGGATATGACACAAGTTAAGCTGGTCTGAATTCAGCGTTCTTCTCTTTTCCTAGACTTGGCTGCAACAAGGCTAAAGAACCCCAGGCTCCCTTACAATTTGCCCATGTTATGACGGGGGGGGGACAAACCGATTTCATGCCTTCCAGGTAAATTTAACGCCAAAGTAACACTGTAATTAACTAACATTGTTATTGCTTAATTGTTAATATATTTTTTATGATGGGGATGAGGATGATGATGGAGTGTCACAAATTAGTCACATAAATAAGATGTTAGTTTCTGAAATAGTAGTCTGTAGAAGAAAAAAATTAGTAGTCTTCAAGAATATTTAATAACTTGCAAAGGAAAAATGTAACTATACATATATTAAAAAGCAGTTTGTGATAGTTTTGGTTTGTTTTGTTTTGTTTTTACGCATATCAACCTCAGTGGTCATTTAATGCCGATAAAGTTTTGAAATAAATCAATTCTTAAGGATAATACAATTTTTTTATAAATACATTTTTTCTTATTTTTAACGCATAGATGGGACCCTAAACAGTACTACCACTTCGGGTCAGTGTGGACCATGGAGCACCTACGAGGATTTCAAACTCGGCGATTCAACAATACATGATCTACCTTTCTTTACCCCTCCACCGTCTCCTAGGCTACGCCGTGTAGCCGCTTCATTACGTTATAAATCATAGATGTAATTTACACTGATGGGGAAAGATAAAAGTTTAGCACTAAAATTCCATTCTAGAAATTTGATTGCCGAGTTGGAGATACAGTTAAATGGAGAGCTGTTTTTACGTCAAGACGGGACTTTACGGAAGAAAGTAAGTAAAGTCGTCGGGGGGCCTAAGTCGGTATCAGCCAATCAGCGAGGAGTATCCCCTTTTCATGCGCTAGACCAGGAGATTTTTTTTTGAGCTCTTGAGTGGAGGCCACACTCCATCAGCTCCTTACTTTACCCACAGATCCCTGTGCTACTCATACGCTGAGTTGGCGAGACCGGTATCGAACTAGGAACCTTGTGGTTTCTAGCGAACGGCTCTACCGAACTTGAGGGAAAGAGAGTATAAAACAAGATTATTATACTTCATATAGAATTTATCATAGGTTGGTTTGGTTGGCTGGTGGTTGGTTGGTTGTTGGGATTTTACGGTTGCAACGTGGGTTTATTTTATGCCAAAGAAATTTTTGTTTTATTCATATTGTTGGCATGTGTTTTTAACTCAATTTTTTAAACTCATTTTTTATCTATCTAGATGGGACAATTATTTTTATTCTGTTTAATCTATATAGATGTGACAATCGTATCAATTTTAAAAAAAATCTTAGACATAAACTTGTGTAAGTGTATGTGTTAGTAACACTAGAGAAACAAGTCACAAGTATGTACACGTGTATGTTCGTGTACATGTATCTGACGCAAAGTCAGGGTCAGACCATCCATTATCAATTACTACGAAGTTAAAAGTCGTCGGGAGGCCTAAAGTCGGGTATTACAGCGATCAGTGAGGGAGTCTTCCCCTTCTCACTTAGGCGCTAGACAAAGGAGATTGTTTTTGCGTCTGAGGTTGGAGTGCCACACCTACCATTCACTCCTTACTTTTACCGCGCAGATTCCCTGTGCTACGCATACCGCTGAGTTAGCGAGGGGCCGGTATCGAACCAAATCAATTAACTATGATAGATGTATTTATAAAGATTATAGACAATGTATGCATGAAAGATGTATAGACGCATGTATAAAAGCATATGTAGTATATTATTATATATATATATATATAGAGAGAGAGAGAGAGAGAGATAGATAGAATGAGATAAGATAGATGGAAGAGAAACATGTATGTATTAAGCTAAGACTTTATATGTATAAAGATGTATAGACACGTGTATTTTGTTTAGTTTGTTTGCACCCAGTGAGATACGGGAACTCACTAATAATGGTCTACGACCTTGCCGCTAACCATTACACCACTAGAGGCCCCATACGTATCGCATTTGTGGCTTGTAGTAATGCTCGATTAGTATGTATGTAGGTATGTATGTAGGTTGGTATGCAAGTGAGATACCGTATGTATTGTTAGTCATGATGGAACCTATTGTTCCTATATTGTATAAAATGTATACATATAGTATTTATGTCTTTAATACACAACATGTCTGTCAATACATATACGTATGATGATCTGTCTATGTGTTGATACACGTATGTGTCTATACATATTTATTATAAATATATATATTCTACGTATTCTTTATACACATGTATATTATATATATATAGTAATATATATATATTATATATATATATATAATACATGGGTCTATATTCTTGTATATATGGGTGTGTCTATATGTCCGTATACATTATATTGGCGTTATTCTATAATTACATGTATTATATGTATTTATACATACCATTGACTATACGATTTATATTATATAGTATATATAAGATATATGGTGTGTTTTGTAGTGTCTGTGTGTGTGTGTGTAAGTGGTAGTCGTATAGATACATTTATGTGTATAGTATAATACAGATACATGTATTCATTAAAGAACATATTACGATTATAAATGTATACAGACGTATAGATATAATGTATAAAGATATATAGACACGTGTATGTATTTAAAGATGTATTATACACAATTTATTATTAAAACATATACACACACACACACACATATATATACATATATATATATATATATATATATATATGTGTGTGTGTGTGTGGTGTGTGTGTTGTATGCTAAAGCATACATAGAATATATGTATTTATAAAGACGTATAGACACGTGTATGAAAACATTAGAACACATCATATATGTATAAATATGTACTGACACATTACTGTATTTAAAAACATAGATACATGTAAGTAACATGCTTGTCAGTTGTATATGATTTTATCCAGTATAATATCAGATGTTATTTATACATATAGTGTCTATATATCTGTAGTTTACACGCATGTGTCTAACAGTTTTTATAACATATATGGTCTATGCATCTTCATTACATAAATAGTCTATATAGTCTTAATACATAATATGTGGTCTAAGTCTTTATACTACATGTGTCTGTTTACATTCGACATATACGTGTGTGTCTATCAGTCTTATATATTATACTATATAACATGTGTCTATACGTCTGTTATACATACATGTGGCGATACATCTTCATATAATGCTGCCGTCTATATTAATCTTTATGACATACATGTTCTCTATTACAGCTTCAATATGTGTGTGCTCTACGTGTTTAATTACATACATGTATCTATACGTGTTTATACATACATGTGTCTGTACATCTTCATATACGTGTGGTTCTATATTACATACATGGTGTCTCTATACAGCTTCATATACGTGTGTGTCTCTACGTCTTTATTACATACATGTATCTTATACGTGTTTATTACATGTTCTATACACTCTTCAAAAGTGTGTGTCTCAACCGTCTTTCTATACATTACATGTATCTATACGTGTTTATACATGTCTCTTATACATCTTCATATAAGTGTGTGTCTCTTACGTGTATATCCATACATGTTTATCTATTACGTGTTTATACAAACATGTGTCGATACATCTTCATATACGTGTGTGTCTTATACATCTTTTACATACATTGTCTGTACAGCCTTCATATAAAGTGTGTGTTCTCTATGGGCTTTTACATTACATTCTATACGTACATTTATACATACATGTCTCTAACATCTTCATATAGTGTGTGTCTCTACGTGTTTATACATACATGCTATCTATACTCTTGTATACATACATGGGTCTCTGTACAGCTTCACATATGTGTGCATCTATACGCCATTCATGCATACATGTGTCTATTAGCTGTTTATACATACATGTGTCTGTACATCTTCATATACGTGGTGGCTATATACATCTTTATGCATACATGTGTCTCTGACATCTTCAATATGCGTGTACTATTACTCCATATGCATACAGTGTTTACTCATTTATACAACACATGAGGTCTATATACATACACCACAGCTGTTATATAAAACATGGATGTTAGTTACATGATGCAGTACATAGCATAACATTAATTTGATGTAGAAATGTTAGATAATTGGATCGCTATTTATCGTTTTCCAGTGTGATAAAATCATGTAGTAGTGTAGTAGTAGTAGTTAGTAGTAGTTAGTAGTAGTAGTAGTAGTCTTTTATTCTGTTTAAGTACCGTAGGATTTTACAAGCTTATTAAGTAGTCTTACATTGAACATGAGTCTTTAAAACCTTGTCCAAAAATTAACAGTACGTTCGAGCGAACTGCGTTAAGTAACTTAAGTCCTAGCCAGTGAGCAATGGGTCTCTTATCCACTCCTCAATGAGTTGGATGGTGTATTTAAAAAAAAAAAAAAAAAAAAAAAAAAAGTCGTAGTAGTAGTAAGTGGTAAATGTATACGTAATGCAATGGAGTGAAACAAGAAAAGTTTATTTGTGCTGAACAAAACCGCCTACAAAAAAGTAATGAAATTCTGAAATAAACGAAAAGCAAACACCAATATAATTTTATTCGAAAATGAACAGTGAATCAATTGATGGAAAATATTGCTATACATACAAATTATCAATCTAAATGAGAAATAGACTTTTAAAAAAAGTAATTTAAAACTTGGGATAAATTAAAAAAAGATTAGCCACTAAAAAATATAGGTATATTGCATAGTAGGCTGGATTACATAATCTTGTATGTGGGCTAATTCTGTGAGTGAAAGGATTTGCGCCCCGTTTCTGAGCTATTGGGTCGTAACAGCTGGAGCAAGAACCAGTCTTTTTACCAAGTGAGCTATGTCACTAGTCCAATTTAATGGTAAGACAAAAGGTCACTAGATTAGAGCGCTAGTGGGCATTTCAACTTTTTTGAAAATACACAGACATTTTGTACAAAATAAAACTGAAATGATCTTTTAATTTCGGTATGTTTATATATAATATATATTATATTATACTATATATATATATATATTATTAGTATATAGTGGTTTGGTGGGCTGAAGGCTATCAACAATGAAGTGTAAGAAAAGGACTGATGGTGTTGTTTGTTAACCTCAATTGAGGTTAACCTCAATTGAGCGTTAACCTCAAAGTGAGGTTAACAAACAACCACCACAGTTACCTTGTTTAGCCTTCAAAACCAACAGCAAACGCAATATATATAATATATATATATAATTATAATATATATATATTATAATTATATATATATGAGATTATCCAAACTTGGTAGTAAGGGATGATTCTATATGTGATTTCTAAGATCCACTGTCATTATTATGTGTATGTCCAGTTGTATATAAAGCGAATCTTTAACATTCTAGAGGAGCTCAATGTATAATACCTTTTTTAGATTATATTGCAATATACATAAGAAGGAACTACACGTAATTCCATAATGAATTTATTTCAACCAAAATTGGGGCCTTTATAAATCTAAGTTGATTTAATATAGCTCCCAAAGCTATATTAAATCAATTTGATTTTAAAGGACCCCAATTTGGTCGAAATGATTTATTATGAATAAACGGTGTGAGTTTTCCTCCTTTCTAAGATATATATTATATATATATATATATATGTGCCAAATAATGTGAGTTTTAGTAATATACTAGACGGCCGGTGAGCTCATTAATTTCCCATGTATTGTAACTGCAGTCATGATTATATTGATGCTTTCTATTTAGGAGGAATGAATGATTCTAATTAGTATGTCCATTGTTATCTTCTTATATGAGATAGGCATGAATAAAATATTATGTTTAGCGCGGAAACAATGGCCGTACAGAAATGCATCAGTTGCAAATTGGTGGAATTGCTTTATCTCTTAGAGTTTGGCATTTGATATGCCTTTTGCTTGTTTACTTATGCATACCACACATACACACACACACACACACGCATATATATATATATATATATATTAAATAAATATATATACACAATATATATGTATACCACATATATTACAAAGTATATATATGTCATGATACAGCTAATATGTATACAACACATATGTATTACACATGTATGTATATATATATATGTGTGTGTGTGTGTGTCTGTAGTATATATATATATTATATAATATATATATATATACTATTATATATATATATAATGAGTGTACTAACTGTAGATGCGTAGTTCTCAGTCTCAGACTGATTATATATATATATATATATATATATATATATATATATATATAGATAGATAGATAGATAGATAGATAGATAGAATAGTTTGAGAGAAGAGCGAAGGGGGTGGGAGTGATGAGGGATTAGATGACTTTCGTTTAGTTTTTCAGAATTAATACTAAGTTTTAAAAAAAATTGACTGTATTTGAATGTATTATATCACTATTTTTTTTTTAAACTTCCAATCAAAATAAAAATTGAAAAGCCGTAAAGATTTACTATTTCTTACCTTATCCGAAATTTTAATGAATTCCTAAATTCGATTTTGTTTTGTTCATGACTCGAAATAAAGAAAAGAAAAAAATATGGTCCCACCAGTCCGGTTTGGGTAAAAAAAAAACGAAAAGAAAATTTTAAAAATTCCAAAAAAAAAACGAAAATTTAATAAAAACAATAAAAAAAAACAATGGTTAAGTTAGACTGGAGAAGTTGAATATACATTGCAGGGTTAATTGTTTTTTTCTTGTTTTGGCAACAGCCAAGTAGCTTGCCTGTGCAACGAACAATGAAGAAAGATTGTCTCACGCTGGGGAAAAAAAAAGGAGTGGTAGCTGGAAATCAGTATGGCAGTGATAAGGACCTGACCAGTAAAGCGTCGCGCTTATATAAACTGGAATTGTGCGATCGACTGTCCAGGCGTTAGTTATCCTCTTTAAGTAGTGAGGATGAATCATATAAATTTCAAGGTTCAACGAACTAATCTCCTCTATAATTATTACACCTGTTTTTTTCTCTCTATCGTTTGTGAAAGAAACATTGTTCTCAAAAACTACTATTCTGATTTTATGAAAAAAATTATAATTTTTTAAAACTTTATTGTTGTTGCTTATTTGTTGTACTTATTAATTACTATATATTACCAAGAAGTACCATGACGAAAATATACGAAGAAAGGTAAGGATTATTTATGCTAATAATATTTAAAATTATTTGAACTAACCATGAAATTCCGTATACCTGAACACACGGGATGAAGATGTGTGTCTGTTTAGGAGTTGGTAAAATCATCACTTCTAGTAATATAGTTAAAGCTTTTTATTGAAAAAAAAAAAAAAGGGGTAATTTTATTGGTTTCCGTCTTAAGATCTGATCATTTATTCGAATTTTTTATAAGGATTAATATTATATAAAATTTTCTTTTAAAACATTATTATTTGATGTTTTTTTTACATTAAATTTAGAACATTCTTTCCTAATCAGACTTTGGTGGGGAAAAAAAACGCACCTTTTTTTCCCTCTTTTTTTTATTTTTTTCTTTTTGCTTCATTTCTTCAGATCAAATAATGTGTTTCAGCCCTATCAAATCAATAATAACTAGTCGAAATTTATTTTTATTTATTAAATACTTTAAAAAACATTCTTTTTTCTTTTTTTCTTTCTTTCTTTCTTTAAACATACGGTCGGCTGCTCTTTCGGTCGCCGGGCTGGATAGTCTGACTACAAATCGCTCGATGCTAATTTCGCTTTAAGCAATGATACCAGAAATGAATGATTAACACAATAAAAATTCGAAATAATTACATTTTTCCCCCTTCTATAGGATTTTATAGATTCATATCACTCACCCCAATGACCGTAGCTTTAATTTTTGGATAGGTCCATTTTTTAGAAATAAAAAAAAAATAAAATACGAGGGGAAAAAGACATAGTTAAAGTTAGGAAAACCAAATAAGAATTTTTATAAGTTGTTCAATGTCACGCTAAAGATGCCAAAAAATAACTAAAAGGAATTCACTGAAATTGTGGATGAAGAAAAACTTAAAAGATGGTAGTGATAGATCCACCACGCGAATAAACGACTTGGCAAAAAAAATAGACCGTGAATTTATATTGAGTTGACTATGATATCAAACTCTCAAGGATGCCGTTACAGAAAGAAAAAAATGAATCATCCGAAGAAGAAAAACACATTAGTACCAACGAAGTAAGAAAAAATAGCCCTGAAAAAGTTTTAAAGGAGAAAAACGATACATGTAACAGAAATGTTTCAGATTTCTTTCTTTTTTTCTTTCTTTTTTTTTTTTTTTATTTTACCGCCACGCAGATATTAACAATTTTTTTTTTTGCGGCGGGTTAGACAGTAACGACTTTGCCTTCGCAAACGAAGTTAATGACATTAATTTTCTATCAAACTGATAAAAATTAATATTGGTATTAATTATTCTGTACCCCTAAGCCACATTTACGATCGATGTATGTGCTTTCCATATAATATATATATATATATATATATATTATATTATATATATATATATATTGCAAGTATTGTTTGAAAAAGGACACGTGGATATTTCACTCAGAATCCACTTTACCTCTATTTTTATGAATTTGGAATGACTTTTTGAAATACTGACCCAATTATATTGCCTTGTTTACTGCCAAAATCAAATGTAGCTCAACTCAGCAAGAGATCACAATATTTGTTGATAAAATTCAAATATAGTAGCAGGCATAGCAGTAGTAGGCCACAAGGACAAGGTGTTTGTATTACCAACAATCAAAGACAAGCTTTTTTGATCAATTTCAAAAAAAAAACCTTCATGGAAGCTTTTATTAAATGAAATGCAAACCAAAAAAGAAAAACCAATTATTCGTTATGAGTTCAGCTCTCAACCAAAGATTACATTACTCACATCACTTAATAATAAGACCATGTCATAGCCCAGAACTTCTGGGCTATTAAGCCATTATGGTCACACAAACACAATAAAGAAAAACTTTTCAACAGATCTAGGTGATAATTTTTTAACTCTTATTAAGATTAATTCTCTATAAGTGATAGTAATACTTGTTCATATGTGACCTGCTTAGTACTACATTCTACCTGTATTTGAATTTTATCATTGTTCTCCTGAGCAATAGTATGGATTTTTTGATGAGTATGCAGTTTATAGTGGAATTTTCAAAATTGTTAGATAAATCTTTAAGAAGATTTAATGACTTTTTCTTGACAGATATTCATTTTTATATACTGCATAAGCATCCCATCATGGTTTGTTATGGTTAGCAAGATCCAATATTACAGATCCAGTGAGTTTGATCCTTGGCTGGAGCCCATTAAAAAATCCATGTAAAAAAGACCCAGTGTTAATCGGCCTGGTGGAAGGTCAGGAAAATCATTTCATTATAATGCCATAATTTCTAAGTAATATATTATATATGATATTATATATTCTAATAATACAAACTCACGTGAGGGGACTGAATGCTGACATCGGACACTCCGTTATAAATTTTTTACAGACGCGCCGCTTGCAATAACAACAAAGACAAAAGAATTCCGTGAACAGGAACAACAGTAATTTGGAATAAAGGGTATTTAAACGAACCTGAAAATTATGATAAAACAATAATAATTAAAAAATAAGTGAATCCAATATCCATAACATCGAGTTCATTCATTTATTTTTAGATGCTCGATAACGCCGCCTACTTTAAAAAAAATCAAAAACAAATACTATATATAATATAAATATATATATATATATATTAATTATGTATGGTTCAACATTTATCCACTTTGGCTATTTTAAATAGGAAATGTTTGTACAAAAAAAAAAAAAAAAAAACTTTATTTACTTCTATTAACTAAAATCTATTTTTATCATTCCCTTTAGAATCCACAAAACATTCTTTTTTTTTTTTCAACATAAAAGCCCCAAATAGAAACTTATAAGAGAGCAAATATTAGGTGTAGAAATCTTCTTATAAATGGAGGATGTTGCTCTAATCCGAAACTATATTCCTACTCAGTCACAATTCCTTATATTGACTCACATCTCCATGATATTTTTTATTTTTAAACCTCAATTATAGCTGATATAATTTCTACATTATTATACTGATCGTATGTATACTGACAACATGCAATGTTATATTTATATATACAACAAAATGCGGTTATTAACAAGTCATATGTTTGCATATTAATATTTAAAAAATTCGAATTTAATAAATATTGCTTAGTAATTGATTTCTAACTGTTTGGTTTATTTATGATATAAGCGCAAAAACTCTTCAAGAATTTTTAAAAGAGAGTGGTCCATTAGAAGATAAAATAATGGCATTGATTATTTACTTGCTCTTTAACAAATACTTAAATTAGAAAATAGTAGACAATGGAAAGGACAAGAAGTGATGAAGAGTAAGTTTCAGTGTTCCCGATTTTTTTATTATACTCCCTCTGCTTTCAAAATCTTTCATCTGGTTATCTTATATCTACCTTTCTAATTTAATATCAAATTTATATAAAGCTAAATAACTTGCATCCGGAGACTTCTCTTTTTTATTGTTTCGCAATTTTTTACACGAGGATCAGAAACACTGTCTATGAAGACGTAGAATATGTATCGAGATGCGGTACTAATGCAGAATAGCACGCAAGAGATAATAGCATTATGTATTAAAAAAAAAAAAAATAGATGGCGGAAAGTCCCGAGGTAGAGAGACGCTATGATTTCTTTTTACAAATAGAACGCCAGGAAAAAAAAAATACGACAGTCGAAAAAAAAAAAAGAAAAAAAGAAAATGAATTTCTCATAGTTGATTTTTAAAGTTTCGGTTCTGTCATTTTCATCATCATCACCATGTCGCCCAATTAGCACGGATATCCATGACAATCTCTCGCCAATCTTCTCTATCATTCATTACCACAGGGAGTTCCTCTGCACAACATCCAGTATCCTCGCAGAGTTGGTCAATCTAGGTCCTTGGTGGGCGGCCCACATTAGCATGTCCGTGTATTGGCTTCCACAGGTGAGCATCGCTTATTAGTTCGTCCTTACTCCGCCAGCAGTGTCCAGCATGTCTTTTGTCCATCTCATTCGGATGGTCTGTGAGATAGGGGGCAGGTGGTCGTACAGCTGCTTTCTTGTGGGGTGTTGTTTCTACGACTTGTTCAAGACCGCACGCAGCATTCTTGTGCAGCCCCCATCTAGCTTATTCTCCAGGCGCCTCGTTAGGGTCCAAGTAGTGCTGCTTCCTTGTGGGGTGCTGTTTCTACGTCAAGAGAGGAGCCTTCTACGGAAGAAAGTAAGTAAAGTCATCGGGGTGGCCTAAAGTCGGTATCAGCCAATCAGCGAGGGAGTCTATCCCCTTTTCATTTGCGCTAGACCGAGGAGATTATTTTAGCGTCTGAAGTGGAGTGCCACATCTACCATCAGCTCCTTACTTTACCGCACAGATCCCTGTGCTACTCATACGCTGAGTTGGCGAGGACCGGTATCGAACTAGAAACCTTGTGGTTTCTAGCCGAACGCTCTACCGAACTTGAGGGAAAGAGAGTTAAATCAAGATTATTATACTTTTTACATATTGAACTGTTTTTCAATATCTGCCCCTATTATTTACTTATTAGAGATATTGAAAAATAGTTCAATAATAATAATAATAATTATTATTATTACAACGTTTGATATGTGTACTTAAGAGCTATTGTGACATAGTTCAATATGTAAGTAAGTCGTCGGGTTGGCCTCAAGTCGGTATCAGCCAGATAGCGAGGGAGTCTATAACCCTTTCACTAGCACTAGACCAAGGAGATTGTTTTAGGTGTCTGAGTCGGAGCGCCATACCTACCATCAGCTCCTCACCTTATAGCACATTTCCCTGTGCTACTTATACGCTGAGTTGGCGAGGGCCGGTATCGAACCCGGAACCTTGTGGTTCACTAGTCGAACGCTCTACCAACTGAGCTATAGTGGCCTAATATAATAATCTTGATTTAAGTCTCTCTCTCATTATTTCTTAAAAGGCTGGTTGTAAAGTATTTACATTGATTTGCCGATAAAAATCTAGGGGGGGTAATAATTAAATTATCACACTGTGGTATATCCACAGGTCCTGTTATTATTTGATAATGCTGTTATATATTTACCAACCTCTCTGCACGAGCAGGATGTGACGCAAGGTCATTTTCTTAAGCGAAGTTTAACAAGTTTAAATTCAATTTTCCTTCTCCTAGACTGGTTACCTAGCCATGGTTAAAAGAGCCCAATCCGCCCTACTATTTGCCCATAGCTGGAGGCAGAGTAGTTGGATTCATACCTTTCCCAAGGGTATTAGCACTCTGTGAAATGCAAACAGCTTCGTCCAAGATTTGAACGCGTCTCCATTTCCTAGGAATTTTTATTTCTTATGAAAATATATCGTCATCTCAGTTAAATAATATAACATTCTGTTTTTATTATTAAAAAAAAAAGAAAGGTGTGGGGATTTTGTCCCCTGAAAAGCACTGTTTAGACCCTAAGTTTTGTAGGAGAATAAACCGTACTTCGAATGCAGTGAGGTGATGGGAGCCGGTTTTGAAGAAAAGGAGACAAACGACTTTTTATACAACAAAATGTTTACGGTATATATAAACAAATATCAAACAGGGGATATGCACAATGTAAAACAACAAAAAGAGTTAAAAAAGAGTCCAAAAGAGTCCAAAGGGATCCAAAAGAGTCCAAAAGAGTCCAAAAGGGTTCAAAAGAGTAGTTAAAAGTAGTTAAAAAGGACACACTACAAACAAACAAAAATAGTCATCATGATTATTATACTTTTTTACATATTGAAATATTTTCAATAGTTCTTAAGTAAACATATCGAACGTTGTAATAATTAGATTATCATACTGTGGTATATCCACAGGTCCTGCTAGTCAAGATTATTATACTTTTTACATATTGAACTATTTTTATATGTCTTAAGTAAACATATCAAACGTTGTAATAATTAGATTATCATACTGTGGTATATCCACAGGTCCTGCTAGTCAAGATTATTATACTTTTTACATATTGAACTATTTTGTTATAGTTCTGAAGTAAACATATCAAACGTTGTAATAATTAGATTATCATACTGTGGTATATCCACAGGTCTTGCTAGTCAAGATTATTATACTTTTTACATATTGAACTATTTTGTTATATGTCTTAAAAAAAAACATATCAAACGTTGTAATAATAAGATTATCATACTGTGGTATATCCACAGGTTCTACTAATATTTGATAACGCTGTATGTTTTAGTGATATTTATGAAACGAACGTAAACAGCTGGAAACAATTCTTTTTTAGTGCAGTGACCTCTGTGAAGAGAGAATGGAAAAAAACCTGATCCTGTTGATAAGGCAAAAAAATCAAAACAAAGCAATTCACTTGTTAAAAATAAAATCCAAATCGATAACAAGATCAAGATCAATTGGGTACTTCAATGATAACGAATCACAAATTACAGATAACGGGTGACTCGATTTCTCTAAGAACAGTCAAGACTTATCGAGTAATATTATAAATCTTAACATTGAACAAAAATCTATAAAACCTGGACGACAACAGGAAGATAAGTCAGAGAAAAAAAAAGAAGAAATTTTAGATCTATACTTAAACTGCGTTGTCGCATTCAGATATGGAAAAAGCCATTCACCGAGAGAGCGTGGGTGGCGAGCCGTGATGCTTAAGGATAGAACCCAGGTGGGTGAGCAGTTCATGACATGCAATATTCCACTTTGGCCGTTCTTGGGCTAGACGGGCGGTCGGAGAGGCCCCCTCCGATCAATCGGCTTGGCACGTCAAACCCTAGCACCTATATGATTACCCCAGCTCTGTTGCCCTTATGGTAAGCCCCAACCCCTTTTTATCATATGGGTGCTAGAAGGTGGTGGCTGAGGGTCTTCATGTCCTGGGAATGACGTTAAACTCTATCTGATGGTGAGGTTCAAGTTATGGAGGTTTGGTGAATGTGGAGCACCCTTTCATCACCATTGCTCCCTGGTCTACTCTGACCGGAGTGGTATTACCTGTTAGGGTCCCATCTATGGGTTAAATAGAAAAACATGAGTTTATAAACAAAATTGATTATCCATTAAGAATGAATTTATTTTAAAACTTCGTCGGTATTAAATGACCCACTGAGGTTGATATGCCGTAAACCAAACCAAACCAAACCAAACCTACAGTTTGCGCCAGACATAGAGTAACTCGCTAAAGAGTGCTAATACATCGAGGTAGACGGTTCGCATAATGGTTCTGTAATCTTTGTGATAACTGTAAAAGATGCACCGACACGTCTATAATACAGCCCTGTCGGTGTGGCAGAGAATAAGCTGACTGCCCCCCCCCCAGAAGCAGATGTACAGCCACCTGCCCCCTATCTCACAAACCATCCGAGTGAGACGGACAAGACATGCTGGACACTGCTTTATCTGGTATCTTTGTGATAACTGGAAAAAATGTACCGACACGTCTATTGTACACCCCTGTCGGTGTGTCAGAGAATAAGCTGACTGTATCTACTTCAGTGGAGCAAGATTCACACCCAAAAAGGTATCCTGTTGTTGTATACTGGATCATACAATATTCAATATACGAGTACATCCAAATACAGTTTGCGCCAGACATAGAGTAACTTGCAACAGAGTGCTAAAACATCGAGGTAGACGGTTCGCGTAATGGTTCCGTAATCTTCGCAGTCTCAGGGTATTTGCCTCTCATCCCACTTATGAGGACGTGACACAAGGACACACCCACAAGCCGAAGCTCATGGATGGTAGGCACAAAAAATGCGTCGATCCCGTCGGCATTCCCTCTCGAGGGGGGTGCCTCAGGCGCTAGGCAATAAACCCAGCCCTGCCCCTTTAAATCAAGGGGACAGTTATTGCTTGGGGGGATAGCTCCCTGGGATCAACGCTGTTAATTTTACTTAGCCGCTCCAGAGGCCGAAGCACCATGGAACAGTCCCCGAGGGGCCTTTGCCGACTAAGCAATCACCCGGTGTTCTAAAACAGCAGTGTATAAATAGTCTTGGACCAACTTATTTACACACTTCCTAAAGGTAAGATAGGCTAGTCCACAACAAGTATTCTGCTAGCCTATCTTACCTTTAGAAAGAGAGTAAATGAGTTGGTCCAAGATATATATATATACAAGGTGTGGCAAAAAATATCGAGATTTTTTGTAATTTTTGACACACCTTGTATTCTAAAAAAAATAATTCATTGATTTTTTTTTCAAAATACAACGCGTGTAAAAAAAAGTACAAAGTTTAAAGCTGTATTTACCAAGATAGAAATATAGAATGAATGGAACGTTATGTTTTTCAGAATAGAAGGTGTGTCAAAAAGTACAAAAAACCTTGATACTTTTGACATACCTTGTACATATATATATATATATATATATATATATATATATATATATATATATATATCCTTTTAGGAGAAGGAAAACTCTGAATTCAAACCTGTTAAATTAAGAAATTGACCTTGTGTCGCATCCTGCTCGTGCGGAGGGGTTTGGTAAATATACAGGGTGTTTGGGAGAAATTTGACAGTTTCATAAGGAAAAAGAAAAAGTGCGTGGTAACTACAAAATTTAATGGATTATAAAGAAATTCAACAGACACGGAAATTATACTACTGTTAACAAGTTTCACTCAAAATAACTGCCATTAGCGTCGATCACAGCCTCAATCCTGCTCCGGAACCTGGAGCAGCTGATCTTACAGTTTCCTTGGAAGGGTCTCAAACATTACCTTAATTCTGCGATTAACTGGCTTTTGTAGTACTGGCACTGCGATTCGTGTCATTCTCAACAGCGCCTCATATATAATAATCCATGGAGTTAAGATCTGTGGAGTTCGGAGGCCAAACATTGGAACTGGTGTAGTCGTAAAAATTCGCCGACAACCATTTTTTAAAAACTTTTCCCAGAGGCGTAGCAAGGGAGCCGAATCCTGCTGCCATACATATGGCCTACCATTGGCAACCCTTGTTATCCAGAGCTTGACTTCAGTGTTTAGCAACTCCACGTAGGCATCTGAGGGTCCCCCAACACTTTTTTCTGTAGATTTTCGAGGAATTCTGCTGTACGAACACAATCAGATCGTTATGTTGCTTTCTTCTAGCCATAGCCTCGTAGTCTCCATTGCAATTCTCCTGTTCATGCCTGATTGTTTTTACAGTGTTTAGGGAGCATTGGCAGCAACCATAATCTCTTGTTTTTGATGGCCGGCGCAGATCATCATGATACAAGTTATTCTCTTCCATGATTCAGGTGGGTTCCAGTCATCCATTCTCTCAGTCACCACGTATATGAATGAAGAAGGGTCCAGGCTTTTAAATGATGCGCAGTGTGCGTCAATATCTCCAACCTACGGATAAAAATAACCAAATATAAATATGTCAAATTTATCCCGAATACCCTGTATATAAACAAGGCGTGTTACACACGAATACTTACGTTACATTTGATAATCAAATTTGAAACAGTATTTCGTTCACGTCAATCCGTTGGTATTATCTATTAATAATGGTGATTCGCTTCCGGTTTTGTCTGTAACAAAAACTGCGTCACTGCTTACGTCACATTATCCAACACATAATCCAACGTCATAACATAGAATAAATATACTCAAAATGTGAGCATGCAACGTTAGACAATCCTCATTGTTTCAATAAATAGATACCCGGCGTTATATATTTATATATAGATTGTTTTATTCTAATTTAATATTTAAAGTTATCGGAACTGTTTCCATTTCAAATTGTCTTTCTTTCTTTTTTTTTACTCCTTTAATAAATTTGACGATTTTACATACTTATGGTACACACTCTATGACATTGAATTTTCAGCTCCCATCCCCTCAGGCAATATCTTTCAAAAAATTATTTTTACATCGCCCGGAGGGTGTCTTTTAATTTTGTTAGTTAATTATAATACTGTAAACTTTTAATAGTTATGGTTAACTGAACCCTGAAAACGTAATAATAATTAAATTTGATAATCAAGTTTGAAACAGTATTTCGTTCATGTCAATCCTTTGGTATTATCAATTATAATACTGTAAACTTTTAATAGTTATGGTTAACCGAACCTTGAAAACGTAATTATAATTAAATTTGTATCAATCAAATGTAGACTTAGTAGCAATTGTATTAACGGACCAACTTTTTGATTACTATCTTCTAAAGAAATACATAAAAGCAATCTTATTTCTCTATCTTCTGCTGGTCGTATATGTTTCTACTTGTATGCATTAGATCTATAGATAATATAATTTTACACCTTCTTCCTCTTTATCTCCAATGAATGTTTTATAATATTTTATAGAGTAGCCTTTTTTTTTGACACTGTAATCGTGACCAATCTTTGATTTACTGGCACGATTATATTTCTTAATGATTTTCAACTTTTTTTTCTCTCTTTTCTTTTCTTTGTCAGAATGACACCATCCTTTTTTTCACACAATGGGTACTGGTTCAATATATTGAGGTATGGCCAAAGTTTTTTTTAAACACCTCCACCCAATTTAAAATTCAACAAAACTTGGACAAAATAAATTAAACGTCACGTAATTTTGTTGTATTATCGTCGCCCGGAAGAGGAAGCTTCCGGTAAAAAGACGAAGAGAAATATAAAAATATATATTTAAAAAAAAAGGGCGAAAACGAGAGAAGAGAGGTTTTCCGGACAATGAAGCAAGGAGAAGATAAAGAAATATATAACAAATGTCCGTTATCAGATCAAAAGATAAAAATGCGTAGGCATATTAGCGGATGTTAAGACCAGATCAAAAGATAAAGATGCGTAGGCGTATTTATCCATATAAATGATTTTCAACGTTTTTTCTCTTTTTTTTTTCTTTGTCAAAATGACACCACCCTTTATCTTACACAATGGGTACTGGTACATTCTAGGGTGCCTCGACATCCTGCAGGACGAAAATCAAGATCTGTTCAAAGGGCGGAGGAAGCTATTAGCTCAATGGCCATCTAGAACATTTTTGTTGGGAGTGTTGGACCCCTTATTATTAGGTTATCTATCTAGGAGAAGGACAACTCTGATTTAACACCTGCGATTGACATGATTACCAGTTATCTTGCTAAGGCTTGTCACTGGACAATAATCATGAAAATTTAGAGAGTGGTATCCGTGTTGTACAAGCGTTTACCACTATAATATCATGATGTACAAATGTTCCCTTCTTTCTTTCATCTATCAACCTCTCAAAAAGTCCCATGGCGATGAATGTGTGGCAACATGTGCAGACCTGACCAGTTGGAAGCATGTAGTTACATATCTACACATTGGCGGCAGAGTCTTATCCTAACATCGTTGTTGTGTCTACCCGTGACAGGGACTAACCCCGGTGGAGACTCTTATGTCTGAGCAGCCCTATTGAGGAGAGCACTGCTCACCCATATTGGATAGTGCTAGAAACGGTGCACTAAAAAATGCCTGTCACCTCAACACTGGTTAGTTTCCTGTGACTAACGGTGGTTGATTTCTTGCAGGAAGAAAAGAAATATAAAACAATTTGACCGAATTAAACTTAACATTTCTTGTTGGAATGTAAGAACTTTGTTAGACCGTAATTCTTCAGATCGCCGGGAAAGAAGAACAGTACTTGTGACAAAGGAACTTCAGAGATTACAGATATCTAGGTATGGCCAAAATTTCACGATTTTTTTTTAAACACGCCACCCCAATTTAAAATTCAACAAAACTTGGACAAAATGAATGAAACGTCACGTAATTTTTGCTGTATTGATGGGAAGACACATCACATGTAAAAATTATTGGTGACGTTATAGTATGTGGCCTACCCGGTTTGAATGTGTCCTACCTCAAGTAGTAGGCAATTTATTGAAACTAATTATTTTTCACATATATTCAATTTCAAGAAATGCAATTCATTCATAAGCTGTATATAGTAATTAAGAATAATTAAAAAAGAATTTATCCATAATTTGCATGAATCAAAGATCTATTTAATTCTAAAATATTATAAAATTCTGAAATAGGGTTAGGGTTAGCAGTTTTTATTATAACCTTATAATATGCTTTTTATGGTAGGCTACATATTCTAAGAGAGATATGATTTCGTAGGCCACATTCAAAAGGTAGGCCACATACTATAAGAGAGACATGATTTCGTAGACCACATTCAAAAGGTAGGCCACATACTATAAGAGAGATATGATTTCGTAGGCCACATTCAAAAGTAGGCCACATTCAAAAGGTAGGCCATACTTTAAGAGAGACATGCTTTCGTAGGCCACATTCAAAGGTAGGCCCACATCCAACATAGTATAAAAGAGACATGATTTCGTAGGCCACATTCAAAAGGCCACATAAAAGGTAGGCCACATTCAAAAGGTAGGCCACACACTATCATGGTACTAAATTATTTGCTTTATGGTATTCAAAACGGAAAAATTTTATAAATTAAAATCTGCGTCAAAATCTCTCTCTCTCTCTCTCTCTCTCTCTCTCTCTCTCTCTCCCTCCCTCCCCCTCTCTCTCTATTAAAGATGTGCTCTTTTTAACGTGGTTTATTTCATTGTTATAGTTAAGAAATTCATAGAAAAATATTATATTTAAGATTAGGTTCTGTTCTTAAGGAAAAAAATCAAAATAAGTGACAATTTAACAATTTTAATTTCTGTTATAAATTTTGTAATGGATCCTTTCATGTCACAGAAAACTGTTAGCAAGATCTTTTTTACTGCCCCTGTGCCCGGAACTTTTTCTTCACTGGAAAGTCAGGGTTTTTTCACTCCATGGACTGTTTTTTTCTGAATTCACAATCAGTCGTAGATATGAAGAGGGATGGGTTCGTCAAGCTATTTGTGCCTAAGACACTCTACATGACCAGTGAGATACTGTAAGTATAAAACTAAACTTACTTCCGAAATTCATTTTTAGAATTAATTAGTACTCAAACGTATAAAAATAAACCGAACATAAATACCTGTTTTATAGTATTGAAAAGTAATTAAAATTCCAGCAGGTAAACGTAATTTCTCGTTACGTATTATAAAGAGATAATTGAATGACGTATTTTTTATTTTTATTGGGTTACTAAAAAGATTTAATACTTCATCTTTACAGGTCACATCACTCTTTTTCTATTTTATATATACTAGCAAATATATGTACCATCCGGGTGCAAGCATTTAAGTTTTAATGTAATAAAATGTTATGTTAACTTAGAAAAGCTAATGAAACTAAATAGGAAGCCGATAAAAAGATTTGAAACAGAGGGGGAACAACTAAAACTTGCTTTTTCTTCACTCCAGTCTTTCATTGCTAAATTTTCATAATTTAACTATTTAGTTAAATTAGGAAGTAAGAATAGAATTACTGTTAATATTGTTAATAGATTTCTTTTAAGATTTATTGGAGAGATTTTTGCTCATATTCATTAAGATAAAACCAAACAATTAGAAATCAATAATACTAAGCACATATTTATTAAAATCAAATTTTTGATATCAATATGCAAATTAACCTTCCCGTTCACACTGTAAACCGCTATTTTTTAAATATATAAATACAATTGCATGTTATTAGTATGTTGATATGGTCAACAGTGGCTTCGGCCTCTGGACCATTGATATAATTAACGGCGTCGATCCCAGGGGGCCATCCCCCCAGGCAACACCTGCCCCCTCGATTTAAAGGGGCAGGGCTGGGTTTATTGCCCAGTGCCTGAGGCGCCCCTCTTGAGGGGGAATGCCGACGGGATCGACGCAATTTTTCACCTGCCACCCCATGAGTCTCGGCTTGTGGGTGGTCCCACGTTAATAGGGACTTTGTACCTGACCCGTACAAGTGGGGTACGCGGTAAATATCGATATGGTCAACAGTGGCTTCGGCCTCTGGACCATTGATATAATTAACGGCGTCGATCCCAGGGGCCATCCCCCCAGGCAACACCTGCCCCCTCGATTTAAAGGGGCAGGGCTGGGTTTATTGCCCAGTGCCTGAGGCGCCCCTCTTGAGGGGAATGCCGACGGGATCGACGCAATTTTTCACCTGCCACCCATGAGTCTCGGCTTGTGGGTGGTCCCACGTTAATAGGGACTTTGTACCTGACCCGTACAAGTGGGGTACGCGGTAAATATCGATATGGTCAACAGTGGCTTCGGCCTCTGGACCATTGATATAATTAACGGCGTCGATCCCAGGGGGCCATCCCCCAGGCAACACCTGCCCCCTCGATTTAAAGGGGCAGGGCTGGGTTTATTGCCCAGTGCCTGAGGCGCCCCTCTTGAGGGGAATGCCGACGGGATCGACGCAATTTTTCACCTGCCACCCCATGAGTCTCGGCTTGTGGGTGGTCCCACGTTAATAGGGACTTTGTACCTGACCCGTACAAGTGGGGTACGCGGTAAATATCGATATGGTCAACAGTGGCTTCGGCCTCTGGACCATTGATATAATTAACGGCGTCGATCCCAGGGGGCCATCCCCCCAGGCAACACCTGCCCCTCGATTTAAAGGGCAGGGCTGGGTTTATTGCCCAGTGCCTGAGGCGCCCCTCTTGAGGGGGAATGCCGACGGGATCGACGCAATTTTTCACCTGCCACCCCATGAGTCTCGGCTTGTGGTGGTCCCACGTTAATAGGGACTTTGTACCTGACCCGTACAAGTGGGGTACGCGGTAAATATCGATATGGTCAACAGTGGCTTCGGCCTCTGGACCATTGATATAATTAACGGCGTCGATCCCAGGGGGCCATCCCCCCAGGCAACACCTGCCCCCTCGATTTAAAGGGGCAGGGCTGGGTTTATTGCCCAGTGCCTGAGGCGCCCCTCTTGAGGGGAATGCCGACGGGATCGACGCAATTTTTCACCTGCCACCCCATGAGTCTCGGCTTGTGGTGGTCCCACGTTAATAGGGACTTTGTACCTGACCCGTACAAGTGGGGTACGCGGTAAATATCGATATGGTCAACAGTGGCTTCGGCCTCTGGACCATTGATATAATTAACGGCGTCGATCCCAGGGGGCCATCCCCCCAGGCAACACCTGCCCCCTCGATTTAAAGGGGCAGGGCTGGGTTTATTGCCCAGTGCCTGAGGCGCCCCTCTTGAGGGGGAATGCCGACGGATCGACGCAATTTTTCACCTGCCACCCCATGAGCTTCGGCTTGTGGGTGGTCCCACGTTAATAGGGACTTTGTGCCTGACCCGTACAAGTGGGGTACGCGGTAAATACTATGTAGATATGGTCAACAGTATTAATAATGTAAAACAATTTTATTAATAATTGAGGTTTAGATATAAATAAAACCATGGAGAATGTGATGTAAATAACAAAGGCAATTGTGACTTGAATAGCAATATAGTTTCGGTTACAGACAGACAAACACACAATCTCCATTATGATAAGATATAGTATTTAAAGTCGTCGGGGTGGCCTAAAGCGAGGAAGCCTATCCCCTTTTCACTAGCGCTAGACCAAGGAGATTTGCAGCCTTAGGGTATTTGCCTCTCATCCCACCTATAAGTGCGTGACACAAGGACATTTTTATGTGGGCCCACCCACGGACCGAAGCTCATGGGTGGTAGACACAAAAAAATGCGTTGATCCCGTGGACATTTCCCCTCAAGGCGGGTCCCTCAGGCACTGGACAATAAACCCAGCCCTGTCCCTTTAAATCAATGGGGCAGGTATTGCATGGGGGAAAACCCCCTGTGATCAACGCTGTTAATCTTAGAGTTTGAGTCTGTGTGTTTGTGTCTTACCCCCTTTCAGGGGGATACAATCAACATATTCTTAGCCCTGTTGATAGGGTGACAACTAAGATTAGAGGTGGATGCATGTGGTGTAATGGCTAGAGTCGTAAGAAATAGACTCGTCGATCCGAGTTCAAATCCTGGGCGAGTCTGTCTACATTGCTGATTGTATCCCCTGAAAAGGGGTGTAGGGTTCAAGGTTATAACAATGTTATAACTTGTTGAAACGAAACAAACTCCGACAAGTGTGTTAAACATATAACAAGATGGACTTTAATTAAAAGCACATGGAATACATATAACATGAAATACAGATACATAGTAGAGAATACATAAAATATGAAATAATAAAAGGACACATTCAAGAATGGAAATACAATGTTTAGGTATAAAAGAGATACCTAAATGAACATATAAAATATAGAAGTTAATGGATAGTCCATGCAGTATAATTCACTTACTAGTAATGCAGGGGGCAGGGCCCCCACCGAGAAAGGGGCAGACAGTGCCTAGCCAATGCGAGTTCGTTCGTGACGAAACACAAGAGAGGCAGAAGAGTTTGAACCTCGCGCTTAAATACCAGACCTCCTGGTGGTCGGCAGGAAACCCCAGCGGGAAGATAACTCTTCCAGGCAAAGGAAGATAATCCCAACAGGGGTAAGACACAAACACACAAACTCAAAAAGTATCCTGGGTATAACACTAAACTGTATCTGATGGTGAGGCTCCAGTTCTGCAGATCTGGGGTGTGTGGAGCATCCCTTCTTTTCCACTATTCCCAGGACTACTCAGGCCAGTTAGGCTCCTATCTATGGGTCAAATAGATCTGTTGTTCGGTAGGAATACTTGATGCCATATAACAGTAAATAATGTGGAGGCGCGTGGTCTAATGGTTAGAGTCGTAGGAAATGGACTCGTCAACCCGAGTTTAATTCCTGGACAAGGCTGTTTGTATTTCACATTGCGCTAATACCCTTGGGAAATATATTCATTCAATTACTCTCCCTCCATCTATGAGTAAATAGCAAGACAGACTGTGCTCTTTAACCTTGTTTAGGCAACCAGTCTAGGAGAAGGGAAACTCTGAATTCGAACCTGTTAAACTCCGCATAAAAATTGACCTTGTGTCACATCCTGCTCGTGTGGAGGGGTTGGCAAATTATTGGCATTTCAGTCTCGGAAGACTATAATATAGTTTTTGTGTCCCTGAAGTTACAGCGCCTCCAGCGACTGTGGAGTCCAATGTTTGAAAAACATTCTCGACCACAAAACTGAAATAAGATGATAATAATAGAGAAACCAGTAAGGATCGAACCATGGTCAATGATCTGCGAGATCAACCTTGACTCAACGGCAGGTGCTCCGAGATAGATATTAACAGAGATAGATAGCTGCCAATAAACTGAAATAGACACCCATTAACATCGATCAATCGATAATAGCAGACTGTGATAGATCGATAAATATTAATAGACTAAGATAGATATTAACAGACTTTTGAAAAGTATACAGAACTTATGATTTTCTCTCTTTCTCTCTCTATATTCCCCCTCTTTCCTTTTCTTTCTCTTTCCACCTCTCTCTGCCCCAAAAATAAATACTAATAAATATTAATAAACCAAGATAGATGTTAACAGACTTTTGATAAGTATACAGTATGTTCTTTCTTTCTTTCTTTCTTTCTTTCTTCTTTTTCTCTTTGTCCTTTTTTTAGTTCTTTCTTTTATTCTTTCTTTTTTTCTGTTTTTTTTGTTCTTTTTTCTTTCTTTCTTTCTTTCTTTCTTTCTTTCATTCTTTTTTTTCTTTTTTTACTTTCTTCTTCTTTCTTTTTTTCTTTTTTTCTTTCTTTTTTCTTTTGTTCTTTTTTCTTTCTTTCTTTCTTTCATCCTTTTTTCTTTTTTTGTACTTTCTTCTTTCCTTCTTCTTTTCTTTCTTTTTTCTTTTTCTTTTTTTCTTTCATTTTTCTTTTTGTTCTCTTTCATTCTTTCTTTCTTTCCTTCTTTCTTTCTTTTTTTTTTTGCTCTTTCTTTTTTCATTCTTTTTCTCTTTTGTACTTTCCTTCTTTCTTTTCTTCTTTTTTCTTTCTTTTGTTTTTGCTCTTTTTTCTTTCTTTTGTTCTTTTTGCTCTTTCTTTCTTTCCTTCTTTTTCTTTCTTTTGTTCTTTTGTCTTTCTTTCTTTCATTCTTTTTTCTCTTTTTTTTTTGTACTTTCCTTCTTTCTTTCCTTCTTTTTTCTTTCTTTTGTTCTTTTGCTCTTTTTTCTTTCTTTCTTTTTTGCTCTTTTTCTTTCTTTTTTCTCTTTTTGTACTTTCCTTCTTTCTTTCCTTCTTTTTTCTTTCTTTTTCTTTTGCTCTTTTCTCTTTTTCTTTTTTCTCTTTCTTTCTTTCTTTTTTCTTTCTTTGTTCTTTTTTGCACTTTCTTTCTTTCATTCTTTTTTCTCTTTTTTTGTACTTTCCTTCTTTCTTTTCTTCTTTTTCTTTCTTTTGTTCTTTTGCTCTTTTTCTTTTCTTTTGTTCTTTTTCTTTCTTTCTTTCATTCTTTTTTCTCTTTTTTTTGTACTTTCTTTCTTTCTGTCCTTCTTTTTTCTTTCTATCTCACTGTTTTTTTCTTATTCTCCCTCACACACTTTCTTTAGCTTCTTTGTCTTTCTATCCTCTCCCTTCCCCTCTTTCGCTTTCCTTCAATTTCCCCCTCTATGTCCCCCTCTTTCTCTTTACTTCGCTTCCCTCGCTCTATGTCCCCCTCTTTCTCTTTCCCCTTCTCTACACCCCCTCTTTCTCTTTCCTTCTCTTTCCTCTTCTCTATGTTCCCCTCTTTCGCTTTTTTCTCTTCCCCCTCTCTATGTTCCCTCTTACTCTTTCCTTCTCTCCCCCCTCTCTATGTCCTCCTCTTTCTCTTTCCTTCTCTTTCCTTCTCTCTATGTCCCCCTCTTTCTCTTTCCTTCTCTTTCCTCTTCTCTATGTCCCCTCTTTCGCTTTCCCTTCTCTACATCCCCCTCTTTCTCTTTCCTTCTCTTTCCCCCTCTCTACATCCCCCTCTTTCTCTTTCCTTCTCTTTCCTCTTCTCTATGTCCCCCTCTTTCGTTTTCCTTCTCTTCCCCCTCTCTATGTCCCCTATTCTCTTTCCCCTTCTCTACATCCCCTCTTTACTCTTTCATTCTCTCCCCCCTCTCTATGTCCCCCTCTTTCTCTTTCCTTCTCTCCCCCTCTCTATGTCCTCCTCTTTCTCTTTCCTTCTCTTTCCTCCTCTCTATGTCCCCCTCTTTAAACCTGACTCAACTGTAATAAGTTATCTTACCATTAACGGATGTATTTTTCCATCGATACTGAAAAGCATAGAATTATCGACCAAAGAATCAATACTTATTGAATATCGATTTATTCCCAGTCGGCGGGGCTTAGAATACACTTAGAATACACTTACTGACTGTATCCTCTGGGCAGGATCAGACTGACACAAGATCAATTTTTAAGCGGAGTACTTATATATATTATTCATTATATACTTATATTATATATATATTCAGAGTTTTCCTTCTCCTAGACTGGTTGTCTAAACAATGTTAAAGAGCCCAGTCTGTCCTGCTATTTCATCATCATCATCATGTCGCACAAACAGCACGGGTA
Source organism: Doryteuthis pealeii (assembly GCA_023376005.1). Taxonomy (NCBI): domain Eukaryota; kingdom Metazoa; phylum Mollusca; class Cephalopoda; order Myopsida; family Loliginidae; genus Doryteuthis; species Doryteuthis pealeii. The sequence goes on from CM042147.1 coordinate 4,373,136, forward strand.
TCCATGACTATCTTTCGCCAGCCTTCCCTATTACTCATTGCCCCTGGGAGGTCCTCCGTGCAGCATCCCGAATCCTCGCATAGTTGGTCAATGTAGGTCCTTAGTGGGCGTCCTACGTGAGCATGTCCATGTGTTGGCCTCCACAGGAGAACGTCGCTTATGAGCTCGTCCCCGCTTCTCCAGCAGTGTCCTGCATGCCTAGTCCGCCTCACCCGTATGGTTTGTGAGATGGGGGGGGGGCAGGCTACCATATAGTTGCTTCTTTGTGGGGTGCTGCTTCCATGACTTGTTCAGGACTGCTCGCAACATTCTTGTGCAGGTCCCATCTAGCTTATTCTCGAGGCGCTTTTTTAGGGTCCAGGTGGTGCAGCCATACAGCAGTACTGATATAACCACAGCCTGGAAGAATTGTTGCTTTAGCTTGTCAGTGAGATCAGATCTCCATATTATTGATAATCTGTTTGTGGCCGCCCATGCCTTTCTTATACGTGTATTAACATCGCTTTCTGTGGACGAGATATTACTACCTAGGTATGTGAACTGTTCTACTGGCTTAAGAGGCTTACCGTCAAGTGTGGAGATGTCTCCTTTCTCTTTGAAGTACATGAAGTCGGTTTTATCGGAGTTCACATAGAGGCCGATATTCTTTGCTGCCTTCTCCAGGCTATGTAGTAGTGACTCAGCCTATACCGGTGTATCTGCAAGAAGCGCAAGGTCATCAGCGTAGCCTGCATCTGTGACTGTTTGTGCAGGATATCGCCTGGTTCTTGCCTTTCTTAAAGCCTTTTTCTTTTATGGTATCTAATGATGTTCGAAGCGCATAGTCTAGGTATATTATAAAATATATATATATATATATATATATATATAATATATATGGTGCTAAGCTTATCTGCCACAAGATCAATTTTTAAGCGGAGTACTTATATATATATTATTCATTATATACTTATATATATATTCAGAGTTTTCCTTCTCTTAGACTGGTTGCCTAAACATGGTTAAAGAGCCCAGTCTGCCCTGCTATTTACCCATCCCAAGGATATTAGCACTATGTGAAATGTAGACAGACTCGTCCAGGATTTGAACTCGGGTCGACGAGTCCATTTCCTACGACACTAACCATTACACCACACGCTTCCACTTCTAATCTAATAGTTTTCCGAACCGTAATGTCTGAGGACAGGATTGCGATGGCTGAGCGGTCTATGACCCAGGTACTACGGGGTCCCGTGAGATGCAACACCCCACTTTAGAGTTCGGAGAAGCCCGAACCGATCAATCGGCTGGTCATGTCAAGCCCTAGCACCTATATGATTGTCCCGACCGTATTCTTTAAATTGGCCTTATCGTAAACACTCACCACTTTTTATCATATAGGTGCTAGGAAGCGGTGACTGTGGGTCAACCACCAGTATTTACTAATTATATGAAGTTAAGGAAAATTATTTCTATAAACAGACCACACACACACACAACACACACACACACAAACACAGACACAGACAGACACACAGACACAGAACACACACACACACACACACCACAACAAACGCACCCACACAACACACACACACACACACACACACACATTAATATATATATTATATATATATATATACACACACACACACACACACCACATGTATGTATATATATATATATATATATATATATAATATATAAATATATATATTATACATGCACAGAACACAGATGCATCCGCGCTTGCACATTACACATGTAAACAACCAAAATGACACGTGCATACAGTTACACAATTTCAAATCAGAAACGCACAGTCGCTTTTGTCCATATTTTTCACTTTTTTAAAAAAATCTTCCGCAGCCTGAAGATTGCTCTGCTTAAATAATCAAGTCTAGAGAGCATGAAACCAATATGGTAGCAGATTAGTTTCCATACAATCATTATTATTATCAATATCACTCTATCACAGATATTGAGCACTCTCCTAATAATACTGTATATATTGGCTTACTACTGTCTCATCGAGTGAGATAATGATAACCATACACTGTGGTAAAATATATATATATATATATATATATTATATTTATATATATAACAAATGGAAGCAACATAAACCAGCCATTTGGGAATCTGGCCCCGGAATATTTAAAAAGGGGGCAGCATGTTCCCTTTACTAAGCATTAAAAAACGATTGAAAATCGTCGCGTCCGAAACGGTTGTACTGAGGGGAATCTTATGTTCCTTCTATAGGCGAGCCAACCCTTATAAAATTTAAGCCCCAAATTGCCGCCAAATTCAATTTATATTGACTGGTTCTCATTGAGAAGCAAGTCACACTCTTTTTACCACCTCAAGATTTGAACATTTAATTCTGACATAAGCCTCTTTTGTAAACAAAGAAAGGGCTTACTTGGTTTGAATATTATCAATCTTTAGATCTTCTCTCCCCCTCCCCTTTTTTGAGGTAAAGAAAGAAATTGTTCTTTTCTTCTATTTTATTTTCTTACTCGTCCCATTTACGGTTATTCTATTATCCTCGATATTAGCTCTGTTGAGCGAGGATCGAAACTAGTCAGCATGCAACTCGTTTTTATTTTCTCTTTACCCCCCTTCTATTGTAAAAAAAAAATACTTTTTTTTCCATACAATGAATCTTTTGAGGTCTTTTTAAAGCATTAATTCTGTACCCCAAATATTATATATATATATATATTATATATTATATATATAATATATTATCTGTCTTATAAGTATAATTGTTTTGAATTAGTATGAAGCATTGGTAAGAATATAAGAAACTCAGTTTTTTAATGTTAAGTTTCATTGTTTATTTCGTTAAATTTTCGGGATGTTTATTGTTCATACCCCTTCTTCAGAACGAATAGTCTGGCTGATCTGTTATTTATGGCATCTATATATACTCTTTATTGATGTGATGGTGATCATCTCTGTGAACTCATTGGGTGGTATGGGACGGTCGCTTTAGTGACCTCCTTGCATTTTTTTTGTGAGCTTGTTTTTTTTTGTCGGTGCTTGCTGTGTTTTATGTGTCGGCATGCTTATCGATTTGTCTTGGCTCTCAATATATAATATTATTATTATATATATTATTATAATATATATATATATATATAATATAACAGGTTTGGCATAAATTATGCACAAGAGTTGATATGTCATTAACCACACAACCAACCAAAATTATAATATTCAATTATTTTTTCTGTATCTAATGGTGAGGCTCCAGTTCTAGAAATCTGGCAGTTTCGAGTACCCATTCATTGTCATTACTCCCATGTTCACCCTGCCCAGCTAGTAGTACCTGTTAGGGTCCTATCTATGGGTCAAATTTAAAAAAAAAAACAATATGCCCTATTCGACACCCCCAATCTCCCTAAGAAACACTACATAAAATATCAGCATGAACATACACGTGGTAATATATTATATATATATATATATATATATATATATATATATATATATATATACCCATTTCCTAACCTCTATGTATAGATAACCCAAGACGGTAACAATGCCGTTAAACTGACCAATCAATCAATTGATGTTAAACTGCAGTTCGAACTCTGGGGAATGTGGGGTACATTACTCCAGGTTCACTCTGACCAGAGTGGTAATACTGTTTAGGATCCCATTTATGGGTTAAATAGAAAAAAAGAGTCTAAAAAAATTGATTAAAAAAAAATCGATATACCATCAAGAATAAATCAAACAGAACGTCTTCGGCATAAATTAACCCAATAAGGGTTTGTTATAACCATTCAATATCGGTGGGCCGGCTTAGCTCAATCGGTAGAGTGTTCGGCTAGAAATCACAAGGTTCCTAAGTCGATACCGGTCCTCACCAACTCAGCGTTATGAGTAGCACAGGATCTGTGCGGTAAAAGTTAAGGAGCTGATGGTGGTCTGGGATTATGCCATGCCCTAACGTTAGGAAGTAATATCTGTGTATTTATATTTATACTTTTTTAGTAATTGGTTTTAACAATGTGTTAGCATCATTGGGGAATGGTTGTATGTATTGATTAAGTTCATGTCAATATATTTTATTTCTCTAAAAAGGACAGAATGTCTCCATGTTGACATTTTCAAAATAGATCTTTCATATTGTTTGCATTAATCTCAATATTATCTTTTGTAGTTAGGGGCGCGTATTATACACAAAACGCATATAAAGTTTTTTTTAACGAGGTGCATCACCATATTTAGAACGGTATGACGAGTGTAAGTTATGTCTATGATCCAAACAAACAATGTATTATAAACAGTAGCCACCGAACAAAAATAGCCACTGGAATGTTGGTCGCTTTATAAGTTGTTTCTCCATTGTGAGCTTACTTTTGCTACAAGCAAAAATTACACTTATTGGTGTTACATGTCCATACGCTTGTTCTAAATACTCGCGTATTTGTTTGGAAAACAGAAGTAAACTATATACATTTTTATTTTAGTCTATACCGACCGGATAAAAAGGTTGAATAAATGTTAAATTAGTTGCTACATCTTCTAAAATGCCAGTGTGTATTATATAGAAGACAGCATTTATTCGTTTGTTTTCAGTGCGTTTATACAAGGCACGTTATTTTTTTTGTTTGTTTCAGTGGTATTAATACAAGAGCACGTTATTTTTTTTGTTTTTTTCAGTGGTTTATATACAGGCACGTATTTTTTTCGTTTGTTTTCAGTGCTATTATATACAAGGCACTATTTTTCGTTTGTTTCATTGCGTATTATATACAAGAAACGTTATTTTTTTTCGTTTGTTTTCAGTGCGTATTATATACAAGGCACGTTTTGTTTCTTTCATCGTTTAGAACTTTTTTCGTGTTAATTCATGCGTATTATAACAAGAAACGATTTCGTGTTTAGGATTATTTACAAGGAACGTTATTTCGTTTTTCAGTGCGTTTATATACAAGAACGTTAGTTTTTTTCGTTTGTTTAGGGCGTATTATATACAAGACGCGTTATTTCGTTTGTTTTAGTGCGTATTATATACAAGAAACGTTTTTTTTCGTTTGTTTTAGGGCGGTATTATATACAAGGCACGTTATTTTTTCGTTTGTTTTTCAGTGCGTATTATATACAAGACGCGTTATTTTTTCGTTTGTTTCAGTGCGTATTATATACAAGAAACTTATTTTTTTTTCGTTTGTTTTCAGTTGCGTATTATATACAAGGCACGTTATTTTTTTTCGTTTGTTTTCAGTGCGTTTTATTATATACAAGACGCATTATTTTTTTTCGTTTGTTTTCAGTGTGTATTATTTTACAAGACACGTTATTTTTACGTTTGTTTTCAGTGCGTATTATATACAAGACACGTTATTTTTTTACGTTTGTTTTCAGAATTTTTAAGTCCAAATTATGTGTAGGTGTTATTCACGAGTGTGCGTGTTGTTGTTGGTACCTTTCCGCCCACTAAGACGATGGCGTAGTGTAAAAAAAAAAAAAAAAATAAAATAAAAAATAAAATGAACTAAAAAAAATAAAAATAAATAAATAAATTATCTGCATCTGCGCAAGTGACTCTGCAGGCCAATTTCTGAGTGACAGTCTTTGGTGCACTGACTGCACACAAACTGTGATGCTTTCTGGGGCTGCTGTCTTTTCTCCCTCTTTCTGGCTCTCTTTGCTGTCGAGGCTACTCTCCTCTCCGCGCCTTGCTTAACGTCAAGACGCCAGACGAGTGCGTATTATACACGAACAATTACGGTATTCGTTTTCTCAGTTGTAACTGAAACATATTAGGTGTACTGTATGCAAAGGTTTCTTTGATTAAAACAAACCAAACAATTTTTTACTATGCATTCAATCTTTTCAATTTAAAAAAACAAGCGCTGAGAATTTTTACACACACTTAATATATAACTAATATATAATTTAAATTTAGCTCAGTCGGTAAAGCGTCCGACTTGGAACCACAATGTTCCGGGTTCGATACCAGCCCTGGCGTATGAGTAGTACAGGGATCTATGCGGTAAAGTGAGGAGCTGATGGTAGGTATGGCGTTCCGGCTCAGACGCCAAAAAACAATCTCCTTCGTCTAGCACTAGTGAAAAGGGGAGAGACTCTCTCGCTGTCTGGCACACTTACTATCAGCTCCTTATTTTTACTCCACAGATGCCTGTGCTACTCATACGCTGAGTTGGCGAGAGCCGGTATCTAACTAGGGACCTTGTGGTTTCTAGCCGGACGCTCTACCGACTGAGCTAACCCGTAGGGGGGGGGGATAGTTGGGTTCTTAGATTTCCCAATAGTATCAGCGCTATGTGAAATGCAAACAGCCTCGTTCAGGATTTGAACCCATGTCACAGAGACCATTTACTACAATTATAAGAGCGACTTGTCTAGTTTAGTAAGGGGTTTGGTAAACTAGCTTGTTAACCATTGCACAACGTGAGGCGATCTTCATTTACTAAGCTTTGCTTATTCTTCATAAAGCCAGAAGTATAGGACACCCAGTAAGAATCGAACTCACTTACAATGGTCTGCTAGCCGAGTTCGCTAACCATTACACCACATTTCTTGGCATGAGAATTGAAATGGATAAAGTTTCAACATTTCTAGACAAGTAAATTAACTGAAAGCGATATGTTCGTTTGAAAGTTTTAAAAAAAGAATGTTAAGCTTCTTCTTCTTCTTCTTCTTCTTCTTCTTCTTCTTATTATTATTATTATTATTATTATTATTTCTTCTTCTTCTTCTTCTTCTTCTTATTATTATTATTATTATTATTATTTCTTCTTCTTCTTCTTCTTCTTCTTCTTCTTCTTCTTCTTCTTCTTCTTCTTCTTCTTTTCTTATTATTATTATTTTATTATTATTATTATTCTTCTTTTTCTTCTCCTCCTCCCTCATATTTTTCTTCTTCTTCTTCTTCTTCTTCTTCTATTTCTACTTCTATATTTCTTCTTCTTCTTCTTCTCTTCTCTTCTTCTTTTCTTCTTCTTCTTTCTTCTTCCCTCTCTCTCCTCTTCTTCTTCTTCTTCTTCTCTTCTTCTTCTTCTTCTTCTTCTTCTTCTACATTCTTCTTTTTTTTCTTCTTCTTTCTTTCTTTTTTCATTTATTTCATTTCTTCTAGTTCTTTTACCTTATCCCCATTATTCTACATTCTTCCTCCTCCTCCTCCTCTTCCTCCTCCTCTTCTCTTCTTCTCTTCTTCTTCTTCTTCTTCTTTCTTCTTCTTTCTTCTTCCACCCCCTTCTCTTCTTCTTCTTGCATTCCGTGAAGAACTCCTTCAGCGGTATCAATCAGAACCCTTCGTCTACTTTCTTCCTTCCCAACTGTCTCCCCCTCTCCCTCCCACCCTCTCTTTATTCCATAGCCACCTCTTCCTCTTCCTCGTCTGTACAAATATTTGTGCAAGAGTAGTCGACCTAGTTGCTGACACGGCATGTTTAATAAAATTATAGCTGGAGAATAGAAGAATTTTGCGCATGCGTGTTTGTGTACGGAAGATATAGAACGAACTGATTGATATCAAGGTAGATAGGTAGATAGATAGGAACGACTTACTGTAGATAGATAGACAGATAGGAACAGTTTACTATATATATATATATATATATAATATATAGATAGATAGAGAGAGAGAGAGAGAGAGAGAGAGAGAGAGAGAGAGAGAGAGAGAGGGAGAGGGGGAGAGATAGATAGATAGATAGGAACAGCTTACTGTAGATAGATAGACAGATAGGAACAGTTTACTCTATATATGTATTGAGAGAGAGAGAGAGAGAGAGAGAGAGAGAGAGAGAGAGAGAGAGAGAGAGAGAGAGAGAGAGAGAGAGAGATAGGAAACAGCTTACTGTAGATAGATAGATAGATAGGAACAGTTTACTTTATAAAGAGAGAAAGAGACACACAGATAGATATATAGATAGATAGATAGATAGAAACAGTTTACTGTATATATATATATATATATATATATATATATATATATATATATATATATATATATATAGATAGATAGATATATATAGATATAGGTAAATAGATAGATAGATAGATAGATAAGCACAGTTTACTGTATATATATATATATATATATATATATATATATATATATATAGATAGATTGATAGGAACAGCTTACTGTAGATAGATAGATAGATAGGAACAGTTTACTGTATATATATATATATATATATAGAGAGAGAGAGAGAGATAGGAACAGTTTACTGTATGTGTGTGTATATATATATATATATATATATATATATATATATAATATATATATATATATATATATATAATAGATAGATAGATAGATAGATAGATATGAACAGCTTACTGTAGATAGATAGATAGATAGGAACAGTTTACTGTATATATATATATATATATATATATATATATATATATATATATATACATATATATATATATATATAGATAGATAGATAGATAGATAGATAGGAAGAGCTTACTGTTGATAGATAGATAGATAGGAACAGCTTACCAGCTTACTGTAGATAGATAAATAGATAGATACATACATACATTACTGACTACAATGAATATAACATGCAGGTATAAATGTAGATCTACACATACAACCCGAATAGCGCTTAGCTGTAGTGTAATGGTTTAGTAATCTAGCCTTTCAAACTATTACTACAGTAGTATGTACCAGTCTAAGATAAGGTAGGAGGCGGACTGACAGAGAGATCTTGGTCCCTGGGCAAAAAAGGATTGTTGGACCTTTACATATCTCACACTACCATCCATTCCACACACAGATATCTACAATCTTAACCAGACGTTCGAGAGATCTACTGGTGTATTTATTTCCAATGCTACGGAGTACTGTTACGGACATTATCTAGCGTGGTATATTAATAGAATCGCTAGAATTCGCAATGTTAAAACATTTTAGCTATAACACATTGATTCGTTTTTTTTCTACTTGGATCTCCAGAGGCTTTTGGCTTTCAGGCATTGCCTGATTTTCCGAACGCTAAGTTCGCTATTGAGCTAAGATTTCACTAATAGGAATAGTGGACTAGCAGAACCTGTGGATATACCACAGTATGATGATTTGATTATTACAACGTTTGATATGTTTACCTAAGAACTATTGCCACGATTCGCTGTATTTGTACATACCGGATCATACAATAATAATACAGTGTGTCTTAGAAATCACATATAGAATCATCCATTACTACCAAGTTTTGGATACCTCACACACACACACACACACACACACACACATATATATATATATATAGTTGGGAGATTATGTGCTTAATTGAAGTCATACCTAATTTGTAAATTAATTAGTTATAATTAAATGAATTAGGCATGCATATCGGTTTAAATGTAAGGCGTAAACAAATCGAGAAAAAGTCAATAGTATAGGCTGAAATGTACATACAGAGATTGACTTTTTCTCGATTTGTTTACGCCTTACATTTAAACCGATATGTACGCCTAATTCATTTAATTATAACTAATTAATTTACAAATTAGGTATGACTTCAATTAAGCACATAATCTCCCCCAAATTGTCGGCTATCGCCATCTCAAACAGATTGTATATATATATATATATATATATATATATATATAGAGTATGAAAAGGTGGAATTTCATTTCCTTTCTTTTAAACAACACACACACACACACACACACACACACACATATATATATATATATATATATATATAATATGGTTCGAGTCGTAGGAAATGGACTCGTCGAGTTCAATTCCTAGACAAAACTGTTTGCACTTCACATAGCGCTAATACCCTTGGGAAAGATATGAATCCAACAATGCTCCTTACAGCTATGGGTAAATAGTAGGGCAGACTGGGCTCTTCAACCTTGGTAAGACAACCTGTCTAGGAGAAGGAAAACTCTGAATTCGAATTCTGACTGAAATATATATATATATATATATATATATATATATATATATATATATTGGAGGATATGTGCTTAATTGAAGTCATACCTAATTTTGAAAATTAATTAGTTAATAATTAATGAATTTAGGCGGGCATATATGGTCAAATGTAAGGCTAAACAAATCGAGAAAATGTCAATCCCTGTATAGGTCGAAATGTACATACAGGGATTGACATTTTCTCGATTTGTTTAGCCTTACATTTGAACCTATATGCCCGCCTAAATTCATTAATTATTAACTAATTAATTTTCAAAATTAGGTATGACTTCAATTAAACACATATCCTCCAAAAATTCATATAGAATATATGAAAGCTGTGCTTGGGTCCCCTTCAGTCGGGGCGTTCGAAGATAGTACACGCCGGACCTGGATAAATAGATCATCATCATCATCATCATCTCATAATCATGCTGACAGCACGGATTTCCATGACTCTCGTCCCCATCGGTCCTGTAAGGTTCCCCGTCATGGGATTGTAAGGTTCATGGTTGTTAATATATGAACATACAACTCCGACACGTTTGTTGGACACAACTCTTTATATTGTAAACAACACAGAAATGTGACAAGATACATAAAATAAGAATACAAGATAATACAAATGAGATACAATAAGGACACATTCAAGTGTTACGTACATATAAAAAGAGTTACAGATAGTCCATATAATGGAAGTCACTTAGTCCATACGTGGGGACCAGAGGCCCCACGAGGGTGGGTGTAGTCACAAAATTACTAACCCATGTTGTTCAGCCGAGAAAAAGGAGAAAAGAGGAAGAAGCGTTTGAATCAGCCGCTTAAATACTATAGCCCCTAGTGAGAACAAGCGGCAACCCAGCGGGAAGATAACTCTTCCAGGCCAACGTGAAGATAATCCCAACAGGATCAAATATATCTGCACAGACCAGGGAGATTGTTTTGCTTTCGATGTGGAGCGCCACAACTACGACCAGCTTCCCTCTTTGCCGCACAGAACCAAGCTGTGTAACTCATATGCTGAGTTGAAACTAATGGCGCCTGAAGCACCTCTAAAACATCCACTTTTGATAAGGTATGAAACTGCACCGTTGCATTTCTTTTTATGTCCTCCACGTCTCAAGTCTTACCACTGAGATAATTTTTTAGTTAAAAAAACAAGAAAATATTGCGCAGAGTCGGTGTGGAGGGGTGTGTGGGAGAATAAGATAAACAAATAGAAATGAGTTCTATGCATAGAAATCTATAAGAAAAGCCAATAAAATCGACACCTTACATTTTCACGAAAATAGGTGCTTTTTAAGGCACTAGTAGAGATCTTTGAAGCCTCATATCTCCGTGGTAAGACTTGAGGACGTGGAAGACATAAAAAGAAATGCAACGGTGCAGTTTCATACCTTATCAAAAGTGGATGTTTTAGAGGTTTCACAATTTTCACAATTCCCAACATAAAGCAATTTATTTGGTACCATCTTAATCTACGCATCGAAATCTATCAGAAAAGCCAATAAAATCGAGATCTAAAATTTTCACAAAAATGGGCGCTTTTTAAGGCATAATTAGAAAACCTTTGAACCCTTATATCGGCCAATTCTTCGAATAGAGCACTTTCTTTGGCATAATAATAAAGAATTGATTTGGTTTGTTTTGTTTTACGGCATATCAACCTCAGTGGGTCATTTAATGCCGATAAAGTTTTGAAATAAATCAATTCTTAATGGATAATACAATTTTTTATATATACATTTTTCTATTTAACCCATAGATGGGACCCTAACAGGTACAACCACTCCGGGCCAGAGTGGACCTGGGAGCAATGGTGATAAAGGGGTGCTCCACATTCCCCAAACCTCCAGAACTGGAACCTCACCATCAGATAGAGTTTAACGTCATTCCCAGGACATGTAGACCCGCAGCCACCGCCTTCTAGCACCCATATGATAAAAAGGGGTGGGGCTTGCCATAAGGGCAACAGGGTTTGGAAAATCATATAAATAAAGAATTGAAATAAAACGAATAAACTTTTCCCGTGATGAAAAAAAAAAAAAAAAAAAGAACCGGAAATGGTTTTTGGTTATTTGCCCATGTTCATTGTCCCCACTTCCGGAAATAAAATAATCGCTATATTTTACTACAACTACGCTAGCGGATGTTCATACTTTCAAGAGCTCCCAAAAATGTGTCATCAAAGTAAGTTTAGAAACTTTTTGAGATTTTGTTCTTTTATCAGTTCAGCGCAAGGGTGACTTAGGCTCAGCCAATAACTATATTATTATTCACTAGCAAAATAAAAAAAACGCCCTCTGGGCGACGTAAAATAAATATTGCTTGAGGGGATGGAAGTTGAAAATGTAATATCAGAGAGTTAAAGTAAAATCATCAAATTTATTAAAGGAGTAAAAAATAAAATAAATTTATTAAAGGAGTAAAAAATATAAAAAAATTGAAATGGAAACTTAGTTTTGATAACTTTAAATATATATTAAAATAAAACAAACTATATATAGATAGATAATACCAGGTATGTATTTATTAAAACTTGTTTAAAAAACCAATGAGGACTGTCTAACATTGCACGCTCAAATTTTGAGTGTATTTATTTTACGTTATGACGTTTTAGGTAGTGTGACGTAATCAGTGACGTCATTTTTGTTTCAGACAAAAACCGGAAGCGAATCTCCATTATTAATAGATATCACCCAAACTTACTTCTTGCTCACCACACTAACAACAAAAAGGATTCCGGATTTAGAAGAAAGACTTTAGGAATTTCGGTTTCCTTCAATATAATCCCTTAGGTATTCAATACACTTATTCCAGTAAGTTTTCCCTTAGGCAAAAACGTTTAAAATTCCCCTTTTGAAATGGTGTGAAGATGCATCATTTTATCTTTCTTAATGTCCTCCACATCCTCAAGGGATCAAGAAAAAAATGTGTACAGGTCTAGTGAGTATAGAGCGTGCTGCAATTGCACAATGCTAGGTTTAGCCAAAAGCTGCTAATCAAAAAAAAAAAAAAAAAAAAAAATATTATATATATATATATATGTAAAAATGAAACTAGAAGTGAATCCGACGGTATGTTGAAAGAATGAATAAAGGAAAGAAAGTATAGAATGGATAAAAAAGGATAATTTTAATTAATATCACTTACACGTGTGTTTCGGTCAGGAGTTTATCTATGTGTACATTATTCAAAACTATTATTATTATTGAATAAACAAATGAAATAATAATACTATTGTTATTATTTCATTTCATTTGTTTAATTAATAATAATAATAGTTTTGAATAATGTACACATAGATAAACTCCCGACCGAAACACGTGTAAGTGATATTAATTATAATTATCCTTTTTTATCCATTCTGTACTTTCTTTCCTTTATTCATTCTTTCAACACACACACACACACACACACACACACACACATATATATATATATATATATATATATATATATATATATATTGAGACTGGTTCCATAATTCTTATGGATATTATCAAAATTTAGTTCTTGCACACCAGACTAACAACAAAAAGGATTCCGGACTGACAAGAAAGACTTTAGGAATTTTGGTTTCCTTTTAACCTTACCCAAAAGGAATAAATGGTCCGTGGTAAAACCCAACGCGTTGTTGCTTCTTTTATTTAACAATATTGTTTTTTTTTTTTTTAATATGTGAAGATGCATCTGCACCTACTCCACATTTCACATGAAACCACTGTAAGTTATACCCCAGATATAGAAAACAGCAAACCTATATGTGGCACACTTGCACAATATTTGGTTTAGCCAAAACCATTATGTTCAAAAAGTATTAAGACTGGTTTAGTATTGGTTTTCCAAATTGGCACGGACTCCAATCTAGACGTTCAGACATCCTCCTTTTATTAGATAAGCTGTTCAGCTGTGCACACATCTTCATTTAAATTTTAAGTAAAAAAAAAAACAGAAACAAAACAAAACAAAAAACGGTAGCAAAATTGTTGATTCTGCCGTATCTTCTCTTTATGCTATGCTGACCACACCACCTAGTGGTTACTGGCAGACACGGGAGGTAATTAATGCATTTTTTATCCCACTAAATCGTTCCTGTGTTTGCTCATGTACTATTTTTATTCAGCAACCCGAGTTCAATTCCTAGACAGGGAAGCGTTTCATTTGGTGCTACTGTCTTTGAAAGTCTTGAATGTAGAAGGATAATTGGTTGAAAATCATTTCCTCGTGTAGAATAAATGCGAGGACGACCGAGTAGTTACAAGAATTTTTATTTTCTTGAGAAAACATAACGGAATTTTTATGGTCAACCTTGAGGTTTCTAATTACTTGGTGTTATTGATCTTTAATATTATTGTTGTATTTTTCAACGTATGTGTTCTTATTTCTTCAGTCTTTCTAATTTAATATATTTCATTACATTAAAACTTAAACACTTACACCAGGAGGACACATATTCTTGCTAGTATAAATAATAGAACTTACTACTTAGTTACAATATCAATGTTTTAAGACATGACATATGACATATCTCATAACTTGATTGTGAGGGTTTACTCATGTAGCATATCTTGAGCATAGACACTCTCTTCAATGAATGATTTGTTAGGATTTTTGTGGCCATCCTTTAGGCTTCAAGAAAGAGTGCTGTCCAGTGGAGATCCTTTGAGTTAAGCAGAACGCGATCCTTAGTGAAGAATCCTTTGGTTGTTCCTTGGTGCTCCTCGGTCTTGCAGGTCCCTCGTCAATGATTGCAAATGGACGTCTCTCAGTATCAGCGATTAAGTAGTAAACCAGCCACGTATTTGGGATGTTGATTGGCTGAGGTTTAAACCACGTGACTTCGCGTAGTCTATGAATTGAAGTGGTGTATTGCAGCACACCTTATATACACAAAATATTCCAACAATGAGTGATAAGAATATCATATTATATGGAAGGGAATGTCTTTAGAATGGTAGGTAACTGGCACCGAATAAAAATATGAAAACTTACATGTTAAAAATGTAACGAAAAAAAAAAAACTTACCCCGGCCATTATTTTCCTGGTAATATGGGCGCCAAACTCGAGCTGATTATTCACACACACACACACACACACACACACACACACACACACACACACATATATATATATATATATATATATATCCACTACCCTCCCAATCACCCCTCCCCTTACTGACGACCTCCTGTTTCACCATTTTGAAAATGTCCATCATTGAAGCAAGAACTATATCCAAGTCCTGAAGAAGGTCTAACAGACCGAAACGTTGCATCGTCGGAATAACTACCTACAATAAACATCCATTTTATATAACATCCCGTGTTTGTCTACCTTTCTCCACATACTGTCGGATTAACCTCCTCACATTTCTCCCACACGCATACAAGTACGCACACACATTTGCACACGCTCACACACAGAACCAGATACACAAACAACACCCCCTTCTTGATATTTCATACTCCCATTTACATACACAAGATGCTACGTTTCAGATAATTACGTTTTATTAAAAGATTTTGTGCACCCATTTTCTCTTTTTTCTTGCATTTAATTCTTTTACTTATTTTTAATTCTCTAAGTGTGAAATCTTTTTAATTATTTTATTTTTTATTTTATTTTATTTTTTTTTTCAGCCGAAGGGTCTTCTCTCAAATGAACAACATTTCAAAATTTGATAAATAAATTACGTTCTCTTTGTCACGTGAGGCACATACCTGAGATTCTGCGCCTTTTTTCCTTGTTGTTGTTGTTGTTTGTTTGTTTTTGTTTTGTTTTTATTTAAAGGTTTACAATCTTGGCCTCGCAAATAAAGGTGTGTATGTACGTCAGTAATTACTTAGATAACACCGGCGTTTCGGATATTGTAACAGCTTGATTAGAGATAAGTATACAGTATCCACGTCAAAACAAGCGAACAGAAAAGCAAACCACTCTCTCCTATAGGGTTATATATGTATTTAGTAAGCCTGACTTATACAAACGTTGTACGTTTCTCAAACGTTGTCTCTCGCAAGGCTGGAATCTCGAAAGAGTTGATCCCCAGTGATGAAAAAATGGACAAACATGCATTCACAGTTCGGTTCCCACATTTATTTATAGTGTTAATAATTCAGGCCGTTTATTTGAGGTGAGCGCACTCGTGCATTCAATCCAAAATTTTATTCATCTTGAAGTGAAATACAATGAATGTGTACACGACTCGGCATATAGCCGGAAGTTTTTGGGTTGGGGGTAAGAGTGTCGAAACTGGTCATACTACTACATGGATCTATCTAGCTAGGTTCACTCGCTGACCGATCCATTCAAAAAATAAAATCTTGCATTCTTCTCATACACAGCCTACATTCACCAAAATACCCCCTTCGCTCTATGAACTTAACCTACTTAAAATCGTTCAGGCCGGCCATCTCAGTGAGTTTCCAATCATCTTTCATGGAGTGAGGAACTCCCTGCATCTTCTCAGAAAAATATCGAAACTCTTAAAAAATAACCTTTAAAACGTTAATACCCACAAACAGACCCGCTTTGTAGTACTTCAAAAACCTAACTGATAAATTTTCTCATGTAAGAAAAAAAAACAAAAAAAAAAACAAACTTCAGTATTAAATAACCCAAGACTGATTAATATGCTGTAAAACCAACCAACCAACCAACCAACCATCCAATAAACCAAATAACGCACACACACATACACACACAGAGAAGAACATACACACAAACACATTGACAAAGACACACACACACACACACACACACACACACACACACACACACACACACACACACACACATATATATATATATATATATATATATATATATATATATATATATATATATATATTGGGCCGGGTTAGCTCAGTCGGTAGAGCGTTCGGCTAGAAACCACGAGGTTCCTAGTTCGATACCGGTCCCCGCCAACTCAGCGTATGAGTAGCACAGGGATCTGTGCGGTAAAGTAAGGAGCTGATGGTAGGTGGTGCTCCACCTCAGATGCTAAAACAATCTCCTTGGTCTAGCGCTATTGAAAAGGGGATAGACTCCCTCGCTGACTGGCTGATACCGACTTTAGGCCTCCCCGACTACTTATATATATATAAGGAAACGCGTGGTGTAATGGTTAAAGTCTTGGGAAATGAACTCGTCGCCGCGAGTTCAAATCCTGGACGTGGTAATTGCATTTCACTTAGCGCTGATACCATTGGGAAAGGTATGAATCCTACTTTCCCTCCAGCTATGGGTAAATAGTAGGGTAGACTGGGCTCTTTAACCATGGTTAAGCAACGGGTCTAGGAGAAGGAAAACTCTGAATTCAAACCTGTTAAACTTAGCTTAAGAAATTGACCTTGTGTCGCATCCTGGTCATGCGGAGGGGTAGGTAAATATATATATATATATAGGCAGACTGGACGGCTATATAACAAATACCTACGCCTCCTTTTGACAAAAAGATCTTTTTTCTAAAGATGCCAACTGGTCAACAACGTATGTTTGGGCAGCATCTATTCGTCCAAAGAAATTTGTGTTGAGAAATTTCTGTTATAAGGTGTGTGCTAGACGCCCGCTCCTATTTATAGCCTAGGCGATAACCATGTGATCATATTCTTGGTCAATCACTGACAGTACTCTGCTGACAATACTTAAACTGAGCACACTAAACATACTGGCTATAATTACATTGAACCTTCGTGGACGACGGACATAGGATTAAATCACTGGACCTTTAACAACACGCAGAATATGACTTATTCACTTACCAAAGGATTCCATAACTCAGGACTTACTTACTTTAAGCCCTTTTCAACTGGCCAAGGATGGCATTTAAAAACTTAACAGGTTACGTGCCCAGCACACTTCCACTACGTGTATGCAGGTTCGTCATCATTATTGGCCAAAATGCACAAATGAACCTGACGTTTGTATAATACTTTGAAGCATTGATTAAGACCTCTCCCAAGTCCATCATTGTTGTGGTGTTTTAAGGGGTCAAATAAGAACAAAACGACGGGTAACAAATGTAAGAAAATGTATTATCAAAAGAGTAGACAATTACAGTACAGAGAAGTGGGAATTACATCCGACAAATAGAGTTATGAGCTGACTCGCATTGGCTTACTCCCAAGCCATAACTGTCCCTGTTACTTATAGTAACCATCGGCGTATTCCACTATAGTCTATAGGGTATATCGCCTATAACAATCATGAATGAGCGAAGATTTCAGGACTTACTGAAAAACAGTGTAAAGTTAAAAATCTAAGGATCCTGCAGAGGTAGAATCTTCTCTTTCGCTGTCAGACATAATTCCAAGTTTCGTCAATATTATTGGCCTAAATACTCAAAGGAGCTTGACGTTTGTCTACGGCTTTGCAGCATTAGTTAAGACCTCTCTTGAGACCATCATGAATGAGAGAAGTTTTCAGGACTTCCACAGGGGCAGTGTAAAGATCTAAGGACCCTGCAGGGACAGAATCTTCTCTTTCGCCTGTTAGATTATTTGTTGTATATAAGCCGTGCTGCAATCTACCACTTAAATTTATAGACTGAGCGAGGTCACATGGTTTAAACCTCAGCCAACCAACTGTCCGAATATGTGGTTGGTAAACTACCTAATCGGCTGATACAGACAGACGTCCATTTGCAATCATTGACGAGGGACCTGCAAGACTGAGGAGCACCAAGGAACAACCAAAGGATTCTACACTAAGAATCGTGCTCTGCTTAACACAAAGGATCTCCGCTGGAGACAAGCGCTATTGCTTGAAGCTCAAAGGATGGCCACAAAAATCGTAAAATATTTGGTGTATGCAGGTTCGTCAATATTATTGGCCAAAATGCACAAATGAACCTGACGCTTGTCTACGGGTTTGCAGCATTGGTTAAAGACCTCTCTTGAGGCCATCATGAAGGAGAGAAGTTTTCAGGACTTCCTGAAGGGCAATCTAAAGTTAAAGATCTAATGACCCTGCAGGAGCAGAATCTTTCGCCGTCAGACGTTGGATGTCCAAAATCCACGTTGGATATCCCAAATTCTACGTAAACAAAAAGGAAAAAAAAGGCAAACTGCACCGTCGACCGAACGGCATAATATCTAACAAAGCTCTGTACAAGATGTGCAACACAATTCCACTATCAATAAGGGAGGCACAACTACGATAGTCCATGTTTGGTCATCTGCTACCTTTACAGAAAATAAACACCTGAAATAGAAAATATATTTTTTGTTTGTATTTATTTTCTATTATTATTATTATTATTATTATTATTATTATTATTATTATTATTATTAGGAAAATAAAAAGACGTCCTCCGGGCGATGTAAAAATAATTTTTTGAAAGATATTGCCTGAGGGGATGGGAGCTGAAAATTCAATGTCATAGAGTGTGTACCATAAGTATGTAAAATCGTCAAATTTATTAAAGGAGTAAAAAAGAAAGAAAGAAAGAAAGAAAGAAAGAAAGAAAGAAAGACAATTTGAAATGGAAACAGTTCCGATAATTATAAATATTATATTAGAATAAAACAATCTATATATAAATATATAACACCGGGCATCTATTTATTGAAACAATGAGGATTGTCTAACGTTGCATGCTCACATTTTGAGTATATTTATTCTATGTTATAACGTTGGATTATGTGTTGGGTAATGTGACGTAAGCAGTGACGCAGTTTTTGTTACAGACAAAAACCGGAAGCGAATCTCCATTATTATTATTATTATTATTATTATTTACTCCTTTTGAGTTTTCACATCAGCATTAGCTGATGGTCTTACACTGGAGTCTGAGTGACAGCAAGTCTCCTCAGGTCTCCATGACTCTTCTGAGTATTCTGGCAGATTGCAGCAGTGCAGTATTCTGAATGGTATCAACCCTTCCTCTGATTTCCAAACTTTCCAAACCCTTTTCCAATCCTTTTGGGACCGTTCCAAGTGTTACGTTGTAATACTCACGGTACTAAAACGATACATGCACCGTAGTCCTTTTTTCTTTCTTGGTACTAAAACTCCGATAAAAAATCATAACCCGAGAAACATGTCGTCACAACTCCCAGCCTTTATTAACGTGCTCGTCTAGTGGCTTCTACCAGGGAGGAGGGGAGGCAGAGAGAACGAGAGAGAGAGAACACTACTAGATTACTGGGCTCTCATCAGGTCTGTGCCCTACGACGGACGCCGGCAAAAAGAGGACGAACCCTTTCTTTCTTCCCCCACGTCACCACGTGACTTCCGGTCAACACCCGACTTCCGGTTGCCCCTCAATTCTTCGTTCGGGGTCACGCTACGGTCAAAACATCGCTCTCCTCTTTGGTCATCACTATTTTTTTAAGCCTTTGTTATTTATTCCTCCTCCTTCCATTAGCAGTTCTAGCTCACAAGGGTCATATTGCAACACAAGTGCACCAACTACAATTGGTATAACTTTGACTTTCATATTCCATAACCTTTTCAGTTTTCTGGCAAGGTCCAAGTATTTGTCCATTTTTCATTTTCTTTTAGCTTCACCCTGTGATCTGCTGGAACTGCAAAATCCACCAGTTGACAAGTTCTTTCTTTTTTGTTAATCAACACTAGGTCTGGTCTTCTTGCTGGGATAAGGTGATCCGTTTTTATCTCAAAATCCCAGAGAATTTTATGCGTTTCGTTCTCAAGAACAGATTCTAGTTTATGCATATACCATTTTGTTGTATGGTCAAAATGTAAATTTTTGCATAATTCCCAGAGGATCACCTTCCCAACCCAGTCGTGTCTAGTTTTTTTTTTATTATTATTATTATTATTATTATTATTATTATTATCATTTTATTTTGTATTTAAAATATTAATAAATAGAATACATTGTGTACAAGGACATCCTCTCGGTCGAAACACGTGTCGGCACTTCATTAAACATTTTTGTCCATCAACATTTTCTTTCCTTTATTTATTTATTTATTCAACATATCATCGGGTTCACTTCCATTTTTTCAACTTAAACACACACACACACACACACACACACATATATATATATATATATATATATATATATATATATATATATATATATATATATATATATATATATATATATATATATTCAAACCATTCGGATGATTCGGCTTTATATTTTATGCATTTTTTCTCTGTCTACCTATTTGTAAAATTTCATTATTTACAAATTGGATTATCTGGTTTTTCTCGCTCTGCAAGTCGTAAAAATAATCTCTCTCTCTCTCTCTCTCTCTCTCTCTCTCTCTCTCTCTCTCTCTCTCTCTCTCTCTCTCTTCTCTCTCTCTCTCTCTCATATATACATTTATATATACGAACACACAAACACACACATATATAAGTATGCGTGTGTGTGTGTGTGTGTGCGTGTATGCTTATATACTTATATGTATTTATTTGTACATACTTACTTGCTAACTGACTTACATAAAACCAGGCAGGTATCACTGTACATATATGTATTTTTTTTTTTTTAATAAGCTTGGTTTAGATTAGTACATGTCTAGATGATTGGGTCGGGGGTGTAAAGGTATTGTTACATCACTCTTTCAAGTGGTATGACCCTGTCGCTGCCTTGACATCATTTGAAATCCCGCAGGTAATACACAACTACCTCAGACACCAATCACTTCTCCTATGCAAGCATTCACATATGCACAATATACAGGAACACATCCGCTTTAAATCTGTCTTTCTAAAGGTATATCTTTTTTTTTTAAGGATGGAAAAAAAAAAAAAAAAACAAACAAAAAAAAAAACAACAACAAAAAAACAAAACATGAATATATATTTACCAACCCCTCCACACGTGTAGGATATGACACAAGGTCAATTTCTTAAGCAGAGTTTAACAAGTTTGAATTCAGAGTTTTCCTTCTCTTAGACTGGTTACCTAGCCATGGATAAAGAGCCCAGTCTGCCCTACTATTTATCCATAGCTGGAGGGGAGTAGGATTCATACCTTTCCCAAGAGTATTAGCGCTAAGTGAAATGCAATTATCACATCTAGAAATGAGCACCCAGCTCAGGAAGAAGTCAGCCCAGAGGAAAATGGCCACCGACAAAGACTTTAGACTGGTTACCTAGCCATGGATAAAGAGCCCAGTCTGCCCTGGAGGGAGAACTGGATTCATACCGTTCCCAAGGGTATTAGTGCCATGTGAAGTGCAAACAGCTTCGTCCAGAAATTGAACTCGGGTCGACGAGTCCATTTCCTACAACTCTAACCAATTAGACCACGCCCCTCCACATGTATATATAAATGTCAAATATTGCATCTTGGCTGCCTTAACATCGATTAGTTTAATTGGATTGATTTTTAACGACATTTCAACCTGTCTGGAGTTATTTTATGCATAGAGATTAGAGAACCGCGTATATAACACGTTTACACTGAAAGCGCGTGGTGTAATGGTTAAAGTCATGGGAAATAGACTCATTGCCCCGAGTTCAAATCATGGATGTGGTAATTGCATTTCACTTGGCGCTAATACCCTTGGGAAAGGTATGAATCCTACTCTCCCTCCAGCTATGGATAAATAGTAGGACAGACTGGGCTCTTTAACCTTGGTTACACAACCGGTCTAGGAGAAGGAAATCTCTGAATTCAAACCTGTTGAATTCCGCTTAAGAAATTGAACTTGTGTCACATCCTACTCGTGCGGAGGGGTTGGTAAATATATATAACACGTTTATACTTATCTTTTGTGTGCATAGTTGTTTCATATGAGTTTTCTGCTAACAGTTATGATAGGAGGCGCGTGGTGTAATAATAGTTAGAGTCCTAGAAAATGGACTCGTCGACTCGAGTTCAAATCCTGGACGAGGCTGTTTTCATTTAATATAGCGCTTGGGAAAGGTATAGGGCGGAATGGACTCTTTAACATTGGTTAAGCAACCGACCTA
Source organism: Doryteuthis pealeii (assembly GCA_023376005.1). Lineage (NCBI taxonomy): Eukaryota > Metazoa > Mollusca > Cephalopoda > Myopsida > Loliginidae > Doryteuthis > Doryteuthis pealeii. Next base: position 4,395,947 of record CM042147.1, read on the forward strand.
GGAGAAAGAAAACTCTGAATTCAAACCTGTTAAACTCCGCTTAATACATTGACCTTCTGTCACGTCCTTCTTGTGCGGAGGGGTTGGTAAATATATATATATATATATATATATATATATATATATATATATTGGGAGAATATGTGCTTAATTGAAGTCGTACCTAATTTTGAAAATTGATTAATTGATAATTAATGAATTAGGCGGGCATACCTATTCAAATGTAAGGCTAAACAAATCGAGAAAAATCAATCTCTGTATGTACATTTCAGCCTATTATCGGATAAAAAAGCCATATCAAACTCACTGTTTGTTTGTTTACTTCTCATATATATATATATATATATATATATATATATATATATATATTATATATATGATATGATATGATATGATATCAAGTATTAAGATCTAATACAAACGATTTGCACATAGTTGCATGGTTTCAAGTATTCCTATCTAATACTATAAATTTTTATACAATTCTATGATTTCG
>CM042147.1:4401442-4428942 GCA_023376005.1 Doryteuthis pealeii
AAAGCTGGTTCGAATTCAGAGTTTCTATCTCACAGCCTGTCCTGCTATTAATGAAAAGCAAACAGCCTCGTTCAGGATTTGAGAATATACTAGCACTTCCGATTAGAGTGGATCTGGGAGTAATGACAAAGAATGAGTACTCCACACTCCCCAGATCTTCAGTACTGGAGCTTACCACCAGATACAGTTTTGTGTCATACACTTTTTGGAGGTAAGGCTTACCCCTCTGGTGGGGGTGTCATCATCAGCATCATGATGTCGCGCAATTAGCACGGATATCCATGACAATCTATCGCCAACCTTCTCTATCATTCATTGCCACAGGGATGTCCTCTGCGCAGCATCCAGGTCTTTGCTGGGTGGCCCACATTAGCATGTCCATGTATTGGCTTCCACAGGAGAACGTCGCTTATGAGTTCGTCCTTGCTCCTCCAGCAGTGTCCAGTATATCTTGTCCGTCTCACTCGGATGGTTTGTGAGATAGGGGGCAGGTGGCCGTACAGCTGCTTCTGGGAGGAGGATACAGTCAGCTTATTCTCTGCCACACCGACAGGGCTGTACAATAGACGTGTCGGTGCATATTTTCCAGTTATCACAAAGATACCAGATAAAGCAGTGTCCAGGATGTCTTGTTCGTCTCACTCGGATGGTTTGTGAGATAGGGGGGATACAGTCAGCATATTCTTTGCCACACCGACAGGGCAGTACAATAGACGTGTCGGTACATCTTTTACAGTTATCACAACCTTCTCTATCATTCGTTGTCCCATGGAGGTCCCTTGTACAGCATCAAGTATCCACGCAGAGTTGATCAATGTATATATTTGCTGGCGGCTCACATTAGCTAGTCCATGTGTTGGCTTCCACAGGAGAACATCGCTTATGAGTTCGTCCTTGCTCCTCCAGCAGTGTCCAGCATGTCTTGCCCGTCTCACTCGGATGGTTTGTGAGATAGGGAGCAGGTGACAATACATCTGCTTCTGGGGGGGGGTGATACAGTCAGCTTATTCTGTGCCACACCGACATGGCTGTATAATAGACGTGTCGGTACATCTTTTACACCTTTTCCAGTTATCACAAAGATAGCAGAAAGTCAACTTGTGCGAATCTTGTACATCTGGAGATGTTTTTTGTTGTATGAACTTGGTAAAGGTTTATCTCGCATTTAATCTCTATTTATCAGATTTGCACGCAGAGTATTTGCTTGGTAATCGGATTATAAACACGTGATTAATGATTGTCATTTCTCTTTTCATTAGCATTCACAATTTCTTTCTCTTTCTGGTGACACTGACCAAAGGCGAGTGGAAAAAATATCACAATATTGCCCATTGCTAAGTATTAATACAGAGACAAGAATAATACTGGCAACTAATGCAGAATAGCTCGCAAGAGATAATATCACTAGATTACGTATAAAAACATATATATATATATTATATATATATATATATATAATATATATATATAGTATTACAGTGTGTATAGAAATAACCTACTCGAGTTTCACCATAAGGATCTTCAGGGTTAATTCCACTGAATTAATCAAGATTGATTAATTACAGTTCAGTAATTAATCAATATCTCGATTGATTCCGTGGAATTAACCCTGAAGATCATTATAGTGAAACTCGAGTAGGTTATTTCTATCACAATATTGCCCATTGCTAAGCATTAATACAGAGACAAGAATAAAACTGGGTACTAATGCAGAATAGCTCGCAAGAGATAATATTAGATCACGTATACAAAGCATTACATTTCATTACATTTCACTGAAATACCCGAAACCTTTGAGACGCTACGATTAGGGTTAGGGCAAGGGTTAGAGTTAGTTTTAGGCTTAATGCTAGGGTTAGTTTTAGGGTTAAGGACACTGTTAGGGTTAAGGATAGGCTACTTCGGGAGTTTCCGAAATCTAATACTATTTATACGTAAAATGCAATTCTAATGCTATTATCTCTTGCGCGGTATTCTGCATTTGTACCTAAAACTACACTACAATTAACAAATAAATTGTACTTAGCTTAAATCACAAATGTTGGATCCCCAGTGAGGATCAAATTCATTCACAAACTACAGAGGCGCGCTTAACGTAACGGTTATCGTCGTAGGAAATAGAACCGGCGAAGATGGGACCTGAACAAGTACTACCACTCCGAATCAGAGTGGACCTGGTAGCAATGGTGATGAAGGGGTGCTCCACATTCCCCAGACCTCCAGAACTGGAACCTCACCATCAGGTAGGGTTTAACGTCATTCCCTGACATGACGATTCTCAGCCATCTCCTTCTAGTACTCATATGATAAAAAGGGTTGGGGTTTGCCATAAGGGCAATAGGGTTGGGACAATCATATAGGTGCTAGGGTTGGACGCGACTAGCTGATTGATCGGAGAGGTCTCTCCGACTGCCCGGTGCACACAGGGACAGAAGAGCTTATAGCATGCCTAAACTGAAAAGTTAACTTGCTTGGCTTAACTAATGATGGTCATTGATGCCATTGGACGAACATTATTTATTATACAAGTGTAGTTTAAAGTAGTTCTTGTGTTAAGATTCTTGTGGCCATTTTTAGGCTGCAGGCGAGAGCACTTTACGGTGGAGATCCCTTGTGGTATTAAGTTTGATCCGTGTTGTGTAGTATCCTGTAATACTTTTCCGTTGGTCCGTGTATCTTGAATCCTATGATCCTTGTGTTACTCAGTGTTAAGCACGAGCAACTGAACGCCTTTCCACCAAAGCCTTTAAATAGTTAACCAGACACGTATTCGAGCGTGTTGATTGGCCGATTCAGTCCACGCGGCCTCAAAGAGTCTATAATTTAAATTGTGACCTCCAGCACACCTTATATACAAAAAATAACACCTTGTGTAGCCTAATGGTTAGCAAGCTAGCTTTGTAGACCATTATTAGTGAGTTCGATTCTCACTGGGTGTCACATACTTCTGGCTTTGTGCCACATCTAAGCTAAGCTGAGTAAATAACTATATAGTAAAAAATATTTGTTTTATCAGTCGAAAGGAGTGCTAGGAATTTCTTCTGACCTCATTTTTTTAAAACAGGGTTTATAATATTTTTCTGTTCTCTGTTATAAGATCATTCGTAGCAACCCACTTCGAGTGGCCCCAGTCGTGGGAATTATCTATATATATTATCATAATGATAGGGGCCGGGTTAGCTCAGTCGGTAGAGTGTTCGGCTAGAAACCGCAAGGTTTTTAGTTCGATACCGGTCCTCACCAACTCAGCGTATGAGTAGCACAGGGATATGTGCGATAAAGTAAGGAGCTGATAGTAGGCGTGGCGCTCCACCTCAGATGCTGAAAAATAATCTCCTTGGTCTAGCGCTAGTGAAAAGGGGATATACTCCCTCGCTGATTGGCTGATACCGACATTAGCCCCACCCCCGACGACTTTACTTACTTTTACTTTTATAATATTATAGTAAAAGTAAGTCGTCGGGGCGGCCTATGTCGGTATCAGCCAATCAGCGAGGGAGTCTATCCCCTTTTCAATAGCGCTAGACCAAGGAGATTATTTTTTAGCATCTGAGGTGGAGCTCCACATCTACCATCAGCTCCTTACTTTACCGCACAGGTTCCTGTGCTACTCCTAACGCTGAGTTTGGCGAGGACCGGTATCGAACTAGGAACCTTGTGGTTTCTAGCCGAACGCTCTACCGACTGAGCTAACCCGGCCCATAATTTTATTATATTATGATTTTATGATTTTATGATATTAAAATTATAATATGTATAATAATAAAATAATTTTACAAAATAACCAAATTTAAAAAAAAATTAATATTAAAATTATAATATTATGATATCAATTTTATGATATTATAATATTATAATTTTATAATATTATCATATTCATAAAAAAATAATTTTTTTATTATCATATATTATTTAATCATATCCGGTAGTGGGAAGTCGTTCAAATAGCTATAAAACTCCTGCGCACGCAGGTCAGACATTTTGGTAAATATATCTGGTAACACTCATGTTGTGGACTAGCCTAACGTACCTTGCGTCGAGAGTGGATGCGCTGGTTCAGAACTTTATACACGGCTGTCTGAGAACACCCGGGTGATTGCTTAGCCTGCAAAGGCCCCTCGAGGTCTGTTCCAGAGTGCTTCGGCCCTGGAGCGGCAAGGTAAAATTAACAGCGTTGATCCCAGTGGGCTACCCACCCAGGCAATACATGCCCCATTGATTTAAAGGGACAGGGCTAGGTTTATTGCCCAGTGCCTGAAGCGCCACCTCGAGGGTGAATGCTGACGGGATCAACACATTTTTTGTGACTACCACCCATGAGCTTCGGCTTGTAGGTGGGCCCACATAAAAATGTCCTTGTGTCACGCCCTCATAAGTGGGATGATAAGCAAATGCCTTGCTTAGACGGCAAATACCCCTCGGGCCTGTGTCCAGAGTGCTTCGGCCTCTGGAGCGGCAAAGTAAAATTAACAGCGTTGATCCCAGTAGGCTACCCCCAGGCAATACCTCCCCTTGATTTAAAGGGACAGAGCTAGGTTTATTGCCCAGTGCCTGAAACGTCACCTCGAGGGTGAATGCTGACGGGATCAAAGCAATTTTTTGTGTCTACCACCCATGAGCTTCGGCTTGTTGGTGGGCCCACATAAAAATGTCCTTGTGTCACGCCCTCGTAAGTGGGATGAGAAGCAAATGCCTTGCTTAGACGGCAAATACCCCTCGGGCCTGTGTCCAGAGTGCTTCGACATCTGGAGCGGCAAAGTAAAAACAGCGTTGATCCCAGTGGGCTACCCCCAGGCAATACCTTCCCCCTGGGTTTATTGCCCAGTGCCTGAAGCGCCACCTCGAAGGTGAATGCTGACGAGATCAACGCATTTTTGTGCCTACCACCCATGAGCTTCTAGCACATATGTGATAAAAAAGGGTTAGGGCTTATCATATGGACAATAGGGCTGGGACAACAATATAAGGGCTTGATGGGACGAGCCGATTGACCGGTGGAGCCTCTCCGACCGCCTATCTATCCTAAATACGGACCAAAATGGAGTGTTGCATGTCATGGACTGCTCATCCACCAGGGTCCCATCTTTAGCTTATTTTGTTATAAGATCAGAAATATTGGTAACTCTGAGATAATTGACCAATGGTATGATAGTATTTCATCACTCAAAAAAGCACTGATTAGATTTGTCACAAGGCCACAAATATGGGACACCCAGTGAGAATCGAATTCATTATTCAGTCGAACGTGATATATGAGATTAACTTATTGTACATACACAATATTGACAAACAGTTCACCTTTCACTGACCTAGCCGTTGATTTCTCATTGGCTAAAGGCAAAGCGTGTGAAAAGGACTGAGTTAGGTTAGTTAGATTTTTGGCGGTTAGTCGAAGGGAGCAGATGTAATGGTCGTCTGATCCCATGTAAGTCATCTTCTCACCGCACTTCAGTTTTAATAAAGATGTCTTTGAAAAATAAACAAAGTCTTGCGTCATCATTTAAAAACAAAGAAGGTGAGCACAGACAACCGGACGTATCGACCAGAGGAAGAAATCAACCCAGAAGAAGATGGCCAGTCACCGAAATAGAATATCCTAAGAATCCCCCTCCTCTCTCCTCTCACCATTTATATACCCGAATCAAACGGGTATATAACATTACTCGTCTGAAGGTATACTGTTAGCGTATTCTAATGTTACATAACTCATAGAGAATCAATGAATTATGTACGTACCTGTAGTAATATATTTTAATGTTACATAACTCATAGAGAATCAATGAATTATGTACCTGTAGTAATATATTTTGAATCAAGAATTCGTTAAATTTAAAATCGGAGGGTGTTAAGTGGGGAATTTCCATAACCGTTAGTGTTATGATTGGCATGTGGATGACCCCGTCTTGATCCCTCCGAATGTGTACAATTACAGGCATGAGATAGTTTAGAGTCGCTATCGATCCGCTGCGGCATATAGGCTGGGGTTGTTGAAATAGAAGACTTATAAGAAAAACAAGTCTTGCTTTATTAATTAAGTAACATAATGCACAGATGCCCAGCCTGAAGAAGAAAGAACCATAAGAAGTAAAAGCAACCCCACAGGATCAGCCCAAGAAGTCAGCCCTGAAAAGAATATGGTGGCCGACGAGTTAGAAGCAGTAGAAGACCATATGACCTTTAACCCCTTTTGCTATCTCGATTCGTGGAGACATTTTTTCCATTTATACCGTCAAAATCCGGTTAATTGTTAACAGACGATTTTTAGAGTTTTTTTATTATTATAAAACTAACCCTAACCCCTAACCCTAACCCCTAACAAACAACCGGATTTTGACGGTGTAAATGAGAAAAGAGTCATTGTGAGTCGAGATCACGGAAGAGGTGCCTAAAGGTCATATGGTCCGAAGCAACGAGTGACAAGTAAGAATTCATCCCATCTCTACTATCTGTCTGTCTGTCTGTCTGTCTCTCTTCCCATTTTATACCCGAGATGTGGTATACAACAAAGTTAAAATCTGAATCTCTTGATATCAGCACAAAATAATGCTATTATATCAAAGCATGAATTGATAATACCCAGAAGAATAGCAAATGTAGGTCACGTGGTGGCAGAGATGTAATGGTTAATCACATAAGTGATTGTAGCAAACTGGCACAAAAGGAATACAAAAGTAGGTACGACTGGGTGGGAAAGTTAAACTAACAGGAATTGTGCAAGAGATTAAAACTTGATCATACTGACAGATAGTATATGCAGAAACTAGAAAATGAAACCCATAGAATATGGCGGCCGACGAGTAGAACCAACTAGTAACAACCCTCATCCTGTGACGGAGAACGAAAAAGAGCAAGACTTTGTCTTGCCTGCCGGGATCGAACCCGCGTCCTCCCGCATGCAAAAACAAATGCGATTTTGGCACTGGATGGACGCGAGGTGCAATTCAAGTGCCCGGGTGTTGGCGCCTACACGCGTCCATCCGAATGCACGTGAATTGTGCGTTGCACGGACGCGAGGTTCGACTGATGTGCCCGGATGTTGGGGGACTGTGCCCATAAAAAACCAAGTGAGTGGAGCGCTGGTCAGTTAGCAGAAGCAGTGGACCGACGCGAGACGGCAGTCAGCGACGAAGCGCTTTGTGAACAACAAAGAAATTGATTTTTATTCAACAAACATCCCATCTCTACTTTGTCTCTACAGCATGAGAAAAATATGGCGGCCGACGAATAGAAGCAACGAGCAGCCCTGAGAAGAATATGTCTGTCTCTCTTCCCATTATCTATACCCAAGATGTGAGTATACAACACTAAGCCCCACCGACAGGGCGAAGTGGACCTTTAATTTTTAAGCCTCGTTATCATATACAACAGCTCTCTGTTCGTACAATTTTATATCATTCTTCTGAGTTTAAACTGAGTTATATCCGCCGAAACCCGAGAAGTCTTCCATAACATCTGATATGTGTGAGGCCTTCAGTCGCCCGACAATTGTTTTAATGACTTTAATGACGTCCGGCGTGCAGCGAAAATTGTAAGAGGTGATCAACCTCTTTACGATTTGCGGTTGTTAATTGTTACAGCAGTTTCAAGGTCGCTGGCAAGTTCTACTCAAAAGATTTTTCATTCTTCGTGCCAACCAGTTTCCGTTTAGCTTTCATTACCTACTAACGTAAAATCCACCCTGTCTAGTCACAATTAAGCTAGATTCTGCGAAGAGTTCTTCTGGTTACAATCTGATCCTTTTGGTGGGGGGTGGTGGAGATTTCATTTTGCGTGACATATGACTATCGTATGTGATAGGCAACAATAAACTACAGAACTCAAAAATTGATCGCCGCATTTAAATATTGCATTAACATTTAACGTTCAATCAATTATTTATACTAGCAAATATATGCACCCTCCGGGTGCAAGTATTTTAGTTAAATTTTATAATAAAATATCATACTAAATTAGAAAGGCTAATGAAACTGAATAAGAATGTAGATAAAAAGATTTTGAACAGAGGAGGTATGATTGAAAAATAGAACAACTTTGAAACTAACACTTCCATCATTTTCCGTTACTCCCGTCTTTCATTAATAAATTTTCCTAATTTAAACTGTTTAGTTAAAATAGGAAGTAAAGAATAATATTACAGTTATTTCTTCTTGTTAAGGGATTTCTTTTAAGATTTATTGAAGAGATTTTTGCTCATATTCAATAAGATAAAACCAAACAATTAGAAATCAATAATACTAAGCATATATTTATTAAAATCAATTTTTAAAGATCAATATGCAAATTAGCATTCCCATTCACACTGTAATTCGCTATTTTGTTGTATATATAAATACAATTGCATGTTATTAGTATGTAGATATGGTCAACAGTGTAAGTAATGTAAAACAATTTTATTAATAATTGAGGTTTAAATAAAAATAAAATCATGGAGAATATGATGTAAATAACTAAAGGAATTGTGACTTGTATAGTAATATAGTTTCGGTTACAGATAGACAAACCCACAATCTCCATTATAATAAGATTTTATGGGTGACCTTCGCTGGATTTTGCAATTAAATTCGATTATTTCCAAATTTATTTCCAAGTTATAAAAATTGGGTGTTGTTATAGTATGTGACCTACCTTTTTGATTCTGTTATAGTATGTGGCCTACCCAGTTTGAATGTGTCCTACCTCAGTAAGAGTATATTCATAGATATAAGTAGTAGGTAATTTATTGAAACTAATTATTTTTCACATATATTCAATTTCAAGAAATGCAATTCAGTCATAAGCTGTATATAGTAATTAAGAATAGTTAAAAAAGAATTTATCCATAATTTACATCAATCAGAGATCTATTTAATTGAAAAATATTCTAAAATTCTGAAATAGGGTTAGCAGTTATTATAATACAACGCGTGGTGTAATGGTTAAAGTCATGGGAAATGGACTCGTCGCCCCGAGTTCAAATCCTGGACGTGGTAATTGCATTTCACTTAGCGCTAATACCCTTGGGAAAGGTATGAATCCTACTCTCCCTCCAGTTATGGGTAAATAGCAGGACAGACTGGGTTCTTTAACCATGGCTATGTAACCAGTCTAGGAGAAGGAAAACTCTGAATTCAAACTTGTTGAACTCCGCTTAAGAAATTGACCTTGTGTCGTATCCTGCTCGTGCGGAGGAGTTGGTAAATATATATATATGCTTTTTATGGTAGGCCACACACTATAAGAGAGACATGATTTCGTAGGCCACATTCAAAAGGTAGGCCACATGCTATAAAGGTACAAAAATTGTTATCGCAAAATTTCATGTAAAAGATCGACGAAAACAATCGCTGTAATTAAAAATTAGGAATCCAAAATTTCGGAATTGCCGGTCCGTATTCGACACGGAATGTTTTTAATTTGCTCACTGAGTTAGTCCGATTCCAAAATGGTATGATATATTGATCTACTTCTCCAAAGAGTAAAGTTGAAAAAAAAAAGTGCCACACTAACATTCGCATTTATTATTAGAGATGTAAACCTTTCAATTTCCACCAATTACAACAGTCACGTGTTCATGTTGTTGGTCACGTTTGTCGCCTTAGTAGAGACCCGTCACGTTCTTTCGACCGACTAGAGGTGGTAGCGGTGTTGATAGTGGGGGGGGGGGTAGGGACGAAGCTTACGGTTTATTGACAAAGTTACAAACCCGATCTTATACAATTTCGGCTTACCTCGGACGAAGTATATACTTACCCAACCCAACAGTCACTGTTATATACCCCATCATCGGGGATACAATAGAGAGAGTTCAGAGTGAGTTTTTCGGTGTGTGTGTGTGAGAGAGAGAGAGAGAGAGAGAGAGAGAGAGAGAGAGAGAGAGACACACACACACACACACACACACACTAGAGATTAGAGACTTACTTGGTTGCTTCATTTCTGCTTTCTGCTTCTGCTAATTCTTGCTTGACATTTCGTCTAGTTGACTTGACTTCTAACTAAGGGAGTTGAGTTCTTCTAAGGGCCTCTGTTGGTCTTTACTTGGTTTTAATCAAATGAACTACAATATATTTCTGTTGCCTTGTCAAGCTTCTTTATTTCGTCTAGCCCATATCACCGCGCGGGAGACCGGCCTCGCAGCACGTCTAAGCTCTTTGACGGCCGGGCCGAATCTCCAATAAAACTAGTCGTGTGTTTCTCATGGCACGCGAGATTCGCGCTTCTAGGGGTCAGGTTACCAACTGTCACGTATTTATCCACTGGCGTCCCTTGAATTCAACTACAGGGTCCGTCAACAATTTATGACACCATAAATTATAACACCACAAGCAGGATACAACGCGAGGTAATTTTAAAAACAAAGTATAGCTGGTTTGAATTCAGAGTTTTCCTTCTCCTAGATCGGTTGCCTAACCAAGGGTAAAGAAAACTATCTGTCCTACTATCAACTCCAGTCTGTTCATATCTATCTATCTATCTATCTATCTATCTATCTATCTATCTATCTATCTCAGTCTGTTCATATATATCTATCTACTACCCATAGTTGGATTCAAGCCTTTTCTGAGGGTTATTAGAACAAAATGAAATACAAACTTGTCCAGGATTTGAACTCTAGCTGCCGAATCGTTGTCCCACGACGATAACCGTTACACAAGGTATACCTCCCCAGACGAAATATTTGTCAGGGAAAAGAGACTTTGAGATGTGATTTGTGAGATTATCCTCCCACCTCCGATGTGACAGCGACCGGGGATTCACTCCAACCCTGAGAAATCACGGTTACGCTGTCCTTTGTAAGTTCATATGAATATATGAATGGATGTAATCAAATAAACCTGGAAATAATATGTAAATGATTATGTAAAATGTACATACATATTCACTCATCAGTTTACACATACAGACAAAAAGAAACACTTAACTACATATCAGATATATATATATATATATATATATATATATAGTAAATGAAGAAAAACTCTAAACTTGCTTCATTACAATAATTTATTTCAACCGTATTAATACGGCATCTTCAGGTAATCACAAGAACATGACTCTTACTGAGAATTTCCCAAAGTAATTCTTGTGATTACCTGAAGATGCCGTATTAATACGTCTTGTGATTACCTGAAGATGCCGTATTAATACAGTTGAAATAACTTATTGTAATGAAGCAAGTTTAGAGTTTTTCTTCATTTACTAAATTTCTTGCTCTGTCCTGTTACTCACTGGTATTAGGCACATTGAGCTCTCCTTATGGTCTATCTGCATCAGCTTGGTTAAACCACACATGGAAAGACCCTAACTACGGAAAAAAACTATATATATATATATATATATATATATATATATATATATATATATATATATATATATATATATACCAACACCCCGCACGAGCAGGATGTGACACAAGGTCAATTTTTTAAGCCGAGTTCAACAGGTTTGAATTCAGAGTTTTCCTTCTCCTAGACAGGTTGCCTAACCAAGGTTAAAGAGCCCAGTCTGCCCTACTATTTATCCATAGCTGGAGGTAGAGTACGATTCATATCTTTCTCTGGGCGACGAGTCCATTTCCCATGACTTTAACCATTACACCACGCGCTTCCATATCAGATAGATATATAACACTTTACCGCAAGCACATAAAACCAACTTGACGCCTTTCACATGCGCTGTCTTTGTGCCATTTGCGGTATAAAATGGGATGATAGAGTGAAAAATAGCACAATATTAAAAAACGTAACATTGCTGGCATTGAAAACTTACTAGCAAAAGTTCAGCTTCGGTGGGCTCGTCACGTTGTCAGAATGAATGAGAATAGGCTTCCAAAGAAGATATTATACGGACAATTACCAAATGCTGAACGTTCTATAGGACGCCCACTCTTAAGCTATAAAGACAAATTGAAGGACAATTTGAAACGCCTCAATATTAACCTGAGTGAATGGGAAAATCTAGCATCAAATCGGAAAGAATGTTTCGCTAGATTAAAGAGCTTTGAAAAAAATAGACTGAAACATCGAGATCAGCTCCGCCTAACTTTAAAACAAAAACAGCTGACACCTGCATTAAAAAAAAATATCTGCTTGTGTGGGTTCATAGCTCCCAGCAAGGCTGGGCTGCTATCACACTCGAGGAAACACAAAATGTATTCTTGATAGCATGTACAACATGGGAGGAAACAAATTACTCACTGTTGAACCTCATCTATCGTTCACGATAGGAGAGTCCACCATATATATATATATATATACTAGCAAAAGTACCCGATCCATGACCCGACTATAAAAAAATTCAGTCTGAAAAAAAAATCATACTTATCAGCTGTCCGAAGCCAAAAAAAATTTTTTTAACTCGCTGTAAAAAATAATTCAATGGATAAAAACACGTACAAATTACATATTTAGAAATATTCTTTTCTTTTCTTTCCACCCATCTAAATATTTTTGGACGATAAATAGGCGATAAATTCCGAGCTGAACGGCTTAGACTGTGAAATTTATTCACTAAAATTAAACTTCACTTCTGGTATCGCTGTAAATCGCTGTAAGAAAAAGCAGGCAGCGAACAATATTTTATTATCAGCAGGAGCTTTTATACGCACAGTTCTGTAAATTGAGTGATTTTGGATTAATTAATCAATTAATTAATTAGTAAGAATCAATAACCACCTTTGGCGTGTTTCTTGGTTAGAAGAATATCAATGTGTATGCAAGATTTCGAATCTGAATGACCTTTCGTTTTGGAGTTATACGTCGACACGTACATACCAAACTTCCTTTTATTTATATATATATATATATATATATATATATATATAGGTATACATTTCGTGGTCTAAGCCATAGAGACAAATCCGGCGAGTAGCATTCGAAGAGTATCAGGCGAGCTTAGCATCTCAGTCCAGTGTAGTCCGCCACTTTCACGGTCCCGGCAAAAAAACATCCGGACCTTTCTTCACCATACCAAAATATTGCAAAAATTTTAACCTATCCTTGTATTTTTGCTACTCGAAACTCTGTAATTATTAATATTGTTGAAGTTACTCAACCATATGAACGAAGTGTCACGCTTTGTGGACATTGTGGTTGCATAACGATTAGGTTTATTTTTTGTTTGTTGAAATGAAGTCATCAACTGCCAATCAAAACCACCACATGTTGTTTACGGTACACTGATCATCTAGGGTGGCATTCAAACGTTGTTTATCGACGGAAGCCAGATGTTGTACCCCCCCCCCTCACTGCTCGTACACGATTGAGTGACTTGACCTTGGGGATCGTGAACAATATCCTGGAATATTCTGGAATAATACAAGTACAAGTTTGGTACTCAGTGAAACATCAGTATTACTTTTAATAATGATAATAATTGTATTAGTTTGGTTTGTTTTGTTTTACGGCATATCAACCTCAGTGGGTCATTTAATGCCGATAAAGTTTTGAAATAAATCAATTCTTAATGGATACACAATTTTTTTTTATAAATACATTTTTCTATTTAACCCATAGATGGGACCCTAACAGATACTACCACTTCGGGTCAGAGAGCACCAGTGAGTAATAGTGATGAAGGGGTGCTCCACATTCCCCAAACCTCCAAAACTGGAACCTCACCATCAGATAGAGTTTAACGTCATTCCCAGGACATGTAGAAGGATGCAATGTAAAACCAGATTATCTGGTGTGGCTTAATCGTAGATTTCTTATTTGTCCCGTTTTATTTTACAGAATTCTATGAAACATTCCAAATGGTCTTGCGTCGCTTAAACGCCCAAAGTAAAATTAAAAAGAATTGAAAAAAAAAAGAAAAAAGGTACATGTTTGCTTTATTTGTAATATTGAAATTGTGAATTACAAAATATATTTTGGTAATTTTAATCTTTCGTTATACCGGCCTCCTGCCCTAATTTACGCTATGTTTTAGCGGGCTATTGTCAGGCGAATTTCCGGCCCAACTTACATATTTTCCGATGAGTGTTTATGTCACTTTTTTGTCGGCAAATTAATGTAGATATTTTAAATGCCCCCCCCCCTCTCAGATTTTTATCGGCAAATCAATGTAAATTTTTACCCCCCCCTTTAATAAAGAGTGAGATATGGTTAAATCAAGATTATTATACGTTTTACATATTGAACTATTTTGAAACAGCTATTAAGTAAACATATCAAACGTTGTAATAATTAAATTATCATGCGTTACAATATCCTCAGGAATTGCGTAAGTTCATCAATGAAGTGCCGCTAGTTAGTATAACTTTTCATAGCAAAACCACTCAATTCAGCTTCCTCAAAACTGACTATTTGATGTGAGCACACTTCTGCTTACAGTTCTGCTTGCAGTTCTTACAGAACTGTAAGGTTAAAAATTATTTGAGGTGGGTGCCCCCTCAAATAATTTTTATTTATCCGAAAATGGTTACATAGGTGCACGACACATCTCGGCATATAGCCGGAAGTTGTATTAGGGGAGGGTGATAAAGCTGGTTATACTGTTACATGTTCTAACTAGCTAGGTACACTCGCCGACCGATTCATACAAAAATAAACACTTGCATTTTTTCCTGTGCACTCTTACTTTCACCAAAATATCACATTCTCTCTATGGCTTTATTCTACTTAAGATATCCCAATTTCGAAGGAATTTTGATGATTTGCACGTAGTACGTGCTTAGAATGAATTTTTGGAGATGGAGGGGTTGGGTAGAATCAAAACAAAAACCCAAGAAACTGAAAGTACAACAAAATAAAATAGTCATGGTATGTGAACTGGTTTACTAATTTCAGGGGCTTACCGTCTAGTGTGGAGATGTCTCCATCTTGGTTGTAACATATGAACTCACTATTTGATGTGAGTACACTTCTGCACCCACCTCAAATAATTTTTATTTATTCGAATATCGACACATCTCGGCATATAGCCGGAAGTTGTATTAGGGGAGGAGTGATAAAGTTACTGTTACATGGTTCTAACTAGCTAGGTACACTCGCCGACCGATTCATACAAAATAAACAATTAAATTCTTTCCTGTACAGCCTACTTTCACTAAAATATCACATTCTCTCTATGGCATTATTCTACTTAAGATATCCCAATTTCGAATGATTTTGATGATTTGCACGCAGTACGTGCTTTGAATGAATTTTTGACAGAAATACTTCCCATACTTTAAACTGTTACGTGTGTGGTGCAAGTGAAATTAGGAAAGTGGTAATGATAGCTACATCTAAGTACTGTCTAAGTAATGGGCCCACTTAAAAATGTCCTTGTGTCCAGCCCTCATAAGTGGGATGAGGCCAATAACCTGAGACTGCGAAGATTACGGAACCATTACGCGAACTGTCTACCTCGATGATTTAGGACTCTGTAGCGAGTTACTCTATGTCTGGCGCAAACTGTATTTGGGTGTACAAGTATATTTATATATATACCCCCCCCCGCACGAGCAGGATGCGACACAATTTCAATTTCTTAAGCGGAGTTTAACAGGTTTGAATTCAGAGTTTTCCTTCTCCTAGACCGGTTGCCTAACCAAGGTTAAAGAGCCCAGTCTGCCCTATGATTTACCTATAGCTGGAGGGAGAGTAGGATTCATACCTTTCCCAAGGGTATTAGCGCTAAGTGAAATGCAATTACCACATCCAGGATTTGAACTCGGAGCGACGAGTCCATTTCCCATGACTTTAACCATTACACCACGCGCTTCCCAATAATTTCTCGCATATAGGATTTAAAATTCCTACTGGTATATTGAATATTGTATGATCCAGTATACAACAACAGGATACCTTTTTAGGTGGGGATCTTACCCCACTGAAGCGGATACAGTCAGCATATTCTCTGCCACACCGACAGGGCTGTACAATAGACGTGTCGGTACATCTTTTACGGTTATCACAACCTTCTCTATCATTCATTGTCCCAGGGAGGTCCCTTGCACAGCATCCAGTATCCAGGCAGAGTTGGTCAATGTATGTCTTTGCTGGCGGCCCACATTAGCATGTCCATGTGTTGGCTTCCACAGGAGAACATCGCTTATGAGTTCGTCCTTGTTCCTCCAGCAGTGTCCAGCATGCCTTGTCCGATGATTTGTGAGATAGGGGGCAGGTGGCTATACATCTGCTTCTGGGGGGGGGGATACAGTCAGCTTATTCTGTGCCACACCGACATGGCTGTATAATAGACGTGTCGGTACATCTTTTACATCTTTTCCAGTTATCACAAAGATAGCAGAAAGTCAACTTGTGTGAATCTTGTACATCTGGAGATGTTTTTTGTTGTATGAACTTGGTAAAGGTTTATCTCGCATTTAATCTCTATTTATCAGATTTGCACGCAGAGTATTTGCTTGGTAATCGGATTATAAACACGTGATTAATGATTGTCATTTCTCTTTTCATTAGCATTCACAATTTCTTTCTCTTTCTGGTGACACTGACCAAAGGCGAGTGGAAAAAAAATTACAATATTGCCCATTTCTAAGCATTAATACAGAGACAAGAATAAAACTGGGTACTAATGCAGAATAGCGCGCAAGAGATAATATCACTAGATTACGCATAAAACATTATATATACTAGCAAATATATGCACCCTCCGGGTGCAAGTATTTTAGTTAAATTTTATAATAAAATATCATTAGATAATAAATTAGAAAGGCTAATGAAACTGAATAAGAATGTAGATAAAAAGATTTTGAACAGAGGGGGTATGATTAAAAAATAGAACAACTTTGAAACTAACTCTTCCATCATTTTCCTTTACTCCCGTCTTTCATTGGTAAATTTTCCTAATTAAAATGTTTAGCTAAAATAGGAAGTAAAGAATAATATTACAGTTATTTCTTCTTGTTAAGGGATTTCTTTTAAGATTTATTGAAGAGATTTTTGCTCATATTCAATAAGATAAAACCAAACAATTAGAAATCAATAATACTAAGCATATATTTATTAAAATCAATTTTTTAAGATCAATATGCAAATTAGCCTTCTCATTCACACTGTAAACCTCTTTTTTTGTATATATATACACCATTGCATGTTATTAGTATGTAGATATGGTCAACAGTGTAAGTAATATAAAACAATTTTATCAATAATTGAGGTTTAAATAAAAAATAAAATCATGGAGAATATGATGTAAATAACGAAAGGAATTATGACTTGTATAGTAATATAGTTTCGGTTACAGACAGACAAGCCCACAATCTCTATTATAATAATATATATATATATATATATATATATATATATATAAGTCTATCCCTTTTCGCTATCATTAGAACAGTGAAATTGTTGTTTTTTTTGTGGACCGTCAGCTCCCACTTTACAACACAGATCAGATTAACCAATCTGTGTTACTCATATAAAGAGATGGCAGAGACCAGTATCGATCCCATAACCTTGCTATTCCTAGGCAGGTGCTCTACCGACTGAGCTAAAGTAGTGGTACTATTTAACACATAGCTGGGATGAGGAAGTAGGTCCATACCTTTCCCAAGGTTATTAGTCCGAAAGTGAATGTGGTAGCGCCACTGGAGTTCGAACTTGCTTTGTAGTCTGGCATGTTAGCCATTACACCACAGAGTCGTGACATTGTGTCACATCCTGTTTGTTGCGTAAGGGGTAAGGGGTAACATATATACTGTTAAGTTTTTATGGGCCATCCTTTAGGCCTTCAAGCAAGAGCGCTTGTCAAGCAGAAATCCTTGGTAATTCTCTGGTAAAGAATCATCAGTTCCTTCGTCAATGGTCGTAAGTTCCTCCTCAATGATTGTAAGTGAACTATGGCAAGTATCCGTGTTTAAGTAGTGAATCAGCCATGCATTATGGCTGTTGATTGGCCGGAGAATAGCCAAGTTAAAAGTTAGGATAGTGATGACCAACCTTTTCACCCTCCCTATTTTCGGCCTTGCAAACAAACATCAAAAAAACTTATTTCCTTCGCCGAAGAGCATAAGGCCCGGGTTTGTTATTATTCAATCAAGGTCCCCTTACCTCATATGGTAGAGACGTATCAGTGTCATTGACAGGTTAATTTCGCAAGGATTGTGCCGTGCTGTATCGTGGCCGTGGTTTCTGACTATCCTGCTGAAGTCCCGGTTTCGATTTCTGTCGGAGGGAAATTGTTAGTATACATCGCTGATGAGACTTAATAAAGTTGAAACAGTCTGTACGATGTTCTACACACCGAACAATTCTTTACCGAAATTCAGTTGTCATTATTATCTTCTATAATTATCGAATTTTATGCGATATACGCATTGTAATTGCCTTCAAGCAAAAATATAAATAATAATATATACTTTATTCAACAATGCTTCTAAAAAAACAAACATCCGAAAATCTTATATATATATATATATATATATATATAACAAAGTCCAACATATACCGTATTGAACAAAATGGCAAGAAATGTATTATACTTTTAAAGTTTATTTATGGAACCATTATTGATTTAGTTGCTCTGTATAATGGCATATCAGCCTTCGTGGGTTATTCATAGCCAATGCCATCCATGTAGAAGAACAGTAGTATTACTATCTTACCCATATCAGGGTGGTGAGAGGGTCCATACCTTTCCCAAGGATATTAGTCCGAAAGTGAATGTGGTAGCGCCACTGGAGTTCGAACTTGCTTTCTACTCCAGCATGTTAGCCATTACACCACAGGGACTCACAAAAAATCAGGGTATGATGTCATGTCGCTGGGTTTTTGACTCATGGAATAGCGATGTCTTCAGGAATATTTTGACGCAGTGACCTAAAAGTAACCAAGGATAGAAGTATAATCGGGCAGTCTCGGATTCACTGAAGCTAGAAATGATTCACGTTGAAAGGAACACATTTTTAATATCTAACCACGCGCATTATGTCAAGGTCTTAACTTTGAGATTTTTTAAAAACCAAATACATAGCTTTCTTTTCTTTTTTTCTTTTTAAATACGGATTTTTTTAGAATATCAAATATAAATATTTTAAGCGAAATAAAAACCAAAATACTAAAAAACAACAACAACGACAAAAAACAAACAAAACATTTTAATTTAACAAAAGCAAGAACAAAATTTTTTTTAGAATATTAAATATAAATATTTTTAAAGCGAAATAAATAAAAGTAAAATTGTCGGGATGGCTTTAAGTCAGTATCAGCCAGAGAGCGGTGGAGTCTATACCCTTTTCACTAGTGCTAGACAAAAGAGATTGTTTTTAGCGCCAGAGGCGGGACGCCACACCTACTATCAGCTCCTCACTTTACCACACAGATCCCTGTGCTACTCATACGCTGAGTTGGCAAGAGTCCGGTATTGAACCAGGAACCTTAAGGTTCCCAGCCTAACACTCTACCGACTGAGCTAAACCGGCCCTAAAAACAACAGCAGCAGCAACAAAAAAAGACAAAACTATTTAATAATCTAATTTGATAAAAGCAATAAAAATGCAATTTATTTCAGGTTAAAAAGGCGCTAAATGCATCCCGAAGCCAAACTTTTTTAAGACCTTTTTTTTCCGATACAGTTATCATTGGAGAAAAAACTGGCCCGTTTACCAAAACTTATTAACTGTATAAATGGTTAAATCGAACTTAACATACTTAAATTCCACCATTGTATGCCATCCAACCGAAAGAAAAAAAAATCAGGGAATTAACCGAATTTAATAAAATTTTCAGTATTGATATATTGATGAATAACAAATATAATTCACCAGTTATTCTATTTTTAAAAATTTACATTTTTTCAGGTCAGTTAACTTTGAACCACGTATTTTGAGAATCTATGTTACGCCTCAAAGATACGCGGTTCAAAGTTAACTGACCTCAAAAAATGTAAAAGTTTTCAAATTAAATTTCATTAAATTCGGTTAATTCCCTGATTTTTGGTATTTTTTTCTTTCGGCGGGGTAACATACGATGGTGGAATTTAGGTCCGTTAAGTTCGATTTAACCCCATAAATCTCATTCACAGTAAAGGGAAATTTTTCAAAATCTAAGTTCTACCTGTCACGTTCAAAATTATTTTTCATCCTAATCTATCTATCTATCTCTGTCTGTCTGCCTGTCTCTCTCTCTCTCTCTCTCTCTCTCTCTCTATATATATATATATATATATATATATATATATGTGTGTGTGTGTGTGTGCGTGCGTGCATGTGCGCACGTGTGTGTATGTATAGACAGATAATTAGAAAACTGACATACATACATACGTACATCTATCATTTTCAGTATGTTCCTGTCTATCTATCTATTCATCTATAATAGAGTAGCGAAGACATGAAATCAAAGGCGCTTGGCAACTGATAGTTTCTCGCATATAGGATTTAAAATTCAAGTTTAAAAAAAAAACCGAGTCTTTCAGCAGTGAGGGGGGGGGATTTGTTTGCTTTCAAAGAATAAATTTCAATTTGGTTTGAAAATTACATAGATGAGAAACTGTCAGTTACCAAGTTCCGTTGACTTCATATCCTCGCTACCCTAACTTAGATATACATGTCTATCAATGATATTCACCACTCTTTAGTTATAAATAGACCAAACTATAGCACCATAATTGGCACTCGATATTTCTGGCCTTGCGCCAAACTAGTTTAAGCTTAATAATTGAAAACTACACGATTGGTATTCAGTTATAAAACTAATTGAAAGACGACCAAGGACGCAATTGCCAACGTTCCGGGTTCGATACTGGTTCCCGCCAACTCAGCGCAAGAGCAACACAGCTTGGGTAATCTAATCTGTGTGGTAAAGTGGGGAGCTGACGGTAGGTATGGCGCTCCTCTACAGCAAAAACAATCTCCCTGGTCTAGCGCTAGTGGCCAGCCCTTAGGCTACAAGTAAGAGTGTTTGTCCAGCGAAGATCCTTCTGTTAAGCAGAGCGCGATTCTTGGTAAAGAATCCTTTGGTTGTTCCTTGGTGCTCCTCATTCTTCCAGGTCGTCAATGATTGCAAATGGACGTCTCTCAGTATCAGCGATTAAGTAGTTAACCAGTCACGGATTCGGGCTGTTGATTGGCTGAGGTTTAAACCACGTGATCTCGCGCAGTCTATAAATTCAAGTGGTGTATTGCAGCACGGCTTATATGCACGAAATAAGGTGCGTGGTCTAATGGTTATAGCCGTGGGAAATGGACTCGTTGACCCGAGTTCAATTCCTGGATGAAGCTGTTTGCATTTCACATGGCGCTTATACCATTGGGAAAGTTATGAATCCAGTTCTCCCTCCATCTATGGGTAAATAGCAGGGCAGACTGGGCTCTTTAACCATGGATAGGTAGCAAGTCTAGGAGAAAGAAAACTCTGAATTCAAACCTGTTAAACTCCGCTTAAAAAATTGACCTTGTGTCGTATCCTGCTCGTGCAGAGGGGTTGGTAAATATATATATCCACGAAATAATCTAACAGCTGAGAGTAGGCGTGGCGCTCCACCACAGCAAAAACAATTTCCCTGGTTTAACGCTAGCGAAAAGGGGATAGACTCCTTCGTTGTTCGGTTGATACCGATAATAGGCCACTGCGCCAAAATTACTTTACCCACTTACTTAATTACAAATTTAATTGTAAAGTCTTGAAAAAATGATACGCAGATATTTCTGGGTTTCGAAAAAAAAAAAAAAAAAAAAAAAAAAGAAAAAAAAAGTTTTACAAATATGAGTAAGAAATAAGAGAAAACATAAAAAAAATCTTTGAAATAAAGCAAATTGCCCCCCCCCTACTGATAAAGATTCTTTATCAGGGTTTATAAATAGCCCGCCCGGCCAAGTGCGCATCTACCTATTTATCTATGTTTGGGCACAAAGAGGACGTTGATTAAGACAGTTTGCACTGTAAGTAAGCAAAGGTCTGTGTCATATCACTCAACTTCCTTGGCCAAGTTTATATATATATCTGATTCTCCAATCACAGTCGGTGCATTCAGTCTTACGTCACAGCCTTCTTCCGCATCTTGATCAATTGGTGTCACGTGATGAAAGAATCCCATTCAGAAAAAAAAAATATATGTGTGTGACTATATTTGCTTATCACCACCTGTCTTTAAAATATTCCTTTTTTTCTCGTTTTATTTATTCACTTATCGATGTGTAGTGTCATTTAGGTTCACTTTACACACACACACACACACACACACACACACACACACACTCTATATATATCTAACAAAAATGAATCAAAATATCATCTTTGGCATAAAATAACCCAGGGGTCGACATGCCGTAAAATTCAACCAACCAACAACCAACCAACCACATACACACACATACAGAGAGAGAGAGAGAGAGAGAGAGAGAGAGAGAGAGAGAGAGAGAGAGAGAGAGAGAGAGAGAGAGAGTATAAGTACACTCTTATAAAGAATTTTGATAAAAAGTTAATTTTCTTCTAAACCAAAGATTCTATTATTTCTATTATACAATCGAAATAGATACGAGGGGCGTCCAATAAGTAATGCCCCTGACCCACTTCCCATAGCAGTAGTGCAACGAAACTTGGCACCGTTATTAGTCTTTTTCTACATAGGAACCACCCAGAGTTATGCATTTCTCCCATCGTTTAATGCAGCTCTGGGGACCGTTTTTGTAGAACACCATAGGTTGGTCCTACAACCACGACGTGACTTCAGAAATCAAGGCTACATCATCTGGGAAACGCTTTCCTTTCGACCAGATCTGGGAGCTGTTTCCACGGAATTTCGACCATGTTTGAATTCACGATGCCAGCGTTTTATAAGGTCATATGATGGGGCATCATCACCATAAGTTACTTTTATTTCATCAAAAGTCTCCCGTGGTGTGCGTCCTTTCAAATACAAAAACCGGATCACTGCTCGACACTCAACAGGCTCCATTTCACACTTGATTCAGTTCAAAGACCTGTAAATCAGAAACCACAATGAGTTCAGAGATAAGTAATTTGCCGCTTAATCTATAGAGATATAAATAATTGCACATGCAAAATTTCAGTTAGATCAAACAACTGGAAGTGGGCCAGTGGCATTGAACGCCCCTCGTTAGAATTGAGTTTTTCTTCTCCAATACCAGTTGCCTTACCAAAACTAAAAGGTCCAGTTTGCAATAATACTTATTCATAACGGGTGGATGTTACGATTTTTGTGGTCATCCTTTAGGCTTCAAGCAATAGCGCTTGTCCAGCGGAGATCCTTTGTGTTAAGCAGAACTCGACCCTTAGTGAAGAACCCCTTGGTTGTTCCTTGGTGCTCCTCAGTCTTGCAGGTCCTTTTGTAGCCATTCCTTAAGCTTCAAACAAGAGTGCTGTCCAGCGGAGATCCTTTGTGTTAAGCAGAGCTCGACCCTTAGTGAAGAACCCTTGGTTGTTCCTTGGTGCTCCTCAGTCTTGCAGGTCTTTTGTAGCCATTCTTTAAGCTTCAAACAAGAGCGCTCTCCAGCGGAGATCCTTTGTGTTAAGCAGAGCTCGACCCTTAGTGAAGAACTCTTTGGTTATTCCTTGGTGCTCCTCAGTTCTGCAGGTCCTTCGTCAATGATTGCAAACGGATGATGTCTGTCAGTATCAGCTATTAAGTAAGTTATCCAACCACGTATTCGGGCTGTTGATTGGCTGAGGTTTAAAGCACGTGACCTCTCTTAGTCTATAAATTTAACTGGTGTATTGCAGCACGCCTTCTATATAAAAAATATTCCACCAGTGGGTGGGGTCTGATAAATGATTATTCCAAGATCATTATTGCGACGCGAAATCCAATTTCATTTCCTACAGCTTTAAAACCGTTTCACAATTTGCGCCTCCGGTGGCATGGATCGCCCAAAACGACCAGCAGCTGTGCAAGTTACAGAGTCGAACCCTTCCCGATGTACCACGCGTGTTGTAAGACTTATTTAGTTAAGGCAGTCCTAACACGCCCGGCGACCCTCTTATTAAGTGGTTGAAGTGTTTTAAGTGGCCAGCATTCGGTCCACTCCAACCTAATAAGAACTAATTGGTATTTAGTTTATCAGTACTTATTCAACGATAACATACGACAATGTCTTATTCGCAGTTGGCTATATTATCTGTTGTATCCTTAAAAGGGATACAATCAGACAAGGTTGTAGTCGGGTCGAAGAACCAGTCAACACGTTCATAGATTTAAGACAAAGGGTTTTATTGCAGAGAGATACAATAAGACAGACAAGGAATAGTGAGGTACGCTACTAATCCTCGAAGCCAGCCCAGCATAATGCCGTACTCACTATATATATAGTCAGACCACATGGGTAGTCGAGTGGAAGGACCCGTCAACACATTCGTAGATTTAAGATAGAGGGTTTTATTGCAGAGAGATACAATAAGACAGACAAGGAATAGTGAGGTACGCTATTAATCCTCGAAGCCAGTCCTGCATAATGCCGCGCTCACTGTATATATTGTCAGACCACATGGGTAGTCGAGTGGAAGGACCCGTCAACATTTTTTTTGTGCGTAACATTTCTACATTTTTCTATTATTATTATTATTATTATTATTATTATTATTATTATTATTATTTCATTTCATTTGGTTATTTAAAAATAATAATAGTTTGAATAATGTACACATGGATAAACTCCTGACCGAAACACGTGTAAGTAAAATTGATTAAAATATCCTATTTTATCCATTCTATACTTTCTTTTCTTTCTTTATTTTTTCAACACACACACACCACACACACACACACACACACACACACACACACACATATATATATATATATATATATATATATATATATATATATATAGTAAAGATTGTTCCTATGGAAATAAATAAAAGCTAAACCTTTTATTTGTTCATTATATATAATTATATATATATATATATATATATATATATATATATATATATATATATATATATTGGTGTGAGGTTTTAAGGGGTCAAATAAGAACAAAACGACGGGTAACAAATATAGGAAAATGTATTAATAGAAAGTAGACAAATACAATACAGATAAGTGGAAATTACATCCGACAAATAGAGTTATTGGCTTACTGCCAAGCCACAATTATCCCTGTTACTTATAGTAAACCGTCGGCACATTCGATTGGTCAATAGGGTATATCACCTATAACATCTATCTATCTATCTATCTATCTCTCTCTCTCTCTCTCTCTCTCTCTCTCTCTATATATATATATATATATATATATATATATATATATATATATATAATGTGTGTGTGTGTATGTATATAACCTTAGAATTATTTTCCCGGGTACAGAACCGGAGCCTCATCAGCAGATACAGTATAGTAGTTTATATATATATATATATATATATATATATATATATATTATATGTACGCGCGCGCGCGTGTGTGTGGTTTTGGGCAAATATTTAGATATTCATTTTGAAAAAGATTAGATAAATACTCAATGCTATTATTAAAGTAGATATTAAACCTCAAACTTTAAAACGCAAAAAAAAAAAAATCGTAATATCATAGTGTACTATTACTATTATGTTATATGACGGATTGATTTTAACGGCAGGTCAACCCGTCTAACTAGCTTTAACTTCATGGGGGCCGTTTAATTCTCTTACACATGACTGACTGATCCCTTGTCCACTTAGAGGACAAACACCCACCCATATATACATATGCCTAGACTTAACACATTCAATTTTCCCCGCCTTTTTTTTTCCTGACCATATTCTCACTTAACCATTGTGTCACAACTGTAAACGAACACTTATCAAAAATATTGCAACACTTTTGATTCGCCCTCGTAATAAGCAAAAAAAAAAAAATGCATCGATTATTTAGATTGCACTTTCAAACAATCCCGCTTACAATCAAATTGTCAGCGTTGATCCTTGAATCTATAAGATTGTGCATTAGCCTTTAACTGAAACGCATTTATTTCTGGTTTATTAGTCTGACAATCAATTATGTGTCTGACCTTAATACGGTGTTTCTGTTTACAAATAACACAATATAAAAATTAAAAAAAAAAAAACAAAAACAAAAACACCATTAAATGGCTCATACACATACTTTATACTAAAACTGAAAAGACATTAGTTTACATTAAAAGTGGGTATGTTTTTTTTTGTATGTAATTCTAATGGACATTGGGATATTTTTGATTTAACTTAAACATTTCTGTAAATATTATCTCTTAAATTATTTTTAGTGGTTGATTTTTTTTTTCAAGCAATAAAATCCTTCATTTCTGTAATTCTTTTTCTTTTAATTATACATCGTTAATTTTTATTATTTTGTTAATGAAACCGTGGATAATATTTACCTAAAAAATGAACATTTATCAAAGTTACACACAAGATAAACATTTCGAATTTACTAAGTACTAGAAGCGGCTACCCGGCGTTGCCTGGATTGAGGGAGGGGGGAAGTTAGTCTTGCAGATCCACTATTACTGAATTGCTTGTTGGCCCATCGCTGGATGCCCCATCAAAATCCCTACGTAAAAAAAGACCTTGTATTGATCGAGCCTGGTTAAGCCCCAGAAAAAGATAAGTGCACAGAAAAAGAAAAATCAGTGTCTTCTATTCAAAATGTCAAATACAAAAAATCCATGCGGTTATTATTTGTTTTGTTTTTTTAAAAATATTTTTTTATTACTATTTTTATTATTTTCAGGAATATAAATCAAATCTTCATTATTTGGGCTCAAGAACCAAGATCTGGTGATAGTGAGTGAGTATATATATTTCATCATCATCATGTCGCGCAGTTTGCACGGATATCCATGACGATCTCTCGCCAACCTTCCCTATCATTCATCGACTCTGATAGTCCCTCTGCGCTGCAGCCAGTATCCATACATAGTTGGTCAATGTATGTCCTGGCTGGGCGGCTCACATTAGCGTGCCCATGTGCTGGCTTCCACAGTAGTACGTCGCTTACGAGCTCGCCCTTGCTTCTCCAGCAGTGTCCTGCATGCCTAGCCCGTCTTACTCGTATGGTTTGTGAGATGGGGGACAGGTGGCCATACAGTTGCTTTTTTGTGGGGTGCTGCTTCCACGACTTATTCAGGACCGCTCGCAGCATTCTGGTGCAGCTCCCATCTAGCTTATTTTCAAGGCGCTTTGTTAGGGTCCAGGTGGTACAGCCATATTGCAGTACCGACACAACCACAGCCTGGAAGAAACGTCTCTTTAGCTTGTCGGGGAGATCGGATTTCCATATGACTGATAATTTGTTGGTGGCCAACCATGCCTTTCCTATTCGAGTGTTAACATCGCTTTCTGTGGATGAGATATTACTACCTAGGTATGTAAATTGTTTTACTGACTTAAGAGGCTTGCCGTCAAGTGTGGAGATGTCTCAAAAAAAAAAATTACTTTGTTGTTAATTGTTTTATTTTTCTAGTTTTCTACGGATATACATACACACCAACAACCCTTTATATATGTATAAATGGATTATGTCTATTCTGTGTGAATAGCAGTTGCAAGGTGGTCAAAGTGTCTGAGTTCACACACAACAGCCTCTATAGCCACTTCCTCGCAGAGTCTGTTTAACACTTGTCAACTACCACTGCTGCTGCTATGCCTTCTTTC
>CM042147.1:4433942-4443942 GCA_023376005.1 Doryteuthis pealeii
TCGATTCTTACAGAGTGCACATATTTATGGCCTTGTTCTCATCATCATCATCATCATCATCATCATCATGTCACGCAATTAGCACGGATATCCACGACAATCTCTCGCCAACCTTTTCTATCATTCATTGCCCCATGTAGCTCCTCTGCGCGGCATCCAGTATCCGCACAGAGCTGGTCAATGTAGGCCCTTGCTGGGCGGCCCACGTTATCATGCCCATGTGCTGGCTTCCACAGGAGAACGTCGCTTATGAGTTCGTCCTTGCTCCTCCAGCAGTGTCCAGCATGTCTTCTCCGTCTCACTCGGATGGTTTGTGAGAGAGGGGGCTGGTGGCCGTACAGCTTCTTCCTTGTAGGGTGCTGTTTTCACGAAGACCGCACGCAGCATTATTGTGTAGATACCATCTATCTTATTCTCAAGGCGCATCGTTAGGTTCCAAGTGGCGCAGCCATACACCAGCACTGATACAACCATAGATTGGACGAAATATTTCTCTCCAACTTCTACTTGTTTGAGTCATTATTTTTTGTCCACTTTTCCTTTTACCTTACCTCATATATATATATATATATATATATATATATATATATATATATATATATATATATATATATATATATATATATATATATATAGAGAGAGAGAGAGAGAGAGAGAGAGAGAGGAAGCGCGTGGTGTAATGGTTAAAGTCATGGGAAATGGACTCGTCGACCCGAGTTCAAATCCTGAACGTGGTAATTCCACTTAGCGCTAATATCCTTGGGAAAGGTATGGATCCTACTCTCCCTCCAGCTATGGATGAATAGTAGGGCAGACTGGACTCTTTAACCATGGTTAAGCAACCGGTCTAGGAGAAGGAACACTCTGAATTCAAACCTGCTGAACTCCGCTTAAGAAATTGACCTTGTGTCGCATCCTGCTCATGAAGAGTGGTTATAACATACATATATATATATATATATATATATATATATATATATATATATATATATATATATATTCTCCTTTTTACTGTCGTGTTAGGTTTTAGACACTCGTGTCTATCCCAGTCTGTTCCTATCTCTGTTTTCATTAATCTATATTTATATAATCTGTATATCTATCTCAATCTGTTTGTATTTCTCTCTTAACACGCACTTATGATAAACAGATTAAGTGTTTTACCCCGGCTATTCTGATACCCGTCAAGGTTGACAATTGATGTAACAGCTTTATTTTTATTCGATTTCATTTCATTTTATTCATCTACCTATTTTTATAATTATTACTGTCTAGGTGATATCTATGGGAGAGTAGCTTGCTAAAGTGCTCATTCACCCGCTCTCTTATCAGCTAAACGTCATGAAATGTCAGGGACAATACATCTTTTTCGTCCTGTCATTTTGCAATGGCGGGAAAAAGTGCAAAGTTGTGAATTTGTGCTTCTCCGAAGAGTTATTGTGTTGGATTATTTTGGTGATATAAGGTGTGCTGCAAAACACCACTTAAATTTATAGGCTAAGCGAGGTCACGTGCTTTAAACATCAGCCAGATCAACAGCCCGAATACGTGGTTGGTTAACTTACTTTATCGGTTGATATTGACAGACGCTCGTTTGCATTCATTGACGAACGACCTGCCAGACTGAGGAGCACCAAGGAACAACCAAAGGATCATATTCAATATTAAGGGATACTAAGGAGCAACCAAAGGATTCTTCACTAAGGATCGCGCTCTGCTTAACACAAGGGATCTCCGCTGGACAAGCGCTCTTGCTTGTACCCCAAGGATGGCCACAAAATCCTAAGATATTGTGGTTTAGCTTAGTCGCTAGAACATTTTCTATAGGCAGCACAGGGTTCCGCGATCGATACCGGTCCTCGCCAACTTAGTGCACGCGTAGTACAACTTGGATATGTACGGTAAAGTGGGTAGCTGATGATATATGTGAAGCTCCACCTCATACGCAAAAAAACAAAAACAATCTTACTGGTCTAGACCTATTGAAAAAGAAGATAGACTCCCTCGTTGTGACGGAGAACGAGTTCTACCGTACTCATTTAGAAAAAGAGCAAGACATTATCTTGTCTGCCGGAGTCGAACCCGCGCCCTCCGGAATGCAAAGAAATGCGATTCAGACGCTGGATGGACGCGAGGTGTAATTCAGGTGCCCGGATGTTGGGGGACTGTGTCCATAAATAATAAGTGAGTGGAGCGCTGACGGGAAGCAGTTGGCCGACGCGAGACGGCAGTCAGCGACGAAGCGCTTTGTGAACGACCCAACAAAGAAATAGATTTTAATCCAACAAAGAAACAAAACTAAATGGGAGTTGCGATTTTTCAGCTGGTAAAATATTTTGACGACGACGGCTTTTCAGCTGCTGGTTAAAGACGAAGACGAAGACTGTGTTAACCAAAAGAAAGTTTGGCCTGCGAGGAGACGGTGGACTCGCTTTTTTTTGGTCCCCCCTCAGCAGGAACTTGTTGACTCAAATATTTACCCCCCCTCTCTATTTTTTTTCCTTCTATACGGTTGATACCAATGATAAGCTGCCTAGCCGACATTATTTTAGTATTCGTGCTAAAAGACAATGAGTGGTCTTAAATGAGATTTGAACTCAGTATGTCGATTTTGTTTCCCCTGGCGATAACTCTTAACATTACCTCGCCCTCCACGTTGGGGGTTTTGTACTTTGTATGGCTGCTGTCAGCTCGATTTCGAGCGCGACCATTTTCTGTGTCAGCTATCACCTATGAGCATTTCAACTATAAGATGACTTCTCAAGTCAGTTTGTGAGGGGGGGGGGCTGTCCCTGTTACGAACCCGACATTTACGATCGTTTTACCCATTGCATATGCACAAGCAAATATTTGCAAATTAATAAACACACACACACACACACACACGTTATATAATCTTAGCAAGTTTTGTTAAAAAACACGGAATATTTCTTCTAGATGAGTTTTAAGTGTATACGTTCAAGCCTTCTTGACGCTTTTCTGATATCAGGGCCCAGATGGCAAAAAAAAAAAAAAAAATACAAATACAAATAAAAATAAAAACTGCAATAAACCCTCCAAAATTAATAAAACTCGTACCACAAAAAAAAAAAGAAAAGCCCCCCCAAAAAAAACCCCTCCCCAAAACAAACAAACAAAAACTAAAAAAAAACCCTAAAAAAACAAACAAGAACTACAACCAAATATAAATATGTCAAATTTATCCCGAACACCCTATCTATCTATCTATCTATCTACATATTATATATATATATATATATATATATATATATGTATGTATGTATGTATAAACCCTAACCCCCTGAAGACGACCATGGACATAGTAGAAATCGCTTGGGTACAAAACATAACGAACCGGACATTTACAATCATTTTCCTCATTGCATATGCAAGTATATAGTCATTTAATAAGCGTAGCTTAGATGCGGCATAATACCAGAAGTATGAGGCACCCAGTGAGAATCGAACTCACTAACAATAGTTTGTCTAATCTACCTTGCTAACCATTACACCACATGAGGTGCCCAACACAACCAAGTATATATATATATATATATATATATATATATATATATATATATATATATATATATATATATATATATATATATATATATATATATATATATATATATATATATATATATATATATATATATATATATATATATATATATATATATATATATATATTGCAAATGATTAAAACACAAACACGTGAAAATACACACACACATACTATTCAAAGCACCTAAAATGATTTAGAAAACTTAGTATTATTTGGATTATTCGGACTATTGTCCTCATCTTCATTGTTATCGGTACAACGTTTCGGCCGATGTGCCCACCGGCCTTCTTCAGGTATTTCTTTTCGGACTCGGGAACCTTCTTTTCGGACTCAGGAACCTTCTTGTCGTAATCGATAACCATCACGGAACTTTGAACCTAACCCTCTGTCACTTATAACTCTCTTAACCCAGCTCCTTTATCCACTAGGCTATGTGTCCAAAAATTCCGAGAAATAATTTAGAAAACGTTTCTAATAAACTTTTTAGAGAAATACTCTAAAAAGACTTATCCCGTAACCTGGTTTGATTGCTCATATGTACAGGAATAGCATGGAGGAGCCCATCCCTCTCCAGGTCTGGTTTTATTTCTAAACCGATTGTCATACTAAAGGTTAAAGAGCCAAATCTGCCCTACTATTTACCCATAGCTGGAAGAATGATAATTGCATTCACACCTTTCCCTGGGGTAGTAGTGCTATTCAAGATGCAAATAGCCGAGTTCACTTCATACGACGAAAACCGTTACGTTACGAGAGCCTCCACATCGTTTAAAAAGCATTTGAAATAGAAAATTTAGATTAAAAATATTACGTGGACTGTAATGCGTCATTTAATTTATATAAATTTCTTAGCACGCCCTCGTATGTTTCAAGTGAAAAGAGATTATTAAGATGATAGCGGTTTCTAATATTTGTAAATTACATAATATTTTGAATAATGCCCCAGTTAACTAAAAAAGATTGGCGGGAATACTGATGAATCAAAGATGGATTTTTCTAGACGCTCGTGTGTGTGTGCGCGCGCGCGCACACACACACACACACACACTCTCTCTCTCTCTCTCTTTCTCTCTCTTTCTCTCCCTCCCTCTCTCACACACGCACACAAAACAACAAAAATAAAATAAAAATAATAAAAAAAAAATAACAATGACGAGAAAGAAAAGTAGATATACATAGTGTCAATGTGTGGATGAATTAAGCTTGCGGAAGTTAGAGAGAGAGAGAGAGAGAGAGAGAGAGAGAATTAAAGAGAGGGGGGAGGTAGAGAGAGAGAAAATTAAGAGAGAGAATTAAAAGAGAGGGGAAGGTAGAAAGAGAGAGAGAGAGAGAGAGAGAGAGAGAGAGAGAGAGAATTAAAAGAGAGGGGGAGGTAGAGAGAGAGAGAAAATTAAGAGAGAGAATTAAGAGAGAGAGAGAGAGAGAGAGAGAGAGAGAGAGAGAGAGAGAGAGAGAGAGAGAGAGAGAATTAAGAAAGAGAGAGAGAGATTTAAGAGAGAGGATTAAAAGAGAGGGGAGGGAGGTAGAGAGAGAGACAATTAAGAGAGAAAGAGAGAGACAATTAAGAGAGACAATTAAGAGAGTGGGAGAGAGAGAGAGAGAGAGAGAGAGAGAGAGAGAGAGAGAGAGAGAGATTTACATAAAAATGGGAGCTCATCCTTCTTAACCCAGAGACGATAAGCCCTTTTCATTGTTTTGTTATCCACCTGTAATTTTCTTTCATTAAAATGAATGTCAAGTTCAGGTAACCTCAATAACATGCTTCTTAAATAGTCCTCTGTTTACACGCACGTAAATAGGAACGTACGATATACGCTATTCCCTAGTCTCTAGGCATAAAATAACCCCAGACGGGTTGATATTGCCATTAAAAGCAATCAAACAAACAATCAGGTAATAAAAAAATCTACCGACAATTTTTCGAAAGTATTTTCTTTCCTTTCTGTTAAACTGTAAAGTTCATCAAGCGGTTATCTCTTCTGTTCTGTTCTTTAAAAATGTTGACAAATCTATACATATATAAAGGGCAGTTGTGTGTATATGTATGTCCGGAGGAAACTTCGAAAATAAAACAATTAACGACAAAGTAAATATATATACACATTAAATATCACCAGGGGTTTTGAGCTAGAATAATTGAGATTTGATTTATATTCGTGATGATAGTTAAAAAATAAAGTTTAAATGATAACAGCATGGATTTTTTTTAAATTTAATATTTTAGATAGTAGACATTAACATTTCTTTTCAGAGTAGCTGGATCAATGCAAGGTCTATTTTTTTATTACATAGGGATTTAAATGGGACATTTCACGAGGATTCAACTCACGATTCAGTAATAATGGATCTGCGGGACTAACTTAAAAAATCTCCCTCTACACAGGTGACGCGGGGTAGCCGCTGTTAGTACATATATAAAGGGCAGTTGTGAGCATATGTATGTCCGGAGGAAACTTCGAAAATAAAAAAAATTAACGACAAAGTAAATATATATACACATTAAATATCACCATTAAATATACACATTAAATATCACATTAAATTGAGCAAAAATAATGAAGATTTGATTTATATTTGGGAAGATATTTAAAAATTCAAATTTGAAAAGTAACAGAAGGGAAAATCATTTGCGTGTTATTTTATCTTTTTTTTTTGTATGTTTTTTTTTCGCTTGAAAATATGATATTGATTGATTAAATTAATTGCATCATTTATATCTTTTTTTTTTAATTGTAAATCATTGAATGGAAATTTCTTACTATATTGTTATATATTTCCGTGGGGATTTTTATGGGGCAACCAGCGAGGATCTCACTCGCCATAAGTGATAATGGATCTGCGAGACTAACTTTAAAAATTCCCCTCTACCCAGGCGACGCCGGGTAGCCGCTGCTAGTTCTCTTATAATTGATACAGAAAAAGAGATACATATCGTCAAATAAAAAAAAAAGTCGTCGGGGCGGCCTAATGTCGGTATGAGCCATACAGCGAGGAAGTCAATCCCCTTTTCACTTGCGCTAGACCAAGGAGATTGTTTTTTTGCATCTGAGGTGGAGCGCCACACCTACCATCAGCTCCTCACTTTACCGCACATATCCCTGTGCTACTCATACGCTGAGTTGGCGAAGACCGGTATCGAACTAGGAACCTTGTGGTTTCTAGCCCAACGCTCTACCGACTGAGCAAACCCAGCCCCTAATTTATTGTGAGGGTTGTCTCCATGGTGGATTGCGACATAGTAGTAAGCGAGTTCGGCGTTCAGTCGTGCTATTATGTTCACCTTCGGACTAATACCATTGGGAAAGGTATGACCCATCCCCCATACACACACTTATGGTTAAATAGTATCAATACTGGTCTTCTACAAGGATGGCTTTGGAATTAAATAACCCATGTATCCCGGTATCGAACTAGGAACCTTGTGGTTTCTAGCCGAACGCTCTACCAAGAGTAAATTCAATAAAGTTTTAGTTTGTTTACAACAAAAAAAGAGTTTGCTACAAATAAGGAGGCGCACTTGCGTAATGGTTATCAGGAAAATGGAATCGGCGACCCTGTTTGCTTTTTTCACTTTACGCTAATACCCGTGTGACTGCCATGAATCCATCTGTTCAGGTCTCATCTATGGGTGAAATAGGACATACCGGGTTATTTACCTTTGGTTAGACGACCAGCCCAGGAGAAGGAAAACTTTGAATTCAAACCAGCTTTATTCGCTTAATAATTGACATTGTGTCACATCCTGTCTGTGGCGTAAGGGGTAAGGGGAAACATATATACCGTATTGAACCAAGCACAAACTGACAAGAAAGGATTAACCAAAGCAAAAATGGCAATGTATTATACTTTTAAAGTTTATTCATGGAACCATTATTGATTTAGTTGTATAATGGCATATCAGCCTTCGTGGGTTATTCATAGCCAATGCCATCCCTGTAGAAGAACAGTAGCGGTACTATCTAACCCATATCAGAGAGGTGAGACGGTCCATACCTTTCCCAAGGATATTAGTCCGAAAGTGAACGTAACTGGAGTTCGAACTCGCTTTCTACTTCACCACGTTAGCTATTACGCCACAGAGACCCCCCCCAAAAAAAATAAATCAGGGTATGATGTCATGTCGCTGGGTTTTTGACTCATGGAATAGCAACGTCTTCAGTGACCTAAAAGTAACCAAGGATAGAAGTACAATCAGACCATTTCGGATTCAGTGAAGCCAGAAATGATTCATCTAAAAAGGAACACATTTTCACTGTCTAACGACGCGTATTATAGTAGACGGCACCCGACCGGTAAGGAGATCACGCCTGCGCTTTAAATATGTCTGCAAGAAGGACATAAAGACATGCCAGATCAACACCAACACATGGGAGGCTTGTGCAGAAAACCGAGCGACCTGGTGCCTCCTCGTCAAACAAGGGACGAAAAGGAGTGAAAAAGAGAAAAGAGAGCCAGAAGGAAGGAGAGACAACAGCAACTCCAGCAAGCATCACTGTTTGTTTGCAGTCACTGCACCAGAGATTGCCATTCAAAAATTGGTCTGTTCAGCCACTCACGCTGTTATAGATTAAAAAAGTGGACACTACGCCATCGTTCTTAGTAGACGGATGAATGCCAAAAAGGAGTGAAAAAGAGAGGAAATAAGCCGCCACAGAAAAGAGAGCCGGAAGGAAGGAGAGACAACAACAATTCCAGCAAGCATCACTGTTTGTTTGCAGTCACTGCATCAGAGATTGCCATTCAAAAATTGGTCTGTTCAGCCACTCACTCGCTCACCACGTTGTCGCAGTCAAGAACCAGGGTTGATGGTGCATGGTAAAGATGTAGAGTATAAAGTATTGTAAGTTCCACGGTAAAGCTATGCCAAGCTGACTGTCAGAAACCTTATAAATAGTTTTCATCAGACTTACTATAGGGATATTAAAATTCACCAGAATTTAAAGTCAGAGAAGATCCCAGTTTCTCTTTCCGCTTTTAGAGAATGGCGCCAACTCCTCGACACAAGAGGAAATGTCAGAAATGAATGCTCTGGAAGTTTAATTAGCCATTTTTATATCACATTCCTTTGTGTTCATTGGAACATAATTATGACTTTTATGGTTTGAGACATATATCATGTATTGTTGAAAAAGCTTTTTGAATTTGATTCTTTTCAATCAATAACAGTAATCCCTTTCCTGCAACAGTCTGTATGCCACCACAGTAATCCCTTTCGTCTAATAGTCCTGTCGCAACAATTCCGGTAGTCGTCCTTCGTACCGAATTTTACCACTCTCGCCGTCCCTCGCTTGGTTCCTTCCACCAGTGTCAGCGACCGCCTGTTTTTATTACGGCTCGCTTTATAAACATAAGATAACCCCAGACGGGTTGACATGCCGTTAAATAAGGAAAACCATGGCAAATTCATGAAAATCACTTTTTCCCACTCCCAAACAAAATTTCGAGCAATCTGCTTGGGCCCAGGCCGTATCTTTCATCAATCCGGTTTTTATTTATGAACTTTCATTTATGGCAGCTTTGGCATTAAATAACCCACGAAGGCTGATATGCCATTAAACAAAGAAACCAAACCAATCCTGGTTCCATTTATGAACTTTAAAAGCCTAATTGTTTCTTGCCCGTTTGTATTTGGTTCAATAGTACAAGGATTACCTACCTCCCCTATCGACCGTCAAAGAATGGTTGCGCTTGGTTTATAAATGAGCTGTCAAGACAAGTTAATATGTATATGAATTCCTGATCGAATAAATATACTATTACCAAGTATTTGACATTGCCTCTTATTCACTATTATTACATATTTTTCTTCTTCTCTTTGTGTGTGAGTAATTAGCCGCTTTACCCTCGACACAAAAATAGTGTATGTAGATCTTTACCTAACCCCTTCACAAGATGTGACACAATGTCAATTTTAAGCAGAGTAAAGGTAATCTGAATTTTCCTTCTCTTAAATTAGTTGCCTAACCAAAGGTAAAGAACCCGGTCTGTGCAATTATTTACCCATAAGGGGGGCGGGGCAGAGGATTCATGCCTTTTCAAAGGGCATTAGTGTTCCAAAATTAAAAAAAAATGTTTAGCTTTCTTTTCTTTTTTTTGACAGATGCAGGGGTGCACCAGGACCAAATAAATCATTTTCTGTAGATGAGATATTGCTACTTAAGTCAACTCGAGCACCTAGAAAATTAACACTGCACCATTAATTATACGGTTAGCATGAACTCCGGTTTCGATGGCTTCGGCCCTAGACTGTACAATCTAACGTCGTTGATCCCAGGGGGGGGGGGGCATCCCCCAGGCAACACCTGCCTCTTGATTTAAAGGGGCAGGGCTGGGTTTAATGCCCAGTGCCCGAGGCGCCCCCCACCCTTGAGGGGAATGTCGACGGGATCAACGCATTTTTTTGCACCCGCCACTCATGAGTCACGACTTGTG
>CM042147.1:4448942-4466442 GCA_023376005.1 Doryteuthis pealeii
GGCGTTAAATGAATAGGTAGTAAATCTGAGCCATGGGCAATAGAATTAGAGATTATAATAAACAAAAGATATGTCTCTCCTATTCTATCTCTCTCTCTCTCACACACACACTTTCTCTCTCTCACACACACGCACCCCCTCTCTCTCTGTTTATCGAGTACTTTTTTACCATCTCTTGTCTCCCCGTCAAGCAATCTCTCATTTTCTCTTTAGCGCCCGCCATAGTTTTAGTTAACGAGGTCTTAAGCCTGATAGACAGACGCATAAGTAGTCATTTACTCAGTTTAGTGTAGTCTGGTACAAGGCCTAAAGTATCTTGGGTATGACACCAAACTACATCTGATGGCGCGGTTCCAGTTCTAGAGATCTAGGGAGTGTTGGGTAACCCCTGCATTGCACATTATCCTATCGAATACAAATAATTTTTAAACAGATCAATTTGATGCATAGTTGGTACCCTAACAAGTACCCGCCCTGTCGGCTGGGGCGTTAGAATGCACCGATTGCACCTCTGCAGAGGGGTAAGACTCCCCCAATGGTGCCACCTGTTGGCCGTGGGTGAAAACCCGTGATGCTTAAGGATAGAGCCCAGGTGGATGAGCAGTTCATGACATGCAATACTCCACTTTGGCCCTATCTTGGGCTAGACGGGCGGTCGGAGAGGACCCCTCCGATCAATCGGCTGGTCACGTCAAGCCCTAGCACCTATATGATTTTCCCAACCCTATTGCCCTTATGGCAAGCCCCAACCACTTTTTATCATATGGGTGCTAGAAGGCAGTGGCTGCGGGTCTACATGTCCTGGGAATAACGTTAAACTCTATCTGATGGTGAGGTTCCAGTTTTGGAGGTTTGGGGAATGTGGAGCACCCCTTCATCACCATTGCTCCCTGGTCCACTCTGACCCGGAGTGGTAGTACCTGTTAGGGTCCCATCTATGGGTTAAATAGAAAAATGTATTTATAAAAAAATTGTATTATCCATTAAGAATTGATTTATTTCAAAACTTTATCGGCATTAAATGACCCACTGAGGTTGATATGCCGTAAAACAAAACAAACCAAACCAAACCTAACAGGTACTACCACTCCGGGTCAGATTATATTTAGATGTCACATGCTTGCGATCTTGTGTCACATCCTACCCATGGAAAACTGTGTCGACCAACTGTTTCGCAGGAATAACTCCAAGATGCGAGTGTATAAAAATACATGTTTATTTGTCTACGTCATTTCTGGTACTCCCCCGCAGTCAAAGCCCCTTAAGGCGTTATAGATATTGGGGCCGCTTATGTATATAAGTCGACCAACATCCCCCATACATACAAAAGTCTGAAATGTTTATTTTTATGTGAGTTGCCATTCACCATAGCGGTTAGGTGTCTTGCCTGCTGTGGCTCTTTTCAGACGTGGTTGTCTTTCAGCCATGTCTGGTTTCTGTTGTTTGGTGATATCATGTCTACAGTTTGTTCCAGTCATATTTCTGTGTTTTGGTCTATTTGTGAGTCTTAAATGTCTTCTGTTTCTCACTAGTCAAAGCCCCTTAAGGCGTTACAGATATTGGGGCCGCTTATGTATATAAGTCGACCAACACCAATATTTTTTTCACCATCGAACTCTGGGATGGAACCCACGACTTCCAGAGAACCAGATCAGCTTTGGCCAAGTGGACAAAAGCGCAAAAAATTAATCTAATCCACTGGAAGGTGCGAATCGAACCAAAACCCCTGAAAGGTTATCGATTAATTGATTGGTTGATTTTAATGGCATCTCAAACAGTCTAGGGCTGTCTCATGCCTAGATGTTAGTGGATCGCACCCATTGTATGAGGGTGAGTCAAAAAGTAATTCTATTGTTTTTGTTGAAAAGAAAGAATAAAAGAGGGTTTAAGAGGCAAACATTGTTCCAGTGACGAGGAAGTGAAATCTGTAGTGCAGAAGTGGCTCAAAGAGCAGTCAACAGAATTTTACGGGGCAGGGATACATGTTCTCATTCGAAGGTGGAATATTGCTTTGGAGAGAAACGGTGACTATGTGGAGAGGTAGGATGAGATATACAGAGGACCAGCTTCATTTTGATGTATGATACATGTTTCTGTGTTGGTAATTATACCTGTCCTAAACAAAATGGCATTACTTTTTGACTCATCCTCGTATGTTGATACTTTTTGCTTTAGTTGTTTCTTCAGAGGTTTTTGCACACGGTCATATCGAATATGAATAATTTTTAAACAGATTTATTTACCCATAGACAGATACTACCACCTCCAGTTCAGAGTCGGCCTGAGAGTAATTGTAAGAGATCTCCAGAACTGGAGCCTCACCAGTTGTTACAATTTTAGTGGCCATTGTTTAGGCTTCAAGCAAGGGCGCTTGTCCAGTGGAGATCCTTTGTGTTAAGCAGAGCGTAGTTTCGATCTACGAGTAAGTCCTTCGTCAGTGATTGCAAATAGACGTCTCTCAGTATCAGTAATTAAGAAGTCAACCAGCTACGCATTCGGGCTGTTGATTAGCTGAGGTTTAAACCACGCTTCTTCGCTTAGTCTATACATCTAAGTGGTGTATTGTAGCACACCTTATATACCAAACTTATCCAACACCACTAGATGCAATTTAGTTTCATACGCAGAATATACCTTTTATTTAGGGGGGGGTGAGGGGTTTTACTTACCTTTATGCGATGCAGTCAATATACTCCTATACTCCTCCGACAGGGCGTGAAGGTTATCAAATCTTACAGGGACACCCAACAATAACCGGAGGCTATATCGACCGAAACGTAATAAAGGCGAGGAAGATGGTGAAACTGATCCAAAACAAATACTTGTTTAATTGTAACAATACCTCTTCTGCAGCCAGATGAAAATAGCCATTCATTTGTTTGAGAATTTGTTAGAATTAAAAAAAAAAAAAATTATCTTTTAATTATTTAAAAAAAAATTTTTTTTATTATTTTTATTATTTTTTAATTTTTAAATTTAAAAAAAAAATTTGAAAAAAAAAATTATTTTTTATTTTTAAATTTTTCTTCTTATTATTTTTTTATTTTCTTTATTTTAAAAAATTATTTTAAAAATTGTTTTAAAAATGTATTTTTTAAAATTCTTTTTTTAATTTCTTTTAAATTTAAAAAGTAAAAAAATATTTTTTATTTTTGTAGCTAAACAGTCGATGGACTATGGAGTTGAGCAAATGTCCTATGTAGCATCGTTTACTGGAATTCAGCCGGATCTGCCATTACAATTTATGAACGCTGAGTAATTCGCCAACCATTTCTCATTGTCTGTTCTGACCACGAAACGATGATAAAACTCTTTTTCCATATCCCGTTTTGTACAATTGCCGATTGAATTTGTTTCTATTTATTGAAACTGGTAACAGATGTCTTCCGGTTTCCATTATTTCTTTGTGTGAGTCACATGTTTAGAGTAGTGAACTTAAGAGTGATTAAATTACAGGCGTTAAATAAAACAAATCTCAAGCAACTTATCTCTATTTATAAATAGAGATTTTTTTTAATATATCAATGTGTATGGTTGGCACTATTATACTTGAAGAAGCGGTAGTAATCCAATGTACAGTGTTATTAGAAGAGTGCTCAATATCTATTATATGCTCAATATATTATAGAGCGTAAATAAATAAATAAATAAATATTCTAGTTATATATTTATTTACATGGGAACAAGTCTGCTACCATTGGTTTCTCGCTGTGTATGCTTAATGTTTTAAGCGTAGCAATTATCAGGCAACGAAAAATGTTTTGAAATGATACAAATGATATTAGAATTTCAGAATCAACAGCAATCCCTGATGATATTGGTGCTTCTGTTTAGGAAGAAGTGAACGATTCTAATTAGAATTTCAGAATCAACAGCAATCCATGATGATATTGGTGCTTCTGTTTAGGAAGAAGTGAACGATTCTAATTAGAATTTCAGAATCAACAGCAATCCATGATGATATTGGTGCTTCTGTTTAGGAAGAAGTGAACGATTCTAATTAGAATTTCAGAATCAACAGCAATCCATGATGATATTGGTGCTTCTGTTTAGGAAGAAGTGAACGATTCTAATTAGAATTTCAGAATCAACAGCAATCCATGATGATATTGGTGCTTCTGTTTAGGAAGAAGTGAACGATTCTAATTAGAATTTCCCAGCGAACAGTTTAGGACCGGTTTAGCTCAGTCAGTAGAGTGTTCGGCTGTGAACCTCAATGTTCCTAGTTCGATACCGGCCCTCGCCAACACAGCGTATGTGTAGCACAGGGATCTGTGCGGTAAAGCGAGGAGCTGATGGTAGGAGTGTCGCCCCGCCTCAGACGCTAAAAAAACTATCTCCTTGGTCTAGCGCTAGTGAAAAGGGGGTAGACTCCCTCACTGTCTGGCTGATACCACCTTTAGGCCACCCCGACGACTTAGTGAACAGTTGTCTTTAATGATATTGATGTTTCTATTTAGGAATGACAAGAATTTTAATGAGTATTTCACAGTTAACAGCTGTCCTTGATTATATTGATGCTTCTATTTAGGAAGGTGTGAAGGATTCTAATTAACTTTTCGCAGTTAACTGCCGTCCATGATGATATTGATGCGTCTATTTAGGAAGGAGTGAAGGATTCTAATTAGCTTTTCGTAGTTAACAGCTGTCCTTGATGATATTGATGCTTCTATTTAGGAAGGGGCGAAGAATTCTAATTAGGATTTAAAAGGGAAAATAATACAATCAAAACAGGTAAAATTAGGAGTTATTTATTACCAAACTCTACTACATTGAAATAACCCATTATTTTTTCCACGAATGTATACTCTTCTCATTCCGCTAACCATTACTGGCTACAAGTGTTAAGTTGTGTTAAATATTATTCTCCCATCTATGGGTTAAATAGAAAAACATGAGTTTATAAACAAAATTGTATTATGCATTAAGAATGAATTTATTTCACAACTTTATCGGCATTAAATGACCCACCGAGGTTGATATGCTGTAAAACAAACCAAACCAAACCAAACCAAAATATTATTCTATGTTACTGTCGCCATTTACCAGGATTGAACCTGCAGCCTAGAGATAACTGTCACTTAGAACTGTATTAACTCAACGCAAATTTCTATGTTTCACGGTTTGGTATGAAGTTAATGATATTCGCTTTGATGTGAAACTGTTCAACTTGAAATGATAAAAATTCTGGAATCTTTGGTTTAAAAGAGAATGGACTAATTGGCCTCTGTTAGTTAAAAATTACTCGACGCTTCTACAGCCGAACAGGTATACAACACGGAGAGATATAGAATTAGGAACACTAGAAGTTCATCACTTTAACTTTCATATGGTCGTGCACAATCATCAGACAGAAAAGTGAGAAAAGTGACTAATCAATCGTAATCATAGTGTGGTATAAGGTCAAGTGTTAAGATGAAAGTACTCGTGACACTTCCACACGGGTGAAAATAAACGTCACACACACACACACACACACACACACACACACACACACACACATGTATGCTCCCAATATATATATATATATATATATATTATATATATATATATATTGGTTTGGAGGTTGATTTTGAAGGCTATCACAATGCAGGTGTAAAGAATGAGGTAACAATGGTGTTGTGTGTTAACCTGTATTTTATTCTTGAATTTTCGAGATGAAATCTCTTTTTCAGAAGATCACTGGAACTGAAGTCGTCTTGTTATGGCATTTCTAGTTAACTAGTTAAAAATAACTAGAAATGCCATAACAAGACGACTTCAGTTCCAGTGATCTTCTGAAAAAGAGATTTTATCTCGAAAATTCGAGAATAAAATACAGGTTAACTCACAACACCATTGTTACCTTATTATTTTTTCTTTACACCTGCATTGTGATAGCCTTCAAAATCAAACTCCAAACCAATATATACACAATGCTTCAAGCAAATTATAAAACTCTCTTATATATATATATATATATATATATATATGCATTTATATGCTCCCAATTTTCATGGTAGAGCACTGTAGAGGAGACATTAATTGAAACTTCAC
Source organism: Doryteuthis pealeii (assembly GCA_023376005.1). Taxonomy (NCBI): domain Eukaryota; kingdom Metazoa; phylum Mollusca; class Cephalopoda; order Myopsida; family Loliginidae; genus Doryteuthis; species Doryteuthis pealeii. The sequence goes on from CM042147.1 coordinate 4,454,979, forward strand.
GGTTTAGCGTAAGCATTTACTCGCCTGTTGTTTACAGACTTTAGTTCTCTGGTGATTGTAAAAACATATATCCTGTAAGTATGTATCTTTTAATTGTTCACCCCAGACTGACAGTCGCTGACGACCGTAAGTGTAAGTAACTTGGTAGACGAAAATTCTGTCGGGTTTCACTCACGGTTAGAGGTAGCAGTTAAAAAAGTCGAGCCGTACTGATGAGACGTAAACGTCGAAACACGTGTCTGTGTATGACTGATATATATATATATATATATATATATATATATATATATATATATATATATATAAAGGGCTGCCAAAATCAACGAGATTATATAGACAATTTGATATCAATTCTCTTTGCAGCAATTTGTTTTGTCGTGTTCTAACAAAGATAATTCCTCTAGGTTCCATGAAATAGTCTATTATGCTTCCAGTTTAAATATTTTAGTCATTTTTTCTAATATGATTTTGCTCTGAGACAATAGGAACATACATTGAGCTCCATAAATTACGACAATGGAAAAACTACTTCGTCGTAAAGGAGATTTTTGGATATATATATATATATATATATATATATATATATTAAAATAAGTGTATTTTGGCAGCATTTTTCTTCTATACAAGTTTTGTTGAACTGTACAGACAATTCCTGTCGGACAAGTTTTTCGTTGATCCTTTCCAATTTTCGGGCCATCTTTCTGGTGTCGGGGTGTAACCGGTATAACAGTCCCCCAAAGGTTTCAAAACGAGCGCTTTCGGCAATACAATTTGCCATCCTCAGGTATGAAACGATGGTATGATTTCGTGTCTCGTTTTTAACGAGAACGAGTAGTAACAAGGAATTAGAAGTGGGAGGTAATAACTATAGGTAGTAGGAGGTTGTAGGAATGGTAGTGGTTCGAGCGAGCTTTGCAGTAGTGATTTTATGTCCGACAGGAATTGTCTGTACAGTTCAACAAAACTTGTATGTATATATATATATATATATATATATATATATATATATATATGTGTGTGTGTGTGTGTGTGTGTGTGTGTGTGTTGTGTGTGTGTGTGTGTGTGAGAGAGATGTAGGTCAGCTCATCAGGATGATGGTTGTCAACAGAACGTTTAACACAAAGACAAGAGTTCTTCAACCTTGACATAGCTATTGCAAAAATCATAGGCCACGAGAACAAAATCAAATTCGAAATCGGATTTAAAAAAAAAATCCAAACAAAAATATTCCACCCGATATATATATATATATATATATATATATATATATATACAAGTTTTGTTGAACTGTACAGACAATTCCTGTCGAACAAGTTTTTCATTGATCCGTTCCAATTTTCCGGCCATCTTTCTGGTGTCGGTGTGTAACTGGTATAACAGTCCACCAAAGGTTTCAAAACGAGCGCTTTCGGCAATACAATTTGCCATCCTCAGGTAGGAAACGATGGTATGATTTCGTGTCTCGTTTTTAACGAGAACGAGTAGTAGCAAGGATCTAGAAGTGGGAGGTAATAACCATTAGTAGTAGGAGGTTGTAGGAATGGTAGAGGACTGTTATATCAGTTACACCCCGACACCAGAAAGATGGCCCGAAAATTGGAACGGATTAATGAAACACTTGTCCGACAGGAATTGTCTGTACAGTTTAACAAAAACTTGTATAAAAGAAAAAATGCTGCCAAAATACACTTATATATATATATGGGAGAATATGTGCTTTTTAATTTTAGTCAGACCTATTTTTTTGAAAGTTAATTTATTTTTAATTAGGCGGGATTTTAACTACTTAAATGTGAGGCTAAACAAATCGAGAAAAATCAATCTCTGAATATATATTTCGACCTATTAAGTCTCGTCAGCAGAGCTATAGATACGAGGGCCGCCTAGCGTGTGACTCGAACCCTTTGTGCCGACACGGCACGCCGGCATCTTACCATCACGCCAAACAGAAATCGCAAATTTGTCTCGCTTTGTTTAGGTATTAGTAGCATACTATATTCCACTTTGGAGACTTTATCGCACGACGCAAATGTAAACAACTTTTAGCTATTTTCAGCCGACAGTATATTTGGGAGAATATGTGCTTTTTAATTTTAGTCAGACCTAATTTTTTGAAAGTTAATTCATTTTATTTTTAATTAGGCGGGATTATAAAAATAATAAAATGAATTAACTTTCAAAAAATTAGGTCTGACTAAAATTAAAAAGCACATATTCTCCCAAATATACTGTCGGCTGAAAATAGCTAAAAGTTGTTTACATATATATATATATATATATATATATATATATACATATATATATATATATATATATATATATATATATATATATATAGTCCTTGACTTAAATCACTAATTTGTCCCTTGGAGGCCGTTGTCAATCAAAGCCGACACAAATCAATACAATCTTTCGCATTTAAATTAATGCAATTTCAGTTGATTCGTTACTGTCCCGGGCAGTAAGAGAAAATTAGAATAGTTTATAGCAACACTAATTGTTTCAATTCAGCGACGTAACTTGAAAACGAAAGTCAAGGTACTGACACTGTCAGAAAAAAACCCAATAAAAACTACGTTTCGTCTCTCGCCCGGGTACTGAACAGACAGAGTGATGGTAGTGATGGGGGGGGGGGGTAAAATCGGGTGGCGGCAATCAAACTATTAAGAAGCAGTTTAGATCCAATCATTTCTAATTATGTAACAACTAATGACCTAATACTTGCATAATTGTTTATTCAGTACTACCGACTATGACTCGTGAATGACCTTAGACTCAACGGTGTATGCGGGTGTGACACAACGTCTTTTTCCGCCCTGTCGGCTGGGGCGTTAGAATGCACCGACTGCGCCTCTGCAGAGAGGTAAGAGGTAAGATCCAATGGGGCCACCTGTTGGCCGTGGTTGGCGAGCCGTGATGCTTAAGGATAGAGCCCAGGTGGATGAGCAGTTCATGACTTGCAATACTCCACTTTGGCCCTATCTTGGGCTAGACGGGCGGTCGGAGAGGCCCCGTCCGATCAATCGGCTGGTCACGTCAAGCCCTAGCACCTATATGATTTTCCCAACCCTATTGCCCTTATGGTAAGCCCCAACCCCTTTTTATCATATGGGTGCTAGAAGGCGGTTACTGAGGGTCTACATGTCCTGAGAATGACGTTAAACTATCTGATGGTGAGGTTCCAGTTTTGGAGGTTTGGGGAATGTGGAGCACCCCATTCATCACCATTGCTCCCTGGTCCACTCTGACCCGGAGTGGTAGTATCTGTTAGGGTCCCATCTATGGGTTAAATAGAAAAATGTATTTATAAAAAAATTGTATTATCCATTCAGAATTGATTTATTTCAAAACTTTATCGGCATTAAATGACCCACTGAGGTTGATATGCCGTAAAACAAAACAAAACAAACAAACAAACAAACAACGTCTTTTTTTTTTTAAATATGGGACTACCCACAAAACGAAGCTCATGGGATGGTGGGTGCAAAAATGCGTAGATTCCGTCAGCATTCTCCCTCAAGGGGACGCCTCAGGCACTGAGCAATAAACTCAGTCCTGCTCCTTTAAATCAAGGGAACAGGTGTTGCCCGGGGGATGGGCCCCATGGATCTACGCTGTTAATTACTAGTGAAGCCACTAGACCCCCGGTCTCAAACAGGTAAGTAGACTGAATGATATTAGTTGGTTATGAAGGTGGTTGGTTGGTTGGCTTTTACGGCATGTCGACTCTTGTCGGGTTATTTTATACCGAAGACATTTTTATATTATTCATCTTAATGTGTATACAATTTTTTGAAAACTTGATTTTTTAAAACTCATTTTTTCAAAACTCATTTAAAAAAAATCTATTTAGCCCATAAATGTGACCCTAACAGGTACCACCACTACAGGGCGTAGTGGACCTGGGAATAATGGTGATGAAGGGGTACTCTACACTCTCCAAAGCTACAAAAGTGAAACTTCTCCATTAGATGCAGTTTAACGTCATACCCAGGACACTAAAACTCCCAGCCTACGCCTTCTGGCATACATATGATTAAAAGCGTTTAGGTGTTGCCATAATGGCAATAGGGTCGGGACAATCATATAGGTACTAGGGATTAGCGTCACCAACCAATTGATCGGAGGGTATGACACTAAACTGCATCTGATGGTGAGGCTTCGGTTTTTGGAGCTCTGGGGAGTATAGAGAATCCCTTCATTGACATTACTCCCAGGTCCACTCTGACTCGAGTGGTAGCACCCGTTATGGTTAAATCTATGGATCAAATAGGCCTGTTCGAAAATTATTAGTATTGGATAGGAATACTTGAAATCGTAACTGTCTGCAAACAAATGATTAGACAAATACAATGTACAATGTAACATTGAAAACAATTATAATTGTAATCAAGCTTCGGCATTAAATAACACATAAGGAGTTGGTACGCCGTAAAACAAATGGACCAAATTGACCTTGTTGTGTTATCTTATTTTATAACGATTATGGTCTCCAAATGTAACTGCCGCTAAACAGACCAGTTAATTATATCTTATTTTTGAATAGTTATTTTTGTTTATAAAAAAAAACTACAACCACAGAATCCAATTTAGAGTAGTTTAATGGGTTTGATAATACCATTTTATGTCGACCAGTAGTTTCTGCGGTCTATGAACCCTGGACCATATTACCTTTGGGCACCCTTTTTTGATCTCGATTAAGAAAGGACATGTTTTTCATTTACACCGTCAATATCCCGTTGTTTGATAGGGGTTAGGGTTAGGGGTTAGGGTTAAGGTTAGAGTTAGCGGTTAGTTTTATAATTTAAAAAAGATATAAAAATCGCCTGTTAAAACAACCGGATATTGACGGTGTAAATGAAAAACATGTCTTTTCTTAATCGAGATCAAAAAGGGGTGCCTAAAGGTCATATGGTCCTGAAACATAACCGGAAAATGGTAAGGGAAAGACATACAAACCCTTTTAGTTTACGCCACTGGTCGGGACAGGCGACAACGGTAAGCACTTTCACATTTCTTTGAGGATTTTCTACTTCTTTTTAAAAGTACTCACTGTCATCCGTTATTAAATGTTATTTGTTTTTCCTTGTACAGTTTCACGGTGTTTATTAAATAAACTTAATGACATCAGTAATGAAGCGCCATGCGTCCCTTTTTTCGAAGACCAGTAGGCAGTAAAACCAAATATGAAATCTCCTTGGTCTAGCGCTAGTGAAAAGGGGATAGACTCCCTCGCTGACTGGCTGATACCGACATTAGGCCGTCCCGCCGACTTGACTTTAAAACTTTTTATTACTATATATGAGTATAGCAGTCCGTAACGTGTAAAGAATAATAACAATACTTAGCCTCAGAAATATAGACAGATGACATAATATGTTTAATTTTAGTTTAAGTAAGTAAGTAAAGTAGTCGGGGCGGCCTAATGTCGATATCAGCCATACAGCGATGGAGTCTATCCCATTTTCACTAGTGCTAGACCAAGGAGATTGTTTTAGCGTCTGAGATGAAGCGCCACACCTACCATCAGCCCCTTACTTTACCGCACATATCCCTGTGCTACTCATACGCTGAGTTAGCGAGGGCCGGTATAGAACCAGGAACCTTCCGATTGCCTAGCCGAACACTCTACCGACTGAGCTAAACCGGCCCCTTACTTTGAGCATATTCTTTTTCTTTAAAAAAAAAAAATTTTTTTTTAGTCGCATTTGAATGAATTTAATGATTCTCACATAAATCCTCAAAAGTTTATCAAAAGTAACACTGTCTAGCTGATACCGACTATAGGTCATTCCGACGACTTTCATTAAGCTTCATCATCATCATGTCGCGCTGTCAGCGCGGATATCCATGACAATCTCTCTCCATCCGTCCCTATCGCTCATCATTCTCGGGAGGTCCTCTATGCAGCATCCTGCATCCGCACAGAGCTGATCAACGTACGTTTTTGCTGGTCGGCCCACACTGGCCCGTCCATGTGCTGGCTTCCACAGGAGGACGTCGCTTATAAGTTCGTCCTTGCTTCTCCAGCAGTGTCCCGCGTGTCTTGTCTGTCTTACTCGGATTATTATGAACGGAATCCAGTGAGAATCGAACCCACAAGTTGAAATAGTCGGCGAAAAACATTTACCCCAAGTTAAAGTAATCTCTTCATCCAAATGTTACAGTCCACAGTATTTGGTCCCCGGTTTCGACCGGGGGTGGGGGGTCCGGTGGCATCGGCCCTGGACCTTACAATAATATCGTTGATCGCAGTATGGCATCCCCTCAGGAAACACCTGCCCCCTCGATTTAAAGGGACAGGGCTGGATTTATTTTCCTGAGCCTCCCACCCCTGAGGGCGAATGCCGACGGGAGCAACGCATTTTTTACACCCGCCTCCCATGAGCTTCGGTTCGTGGGTGGTCCCACATTAAAAAGGGCCTTGTGCCTAACCCGTACACGTGGGGTACGTGGTAACTATCCAGTCAATAATATTTGTATTACATTCCTGTGCGCCTCTGACGCAATTTAAAATTGCCCTAAAAAGTAAGCTAGTGTGTTTTTTTTATTTATTTTAATTAAGTATAATTTTTGGTGACATTACTCGAAGGCACCTACTAAAGGATATGCAATGTACTCATAGGTAAGAAAAGCACGGTAATAAAAAGGACACACATGCATTCATACGTGTGTCCGTGTGTGTGTGTGTGTGTGTGTGTGTGCGTGTGGGTGAGTGCTTATAAGCATGCGTTTCTTCTGATTCGGGAGAATATGTCACTGGCCACAGTACTAAAACGAATTATCCAAGTTACACGCACACACACTATTTCATTCAACAGTCTTGCACGATTGTTTTTCGTAAAATGAATGAAAGATAGAATTGTATGATCACAATCAAAACTGAAGAACATTGTTCCTTTTCTTTTCTTTTTTAAAAAAATTTCTTATTTCTTTTTTTCTTTCTTTTTTTTCCCGCAGATCTTTCTTTTTGTCTGTCTCGTAGACATTCTTATAAACAATTTGTTAAAAATGGTCATGTCAATTCTTTTTTAAAATTAGTATAAATTGGTTCAAGAATTCTGGTATTGTTGGTCTCTCTCTCTCTCTCTCTCTCTCTCTCTCTCTCTCTCTCTCTCTGTCTATCTCTATCTATGTCTATCTATCAATCGTTTTCTCTCCTCTTTCCCCAAACAGGCTTTTTTTATGTTTGTTTATATATTATAAACATTTCTTTGATTATTTTTATCCTTTCTTTTTTTCCTTAATTTCTATTTCTTTCTCTCTTTCTTGCTTTTCTTTTCTTTTCTTTATTTCTTTCTTTCTTTCTTTCTTTCTTTCTTTCTTTCTTTCCTTTCTTTCCTTTCTTTCTTCTTTCTTCTTTCTTTCTTTCTTTTCTTTCTTTTCTTCTTCTTTCTCTTTCTTTCTTTCTTTCTTCTCTTTCTTTTCTTTCTTTTCTCTCTTCTTTCTTTCTTTCTTTTTTCTTCTTTTCTTCTTTCTTTCTCTTTTCTTTTCTTTTCTTATTTCTCTCTTTCTTGCTTTTCTTTTCTTTCTTTTCTTTTCTTTTTTCTTTCTTTCTTCTCTTTCTTTCTTTTCTTTTCTTTCTTTCTTTCTTTCTTTCTTTTCTTTCTTTCTTCTCTTTCTTTTCTTTCTTTCTTTCTTTCTCTTTCTTTTCTTTCTTTTCTTTCTTTCTTTCTTTCTTTCTTCTTCTTTCTTTCTTTCTTTCTTCTTTCTTTCTTCTTTCTTCTTTCTTCTTTTCTTTTCTTTCTTCTTTCTTTCTTTTCTTTCTTTTCTTTCTTTTCTTTCTTTCTTTTCTTTCTTTCTTCTTCTTTCTTTTTCTTTCTTTTCTTTCTTCTTCTCTTTCTTTCTCTCTTTCTCTCTTTCTTTCTTTTTCTTTTTCTTTTCTTTCTTTTCTTTCTTTCTTTCTTTTTTCTCTTTTCTTTTCTTTCTTCTTTTCTTCTTTCTTTTCTTTCTTTTCTTTTTTCTTCTTTCTTTCTTTCTTTCTTTCTCTCTTTCTTTCTTTCTTTCTTTTTGGAGAAGCGCCAACACTGCCTACCAAATAAAGAACTCCATTGCAACAGTGAAGCATGGTGGTGGAAATGTTAAGATTTGGGGCTGATTTTCTGTCTGTAGACTGACATAATATTATTCTGGGAAAAATATATGAATTCTTAGAACTATCAACAAATTCTGGGTCATAATCTCCTACCATCGATTAGGGAGAGGAAACTTGGTCGAAAATGGGTTCTGCAACAAGACAATGACCCGGTAAAACCACCAAGGAATGTCTTAAAAGGAAAAGGATTCGTACTCTTGAGTGGCCTAGTCAATGTCCGGATCCCAGTTTAATAGGAATGTTGTGGTTAGACCTGAAGCTGGCGGCTCATGCCAGGTGCCCTCGGCTGGCTGTGGTTTGCAAGGAGTGGACAATAATCCCAAACAGCAGTTGAAGAGCGTGTCAAGAAGATGTTTGTTTGGAATAATTGATGCCAAAGGAGGTTCTACAAGGTCCTAACTAAAACGGTTCAAATACTTTTGTACGTGTAAAAATTTCAGTTTTGGTGGAATAAATCCATTAAAAACTGTAATTAAAATACATACGTTCTTGTTGGTGCTCATTATGTGGAAAGAGTGCTTTACAAATTGATGTTTTGGATAAATTTGTTTACTGTAACAGTGTATATATATATATATATATATATATATATATATATATTTAAAGTTTACATTTCAAATTGTTTTATTTTTTAATCCTTTAATGAATTTGATGATCTTACTTACTTAGGGTACAAACTCGCTGACATTGATTTTTTTAGTCCCACCCCTCAGGCAATATGTTTCAAAAATCTATTTTTACATCGCCCAGAGGGTGTTTTTTTAATTTTGTACTAGTATATATAATGTAAAAAAGGAGGTAATTTTAATACAAACAGTTAGCATTGTAAACAATGGACTCGACGGGTCGATTTCAAATCTTGGGTTACACAATGTTTCACATTGTCCAATGCAATTCGAAAAAGCAATAATTCTTTTCTTTTTCTTATCTCTCAGCAATGGTTAAATAGGAGAGCAGAATCTTTTGCTTTGTTTAGGCAACCAGTCTTGGAGAAGGAAAAGAGAGTTGTTCGCGGAATCTTTGGCGCCCCATTCTTTTGTTATCAGCTAATTGAAGAAATGTGACTGGTCCTCCAGAATCCTTCGCAAACAAAATAATCTGTTTATATATATATATATATATAATATATATATATATATATATATTTACCAACCCCGCCGTGCGAGCAGGATGTGGCACAAGGCCAATTTCTTAAGCGGAGTTTAACAGGTTTGAATTCAGAGTTTTCCTTCTCCTAGACTGGTTACCTAGCCATGGTTAAAGAGCCCAGTCTGCTCTGCTACTTACCGATAGCGGGAGAGAGAATTGGATTCATACCTTTCCCAAGGGTATTAGCGCCATGTGAAATGCAAACAGCTTCGTCCTGGAATTGAACTCGGGTCGACGAGTCCATTTTCTACGACTCTAACCATTAGACCACGCGCCTCCAAAATAACCTGTTTACGCAGACTAGCATTTCATATCATTAACTGAACTGTTGAGCACTGATAGGTCAACCGTGACGGAAGAGCCTTTTAAATACATGACCATTGTATTATTATAGTTAATAACCGTGTGCTTTCATTGTTATACTACTTAAAATACCTTTACGCTACATTGATACCTATATAATTTCTAGAATCCATTAATTTTATAAGTAGTGATTAGGAAAGTGAAATAGAGAGAAATGTGAGTTATCATCCAGTGCTTGATCAGTGGTGACTTTTGCTAGACTAAGCCCTGTCGGCGGGGGACTTAGATATTTCAAGTATCCCCTGCAGAGGGGTGAGACGTCCCCTGCAAAGAAGGATGTCCTAGGCATGACACTAAACTGCATCTTATGATGAGACTCTAATTCTGGATACCTCGGGAATGTGGGATACTCCTTCATTGCCATTATTTCAAGGTCCAACCTGCCCCAGTGTGGTATTACATGTTCGAGTCCCATCTATGGGTCGAATAAGATCTGTTTGAAAACAATTATTATTGGTTTGGTTTGGTTTGTTTTGTTTTACGGCATATCAACCTCGGTTGGTCATTTAATGCCGACAAATAAATTCATTCTTAATGCAATTTTGTTTATCAACTCATGTTTTTCTATTTAACTCATAGATGGGACTCTAACAGGTACTACCACTCCGGGTCAGAGTGGACCAGGGAGCAATGGTGATGAATGGTGCTCCACATTCCCCAAACCTCCAAAACTGGAACCTCACCATCAGATAGAGTTTAACGTCATTCCCAGGACATTAGACCCTCAGTCACCGCCTTCTAGCACCCATATGATAAAAAGGGGTTGGGGGTTGTCATAAGGGCAATAGGTTGGGACATATAGGTGCTAGGGTTGACGTGAAGATAGGGCCAAAATGGAATATTGCAAGTCATGGACTGCGCATCCACATGCGTTTCATCCTTAAGCATCACGGGTCGCCACCCACGGCCAACAGGTGGCCCCATTGGAGGAGTTTTACCCCTCTGCACCTTTTATTCTAAAGGTAAGTAATTATGGAAATTTTCGTGAAAATCGGACCATTAATTTATTTTTCATAGAATTAAAAAAAAAAACCTTTAGTTATAACTTGTTTTTGGCTACGTTAAATTTCAATTGATTTAACGGTGCAAAAATGTAAACATTGTTTTTCGTTTATAATTTTCATTATTTTTGTAAGCCGAAATTTTTTAAAAAATCATTAGGAGTTTGTTTAATGCTTCTTCTTTCGAATGAATAAAAACAATTCAAGATAATATTAACCTTTATGCAAGTTTTATTATGTTAAATATAGTGGGGGGTAAATTTCACGGGGAAAATTGGTGGTACCCACGGAAAACTTCAATATAGACAACATTTACGCTTGTGAAAAAAAGTATGATATTGAGGAGTCTATAGGCATTCATTTAGCCGCTTTTTTTTCCCACCATCAAAATTAGTCACGAAATAAAATAAAAACTAGAGCCATATTGACCTTTGGGCCCGTAGCCTATTAACGACCCATCCCTGTCTTGGGTCAGATAACTACGGTGTAATTTTACAGAAATTGGTAACAGTTGTTTTTCAGAAGAAATTAGAATGAATATGAAAGGGGAGGGCAGCCTATTTATAGGTGTTGTTTAACTACCTCAACCCCCCCCTCAAACTTCGATCAGGAGATTATAAATGTTGTCCCTTCTCGTTCACGAGTTCTTAATACTCAAATGCCGTCAGTGACTTCCACGACCGGACCGAACCAGCCACTCCCCGGTAAGTCACCAGTCCACCCCCTTTTTTCACAATTAAAGCCTCAAAAGAGATTTCGTGTTGAGAGATTAACTGTACCCAAATCGTTTGATCAGAATGACACATGCGCAGTCAGGTCTGATCAGAATGACACATGCGCAGTCAGGTCTGATCAG
>CM042147.1:4471887-4501727 GCA_023376005.1 Doryteuthis pealeii
TCTGGACTGTTCTTTGAGCCATTTCTTCACTACAGATTTCACTTCCTCGTCACTGGAATAATGTTTGCCTCTCAAACCGAAGAGATGATATTATGAGGCTATTGTCCTAAACAAAATGGCATTACTTTTTACGTTAATATATATATATATATATATATATATGTATAAAAGTTGGCGGACTGTCCTATAGTCGGTATCTACCGGATAGTGAGGAAGTCTATCACCTTTTCGCCAGCGTTAGACCAACGACGCTTTTTTGCTGAGGTGGAGCGCCACGCCTACCATTAACTCCCCACTTTACCTCACATATCAGGTTACACAAACTGTGCTACTCGTACGCTGAGTTGGCGGGGACCGTTATCGAACTCATAACCTTGCGATTCCCAGGCGAGTGCTCTACCGACTGAGCTAAACCGGACCATTATATATATATGTATATACATATGTGTGTGTGTGTGTATGTGTGGTTGTGTGATCATTTACCCAACCCCTCCGTTACTGGCAGGATGTGATGCAAGGTATTTTTTTTTTGTAAGTGGAGTAAAGCTGGTTTGAATTCAGAGTTTGCCTGCTCCTAGACTCATTGCTTCATCATCATTATCATGTCGCGCTATTAGCACGCATATCCATGGCAATCTCTCTCCAGCCGTTCCTATCCCTCATTGTTTTCGGGAGGTCCTCTACGCATCGTCCAGTATCCGCACAGAGCTGGTCAGCCCACACTGGCGTGCCCATGTGCTGGCTTCTACAGGAGGACGTCACTTATGATTTCATCCTTGCTTCTCCAGCAGTGTCCCGCGTGTCTTGTCCGTCTGACTCGGATGGTTTGGGTGATATGGGGCCGGTGGCCATACAGCTGTTTTCTCATGGGGTGTTGTTTCCACGATTTAAGACTGCACGCAGCATTCTTGTGCAGCTCCCATCTAGTTTATTCTCTAGGCGCTTCGTTAGGCTCCTAGTGGTGCAGCTGTACAGTAGTATTGACACGACAATGGATTGGAAGAATTGTCTCTTTAACTTGTCTGTCAGTTTGGATTTCCATATGACTGATAATTCATTTATCCAACATCTTATTATAATGGAGATTGTGTGTTTTTCTGTCTGTAACCGAAACTATATTACTAATCGAGTCACAATTAACATAGTTATTTACATCACATTCTTTTTCAAGATTTTATTTATATTTAAACCTCAGTTATTAATAAAATTGCTTCACCTTTTTATTAGTGTTGTCCATATCTACATACTAATAACATGCTATTGTATTTATATATACAAAAAATAGCGGTTTGCAGTGTGAACGGGAAGGCTAATTTGCATATTGATATTAAAAATGTGATTTTATTAAATATGTGCTTAGTATTATTGATTTCTAACTGTTTGGTTTTATTTTAATGAATATAAGCAAAAATCTCTTCAATGAATATTAAATGAAATCCATTAACAAGAAAAAATAAGTGTAATTTTATTCTTTATTTCCTAATTTAACTAAATAGTTTAATAAGTAAAATTCAGCAATGAAAGACGGCAGTGATGGAAGAGTAAGTTTAATTTCTATTATACCCCCACTCTGTTTCAAATCTTTTTATCTGCATTCTTATTAGACTTTCTAATTTAATACGATATTTCATTACATTAAAACTTAAATACTTGCACCCGGAGGGTGCATATATTTGCTAGTAAGTATAATGTCTGAAGGAGGATTTCACTACCAACTTATGATCAAAGATATCTGTATTTCCTCCAAATGTCGGCCTACTGATGCCGGTGGGAACAGGTTGGCGGTGGGGTCCCTAAGATGCGAAGTGGATCCGGTGAAGGGTGACTACTGAGATGTATTTGAAAGAGAAACTAAGAAACAGTAAGAGAGTGAGAATGAAAGAGTTAATGTGGGACAAATGGAGAGAGAAAGAGAGATGATTAAGAGATAAAAAAAATTAGATTTACAAACGTAGATGGAAAAACATGAGAGAGAGAGAGAGAGAAAGAGAGAGAGAGAGAGAGAGAGAATGCAAGGTAGTAAAAAGGGAAGAAGAAGAAGAGAAGAGAAGAAAGAGAGAGAGAGAAAGCAAGAGTAAAAGAAGAGAGAAGAAGAAGGGGAGAGAGAGAGAGAGGGGGGAAGAGAGAGAGAGAGAAAGAGAGAGAGAAAGAGAGGGAGCATTAATATCGCTTTCTGTGCTTAACAACGGCTAAAGAACATAATCTGCCCTAATATTTACCCATAAGTAAGTAAAGTCGACGGGGCGGCCAAAAGTCGGTATCAGCCAGTCAGCAAGGGAGTCTGTCCCCTTTTCAATAACGCTAGACCAAGAATATTGTTTTTTAGCATCTGAGGTGGAGCGCCACACCTACCATCAGCTCCTCACTTTACCGCACAGATCCTTGTGCTACTCATACGCTGGGTTGGTCGAGGACCGGTATCGAACTAGGAACCTTGTGGTTTCTCGCCGAGGGAAAGAACAGACGATTCATGCCTCCTTAAACAATTCCAATATCACGAAGGGAAACACAAACAACCTTGTCCAGGATTCAAGCTCGGGTAGTGTGTGTGTGTGTGTGTGTCCATGCGCATGCGTGTTGCAATTGGTTGATGAGCAGGCTCGGAGCGGGAACATCATATACTGTAGCAAATTATTGAGGCGCGTGGTGTAATGGTTAGAGTCGTAGGAAATGGACTCGTCGACCAGAGTTCAAATCCTGGAAGAGGTTGTTTGCATTTCACATATCGATAATATCCGTGGGAAAGGTATGAAACCAACTACTCTCCTTCCAGCTATGGGTAAATAGTAGGGCAGACTGGGCTCTTCAACCTTGTTATGGCAACCAGTCTAGGAACAGGAAAAATCTGGATTCAAACCCGATAAACTCGACCTAAATATTGACCTTGTGTCACATCCTGCTCGTGTGGAGGGGTTGGTGAGAGACTCATTGTAACTTGTTTTTTGTTTTTTGTTTTTTTTGTTTTTCAGATGTCATAGACTGAAGAGACCCATTTCCTTTGTTGCGGGTGGGGGTTGTTAAGTACATCTGCGATTATCTAACGTTTATCACCGTGTGAATCAAAGTTTTCATTTTTATGAAGCTAAAGTCTTCGTCAACAAGTAGGCTGGGTAGGTGCGGGAGTGCGCAGGTTTATTAAAACAAACAATCCAGAAATATATATATTTAAAAAAAAAGCCGACATGATACGAATCATCTATTGTAGTCGGCATAAAACACAAGACAGATAAAAATCCGGTTTAGGTCATTCGGTACAGAATCCGCTCGATTCGAACCCTCCAATAACTCAGCGCATGGGTAGCGAAGCTTGGATCTGTGCGCTAAAGGGGGCAGCTGATGGTAGGAGTGGCGCTCCACATCAGACACAATACAATTTTCCTGATCTAGCGCTAGTGAAAAGGGGATAGACTCCATCTCTGTCCGACTGATACCGACAATAGGTTTGGTTTGTTTTGTTTTACGGCATATCAACCTCAGTGGGTCATTTAATGCCGATAAAGTTTTGAAATAAATCAATTCTTAATGGATAATACAATTTTCTTATAAATACATTTTTCTATTTAACCCATAGATGGGACCCTAACAGGTACTACCACTCCGGGTCAGAGTGGACCAGGGAGCAATGGTGATGAAGGGGTGCTCCACATTCCCCAAACCTCCAAATCTGGAACCTCACCATCAGATAGAGTTTAACGTAATTCCCAGGACATGTAGACCCGCAGCCACCGCCTTCTAGCACCCATATGATAAAAAGGGGTTGGGGCTTGCCATAAGGGCAATAGGGTTGGGAAAATTATATAGGTGCTAGGGCTTGACGTGACCAGCCGATTGATCGGAGGGGGCCTCTCCGACCGCCCGTCTTGCCAAGATAGGACCAAAGTCGTGTATTGCAAGTCATGAACTGCTCATCCACCTGGGCTCTATCCTTAAGCATCACGGGTCGCCACCCACGGCCAACAGGTGGCCCCATTGGGGGAGTCTTACCCCTCTGCAGAGGTGCAGTCGGTACATTCTAACGCCCCAGCGACAGGGCGGCCGACAATAGGCCACTTTGCTGACTTTACTAGTTTTGACTACTATAAGCAATTGGAATGACGATAATGTGTCTCCGTGGAAGAAGCCTCTTTGGATGTTTTTCCTCTACTAAATGCAGTGATATGCCGCATAAACAAATACATTAACAAATTCCTCTGTTAAATATTTAATTAAGATAGTTTCGGATGAATAGAAGCATTTCTCCTGTCAGAGACACACCCTCCCTTATAATGTGTTGCTTCGTGTCTAACTTGGTTGTGGTGCTCATGAAACGGTTGGTTGGTTGGTTGGTTGGTTGCTTGCTTAGATTTTACGGCATGTCAACCCTTGGGTTATTTTATGCCGAAGACGTTTTGCTATTGTTCATTCTTGATTGGTATTCAAAATTCTAAACTCATTTTTAAAACATTGGCAAATAAGGAATGGAATCCCTACACGAGACAATGTTTAGTTGGTTGGTTGGATTTTACGGCATGTCAACCCTTGGGTTATTTTATGCCGAAGACGTTTTGCTATTGTTCATTCTTGATTGGTATTCAAAATTCTAAACTCATTTTTTAAAACATTGGCAAATAAGGAATGGAATCCCTACACGAGACAATGTTTAGTTGGTTGGTTGGATTTTACGGCATGTCAACCCATGGGTTATTTTATGCCGAAGACGTTTTGCTATTGTGGGGGTGTTTATTTACTAAGCTAACCTTAGATATGTCACAAAGCCAGAAGTTTGGTGCGCATAGTGAGAATCGAACTGACGAGTAATAGTCTCGCAGCCGAGCTCGCTAACCATTATCAGTGACAAGATGTCGAGATGTTTACGAATTACTGATGCTGAAATTGAGAATTAACGATGTGGATCTTTTTCGACAGTCTGCTTATGATAATTTTGACCGACTCTTTTTAGAAAGAATTCTGTCTCTGTCTGTTAGTCTGTCTGTTTATATATATATATATATATATATATATATATATTACGGATTTTTGCCAATCCACGAAGCAAATAAATTTACTTCCGGGTTGATAAAATCGAGTTAAAAAGTGCTCAATAAAAAGAGCTAAATATACGTTTTTTTTTAAAAAGCGAATGTTATAAAACTCCAACTGCGGTTTCTTGCCGGAGCAATTCTTTGTAATAAATCTAATACTAGATTATTTCCTGAAGAATTGCTCCGGCAAGAAACTGGAGTTGGAATTTTATAACATTCGCTAAAAAAAAAGTATATATATATATATATATATATATATATATATATATATATATATATGTGTGTGTGTGTGTGTGCTGGAGAGCCACCATCTACCTGTCTGTGGAAGAATTTGAGTCCAACCGAATTAAACACCAAAAATTGAAATGGGCTATTAGAAAAGGCAAATTTCAGCCCAGCAACATTTAAAGTGGAGAAGTTCCAACATGTAGTTCATGTGGAAGAGTATGTCTCTCCAGGGCTGGCCTGGTGAGTCATCTGAGAAAACACAAGGATAGAGTGCCAAATGCTACTGGCACCTAACTATGATGAAGAAAATAAAAAAAACCAAAAAACAAAACAAAACAAAAAACAGGAAATGGTCTTACTCGAACACGAGTTGACAGTCATTATATATATATATATATAATAAAATTCGAAGGCAATACAATGCGTAAAAAATAAAGACAAAAAGATGTTAATATGTCTAATCGATTTCAAAGCGAAGCTTTATCGTCAGAGACTTATTTCAGAAATGACGTGCTTATGTTTTTTTTTTATTTGTGTGGTTATAATTTCTCTTCTTATTTCCTTTTCCTCTCCTTTTTTTCCTCTCTTTCTTCTTCTCCTCCTTTATGAATGGGCGAATAACTGTAATTTCTTATTTTCTCTCTTTCTTTTTTTTTTCTTAAAAGTTTGTTGAGAACAAGGCTGACATCCGGTAACTTTTAAGAAAAAAAAAAAAAGAAAGAGAGAAATAAGAAATTACAGTTATTCGCCCATTCATAAAGGAGGAGAAGAAGAAAGAGAGGAAAAAAAGGAGAGGAAAAGGAAATAAGAAGAGAAATTATAACCACACAAATAAAAAAAAACATAAGCACGTCATTTCTGAAATAAATCTCTGATGATAAAGCTTCGCTTTGAAATCGATTAGACATATAAACATCTTTTTGTCTTTATTTTTTACGCATTGTATTGCCTTCGAATTTTATTATTTTATAACATACTTAACAATGCTTCAAGCAAATTACCAATTACTTATATATATATATATATATATATATATATATATATATATATATATATATATATCTTATCTCTGTCTGTCTGTCAGTTTCTGACTCCCTCTATCAGTCTTTTTGTGTCTGTTCATCTGTCTCTGTCTGTCTGTCTGTTTCCCTCTTTCTCTCTCTTAGCTCAGTCGCTAGAGCGTTCGGTTAGAAACCGCAAGGTTCTTAGTTCGATACCGGCCCTCGCCAACTCAGCGTATGAGTAGCACAGGGATCTGTGCGGTAAAGAAAGGAGCTGATGGTAGGTGTGGCGCTCCGTCGCAGACGCAAAAACAATCTCCTTGGTCTAGCGCTAGTGAAAAGGGGATAGACTCCCTCGCTGATTGGCTGATACCGACTTTAGGTCGCCTCGACGACTTTACTTACTTTATATATATATCTTTCCTTCTCTCTCTCTCTGTCCCTGTCACTGACTGTCGCAGTTTGTCTGTCTATCTATCTATCTATCTATCTATCCATATATATATATATATATATATATATATATATATATATATATATATATTATAGAGAGAGAGAGAGAGAGAGAAAGCGAGAGAGAAATAGAAACAAAGGAATATGCCAGTATCCATTGATTTCTTTTATCATTGCAAAAATATAAGATTGTACTCGTATAAATCAATGCACACACACACACACACACACACACACACACACACACACATACATTTGCCCTCATATATACATAATGAAATAATAATAACACACACACACGTATATATATATATATATATATAATATATATATATATATATATATACTTTGGTCTGGTACCAAGTTTCTTGGTACAAGGTGATTCTAGGCTGGTCCTAATTCTCTATCAGTTGTTTGTTGTAGAGTTCAGGTTCCGTATGAGAGCTCAATGTGTAATTATTGTAAACAGAGCAAAGATATTTGTGAATAAAAAGGCCTTAAATACCATGGGTATCGTGGTTATGGACCATTTCTACGAGTGGAAATGGTCCATAACCACGATACCCATGGTATTTAAAGCCTTTTTATTCACACACACACACACACACACACACACACACTCACACACACACACACACACACACACACACATATATATATATATATATATATATATATATATATATATATATATATATATATATTCAGACATCATAGATTTTTATAGATTTTTTCTCAATAAAAATGTATGTCAGTTGAATATATATATATATAAACATATATATATATTATATATACTAGCAAATATATGCACCCTCCGGGTGCAAGTATTGAAGTTTTAATATAATAAAATATCATATTAAATTAGAAAGGCTAATGAAACTGAATAAGAATGCAAATAAAAGAATTGGAACAGAGGGGGTATGATTGAAAAATAGAACAACTTTGAAAGTAACTCTTCCATCATTTTCCATTACTCCCCTCTTTCATTGGTAAGTTTTCCTAATTTAACTATTTAGTTAAAATAGGAAGTAAAGAATAATATTAGTTATTTCTTCTTGTTAATGGACTTCTTTTAAGATTTATCCCCGAGATTTTTGCTCATATTCAAAAAGATAAAACCAAACAATTAGAAATCTATAATACTAAGCATATATTTATTAAAATAAAATTTTTAAGATCAATATGCAAATCAGCCTTCCCATTCACACTGTAATCCGCTATTTTGTTGTATATATAAATAAAATTGCATGTTCTGTGTATGTAGATATGGTCAACAGTCTTAATGATGTAAAACAATTTTATCAATAATTGAGGTTTAAATAAGAATAAAATCACGGAGACTGCGACGTAAATAACTAAGGGAATTGTGACTTAAGTAGTAATATAGTTTCGGTTACAGACAGACAAACACACAATCTCCATTATAATAAGAAGATGTATACAAATACTCACACATATACACACACACTTATATATATATATATATATATATGTATATCTCTTATTATAATAGTTTTTCTGTCTGTAACCGAAACTATATCACTACTCAAGTCACAATTCCCTTAGTTATTTACATCACATTCTCCATGATTTTATTTTTATCTACAGTTCTATTATTAATAAAATTGTTTTTTATCATTAAGACTGTTGACCATATCTACATTCTAACAACATACAATTATATTTATATATACAACAAAATAGCGGTTTACAGTGTGAATGGAAAGGCTAATTTTCATATTGATCTTTAAAAGTTGATTTTAATAAATATGTGCTTAGTATTATTGATTTCTAATTGTTTGGTTTTATCTTAATGAATATGAGCAAAAATCTCGGGGATAAATCTTAAATGAAATCGATTTGTTACTTCCTATTTTAACTAAATAGTTAAATTAGGAAAATTTACCAATGAAAGACGGGAGTAATGGAAGATGATGGAAGAGTTAGTTTCAAAGTTGTTCTATTTTTCAATCATACCCCCTCTGTTCCAAATCTTTCTATCTGCATTCTTATTCAGTTTCATTAGCCTTTCTAATTTAATATGATATTTTATTATATTAAAACTTAAATACTTGCACCCGGAGGCTGCATATATTTGCTAGTATATATATATATATATATATATATATATATATATATATATAGGTATGTGTGTGTATATATATGTGTGTGTATTATTGTTACATTATATAATTGTATTATTATTCTTTGTTCTTTTTGAAAAGACACGAGATAGAAATAGAAGTAATAGAAAGACGATCTTTTTTTTTCTATCTTTTTTCCACTGTTGATCTGATAATTTCCATAGCGTCGCATCTAACATTTCGCATAGACAACCCCCCCCCCCCCAACATTGATTAAATTATCCATGCCAAGCACATGTCCCAAAAAACGTGGCTGATATATTATTGGGTCCAGCAGGAAAGGTCATTGAGACGTATTTTGCTTATATCATTCACGTCATCACCCGCATTGGCCAATAAATTTGCGGATACATGAGATTTTTTTATCTCATGGAAAACTATCCTTTTGCCTTTAATGCTTGTCGATCTAATCGGTATTGTTAACTCAACCATGAGTGACCTGCGATAGAATAATAACGTATCAAGTGTAGACATGCGTTTCTGATTAACTTACATAATATCCAATGCATCTATATCTAGGACGTCTACAGGATCTATCTATCTATCTATCTATCTATCTGAGGAAGTCACCGTAGCGTAGTGGTTAACGTGCTGGGCAGCGATATCGTAATAAGCAGGTTTGAACTCCAGTTGTACTATCTATCTATCTATCTATCTATCTATCTATCTGAGGAAGTCACTGTAGCGTAGTGGTTAATGTGCTGGGCAGCGATATCGTAATAAGCAGGTTCAAAACTCCAGTTGTACTATCTATCTATCTATCTATCTATCTATCTATCTATCAGAAGAAGAAGAAGAAGAAGAAGAAGAAGAAGAAGAAGAAGAAGAAGTCACCGTAGCGTAGTGGTTAACGTGCTGGGCAGCGACATCGTAATAAGCAGGGTCGAACTCCTGTTGTACTATTACGTTCACTTTAAAGGCATGAACACCCTCATCCGTCAGCTATGGGTTAAATAGTACCACTAGTGTTCTTCTGTAAGGAGAGTTTTGACATTAAATAACCGATGAAGGTTGATATGCCATTAAAAAAAAAAAGAAATAAGATATTCTAAGCCTCACCGACAGGAGGAAAACGGGGATTAGAAACTCCTGCACTTCGTCCGAATTTGAACCCCAGCTATAAATAAAAAAAGTACCACTACTGTTCTTCTACGAGGGTGGCTTTGGCATTGAATATCCCATAAGCCTTGGTATACCATTAAAAAAAGAAACTAAATCTATCTATCTATCTATCTACCTGTTCTGTCGGTAGGGCGTAGAATACGCTGGCTGTATCTCTTGCACAGAGGTAAGATCTCCCCTCCCCCCGCAAAAAACAACAAGTGTCCTGCATATGACACTAAAATGCATCTGATGGTGAGACTTCAGTTCTGAAGATCTGTGGAGTATGGAGTACCCCTTCATTGCTATTAGTCCAAAGTCTACTCTGACTTGAAGTCGTAATACTTGTTCTAACACATCTAATAGATTTGTTTAAAATTATTCGTATTCGATAAGATCACAAGCACCCCACCCCCCAAAAAAAGTCTTAAGAAAAAAAAAAAAAAAAAAAAAACTACACAAACATGTAAATATGAACGTACAATGAACGCGATTCCATAACCTCTACACATAAAATAACTCTAGGCTGGTTGATATGCCGTTAAAATTAATCATGTGAAGCTATAGATGTCTACAAAGGATTGTTATAAACCCTATAGTTGCTTGCAAAATAAAAAAAAAGACTAACTTCTGTTTTAAATAACCCGACAAGTGTTGATATGCCCTAAAACCAACCAACCAACCAACCAACCATCTCCTGATGACGTCAAGCCCTAGCACCTATATGATTTTCCCAACCCTATTGCCCTTATGGCAAGCCACAACCTCTTTTTATCATATGGGTGCTAGAAGGCGGTGGCTACGGGTCTACAAGTCCTGGGAATGACGTTAAACTCTATCTGATGGTGAGGTTCCAGTTTTGGAGGTTTGGGGAATGTGGAGCACGCCTTCATCACCATTGCTCCCTGGTCCACTCTGACCCGGAGTGGTAGTACCTGTTAGGGTCCCATCTATCGGTTAAATAGAAAAATGTATTTATAAAAAATTGTATTATCCAAGAATTGATTTATTTCAAAACTTTATCGGCATTAAATGACCCACTGAGGTTGATATGCTGTAAAACAAAACAAAAAACATCTCCTGATGAGACTGCATGATCGGTAATATTGCCCATTGTCTTAACAAATGGTGACCCTTAAATTTTAATTATCTAAAACAAAAACAGTTATGGTCCCTAAATTTTCAGTGTCATTATTGAAGGAGTTCAATTGTATGTGAAACTCTTTGAACCTGTGTAATTCATGTCCTTGTGCCTTACGCTACACACTTATGAATCAATCTTTATGAATGCAGCCATTTCGGCTGTGACTGTAGAATATACCGATTGCATCTCTGCAGATGGGGTCACCTATTGGCCGAGGGTGGCGACCCGTGATGCTTAAGGATGGTTGCTGAGCAGTCTATAACATGCACCACCACACTTTGGCCCTTACTTAGGCTATACTGGCGATTGAAAAGGACACCTCCGATCAATCGGCTGCTCACACCAATCCTCAGCTCCTATATGATTGTCCCGACCGTATTGCTATTATGAACCCCCAACCCTTTTTATCATATACGTGCTAGAAGGCGGTAGCAGAGGGTTAGTGTCCTGGAGATGACTAAACTGCATCTAGATATGAGGTCCCAATCCTGTAGCTCTGGAGAGTGTGGAGTACCCCTTTATTAGCATTACTCTGACTCAGAGTGGTAGTACCTGTTAGGGTCCCACCTATGGGTCAAATAGAGGTTTGGGTCCTTAGTGTTCTAGATATGACATTAAACTGCATCTAGTGATGAGGTCCCAATCCTGTAGCTCTGGAGAGTGTGGAGTACCCCTTTATTGGCATTACTCCCAGGTCCACTCTGATCTGGAGTGGTAGTACCTGTTAGGGTGACATTTATCGGTTAAATAGACAAAAAAATGAGTTTAAAAAATTGAATACCCAACAAGAACGGACAAAATATAAACGTCTTCGGTATAAAATAGCCAAAGGGTTGGCTATTTTCACCTACGAATGAAGTCCCTTGTTGAAGCACCGAAAACCCATCGTTGTGGTATACAAATAAAATAAAATTACCGAAAAAAGTTTTGATTATTTATTTGTAATTGATTGTCGAAAAAAATAAAATGAAAATACCGAAAAAAAAAATATATTTTTTAGTGGATTGAGTGCGTTTTTATCGACAAATTATTTTTTTAGTGGTTTGAAGGCATTTTAAATAAGCCATATTTTTTTATCGACAAGTAAATGTAAATATTTAGCCCACCCCCTTAAAACATTTAAAAGATGGGGAGGGTTAAGATATTTACATTTACTGAAGTACTTTTAAAAAGTCTGGAAACAAATTCGCATTAACTTTTCGGAAAAAACGCTTTAAGCGCTGGTTGTTTTTTTTTGTTTTTTTTCTAGCTAGGGACTTTATTCGTAGATGGGGTTGTTTTTTTTTTTAGCTATCACCGCCTAGCGTTATTTAAGGCAGGAGGCCGGGACGCAATTCTGCGAATAGCACCAGAAATTTTCTTTGGGTTCATTGGATTCTCTCTGTTTTGTTGAGTTATATCTTTGATATTGTTACGGGCCTCTTTGAGCTCAAAAGTATTTTTTTTTATCAAGGTGAATAACCTTGTAGATATTTTGCGTTCATCCAAGACACCAGGTGTTTTTTTTTATTGGCAAACAGGAACTGTTTGACATATCACTTGATCGCTGTTATCAGGATCTTCTAACTTCTTACGACGAAGTAAGTGCGTGAAACTGTGCAGCTGCAAAGATAGCCTCATTGTTGCTCACTCAATGAACAGTGAAAAGTGAATAAAAATAATGTATTCACACACAAACACACACACTCACAGAGAGAGAGAGAGAGAGAGAGAGAGAGAGAGAGAGAGAGAGAGAGAGAGAGAGATAATAATATTCTATATATTGATACTCTCGTTTCTTAATCGTACAACCGAATTCTTGGTAATCTTGAACTTTAAGTGACTACATTCCTATCATAAAATTGTACTTGAGCATTAATTGTTATTAAAAAGACATTTTATGATATTTTGGAGTTAAAAACATGCATTAAAATGGATTTGAAAAGCGTCGTGTTTTCTCAGTGAAAATTACGTTGAATCCAAGATGGCTGCCATTGTTTACAAGCTGCTTCTCGGAAAAAGAAGAATGGGACTTAACTCTCATTGCTTTCAGAGTTAAGTCCTTTTAAGACTTGAATGAGAGTTAAGTAATTCAAAGTAGTTCAACGTAATTTTCACGGAAAACGATAGGAATTTAGTCACTTAAAGTTCAAGATTACTGAATTCTTATTATGAGAGCAGTCTCTTCTGCTAAGTAAAGGACAATTCCACTTTGGCCCTATCTTGGGATAGACGGGCAGTCGGACAGGCCCCCTCCGATCAATTGGCTGGTCAAGTCAAGCCCTAGCACCTATATGATTTTCCCAACCCTATTGCCCCTATGACAAGCCCCAACCCCTTTTTATCATATGGGTGCTAGAAGGCGGTGACTGAGGGTCTACATGTCCTGGGAATGACGTTAAACTCTATTTGATGGTGAGGTTCCAGTTCTGGAGGTTTGGGGAATGTGGAGCACCCCTTCATCACCATTGCTCCCTGGTCTACTCTGACCCGGAGTGGTAGTACCTGTTAGGGTCCCATCTATGAGTTAATAGAAAAACATGGGTTAATAAAAAAATTGTATTATCCATTAAGAATTGATTTATTTCAAAACTTTATCGGCATTAAATAACCCACTGAGGTTGATATGCCGTAAAACCAAACAAACCAAACAAACCAAACTCATTTTGATAGTACTCTCCAAAGGAGATGGGCTGTTCCGCAAAGTGCAATCTTTTGTATTTCATATTGGCAGAGATTGCCAGGTATCTCGTTAATGTATTTATTTGACCCTATCTTGACCTTACTCAGTGCTCCTATTATTACTGGCACGGTGTTAGTTTTAAGCTGCCATATTTTTTTTCAATTTCTATTTCGAGGTTTTTGTATTTACTTAATTTATTATACTCTTTGACTAAAATGTGAATATCTATTGGCACTGACATTGGTAATTCCATGTTAAATCATCCAGGTAAAAGTAAAATTGTCACTCATGCTATGGAAAAACCAGAAAAATCATCAATAACTTAAAATTGGTTGACTTTAAGACTTTTTGGACCATATTACCTTTAGGAACCCCTTTTTGATCTCGATTAAGAAAGGACATGTTTTTCATTTACACCATCAATATCCGGTTGTTTGTTAGGGGTTAGGGTTAGGGTTTAGGGTTAGGGTTAGGGTTTAGGGTTAGGGGTTAGTTTTATAATTAAAAACAAAATCTAAAAATCATCTGTTAAAACAACTGGATATTGACGGTGTAAATGAAAAACATGTCCTTTCTTAATCGAGATCAAAAAGGGGTGCCTAAAGATCACTTTTTAATAGCATTTTTTGATTCCTTGGACAAAAATTCCTTTATAAACCAGGAGTAGGGAAGCTTTAGGAGTAGGGAAGCTATAGAACTCATTTTACAGACATAAAGTGCCACCATTTTTCAATTTCTATTTCCAGGTCTTTGTAATTATTTATTTTATTATTCTCTTTGATTGATAATTTATTATTTGTTGGCATTGACATATCGATTAAAAATCATATTTTTTCTTTTATATTTCTTAACCAGTAAATCTGATCTATTGTCTTTTGTTTTTCCATCAGTTTGGATAGCAAAGTCCCAGACAATAGAAGCTTCTTTGGCTTCTGTTATTGGTTCCAGTTGGTGTTTATACCATTTATCAGATTTCAGTATTCCATCATATTTCCCAATGAATATAATATCCTATTTCATCATGCTTTTCTTTATATCATTATAATTAGTTTTTCACACCAGCGTTAACTGGTGGTCTTTCACTGGAGTCTGAGTGACAACAAGTCTCCTCAGGTCTCCAGGACTCTTCTGAGTATTCTAGCTGATTTCAGCAACGCTGTTGTCGGAATAGTCTCAACTCTTCCTCTAATTTCCAGTTCCTCTAGTCTTTTTGACTAAGCTTTTGGGGACCGTTCCAAATACCCCAACTACTATTGGTCTCACTTTCAACCTCATACTCCACAGGGTTTTTTTTCAATTCTCTAGCAAGGTCTAGGCATTTGTCTATCTTTTCGTTTTCTTTCAACTTCACCCTGTGATCTGTTAGAATTGCAAAATCTGCCAGTTAACAAGTTCTCTTATTTTTGTTAATCAATACTAGGTTAGATATTTATTATTATTAGTTTTTCATACAAGCGTTAGCTGGTAGTCTTTCACTGGAGTTTGGGTGACAACAACTCTCTTCAGGTCTCCAGGACTCTCTTGAGTATTTCAACTGATTTCAACAATTCTGTTGTCCGGATTGCGAACTTTTCACACCATCATTTGCTCGTTGTCTTTCACTGGAGTCTGAGTTATAGCAAGTCTCCTCAGGTTTCCAGGACTCTTCTAGTGTGACTTGCTTACTATGATGTTGCAGTCATTAGCCACTACGCCACAAAAGAAGTAATTTACAGCAGGTATGAAGTCATCATATGAACTTTTCAGCCTATGAATTTTTCAGCCTCTTGTATAACAATTACATCAATAATTGGTGTTGTAGTGTCTGGATCCCATTGGTCAAAAAAGTCATCAACAGCAAATATGAATTATATGAACTTTTCAGCCAACTCTCGTATACAAAGATTATATTCTTTAATAATAAAATCTCTACGAAGAATTTTATCTCAACAAGAAGATTTTTTTCTAAAATTGCATCTATATATCTATTAAAAAAAAAACAACAAACTGTTAGATACAATGAGAGCTTATAGAATCACACATAGTCATCATAAGTTATATATATATATAATGATATTAAATATAATATATATATATATATATATATATATATATATATATATATATAATGATATTAAATATAAATTAATGATATATATAATGATATTAAAATCGTTATTCGTTTTTAATGTTACACACTAATCTTATTATAATGAAGATTAGGTCTATGTTTGTAACCAAAACTACGTCATCACCGACGTTCCAATTCCCATAGTTATTTACGTTATATTTTCAATGATTATTAAATTATCCTTATTTAATCTTAATTAGCATCTTATTTATTAATGACGTCTTTATCAAAATCTAGTTGTTAGATTTGCCTAAAAAATTAAAATAAGTATTATCTTTTTATATGCATTCTTATTTAGTTCTGTTAATCTTTCTAATCTGATATATTTTATTGCATTATAACTTAAATATTTGGACTCGAAAGGTGCATACTTTTGAAAATTGATATAATGAATACTATTAATATTAGGTAAGATATGCTTAACACTGCTGTAGAAGCAAGGACGAACTCAAAAATGACGCTTTCCTGTTGACAAATACACATGGACACACCAGTGTAGATCGACCAGCAAAACACCTACTTCAATCAGATCTGCACGGATTCTGGATGCCGTGCGGATGACCTCCCAGGAGATTTTCTTATGCAGCAGATTGATTGTCTGAGGCAATATGGCAATCTATAGTCTCTTTAAGAGGCCAGTAGGCAGAGAATACGTACAAATGTCATAAATACGAAATATATACAAAATCATTGATAAAGCCATCGTAAAAAAAATAATTTTATCCCCGGAAAAAAAACAGACATTTTTATCCAGCAATGCAATTTCCTCAGGAAGTTGGATAAAACCAGCCTGGAATATCTCCTTATTTCCGAAGACATTTTTTGAAGAAAAAGATTTAAGGAACGTGTATTCCACTCCAGATATTCAGCCCAAAACAGTGTGGTCCTATCACTGGATTGACCACATGCCTTTCCCAATTTGTTGCCTCACCAGGCGGAGTCATGGAGATTCGTGCTGTTGGTGCGAATTGATGATGATGATGATGATGATGTGTTGTATAGCCGACTGACTGGCTACTGGACTTCAATAAACAACAGATACAAATATACAAAAATAGGACCCGTCTTTATTTTCTTCGGTGTGTGGGTGGTAAAGTCGTAGAGATTCACAATGAAAATGCCGGGTGGCTGGCGAAAGCGGCGAAGAGTGTTCACAGTGGAAATGCCCGAGGGTTGACGGGAGACGCGAGGTGATGCTATCGGCTGTTCGCTGGGGTCTCTCTGTCGGCTTGAACCTTCTGGCCTTTATATCGATAAATACTCCTACGCATCTTTATCTTTTGATCTGGTCTTTACATCCGCTAATATGCCTACGCATTTTTATCTTTTGATCTGATAACGGACATTTTTTATATATTTCTTTATCTTCTCCCTGCTTCTTTGACCGGAAAACCTCTCTTCCGTTTTCCCCCTTTTTTTAAAATATATATTTTTATATTTCTCTTTGTCTTTTTGCCGGAAGCTTCCTCTTCCGGCGACGATAATACAACAGATGATGATGATGATCAAATACCGAATCAGACAAGTTCCTTTTGAACAATCTTAAATACTATTGTGATTTTGTTCCTAACTGAGTGCTCACATTTGTTGCACGGTGCTTGTTCTAAGATAAACCAAGCTTAGTGAACAAATAACAATAACAACAACAGCTACAACAACTTACTCGCCCTGTCGGAAGGGGTTAGAATTTGCTGACTGTAAGCCACTGCAGAGAAGTGTAGGACCCCCCTCCCCCAATCGCATTTGATATAATTTCTACCAATTGTTTATACACATTCTTTATATGCTCAAGTAAACTTTGCTAATCCACTCAAGTAACCACTTAATCATTACATGTTTTCATTGTGAAATTTCCAACTGAAGTTTACAAAACAAATAGAAAATTATCAAGTCGATGACGACGCCGACAACAATAACTAAAGTAATGATAATAAAAGAAATTGATTTCTGGGTACCATTATAGTATATGGCCTACCGTTTAAATGTGACCTACGAAATCATGTTTCTCTTATAGTATGTGGCCTACCCTTTAAATTATAGTATGTGGCCTATCTTTTAAATTATAGTATGTGGCCTACCTTTTAAATTATAGTATGTGGCCTACCTTTTCAATTATAGTATGTGGCCTATCTTTTAAATTATAGTATGTGGCCTACCTTTTAAATTATAGTATGTGGCCTATCTTTTAAATTATAGTATGTGGCCTACCTTTTAAATTATAGTATGTGGCCTACCTTTTATATTATAGTATGTGGCCTATCTTTTAAATTATAGTATGTGGCCTACCTTTTAAATTATAGTAAGTGGCCTACCTTTTAAATTATAGTATGTGGCCTATCTTTTAAATTATAGCATGTGGCCTACCTTTTGAATTATAGTATGTGGCCTACCTTTTAAATTATAGTATGTGGCCTACGTTTTTAATTATAGTATGTGGCCTACCTTTTAAATTATAGTATGTGGCCTATCTTTAAAATTATAGTAAGTGGCCTACCTTTTAAATTATAGTAAGTGGCCTACCTTTTTAATTATAGTATGTGGCCTACCTTTTAAATCATAGTAAGTGGCCTACCTTTTAAATTATAGTATGTGGCCTACGTTTTAAATTATAGTATGTGGCCTACGTTTTTAATTATAGTATGTGGCATACCTTTTAAATGTGGCCTACGAATCATGTTTCTCTTGTATTATGTGGCCTACCTTTTAAATGTGACCTACGAAATCATATTTTCTCGTATAGTATGTGGCCTACCTTTTAAATGTGGCCTACGAAATAATGTCTCTCTTATAGTATGTGGCCTACCTTTTAAATGTGGCCTACGAAATCATGTTTCTCTTATAGTATGTGGCCTACCTTTTAAATGTGGCCTACGAAATCATGTTTCTCTTATAGTATGTGGCCTACCTTTTAAATGTGGCCTACGAAATCATGTCTCTCTTATAGTATGTGGCCTACCATAAAAAGCATATTATAAGGTTATAATAATAACTGCTAACCCTAACCCTATTTCAGAATTTTAGAATATTTTATAATTAAATAGATCTCTGATTCATGTAAATTATGGATAAATTATTTTTTAATTATTCTTAATTACTATATAAAACTTATGACTGAATTGCATTTCTTGAAATTGAATATATATAGTTCCAATAAATTGCCTACTACTTATATCTATAAATATACTCTTACTGAGGTAGGACACATTCAAACCGGGTAGGCCACATACTATATCAGAATCAAAAAGGTAGGCCACATACTTTAACGGTACCGATTTCTGCTTATAAAAAAAATAACAGCCATGTCGGTGGGGCTTAGAATACGTTGACTGTATCCCTGGCAGAGGAATAAGACCTATCAATCCCAAAAGGGTTATTCTGGGTATGTTACTAAACTGAATCCGATGGTAAGGCTCTTGTTCTGGGGAGTGTGGACCTACACGCCAATTCGAGTTGTCAGTTCTAGCTCATCTCCCATTATGGTTCGTTTTTTTCTGTTTAAAGGCATATCAATATTCATGGTTATTTAATTCAAAGCCATCCTTGTAGAAGACCAGTATTGATACTATTTAACCATAAGTGTGTGTATGGGGGATGGGTCATACCATTCCCAATGGTATTAGTCCGAAGGTGAACATAATAGCACGACTGAACGCCGAACTCGCTTACTACGATGTCGCAGTCCACCATGGAGACAACTCTCACAATAAATTAGGGGCTGGGTTTGCTCAGTCGGTAGAGCGTTCGGCTAGAAACCACAAGGTTCCTAGTTCGATACCGGTCCTCGCCAACTCAGCGTATGAGTAGCACAGGGATCTGTGCGGTAGAGAAAGGAGCTAATGGTAGGTCTGGCGCTCCACCTCAGACGCCATAAACAATCTCCTTGGTCTAGCGCCATTGAAAAGGAGATAGACTCTCTCGCTGACTGGCTGATACCGACTTTAGGCCGCCCCGACGACTTACTAATATCATTTTAAAACAGAGAAAACAAAAGTAAAATTTAAATTTTTATCACAGTTAAAGAAATTGCTGATATTCAGTTAATTGTACAATCCGCTCTCAAAAATGTTCTATGATTTTCTATTCTGTCATCTCAGGCACATCTTCCCCATGCCAATATGTGTTGCAGGATGGGTATATTCCTGACTTTTGTGAGCTAGAACTGCTAATGGAAGGAGGAGGAAGAAGTAACAAAGGCTTAAAAAAATAGTGATGACCCAAAAGAGGAGAGCGATGGTTTGACCGTAGCGTAACCCCGAACGGAGAATTGACCGCAAGCGGAAGTCGGGTGTTGACCGGAAGTCACGTGGTGACGTGGGGAAAAAAGAAAGGGTTCGTCCTCTTTTTGCCTGGGGCGGTCGTAGGGCACGGACCTCATGAGAGCCCAGTAATCTAGTAGTGTTCTCTCTCTCTTTCTCTCTGCCTTTCCTCCCCTCTGGTAGAAGCCCACTATACGAGCACGACAATAAAGGCTGGCAGTTGTGACGACATGTTTCTCGTGTTATGATTTTTTTATCGGCACCATTTCAGCACGGTGACTTTCGGGGTTTTAGTACCAAGAAAGAAAAAAGGACTACGGTACATGTATCGTTTTAGTGCCGTGAATATTACAACGTAACATATGAGCTGATAAATCTATTACTTGGGGGGGGGGTCATACCTTTCCCAAGGGTATCAGGCCGAAAATGAACGTAGTGGCACGACTGGAATTTGAATTCACTTATTACGATGTCTCTCTGTTCATCGCGCTAGCCATTACGCACAGAGACTCCTCGCCCCCCCCCACGTTATGAAAGAAAAAAAAAAGGGAAAGAAAATTCTGCCGTGTAAGTTCATTTTTTTTCAGTAACCTCTCCACACCAATAGATCTTTGAACAAACCGGTGTAGGTTTAACTAACGTTCATATTAAGAATTTTTTTCTTTTCTTTTAATTTTTTAATTGGATTATTTCTACTTCTCAGCTTTTAATCTTGAAGTGAAAGAGATTGAAATATTTTAAAGTATAGAGAGTTTTATAATTTGCTTGAGGCATTGTGTATATATTGGTTTGGAGGTTGATTTTGAAGGCTATCACAATGCAGGTGTAAAGAATAAGGTAACAATGGTGTTGTGTGTTAACCTGTATTTTATTCTTGAATTTTCGAGATAAAATCTCTTTTTCAAAAGATCACTGGAACTGAAGTCGTCTTGTTATAGCATTTCTAGTTAAATGAATTTTTTTTTGAAAATGATTGTATTTTTATAGAACTGTATTCTCGTGTTGCATGTTTACGTGAATGCGTTGTTTTTGGTTTGTACGTGTGCGTATGTCGTCAGGCGCGTGTGCATGAAAATGCGTGTAGGTTGTGACGTTATGACTGTATCCACGCGCGGGAGTGTGTATGAATAACCGAATCCACGTGCGTATTTTAAATTATGTTTTACCCTTCTCTGTGGGAGAAAAAAATCATGGTCAGGGATGAGGGATAAATTACTAAATTTTAGGAAAATATTAGTCACAAAAATTATTCTGCCGCTTGCTATAGTAAAGTAGTTTGCGGAACTGTGATATAGACTAGGCACAGTGGGAGATGAAACCGATCAACTGCATGATAAGCAAAAGCAGCATGTTAGGAAGAGAATATAAAAAATTATGAACACAACACATACACCCCCGCACACACATATATATATAATATACATACGTATGTGCGAAAGAATGAGGCTGTTGTAGGCGTGGTTGTGTTATAAAATAATATAAGTACAAAGCAAAACTACCCCCCCAACAACCCAACCGATACTCACAGCCTCATTCTTCGCACATACGTATGTATATATATATATATATGTGTGTGCGGGGTGTATGTGTTGTGTTCATAATTTTTTATATTCTCTTCCTAACATGCTGCTTTTGCTTATCATGCAGTTGATCGGTTTCATCTCCCACTGTGCCTAGTCTATATCCAGTTCCGCAAACTACTTTACTATAGCAAGCGGCAGAATATTTTTGTGACTAATATTTCCTAAAATTTAGTAATTTACCTCATCCCTGACCATGATTTTTTTCTCCACAGAGAAGGGTAAAACATCAATTTAAAATACGCACGTGGATTCGGTTATTCATACAACACGTCCGCGCGTGGATACAGTCATAACGTCACAACCTACACGCATTTTTCATGCACACGCGCCTGACGACATACGCACACGTACAAACCAAAACAACGCATTCACGTAAACATGCAACACGAGAATACAGTTCTAAAAATACAATCATTTTCAAAAAAAAATTCATTTAACTAGAAATGCTATAACAAGACGACTTCAGTTCCAGTGATCTTTTGAAAAAGAGATTTTATCTCGAAATTCGAAGAAAATACAGGTTAACACAAACACCATTGTTCCTTATTCTTTACACCCTGCATTGTGATAGCTTCAAATCAACCTCCAAACCAATATATACACAATGCCTCAAGCAAATTTAAAAACTCTCTATACTTTAAAATATTTCAATCTCTTTCACTTCAAGATTAAAAGCTGAGAAGTTAAAATAATCAATTAAAATTAAAGAAAAGAAAAAAATTCTTAATATGAACGTTAGTTAACCTACCGGTTTGTTCAAAAGATCTATTGGTGTGGAGAGGTTACTGAAAAAAATGAACTTACACGGCAGAATTTCTTTCCCTTTTTTTTTCTTCATAACGTGGGGGGGGGCGAGGAGTCTCTGTGGCGTAATGGCTAGCGCGATGAACAGAGAGACATCGTAATAAGTGAATTCAAATTCCAGTCGTGCCACACGTTCATTTTCGGCCTGATACCCTTGGGAAAGGTATGACCCCCCCCCCAAGTAATAGATTTATCAGCTCATATGTTACGGTTGTAATATTCACGGCACTTAAAACGATACATGTACCGTAGTCCTTTTTCTTTCTTGGTACTAAAACCCCGAAAGTCACCGTGCTGAAATGGTGCCGATAAAAAAATCATAACACGAGAAACATGTCGTCACAACTGCCAGCCTTTATTGTCGTGCTCGTATAGTGGGCTTCTACCAGAGGGGAGGAAAGGCAGAGAGAAAGAGAGAGAGAACACTACTAGATTACTGGGCTCTCATGAGGTCCGTGCCCTACGACCGCCCCAGGCAAAAAGAGGACGAACCCTTTCTTTTTTCCCACGTCACCACGTGACTTCCGGTCAACACCCGACTTCCGCTTGCGGTCAATTCTCCGTCGGGTTACGCTACGGTCAAACCATCGCTCTCTCTCTTTGGGTCATCACTATTTTTTTAAGCCTTTGTTACTTCTTCCTCCCCTTCCATTAGCAGTTCTAGCTCACAAAAGTCAGGAATATACCCATCCTGCAACACATATTGGCATGGGGAAGATGTGCCTGAGATGACAGAATAGAAATCATAGAACATTTTTGAGGCGGATTGTACAATTAACTGAATATCAGCAATTTCTTTAACTGTGATAAAAATTTAAATTTTACTTTTGTTTTCTCTGTTTTAAAATGATATTAGTAAGTCGTCGGGGCGGCCTAAAGTCGGTATCAGCCAGTCAGCGAGAGAGTCTATCTCCTTTTCAATGGCGCTAGACAAGGAGATTGTTTATGGCGTCTGAGGTGGAGCGCCAGACCTACCATTGCTCCTTTCTCTACCGCACAGATCCCTGTGCTACTCATACGCTGAGTTGGCGAGGACCGGTATCGAACTAGGAACCTTGTGGTTTCTAGCCGAACGCTCTACCGACTGAGCAAACCCAGCCCCTAATTTATTGTGAGAGTTGTCTCCATGGTGGACTGCGACATCGTAGTAAGCGAGTTCGGCGTTCAGTCGTGCTATTATGTTCACCTTCGGACTAAATACCTTGGGAATGGTATGACCCATCCCCCATACACACACTTATGGTTAAATAGTATCAATACTGGTCTTCTACAAGGATGGCTTTGGAATTAAATAACCCATGAATATTGATATGCCTTTAAACAGAAAAAAACGAACCATAATGGGAGATGAGCTAGAACTGACAACTCGAATTGGCGTGTAGGTCCACACTCCCCAGAACAAGAGCCTTACCATCGGATTCAGTTTAGTAACATACCCAGAATAACCCTTTTGGGATTGATAGGTCTTATTCCTCTGCCAGGGATACAGTCAACGTATTCTAAGCCCCACCGACATGGCTGTTATTTTTTTTATAAGCAGAAATCGGTACCGTTAAAGTATGTGGCCTACCTTTTTGATTCTGATATAGTATGTGGCCTACCCGGTTTGAATGTGTCCTACTCAGTAAGAGTATATTTATAGATATAAGTAGTAGGCAATTTATTGGAACTATATATATTCAATTTCAAGAAATGCAATTCAGTCATAGTTTTATATAGTAATTAAGAATAATTAAAAAATAATTTATCCATAATTTACATGAATCAGAGATCTATTTAATTATAAAATATTCTAAAATTCTGAAATAGGTTGGGTTAGCAGTTATTATTATAACCTTATAATATGCTTTTTATGGTAGCCACATACTATAAGAGAGACATGATTTCGTAGGCCACATTTAAAGGTAGGCCACATACTATAAGGAAACATGTTTCGTAGCCACATTTAAAGGTAGGCCACATACATAAGAGAAACATGATTTCGTAGGCCACATTTAAAAGGTAGGCCACATACTATAAGAGAGACATTATTTCGTAGGCCACATTTAAAAGGTAGGCCACATACTATACGAGAAATATGAATTTCGTAGGTCACATTTAAAAGGTAGGCCACATAATACAGAAAACATGATTTCGTAGGCCACATTTAAAAGGTATGCCACATACTATAATTAAAAACGTAGGCCACATACTATAATTTAAAACGTAGGCCCACATACTATAATTTAAAAGGTAGGCCACTTACTATGATTTAAAAGGTAGGCCACATACTATAATTAAAAAGGTAGGCCACTTACTATAATTTAAAAGGTAGGCCACTTACTATAATTTTAAAGATAGGCCACATACTATAATTTAAAAGGTAGGCACATACTATATTAAAACGTAGGCCACATACTATAATTTAAAAGGTAGGCCACATACTATAATTCAAAAGGTAGGCCACATGCTATAATTTAAAAGATAGGCCACATACTATAATTTAAAGGTAGGCCACTTACTATAATTTAAAAGGTAGGCCACATACTATAATTTAAAAGATAGGCCACATACTATAATATTAAAGGTAGGTAAAGGCCACATACTATAATTTAAAAGATAGGCCACATACTAATTAAAAGGTAGGCCACATACTATAATTTAAAAGATGGCCACATACTATAATTTGAAAAGGTAGGCCACATACTATAATTAAAAGGTAGGCACATACTATAATTTAAAAGATGGCCAACATACTATAATTTAAAGGTAGGCCACATACTATAAGAGAAACATGATTTCGTAGGTCACATTTAAACGGTAGGCCATATACTATAATGGTACCCAGAAATCAATTTCTTTTATTATCATTACTTTAGTTATTGTTGTCGGCGTCGTCATCGACTTGATAATTTTCTATTTGTTTTGTAAACTTCAGTTGGAAATTTCACAATGAAACATGTAATGATTAAGTGGTTACTTGAGTGGATTAGCAAAGTTTACTTGAGCATATAAAGAATGTGTATAAACAATTGGTAGAAATTA
Source organism: Doryteuthis pealeii (assembly GCA_023376005.1). NCBI lineage: Eukaryota > Metazoa > Mollusca > Cephalopoda > Myopsida > Loliginidae > Doryteuthis > Doryteuthis pealeii. Next base: position 4,497,422 of record CM042147.1, read on the forward strand.
TATCAAAATGCGATTGGGGGGAGGGGGTCCTACACTTCTCTGCAGTGGCTTACAGTCAGCAAATTCTAACCCCTTCGACAGGGCGAGTAAGTTGTTGTAGCTGTTGTTGTTATTGTTATTTGTTCACTAAGCTTGGTTTATCTTAGAACAAGCACCGTGCAACAAATGTGAGCAACTCAGTTAGGAACAAAATCACAATAGTATTTAAGATTGTTCAAAAGGAACTTGTCTGATTCGGTATTTGATCATCATCATCATCTTTGTATTATCGTCGCCGGAAGAGGAAGCTTCCGGCAAAAAGACAAGAGAAATATAAAAATATATATTTTAAAAAAAGGGGGAAAACGGAAGAGAGGTTTTCCGGTCAAAGAAGCAGGGAGAAGATAAAGAAATATATAAAAAATGTCCGTTATCAGATCAAAAGATAAAAATGCGTAGGCATATTAGCGGATGTAAAGACCAGATCAAAAGATAAAGATGCGTAGGAGTATTTATCGATATAAAGGCCAGAAGGGTTCAAGCGAACAGAGAGAACCCCAGCGAACAGCCGATAGCATCACCTCGCGTCTCCCGTCAACCCTCGGGCATTTCCACTGTGAACACTCTCGCCGCTTTCGCCAGCCACCCGGCATTTTCATTGTGAATCTCTACGACTTACCACCCACACACCGAAGAAAATAAAGACGGGTCCTATTTTTTGTATATTTGTATCTGTTGTTTATTGAAAGTCCAGTAGCCAGTCAGTCGGCTATAACAACACATCATCATCATCATCATCATCAAATTCGCACCAACAGCACGAATTCTCCATGACTCCGCCTGGTGAGGCAACAAATTGGGAAAGGCATGTGGTCAATCCAGTGATAGGACCACACTGTTTTGGGCTGAATATCTGGAGTGGAATACACGTTCCTTAAATCTTTTTCTTCAAAAAATGTCTTCGGAAATAAGGAGATATTCCAGGCTGGTTTTATCCAACTTTCCTGAGGAAATTGCATTGCTGGATAAAAATGTCTGTTTTTTTTTCCGGGATAAATTATTTTTTTTACGATGGCTTTATCAATGATTTTGTATATATTTCGTATTTATGACATTTGTAACGTATTCTCTGCCTACTGGCCTCTTAAAGAGACTATAGATTGCCATATTGCCTCAGACAATCAATCTGCTGCATAAGAAAATCTCCTGGAGGTCATCCGCACGGCTCCAGAATCCGTGCAGATCTGATTGAAGTAGGTGTTTTGCTGGTCGATCTACACTGGTGTGTCCATGTGTATTTGTCAACAGGAAAGCGTCATTTTGAGTTCGTCCTTGCTTCTACAGCAGTGTTAAGCATATCTTACCTAATATTAATAGTATTCATTATATCAATTTTCAAAAGTATGCACCTTTCGAGTCCAATATTTAAGTTATAATGCAATAAAATATATCAGATTAGAAAGATTAACAGAACTAAATAAGAATGCATATAAAAGATAATACTTATTTTAATTTTTTAGGCAAATCTAACAACTAGATTTGATAAAGACGTCATTATAAATAAGATGCTAATTAAGATTAAATAAAGGGATAATTTAATAATCATTGAAAATATAACGTAAATAACTATGGGAATTGGAACGTCGGTGATGACGTAGTTTTGGTTACAAACATAGACCTAATCTTCATTATAATAAGATTAGTGTGTTAACATTAAAAACGAATAACGATTTTAATATCATTAATAATATCATTAATTTATATTTAATATCATTATATATATATATATATATATATATATATATATATATATATATTATATTTAATATCATTATATATAATATAACTTATGATGACTATGTGTGATTCTATAAGCTCTCATTGTATCTAACAGTTTGTTGTTTTTTTTTTAATAGATATATAGATGCAATTTTAGAAAAAAATCTTCTGTTGAGATAAAATTCTTCGTAGAGATTTTATTATTAAAGAATATAATCTTTGTTACGAGAGTTGGCTGAAAAGTTCATATAATTCATATTTGCTGTTGATGACTTTTTTTGACCAATGGATCCAGACACTACAACACCAATTATTGATGTAATTGTTATACAAGAGGCTGAAAAATTCATAGGCTTGAAAAGTTCATATGATGACTTCATACCTGCTGTAAATTACTTCTTTTGTGGCGTAGTGGCTAATGACTGCCATCATAGTAAAGCAAGTCACACTAGAAGAGTCCTGGAAACCTGAGGAGACTTGCTATAAACTCAGACTCCAGTGAAAAGACAACGAGCAATGATGGTGTGAAAAGTTCGCAATCCGGACAACAAATTGTTGAAAATCAGTTGAAATACTCAGAGAGTCCTGAGACCTGAAGAGAGTTGTTGTCACGCCAAACGCTCCAGTGAAAGACTACAGCTAACGCTTTGTATGAAAACTAATAATAATAAATATCTACCTAAGTATTGATTATACAAAATAAAAGAACTGTTAACTGGCAGATTTTGCATTCTAACAGATCACAGGGTGAAGTTGAAGAAACAAAAGATAGACAAATGCTAGACTTGCTAGAGAAATTGAAAAAAAACCCTGTGGAGTCTGAGGGTTGAAGTGAGACCAATAGTAGTTGGGGTTTTGAAGCGGTCCCCAAAGCTTGTCAAAAAGACTAGAGGAACTGAAATTAGAGGAAGAGTTTGAGACTATTCCGAAACAAGCGTTGCTGAAATCAGCTAGAATACTCAGAAGAGTCCTGAGACCTGAGGAGACTTGTTTGTCACTCAGACTCCAGTGAAAGACCACCAGTTAACGCTGGTGTGAAGACTAATTATATGATATAAAGAAAGCTGAAATGAGAATGAGGATATTATAATCATTGGGGAAATAATGATGAATACTGAATCTGATAAATGGTATCAAACACCAACTGGAACCAATAACAGAGCCAAAGAAGCTTCTATTGTCTGGGACTTGCTATCCAAACTGATGAAAAACAAAAAAATAGATCAGATTTACTGGTTAAGAAAATATAAAAGAAAAAATATGATTTTATCGATATGTCACATGCCAACAAATAATAATTATCAATCAAAGAGAATAATGAAAAAATAATTACAAAGACCTGGAAATAGAAATTGAAAAATGGTGGCCTTTATGTTCTGGTAAATGAGTTCTATATGCTTTCCCCTATCCTAAAGCTTCCCTACTCCTGGTTTAAAACGGAATTTTTGTCCAAGGAATCAAAAAATGGCCTATTAAAAAGTGATCTTTAGGCACCGCCCTTTTTGATCTCGATTAAGAAAAGGACATGTTTTTCATTTACACTCGTCAATATCAGTTGTTTTACAGATGAATTTTTTAGATTTTGTTTTTAATTAATAAAACTACCCCTAACTAAACCCTAACCCTAACCCTAAACCCTAACCCTAACCCTACAAAGCAACCCGGATTTTGGGATGGTGTAAATGAAAAACATGTCCCTTTCTTAATTCGATCAAAAAAGGGGTTCCTAAGGGTAATAATGGTCGCAAAAAGTCTTAAGTCACCAATTTTAAGTTATTGATGACTTTTCTGGTTTTTCCATAGCATGAGTGACAATTTACTTTTACCTGGATGATTTAACATGGAATTCCAAGTCAGTGCCAGATATTCACATTTTAGTCAAAGAGTATAATAAATTAAGTAAATACAAAAAACCTCGATAATAGAAATTGAAAAAATATGGCAGCTTAAACTAACACCGTGGCCAGTAATAATAGGAAGCACTGAGTAAGTCAAGATAGGGTCAAATAAATACATTATACGAGAATACCTGGCAATCTCTGCCAATATGAAATACAAAAGAATTGCCTTTGCGGAACAGCCCCATTCCTTTGGAGAGGTACTATCAAAATTGAGTTGGTTTGTTTGGTTTGTTTTGGTTTTACGGCATATCAACCTCAGTGGTTATTAATGCCGATTTAAAGTTTTTAAATAATCATTCTTATGATAATAACAATTTTTTTTTAACCATGTTTTTTTCTATTAACTATAGATGGGAACCTAACAGGTACTACCACTCCGGGTCAGACCAGTAGACCAGGGAGCAATGGTGATGAAGGGGTGCTCCAATTCCCCAAACCATCTCAGAACTGGTAACCTAAACCATCAAATAGATTTAACGTCCATTCCAGGACATTAGACCCTCAGTCACCGCCTTCATAGCACCCATATGATAAAAAGGGGTTGGGGCTTTGGTCCATAGGGGCAATAGGGTTGGGAAAATCATATAGGTGCTAAGGGCTTGACTTGACCAGCCATTGATCGGAGGGGCCTGTCCGACTGCCCGTCT
>CM042147.1:4501827-4519327 GCA_023376005.1 Doryteuthis pealeii
TGTAATTATTTGTAAACAGAGCAAAAGATATTTGTGAAATAAAAAGGGCCTTAAATACCATGGTATCGTGGTTATGGGACCATTTCCACTCGTAGAAATGGTCCATAACCACGATACCATGGTATTTAAGGCCTTTTTATTCACTCTCTCTCTCTCTCTCTCTCACACACACACACACACACACACACACACACCACACACACATATATATATATAATATATATAAATATATATATTCAGACATCATAGATTTTTATAGATTTTTTCTCAATAAAAATGAATGTCAGTTGAATATTATATATATACATATATATATATTAATATACTAGCAAAATATATGCACCTACGGATGCAAGTATTTAAGTTTTAATATAATAAAATTATATATTAAATTAGAAAGTGAATAAGAATGCAGATAAAAGAATTGGAACAGAGGGGTATGATTGAAAAATAGAACAACTTTGAAAGTAACTCTTCCATCATTTTCCATTACTCCCCTCTTCATTGGTAAATTTCCTAATTTAACTATTTAGTTAAAAATAGGAAGTAAAGAATAATATTAGTTTATTTCTTTGTTAATGGATTTCTTTTAAGATTATCCCGAGATTTTTGCTCATATTTCAAAAAGATAAAACCAAACATTAGAAATCTATAATACTAAGCATATATTTATTAAAATCAAATTTTTAAGATCAATATGCAAATCAGCCTACCCATTCACACTTAATCGCTATTTTGTTATATATAAATACAATTGCATGTTCTGTGTATGTAGATATGGTCAACAGTCTTAATGATGTAAAACAATTTTATCAAATAATTGAGGTTTAAATAAGAATAAAATCACGGAGACTGCGACGTAAATAACTAAGGGAAAATCGTGACTTAAGTAGTAATATAGTTTCGGTTACAGACAGACAAACACACAATCTCCATTATAATAAGAAGATGTATACAAATGCTCACACATATACACACATACACACACACACTTATATATATATATATATATATATATATATATGTATGTATATCTTATTATAATGGAGATTGTGTGTTTTTCTGTCTGTAACCGAAACTATATCACTACTCAAGTCACAATTCCCTTAGTTATTTACATCACATTCTCCATGATTTTATTTTAATACTATTGACCATATCTACATTCTAACAACATGCAATTATATTTATATATACAACAAAATAGCGGTTAATTTTCATATTGATCTTTAAAAGTTGATTTTAATAAATATGTGCTTAGTATTATTGATTTCTAATTGTTTGGTTTTATCTTAATGAATATGAGCAAAAATCTCGGGGATAAATCTTAAATGAAATCGATTTTTTACTTCCTATTTTAACTAAATAGCTAAATTAGGAAAATTTACCAATGAAAGACGGGAGTAATGGAAGATGATGGAATAGTTACTTTCAAAGTTGTTCTATTTTTCAATCATACCCCCTCTGTTCCAAATCTTTCTATCTGCATTCTTATTCAGTTTCATTAGCCTTTCTAATTTAATATGATATTTTATTATATTAAAACTTAAATACTTGCACCCGGAGGCTGCATATATTTGCTAGTATATATATATATATATATATATAGGTATGTGTGTGTATATATATGTGTGTGTATTATTGTTACATTATATAATTGTATTATTATTCTTTGTTCTTTTTGAAAAAGACACGAGATAGAAATAGAAGTAATAGAAAGACGATCTTTTTTTTCTATCTTTTTTCCACTGTTGATCTGATAATTTCCATAGCGTCGCATCTAACATTTCGCATAGACAACCCCCCCCCCAACATTGATTAAATTATCCATGCCAAGCACATGTCCCAAAAAACGTGGCTGATATATTATTGGGTCCAGCAGGAAAGGTCATTGAGACGTATTACTTATATCATTCACGTCATGAGCCGCATTGGCCAATAAATTTGCGGATACATGAGATTTTTTTATCTCATGGAAAACTATCCTTTTGCCTTTAATGCTTGTCGATCTAATCGGTATTGTTAACTCAACCATGAGTGACCTGCGATAGAATAATAACGTATCAAGTGTAGACATGCGTTTCTGATTAACTTACATAATATCCAATGCATCTATATCTAGGACGTATACAGGATCTATCTATCTACCTATCTATCTATCTATCTGAGGAAGTCACCGTAGCGTAGTGGTTAACGTGCTGGGTATCGATATCGTAATAAGCAGGTTTGATCTCCAGTTGTACTATCTATCTATCTATCTATCCGAGGAAGTCACCGTAGCGTAGTGGTTAACGTGCTGGGCAGCGATATTGTAATAAGCAGGTTTGAACTCCAGTTGTACTATCTATCTATCTATCTATCTATCTATCTATCTGAGGATGTCACCGTAGCGTAGTGGTTAACGTGCTGGGCAGCGATATCGTAATAAGCAGGTTTGAACTCCAGTTGTACTATCTATCTATCTATCTATCTATCTATCTATCTATCTGAGGATGTCACTGTAGCGTAGTGGTTAATGTGCTGGGCAGCGATATCGTAATAAGCAGGTTTGAACTCCAGTTGTACTATCTATCTATCTATCTATCTATCTATCTATCTATCTATCTATCAGAAGAAGAAGAAGAAGAAGAAGAAGAAGAAGAAGTCACCGTAGCGTAGTGGTTAACGTGCTGGGCAGCGATATCGTAATAAGCAGGTTCAAAACTCCAGTTGTACTATCTATCTATCTATCTATCTATCAGAAGAAGAAGAAGAAGAAGAAGAAGAAGAAGAAGAAGAAGAAGAAGTCACCGTAGCGTAGTGGTTAACGTCCTGGGCAGCGATATCGTAATAAGCAGATTCAAAACTCCAGTTGTACTATCTATCTATCTATCTATCTATCTATCAGAAGAAGAAGAAGAAGAAGAAGAAGAAGAAGTCACCGTAGCGTAGTGGTTAACGAGCTGGGGCAGCGATATCGTAATAAGCAGGTTCAAAACTCCAGTTGTACTATCTATCTATCTATCTATCTATCTATCTATCAGAAGAAGAAGAAGAAGAAGAAGAAGAAGAAGAAGTCACCGTAGCGTAGTGGTTAACGTGCTGGGCAGCGATATCGTAATAAGCAGGTTTGAACTCCAGTTGTACTATCTATCTATCTATCTATCTATCTATGAAAAGTAAAATGGTTATGAATCCGACAGTATGTGTAGAAAGTTTGTAGAAAAAATGAGATGTTAATGGTTTTGCCGACAGAAATCTGTTTCGACCATATAAAGCGGTCTTTATCAAAGCAACTATGTATAATAGGAAAGGCTGATCGAGAGCGTTTTGTGCCTCGGGATTAACGATCTATTTATTTCGTCTATCTATCTATCTATTTGGGGGAGTCCCCATGGCGCAGTGGTTAATGTGCTGGGCAGCGATATCGTGATAAGCAGGTTCGAACTCCAGTTGTACTATCTATCTATCTATCTATCACAGTCTACTCAAATCTATCCGTCTGCTCATATCTATTTATCTCAGTCTACTATCTATCCATCTCATTCTGCTCCTATCTATCTATCTATCTATCTATCTATCTATCAGTGAGAGTCCCCGTGGCGTTGTGGTCAACGTGCTGGGCAGCGACATCGTAATAAGCAGGTTCGAACTTCAGTCGTGCTATCACGTTCACTTTAAAGGCATGAACACCCTCATCCCCTCCAGCTATGGGTTAAATAGTACCACTAGTGTTCTTCTGTAAGGCGAGTTTTGACATTAAACAACCGATGAAGGTTGATATGCCATTAAAAAAAAAAGAAATAAGATATTCTAAGCCTCACCGACAGGAGGAAAACGGGGATTAGAAACTTCTGCACTCACTTAATAGTTTCGTCCGAATTTGAACCCCAGCTATAAGTAAAAAAAGTACCACTACTGTTCTTCTACGAGGGTGGCTTTGGCATTGAATATCCCATAAGCCTTGATATACCATTAAAAAAAGAAACTAAATCTATCTATCTATCTACCTGTTCTGTCGGCAGGGCGTAGAATACGCTGGTTGTATCTCTTGCACAGAGGTAAGATCTCCCCTCCCCCCCCCCGCAAAAAAACAACAAGTGTCCTGCATATGACACTAAACTGCATCTGATGGTGAGACTTCAGTTCTGAAGATCTGTGGAGTATGGAGTACCCCTTCATTGCTATTAGTCCAAAGTCTACTCTGACTTGGAGTGGTAATACTTGTTATAACACATCTAATAGATTTGTTTCAAATTATTCGTATTCGATAAGATCACAAGCACCCCCCCCAAAAAAAAAAAGTCTTAAGAAAAAAAATAACAACAAAAAAAAACTACACAAACATGTAAATATGAACGTACAATGAACGCGATTCCCTAACCTCTATACATAATATAACTCTAGGCTGGTTGATATGCCGTTAAAATTAATCATGTGAAGCTATAGATGTCTACAAAGGATTGTTATAAACCCTATAGTTGCTTGCAAAATAAAAAAAAAACACTAACTTCTGTTTTAAATAACCCGACAAGTGTTGATATGCCCTAAAACCAACCAACCATCTCCTGATGACGTCAAGCCCTAGCACCTATATGATTTTCCCCAACCCTATTGCCCTTATGGCAAGCCCCAACCCCTTTTTATCATATGGGTGCTAGAAGGCGGTGGCTGCGGGTCTACATGTCCTGGGAATGACGTTAAACTCTATCTGATGGTGAGGTTCCAGTTTTGGAAGTCTGGGGAATGTGGAGCACCCCTTCATCACCATTGCTTCCTGGTCCGCTCTGACCCGGATTGGTAGTACCTGTTAGGGTCCCATCTATGGGTTAAATAGAAAAATGTATTTATAAAAAAATTGTATTATCCAAGAATTGATTTATTTCAAAACTTTATCGGCATTAAATGACCCACTGAGGTTGATATGCCGTAAAACAAAACAAAACAAAACAAAAAAACATCTCCTGATGAGACTGCATGATCGGTGATATTGCCCATTGTCTTAACAAATGGTGACCCTTAAATTTTAATTATCTAAAACAAAAAACAGTTATGGTCCCTAAATTTTCAGTGTCATTATTGAAGGAGTTCAATTGTATGTGAAACTCTTTGAACCTGAGTAATTCATGTCCTTGTGCCTTACGCTACACACTTATGAATCAATCTTTATGAATGCAGCCATTTCGGCTGTGACTGTAGAATATGCCGATTGCATCTCTGCAGATAGGGTCACCTATTGGCCGAGGGTGGCGACCCGTGATGCTTAAGGATGGAATCCTGGTGGCTGAGCAGTCTATGACATGCAACACTACACTTTGGCCCTTACTTAGGCTATACTGGCGATTGAAAAGGACACCTCCGATCAATCGGCTGCTCACACCAATCCTTAGCTCCTATATGATTGCCCCGACCGTACTGCTATTATGGACCCCCAACCCTTTTTATCATATACGTGCTAGAAGGCGGTAGCAGAGGGTTACAGTGTCCTGGAGATGACTAAACTGCATCTAGATATGAGGTCCAATCCTGTAGCTCTGGAGAGTGTGGAGTACCCCTTTATTAGCATTACTCCCAGGTCCACTCTGATCTGGAGTGGTAGTACCTGTTAGGGTGACATTTATCGGTTAAATAGATAAAAAATGAGTTTTAAAAAATGAGTTTAAAAGAATTGAATACCCAACAAAAACGAACAAAATATAAACGTCTTCGGTATAAAATAGCTAAAGGGTTGGCTATTTTCACCTACGAATGAAGTCCCTTGCTGAAGCACCGAAAACCCATCGTTGTGGTATACAAATAAAATAAAATTACCGAAAAAAGTTTTAATTATTTATTTGTAATTGATTGTCGAAAAAAATAAAATGAAAATACCGAAAAAAAAAAGATATTTTTTAGTGGATTGAGTGCGTTTTTATCGACAAATTATTTTTTTAGTGGTTTGAAGGCGTTTTAAATAAGCCATATTTTTTTATCGACAAGTAAATATAAATATTTAGCCCACCCCCTCAAAATGTTTTAAAGATGGGGAGGATTAAGATATTTACATTTACTTGTAAAAAAAGTCTGGAAAAAAATTCGCATTAACTTTTCGGGAAAAACGCTTTAAGCGCTGGTTGTTTTTTTTTTTTCCAGCTAGGACTTCATTCGTAGATGGGGTTGTTTTTTTTTTTTAGCTATCACCGCCTATCGTTATTTAATGCAGGAGGCCGGGACGCAACTCTGCGAATAGCACACGAAATTTTCTTTGTGTTCATTGGATACGTAAAATTCGTTGACTTTAAAACTTTTTGGACCATATTACCTTTAGGAACTCCTTTTTGATCTCGATTAAGAAAGGAGATGTTTTTCATTTACACCATCAATATCCGGTTGTTTGTTAGGGGTTAGGGTTAGAGTTAGGGTTAGGGGTTAGGGTTATAGGTTAGTTTTATAATTAAAAAAAAATCTAAATCATTCGTAGATGGTTTTTTTTTTTTTTTTTTTAACTATCACCGCCTAGCATTATTTAAGGCAGGAGGCCGGGACGCAATTCTGCAAATAGCACCCTAAATTTTCTTTGGGTTCATTGGATTCTTTCTGTTTTGTTGAGTTATATCTTTGATATTGTTACGGGCTTCGTTGAGCTCAAAAGTATTTTTTTTATCAAGGTGAATAACCTTGTATATATATTGCGCTCATCCAAGACACCAGGTGTTTTTTTTTATTGGCAAACAGGAACTGTTTGACATATCACTTGATCGCTGTTATCAGGATCTTCTAACTTCTTACGACGAAGTAAGTGCGTGAAACTGTGCAGCTGCAAAGATAGCCTCATTGTTGCTCACTCAATGAACAGTGAAAAGTGAATAAAAATAATGTATTCACACACACACACACACAGAGAGAGAGAGAGAGAGAGAGAGAGAGGAGAGAGAGAGAGAGAGAGAGAGAGAGAGAGAGAGAGAGAGAGATAATAATATTCTATATATTTGATACTCTCGTTTCTTAATCGTACAACCGAATTCTTGGTAATCTTGAATTTTAAGTGACTAAATTCCTACCATAAAATTGTACTTGCGCATTATTTGAAATGGACTTAATTGTTATTAAAAATACATTTTATGATATTTTGGAGTTAAAAACATGCATTAAAATGGATTTGAAAAGCGTCGTGTTTTCTCTGTGAAAATTACGTTGAATCAAAGATGGCTGCCATTGTTTACAAGCTGCTTCTCGGAAAAAGAACAATGGGACTTAACTCTTATTGCTTTCAGAGTTAAGTCATTTTAAGACTTGAATGAGAATTAAGTAATTCAAAGTAGTTCAACGCAATTTTCACGGAAAACGATAGGAATTTAGTCACTTAAAGTTCAAGATTACTGAATTCTTATTATGAGAGCGGTCTCTTCAGCTAAGTAAAGGACAATTCCACTTTGGCCCTATCTTGGGATAGACGGGTAGTCGGAGAGGCCCCCTCCGATCAATCGACTGTTAAAGTCAAGCCCTAGCACCTATATGATTTTCCCAACCCTATTGTCCTTATGGCAAGCCCCAACCCCTTTTTATCATATGGGTGCTAGAAGGCGGTGGCTGAGGGTCTACATGTCCTGGGAATGACATTAAACTCTATCTGATGGCGAGGTTCCAGTTCTGGAGGTTTGGGGAATGTGGAGCATCCCTTCATCACCATTGCTCCCTGGTCCACTCTGACCCGGAGTGGTAGTACCTGTTAGGGTCCCATCTATGGGTTCAATAGAAAAACATGAGTTAATAAACAAAATTGTATTATCCATTAAGAATTGATTTATTTCAAAACTTTATCGGCATTAAATAACCCACTGAGGTTGATATGCCGTAAAACAAAAGAAACCAAACAAACCAAACTCATTTTGATAGTACTCTCCAAAGGAGATGGGCTGTTCCGCAAAGTGCAATCTTTTGTATTTCATATTGGCAGAGATTGCCAGGTATCTCGTTAATGTATTTATTTGACCCTATCTTGACCATACCCAGTGCTCCTATTATTACTGGCACGGTGTTAGTTTTAAGCTGCCATATTTTTTGTTCAATTTCTATTTCGAGGTTTTTGTATTTACTTAATTTATTATACTCTTTGACTAAAATGTGAATATCTATTGGCACTGACATTGGTAATTCCATGTTAAATCATCCAGGTAAAAGTAAAATTGTCACTCATGCTATGGAAAAACCAGAAAAATCATCAATAACTTAAAATTGGTTGACTTTAAGACTTTTTGGACCATATTACCTTTAGGAACCCCTTTTTGATCTCGATTAAGAAAGGACATGTTTTTAATTTACACCATCAATATCCGGTTGTTTGTTAGGGGTTAGGGTTAGGGTTTAGGGTTAGGGTTAGGGTTTAGGGTTAGGGGTTAGTTTTATATTTAAAAACAAAATCTAAAAATCATCTGTTAAAACAACCGGATATTGACGGTGTAAATGAAAAACATGTCCTTTCTTAATCGAGATCAAAAAGGGGTGCCTAAAGATCACTTTTTAATAGCATTTTTTGATTCCTTGGACAAAAATTCCTTTATAAACCAGGAGTAGGGAAGCTTTAGGAGTAGGGAAGCTATAGAACTCATTTTACAGACAAAAGTGCCACCATTTTTCAATTTCTATTTCCAGGTCTTTGTAATTATTTATTTTATTATTCTCTTTGATTGATAATTTATTATTTGTTGGCATTGACATATCGATTAAAAATCATATTTTTTCTTTTATATTTCTTAACCAGTAAATCTGATCTATTGTCTTTTGTTTTTCCATCAGTTTGGATAGCAAAGTCCCAGACAATAGAAGCTTCTTTGGCTTCTGTTATTGGTTCCAGTTGGTGTTTATACCATTTATCAGATTTCAGTATTCCATCATATTTCCCAAGGAATATAATATCCTATTTCATCATGCTTTTCTTTATATCATTATAATTAGTTTTTCACACCAGCGTTAACTGGTGGTCTTTCACTGGAGTCTGAGTGACAACAAGTCTCCTCAGGTCTCCAGGATTCTTCTGAGTATTCTAGCTGATTTCAGCAACGCTGTTGTCGGGATAGTCTCAACTCTTCCTCTAATTTCCAGTTCCACTAGTATTTTTACTAAGCTTTTTCCAAATGCCCCAACTACTATTGGTATCACTTTCAACCTCATATTCCACAGGTTTTTTTTTTAATTCTCTAGCAAGGTCTAGGCATTTGTCTATCTTTTCGTTTTCTTTCATCTTCACCCTGTGATCTGTTAGAATTGCAAAATCTGCCAGTTAACTTCTCTTTTTTTGTTCTCTTTTTTTTTTGTTAATCAATACTAGGTTAGATCTTTATTATTATTATTATTAGTTTTTCTTACAAGCGTTAGCTGGTAGTTTTTCACTGGAGTTTGAGTGACAACAACTCTCCTCGGGTCTCCAGGACTCTCTTGAGTATTTCAACTGATTTCAACAATTCTGTTATCCGGATTGCGAACTTTTCACACCAGCATTTGCTAGTTGTCTTTCACTGGAGTCTGAGTGATAGCAAGTCTCCTCAGGTTTCCAGGACTCTTCTAGTGCGACTTGCTTACTATGATGTTGAAGTCTAACTCATTAGCCACTACGCCACAAAAGAAGTAATTTACAGCAGATATGACGTCATCATATGAACTTTTCGGCCTATGAACTTTTCAGCCTCACCCTCGTGTATAATAATTACATCAATAATTGGTTTTGCAGTTTCTGGATCCCATTGGTCAAAAAGTCATCAGCAGCAGATATAACGTCATCATATGAACTTTTCAGCCTATGAATTTTCAGCCTCACCCTCGTGTATAACAATTACATCAATAATTGGTGTTGTAGTGTCTGGATCCCATTGATCAATATGAACTTTTCAGCCTATGAATTTTTCAGCCTCTTGTATAACAATTACATCAATAATTGGTGTTGCAGTGTCAGGATCCCATTGATCAATATGAACTTTTCAGCCTATGAATTTTTCAGCCTCACCCTCTTGTATAACAATTACATCAACAGCAAATATGAATTATATGAACTTTTCAGCCAACTCTCGTATACAAAGATTATATTCTTTAATAATAAAATCTCTACGAAGAATTTTATCTCAACAAGAAGATTTTCTTCTAAAATTGCATCTATATATCTATTAAAAAAATCCCAACAAACTGTTAGATACAATGAGAGTTTATAGAATCACACATAGTCATCATAAGTTCTAAACAATGATATTAAAATCGTTATTAGTTTTTAATATTACACACTAATCTTATTATAATAAAGATTAGGTCTATGTCTGTAACCAAAAATACATCATCGCCGACGTCCCAATTCCCATAGTTATTTACGTTATATTTTCAATGATTATTAAATTACCTTTATTTAATCTTAATTAGCATCTTATTTATTAATAACGTCTTTATTAAAATCTAGTTGTTAGATTTGCCTAAAAAATTAGAATAAGTATTATCTTTTTATATGCATTCTTATTTAGTTCTGTTAATCTTTCTAATCTGATATGATATTTTATTGCATTAAAACTTAAATATTTGCACTCGAAAGGTGCATACTTTTGAAAATTGATATAATGAATACTATTAATATTAGGTAAGATATGCTTAACACTGCTGTAGAAGCAAGGACGAACTCAAAAATGACGCTTTCCTGTTGACAAATACACATGGACACACCAGTGTAGACCGATTAGCAAAAAACCTAATTCAATCAGATCTTCACGGATTCTGGATGCCGTGCGGATGACCTCCCAGGAGATTTTCTTATGCAGCAGATTGATTGTCTGAGGCAATATGGCAATCTATAGTCTCTTTAAGAGGCCAGTAGGCAGAGAATACGTACAAATGTCATAAATACGAAAGATATACAAAATCATCCCGCCCTGTCGGCTGGGGCGTTAGAATACACCGACTGCACCTCTGCAGAGGGGTAAGACTCCCCCAATGGGGCCACCTGTTGGCCGTGGGTGGCGACCCGTGATGCTTAAGGATAGAGCCCAGGTGGATGAGCAGTTCATGACATGCAATACTCCACTTTGGCCCTATCTTGGGCTAGACGGGCGGTCGGAGAGGCCCCCTCCGATCAATCGGCCGGTCACGTTAAGCCCTAGCACCTATATGACTTTCCCAACCCTATTGCCTTTATGGCAAGCCCCAACCCCTTTTTATCATATGGGTGCTAGAAGGCGGTGGCTGAGGGTCTACATGTCCTGGGAATGACGTTAAACTCTATCTGATGGTGAGGTTCCAGTTTTGGAGGTTTGAGGAATTTGGAGCACCCCTTCATCACCATTGCTCCCTGGTCCGCTCTGACCCGGAGTGGTAGTACCTGTTAGGGTCCCATCTATGGGTTAAATAGAAAAATGTATTTATAAAAAATTGTATTATCCATTCATAATTGATTTATTTCAAAACTTTATCGGCATTAAATGACCCACTGAGGTTGATATGCCGTAAAAAAAAAAAAAAAAAAAAAAAAAAAAAAAATCATCGATAAAGCCATCGTAAAAAAAATAATTTTATCCCCGGAAAAAAAACAGACATTTTTATCCAGCAATGCGATTTCCTCAGGAAGTTGGATAAAACCAGCCTGGAATATCTCCTTATTTCCGAAGACATTTTTTGAAGAAAAAAAATTTAAGGAACGTGTATTCTACTCCAGATATTCAGCCCAAAACAGTGTGGTCCTATCACTGGATTGACCACATGCCTTTCCCAATTTGTTGCCTCACCAGGCGGAGTCATGGAGATTCGTGCTGTTGGTGCGACTTGATGATGATGATGATGATGATGATGTGTTGTATAGCCGACTGACTGGCTACTGGACTTCAATAAACAACAGATACGTATATACAAAAATAGGACCCGTCTTTATTTTCTTCGGTGTGTGGGTGGTAAAGTCGTAGAGCTTCACAATAAAAATGCCGGGTGACTGGCGAAAGCGGCGAAGAGTGTTCACAGTGGAAATGCCCGAGGGTTGACGGGAGACGCGAGGTGATGCTATCGGCTGTTCGCTGGGGGTCTCTCTGTCGGCTTGAACCTTCTGGTCTTTATATCGATAAATACTCCTACGCATTTTTATCTTTTGATCTGATAACGGACATTTGTTATATATTTCTTTATCTTCTCCCTGCTTCTTTCACCGGAAAACCTTTCTTCCGTTTTCTCCCCTTTTTTTAAAATATATATTTTTATATTTCTCTTTGTCTTTTTGCCGGAAGCTTCCTCTTCCGGCGACGATAATACAACAGATGATGATGATGATCAAATACCGAATCAGACAAGTTCCTTTTGAACAATCTTAAATACTATTGTGATTTTGTTCCTAACTGAGTGCTCACATTTGTTGCACGGTGCTTGTTCTAAGATAAACCAAGCTTAGTGAACAAATAACAATAACAACAACAGCTACAACAACTTACTCGCCCTGTCGGAGGGGGTTAGAATTTGCTGACTGTAAGCCACTGCAGAGAAGTGTAGGACCCCCCTCCTCCCAATCGCATTTGATATAATTTCTACCAATTGTTTATACACATTCTTTATATGCTCAAGTAAACTTTGCTAATCCACTCAAGTAACCACTTAATCATTACATGTTTTCATTGTGAAATTTCCAACTGAAGTTTACAAAACAAATAGAAAATTATCAAGTCGATGACGATGCCGACAACAATAACTAAAGTAATGATAATAAAAGAAATTGATTTCTGGGTACCATTATAGTATATGGCCTACCGTTTAAATGTGACCTACGAAATCATATAGTATGTGGCCTCTTATAGTATGTGGCCTACCTTTTCAATTATAGTATGTGGCCTATCTTTTAAATTATAGTATGTGGCCTACCTTTTAAATTATAGTATGTGGCCTCCTTTTAAATTATAATAAGTGGCCTACCTTTTAAATTATAGTATGTGGCCTACCTTTTATATTATAGTATGTGGCCTATCTTTTAAATTATAGTATGTGGCCTACGTTTAAATTATAGTATGTGGCCTACCTTTTAAATTATAGTAAGTGGCCTACCTTTTAAATTATAGTATGTGGCCTACCTTTTAAATTATAGTATGTGGCCTATCTTTTAAATTATAGTATGTGGCCTACGTTTTAAATTATAGTATGTGGCCTACGTTTTTAATTATAGTATGTGGCCTACCTTTTAAATGTGAACTACGAAATCATGTTTCTCTTATAGTAGGTGGCCTACCTTTTGAATGTGACCCTAGGAAATCATGTGTCTTATAGTATGTAGCCTACCTTTTGAATGTGGCCTACGAAATCATGTCTCTCTTATAGTATGTAGCCTACCTTTTAAATGTGGCCTACGAAATTATGTCTCTCTTATAGTATGTAGCCTACCTTTTAAATGTGGCCTACGAAATTATGTCTCTCTTATAGTATGTAGCCTACCTTTTAAATGTGGCCTACGAAATTATGTCTCTCTTATAGTATGTAGCCTACCTTTTAAATGTGGCCTACGAAATCATGTCTCTCTTATAGTATGTAGCCTACCTTTTAAATGTGGCCTACGAAATTATGTCTCTCTTATAGTATGTAGCCTACCTTTTAAATGTGGCCTACGAAATTATGTCTCTCTTATAGTATGTGGCCTACCTTTTGAACTATAGTATGTGGCCTACCTTTTAAACGTGACCTACGAAATCATGTTTCTCTTATATTATGTGGCCTACCTTTTAAATGTGATCTACGAAATCATGTCTCTCTTATAGTATGTAGCCCACCTTTTAAATGTGGCCTACGAAATTATGTCACTCTATAGTATGTGGCCTACCTTTTAAATTATAGTATGTGGCCTACCTTTTAAATTATAGTATGTGGCCTACCTTTAAAATGTGACCTACGAAATCATGTCTCCCTTATAGTATGTGGCCTACCTTTTAAATGTGGCCTACGAAATCATGTCTCTCTTATAGTATGTGGCCTACCTTTTGAATGTGGCCTACGAAATAATGTCTCTCTTATAGTATGTAGCCTACCTTTTGAATGTCGCCTACGAAATCATGTCTCTCTTATAGTATGTGGCCTACCATAAAAAACATATTATAAGGTTATAATAATAACTGCTAACCCTAACCCTATTTCAGAATTTTAGAATATTTTAGAATTAAATAGATCTCCGATTCATGTAAATTATGGATAAATTCTTTTTAATTATTCTTAATTACTATATACAACTTATGACTGAATTGCATTTCTTGAAATTGAATATATGTTAAAAATAATTAGTTTCAATAAATTGCCTACTACTTATATCTATAAATATACTCTTACCGAGGTAGGACACATTCAAACTGGGTCGGCCACATACTATAACAGAATCAGAAAGGCAGGCCGCATGACGGCACCGATTTCTGTTAATAAAAAATAACAGCCATGTCGGTGGGGGATACGTTGACTGTATCCCCTGCAGAGAAATAAGACCCATTAATCCCAAAAGGGTTATTCTGGGTATGTCACTAAACTGAATCCGATGGTAAGGCTCTAGTTCTTGGGAGTGTGGTCAAACTTTGCCCTTCATTGCCATTAATCCCAGATCCAGTCTGATCCGCAGTGGTAGTACCTGTTAGGGTCCTCTCTACGGGACAAATAAATCTGTTTAAAAGATATCTTCATTTAATAGGACCGTGAGCAAATAAACAAAAACAAAAAACAAAAATGCTTTTAAGAAACAAGTACACAAATATGAATATAAACATATAATGAACGCGATTCTTTGTATCAAATCCGTGGTGTCACGCTGGTTGGTTGGTTGTTATTGTTTTACGACATATGAACTCTTTTCGGGTTATTTAATGCTGAATAAAGTCATCTTGACATCAGTTTTTTAAATTCCTTCTGTGGTTAAATGATCACCCATCTAAATCGAGATCAGGCTCGACATTGCTTAACTTCGGTATTCTATCGAGAATCAGTGGTTTCGACTTGACTTAACCGTAAGTCCTTATCACACACACACACACACACACACACACACACACACACACACACACACACACACACACATATATATATATATATATATATATATACACTTATATCAGGTTCTTTCCAATGCCTTCTGTGGTTAAATCGTCACCCATCTAAAATAGAAAACAGGCTCGACACTGCTTAACCTCGGTTTTCAGTAGAGAGCCGGTGTTTTCGATGTGACTTAACCGTAAGTCCTTATGACACATCCTACCC
The DNA here is from genome assembly GCA_023376005.1 of Doryteuthis pealeii. Lineage (NCBI taxonomy): Eukaryota > Metazoa > Mollusca > Cephalopoda > Myopsida > Loliginidae > Doryteuthis > Doryteuthis pealeii. The sequence continues at coordinate 4,517,011 of CM042147.1, forward strand.
GTGGCGAAGGAGTTGGGTAAACAGGGTGTCCTATCTTGGTGTAATGGTTAGCAAGCTATTCACGCAGGTCCATTACTAATGAATAGCGAGTTCTATTCCATCTTATGTTATGAAACAAAACACATTTACTCGTGTTCTATTATGTGTCTAAGTTATGTCATTTCAATTATGCCCTACACGCAAATTTAATGGGATATCAATATTCGTGGGTTATTTAATACCAAAGCCATCCTTGTAGAAAACCAGTATTGATACTATTTGACCATAAGTGTGTGTATGTGTGTGTGTGTGGGGGGGGGGTCATACCTTTCCCAATGGCATTAGTCCGAAAGTGAACGTAATGGCCCGACTGGAATTTGAACTCACTAACTACGACGTCTCAGTTCATCGCGCTAGCCATGAGACTCCCCCCACTTCCAACGTTATGAAAGATAAAGATAAAAGAAAAAGAAAAAAAAAGGAAAGAAAAGAAGGTTCCTCATATTCTGCTGTGTAAGTTAATTTTTTCAGTAACCTCTCCACATCAACTGATCTTTGAAATAAACTGCTGTAGTATTATTTGTATTATTCAGACTATTGTCCTCATCTTCATTGTTATTTGTACAACGTTTCGGTCTATGTGCCTTCCGACCTTCTTCGGGTATTTCTTGTCGGACTCTGGAACCTTCTCGGACTCGGGAACCTTCTTTTCCAGAGTTCGAAAAAAAAAGGTTCCCGAGTCCGAAAAGGTTCCCGAGTCCGACAAGAAATACCTGAAGAAGGCAGGAGGGTGTATTGGCCGAAACGTTGTACAGATAACAATGAAGATGAGGGCAATAGTCCGAATAATAAAAATAATACTAATCATTAAGCCTTACCTCAGAAATTCAGCGAAACCGGTGTAGGTTTCACTAACGTTCATATTAAGATTTTTTTTTGTTTTCTTTTAATTTTTTAATTGGATTATTTCTACTTCTCAGCTTTTCATCTTGAAATGAAAGGGATTGAAATATTTTGAAGTATGTTCTACCTTTCTCCGTAGAAAGAAAAATCATGGTCAGGGGCGAGGGATAAATTACTAAATTTTAGGAAAATATTAGTCACAAAAATTATTCTGCCGCTTGCTATAGTAAAGTAGTTTGCGGAACTGTGATATAGACTAGGCACAGTGGGAGATGAAACCGATCAAATGTATAATAAGCAAAAGCAGCATGTTAGGAAAAGAATATAAAAAATTATGAACACAACACATACACCCCCGCACACACACATATATATATATATATATATATATATATATATATATATATATATACATACGTGTGTGCGAAAGAATGAGGCTGTGTGTAGGCGTGGTTGTGTTATAAAATAATATAAGTGCAAAGCAAAACTACCCCCCGTCCAAAAACAAACAACAACAACAACAACCCGACTCGATACTCTATAAGTAGAGCAATAAGCAATTAATATCAAATGTTAAAAATTACAAAAATGTTCCTATTTCTTAAGTTTCATGAATCTCGATCCACAGGTAGGCAGTAAAATTAATGTATTTTCATTCTTTTTGCTGCCTACTCGAGGATCGAGATTTGTGAAACTCGAGTTGCAGAAAAATCTGATGAGTTTTGACACCTAACATTATATATATATATATATATATATATATATATATATATATATATATATATATATATATATAAAAGAATAAATAAATGAATAGAAATAAAATAAAATAAATGAAAAGAATAAGTAAACAAAAGTAGATGAATAATAATAATAATAATAATAATAACAATAAGAATAACAACAACAACAACAATAATAATAATAATAATAATGATAATGATAATGATAATAATAATAATAATAATAATAATAATAATAATAATAATCTGAAAGAAAACGAAAAGATGGACAAATACCTGGACCTTGCCAGAGAATTTAAAAAGCTGTGGAATATGAGTGTGAAAGTGATACCAATTGTAGTTGGTGCACTTGGAACAGTTAAAAAAACTTGGAAAAAAGCCTGGAGGACCTGGAAATCAGAGGAAGAATTGAGTCCATCCAAACTACTGCATTGCTGCAATCGGCTAGAATACTCAGAGGAGTCCTGAAGACCTGAGGAGACTTGTTGTCCCTCAGACTCCAGTGGAATACCATCAGCTAACGCTGACATGAAAAACTCAAAAGGAATAATAATAATAATAATAATAATAATAATAATAATAATAATAATAAATACTAACTGGACATTTCAAGCGATAAACTGGAGAGATCACCCACGGCAAAGAAAAGGAAACCTCAAAAGAGAAACTAAATCTCTTATAATTGCAGCACA
>CM042147.1:4524327-4584327 GCA_023376005.1 Doryteuthis pealeii
AATTAAGTTTAAACAATTAAGAAAATAAACTCTTACGAAACAACTACCCAACCGCATGAATATGAACGTGGTTCCCTTTCCTCTAGAATCAAAATAACCCTGACGATTTAACATGCCGTTAAAACCGATTAATCAATCAATCAATCAATCAATCAATAAAAAAACCTCTTTCAAGGAAAGGCTAGGGGAGTAAACCCCGAAAACAAATCAGGAGCCGAAGTCCCTAAGGTGGTGTGATGTTGAAATCCATTGCTACACATCAACTCCTGCGACACTACCGCTGCCAAACTGCATTGGTTCCTTAACTTTCCTTTGGATCACAGCGGCAGTGTAGAAAGGGGGGATTTGCTGCATGGGCAACAGCTCATCCTCCATATGAACACGCCCAGGCTATGTAGTTAAAAAAAAAAACTTTGACACTACTCTATCGTCTCTCGTAGACGGAGGGCTGCCAACCAATCAATTAAAAGTTGTAGAAGCTTTGTGTAAATGGTTCTGCACCCCCGCCCCCCAAAAGAATACCTCTAAAATGTGAGGTGCTTTTTTTCTTGGGGGGGGGTGCTTTCGGGGGAAAGGGGATACGTACCATTTCCGGTGAAGCACGTGAAAACAACAACAACAACAACTGGGAAACTTGAGAGACTAAAAGATTGCTGAGATAGAGGTCGATGTTCGATCTTAGGTAAAAGCTAATATTTCAAATGCTGATTTTGTATCAGGCTCTGCCCACGATGAAGATCGGTGTTACCTTTCTCTTCGCCCTCTCTGCATCAGTGGGTTTTGTGTAAGGATAAGTTAAACTTATCTAAAAAAAAAAAAAGAAAAAATATCTATTTCCGATTCATCGCATTCAGGGCACATGTAAGTACACGTGGGCCCACACAGAAACACACATATAAAAAAAAAGATTGGAAAAAACCCAAAGGGTTGATATAAGGTAAAATCAACCAATGAACAATATATATATATATATATATATATATATATATATATATATATATGTGTGTTGTGTGTGTGTGTGTGTGTGTGTGTGTGTGTGTGTAGAAGTTTGTAGCAAAAAACAATAGATCGTTCCATAAATAGATCGTTAATCACGAGGTACAAAACGCTCTGGACCAGGGCCGGAATTTTCAAAAAATTTTAAAAATGCGTATTCTATGTTAAAATAAAATAAAATTTATTTTTAAAAATTAGAAGCATTTTTATCATTAAAAAAGCTCAAAAGAGTTTGAAGTAAAAAGTGTATACAAATCTATTTATTTCGTCTTTCCTATTATACATAGTTGCTTTGATAAAGACCGCTTTATATGGTCGAAACAGATTTCAGCAAAACTATTAACATCTTGTTTTTTCTACAAACTTTCTACACATTCTGTCGGATTCATATCCATTTTACTTTTCATATATATATATATATATATGTGCGAATTTCTGTACGAGTTTCCATAGCTATGCTAACATTAAAACGGTCTATATCATATTAAATCGTCAATACGCATAATCAAATAGGGTTGGCCTAAAGTCGGTATCAACCAGACAGCGAGAGAGTCTGTCCTCTTTTCACTAGCGCTAGACCATGGAGATTGTTTTCTGAGGTAGAGCGCCAAAACTACCATCAGCTCCTCACTTTACCGCACAGATCCCTGTGCTACTTATACGCTGATATATATATATAATATATATATATATATATATATATATATATATATATATATTGGTTAGGAGGTTGATTTAGAAGGCTATCACAATGCAGGTGTAAAGAAAAAATAATAATACGGTAACAATGATGTTGTGTGTTAACCTGTATTTAATTCTTGAATTTTCAAGATAATATCTCTTTTTCAAAAGATCACTGGAACTGAAGCAGTCTAGCTATGGCATTTCTTTTTAAATGAATTTTTTTTTTTTAAATGATGGTTTATAGAACTGTATTAAAAAAAACTGTATTAAAAAAAAAAAAAATTCATTTAAAAAGAAATGCCATAACTAGACTGCTTCAGTTCCAGTGATCTTTTGAAAAAGAGATTTTATCTTGAAAATTCAAGAATTAAATACAGGTTAACACACAACATCATTGTTACCGTATTATTATTTTTTTACACCTGCATTGTGATAGCCTTCTAAATCAACCTCCTAACCAATAATACACATGCTTCAAGCAAATTATAAACTATGTCTATATATATAATATATATATATATATATATATATATATATATATATATTAGCTAAACCTTTGTGTATAACTTTAATAAGAAAGCTGAAAAGTTGTTTTAATTTTATTAAGTTTTGAGAGAGAGAGAGAGAGAGAGAGAGAGAGAGAGAGAGAGAGAGAGAGAGAGAGAGAGATTGAGAGGGGGGGACGATAAGATGTATCTCTTCTTATATAGTTTACCCCACCGTCTTTCGCACCAATCTGATTGGTATACATCAAAGTTAATTTTCTCATAAACAAAATATATCAGTGTTTTTTATCAATTCTACCGGGACAGTCAAAAGTCATTATTGATAACTAAACTCTCAAAGTATCGAGACTTTGTAACCAAAAATATGAATAGGTAACAGTCCCAAAATAAACACACATTTTGTATATAAATATTTATGCAATTCTATTTTTAGTTTCACAGGTGTTGCAATCAAAACATACACAAAATTGGCACTTGCTCATGTACACATTTTATCATATATATATATATATATATATATATATATATATATATATATATTAACAATGGAAAGGAGTAACCTACTCGAGTTTCATCGATTGATTCTTCAGGGTTACTACGAGCGTTCATCTACTAAAGTTAAGTCCCATTCCAACGGACATATTTATAACACCTAAGATTAATCGAAAACTCGATTAATTAAAGTAACCCTGAAGAATCAATCGATGAAACTCGAGTAGGTTACTCCTTTCCATTGTTAAAATAAATTTATGCTCTACATTGTATTGAGCACTTTGTATTTATTTTTTCTCAACCTTAGCCTCTGGTGCGCTTCCAACGATCGTACTTATACCACCGTAAGTTAATACTTATACATATACATATATATATTATATATATATATATATATATATATATATATATATATATGTGTGTGTGTGTGTGTGTGTGTGTGTGTGTGTGTGTGTATTAAGAAAGAATGAAAAAAACACAGGTTTAAATGAGTTAAGTGGTGAGTTTATTGGCCGACGCTGCAGTGTTTCGATCTATTAATTAGATCATCTTCAGGGCATTTGTTGGTATATGGAAGGTAATAAGACATTTTTTTATCACAGAATAACGAGAAAAGCGAGTGATAGTCCTTGTTTATCAGTCTGGTTAAAATTTGAAGTTTGAAAAAAGGAGAAGGTTTGAAATATGACGTCAAATATTCTCTTTTACGGTGTGAGTATGGGACTGTGTAAGTGTGTGTATCGAAAAGAAAGCATTGTGCATTTTTTTGTTCTTTTGTATCTATGTATGTATGTATGTATGTGTCTGTCTGTCTTTCTGTCTAATTAGGTTAATATCTATCTATCTATCTATCTATCTATCTATCTATCTAATCTAAAATCTATAAATCTAATTCTGTTGATATCTATCTGTCTATCCAATTCTGTTAATATCTATCTATCTATCTATCTATCTATCTATCTGTCTATAAATTTATTCTTTTGATATCTATCTATTCAATTCTGCTCATATATGTATGTATGTATCTGTCTATCTGTCTATCTGTCTGTCTGTCTGTCTGTCTGTCTTTCCGTCTAATTAGGTTAATATCTATCTATCTATCTATCTATCTATCTATCAACTTAATTCTGTTAATATCTATCTATCTATCTATCTATCTATCTATAAATTTAATTTTGTTGATATCTATCTATCTACCTATCTATCTATTGAGCTATCTAATTCTGTTCATATCTATCTCAGTATGTTCATAATCACATACATACATACAAGAAGAAGAAGAAGAAGAAGAAGAAGAAGAAGAAGAAGAAGAAGAAGAAGGTAACTACTCTGAATAATATTGTCCCTGATTCATTTATATTTTCAAAGAAGAAGCCTATTTTTCTTTTTCAATGAGGTACTTACAATTTAAATGAGAGAGTGAATTGATCACGTGTTAATTCTTATAGCCCTTAGTGTCTAGCACGTTCAATGGAGAATCCTTTTTTCTCAAGTGTCTCAGAGACAGTTATATGGTACGCAAAATCCTCACAAAATTTGAAAGTCATTCCACTTAAGAAACTTCAATATATAATGACTGTCGTTAAAGGAGTACTTGGATGAGTAAATGATTTTGCAATATGTTGGTACGTGCTAATTTGCGGTGCCTGCACCACGTGATCGAAACAAATCAAGCCGTGAAAGGTAGCCATTTTAGTTCGTAGTATCGTGGTGGTTGGTGCGCCGACATCTTGTGCATTGTTTTCACACCGTATGTGATTTGAAAAGCCGCACATGACCTTCTTCACTGACCGCTGCGGCCGGAACTTTTTTTTTCACCGAAGGGCAGTGTGTTGTGTTTTCATTCCATGGCCTGTCTTTTCGACTCAAGATCCGAACACATCACACATTCTTTTGTAAATTTCACGTGATTCGCACTTCCCAGCCACATCCAAAAATTTGATGACAGACCTGTTTAAGCCTCGAGCACTCTGTTCGATTTTCCGCCATTTTGAATAGCCCCAAACAAATATTTTTGCGAGATTGAAATGTTTTTTGCGATGAACCAATTCCAAACAATCCAGAGTTACGTTTATAGAAAAAAATCAGAAAGAGAAAAATTTCTTTTCCTTAAAAAAAAATCCAATAATTTATTGAATGACCTTTGTATGTTTGTGTAGTGCATATGCTTATATATATATATATATTATATATATATATATATATAACAGTTACTTGCAAATCCACGAAACAAACAAATATATTTACTTCTGGATTTTATTAAAACCGATTTAAGCGTGCTCAATAAAAAGAGCTAAATATACGTTTTAAAAACGAATGGCTTAAAATATTCCGACTGCAGTTTCACGCAATAGCGAATCTTCAGGGAATTGCTTTGTCCAACCATCGGCCTGTATCTATAACTGGGTTGTACCCATTCTTCAGTAAGTGGGTGTGCCACCCACCCTCCTTTTCCCCCTACCTAATGCCTGAACTTACTAGGCATAGTCTGTGTTTGTTTATGTGCCTACATCTATTTGTTAATTCCGATCACGAGTTCAATATCATATCTGGGTCCCTGCATTCAGCTATTTTTAGTTTTTCTTGTAGGCACAACATGCACGGGTTATCATTTCCTTTATATGATGGTGCTTTCTACCCACTTGAGAATGAGTACAACCCAGTTATAAATACAGGCCGATGGTTGGACAAAGGAATTCCCAGAAGATTCGCTATTGCGTGAAACTGCAGTCGGAATATTTTAAGCCATTCGTTTTTAAAACGTATATATATATATATATATATATATATATATATATATTATGGACTCTCTCGTCGATTTTCGACGCATGAGGGTTCACACACACAATGAACACCCACACAGGGATTTGTTTATAGCGGTGAAGGCTTGTGTTGGACCATCCACACTTTTTGGCACAGTCGATAGGAAAGAATTGGTGCATCAAGGGTTGCCACAAACCCAATCAACGACCGACCTCGGGAATTTTGAATTCAGAGTTATCCCTCTCCTAGACTGGTTACCTCCCCAAGGCTGAAGGGCCCAGTCTGCCCTACTATTTAACCCCTAGTTGGAGGGAGAATATATGGATTCATACCTTTCCCAAGGGTATTAGCGCTATGTGAAATGCCAACAGCTTCGTCTAGGAATTGAATATATATATATATATTATATATATATATATATATATATATATATGAGTATGAAAGGTGGAATGAAAAATATATATTATCTTAAATTCAAAAATGTACATTGTTTTTATCTTAAATTCAAAAGTATAGATTTTTGCAATATTTTTTCTTTTTAAGAGAAGTCCTTTGAAAATATTTTTTTCATTTATTCCATTCATTTCATTCATTTTTTTCCATTCATTAATTCTTTTACATTAATTCTTAACTATATTATATATATATATATTAATATATATATATATATATATATATATATATATATATAAGTGGTCACACAATGTGTTTGAAATGGCGAAGGCCGACAATTTTTGGAGATTATGTGCTTAATTAAAGTCATACCTAATTTGTTAATTTTAATTATAATTAATTAATTAACAAATTAGGTATGACTTTAATTAAGCACATAATCTCCCAAATATATATATATATATATATATATATATATATATATATATTTACGAATTCGAAGTGGACCACAACGCCGCGGAACCAATCAGAAAAATGTATTGTGCGAAAGTTGAAAGTAAAGTTGATCACATTATCACAATGCAGTAACCAGATGGTTGAAGAACCTCGACGATCAGGTAAGGTTAGCCTAATACATTGGATTTCAAGCCATAGAGGCAAGTCTGCCGAGTAACACTCGGAGAGTATCAGGCGATCTCGGCATCCCACAGACCAGTGTGGTTTGTTATCTTCCCGACCACGTCAAAAGCACCCGGAGCTGCCGCATAGGGCATAGGACACATTTTTAATCCGAACATATTTACTCTTAACATCCTATACCAACTCATTCCACCCGACCGAAGACCACATTTGTTTTCCTAATCCACCCCAAACGGTAGCCTTTGTTTAAATGTAATATTAAACATATTTAGCAGTCTTTGATTTATAGGAAATAATAGGTAACTTTAAAACGAAAAGGCCATTTTTAGTTATTTATTGATAAATCCTCATAGGGATGGGGCTCTGGTTCTCAACAGGATGTTAAGAGTTAAGTAGTACATCCACTTTTAAAATCCTTACCCATAGAATATCAGCCATTGAGACACAAGATCTTTGTTGCCTTTCAGAAAGGCTAAACTCTGCCGGGACATGTTCAGGTAACGTCAATGGAACACGAAAATACACGCTCGAAAAAATATGAAAAAAAAAAAAAAAAAGACATGCGCGAGATTTGTTTGTATTCTGGCGAGATTAACCCTTATCCTACCAAACATGCAAACAATTATAATGCGATTATTATTTCTAGCGTTTTAGGAAGTTTTTATTAGAGACGAATTTAATCGTGGGGAATTTTTGGAATTCTATTGTACCTTTGTTCATACTCATACAAGGGTAGGTATTTACCCGTTTCGCCAAGGGTAAGATGTGATGTTATATATTGTCTGATCAGTGCACCCAAGGACCAGGCTGAATAGGAAGTGCATGGGGGTCAGGTGCAGCCTGGAAACGAAAACAGGATGTGGCCCTGACCTGACCTTTTGCACCTGGAAATGCAGGTGAATATTTGACATGATTTCGGTGCAGAAATCTGTAGGCGTAGCTCATAGCCAATGAAAACAGCCTGCGTGGGCGAAGAGGCGTGTCTACAGAAAAAAACTGCGTAGGTGTCACGAACAAAGAGGCGTGACACCGAGGGTCAGACTATAATAAAAGAAGCTCGTATAGATCGATTAGAGAGACGACGATCAGGTTCGAGATCACTTGAAAAGAACTCCCAAAGGCTCCACGTTTGCATAACCCTGCCAACGACTCTCAGCTGTACACAACCGGGGAAAATAAACATCTCATCTTACATTTTCCTAAATACAAGTGTTTGTGTTCTTTGACGGGTCCAGTGTGTAACAGTGACACAAGGTCCCAAGTTTGGGGTATCCAGTGAGGATCGAACTCGCTATTCAGTAGTAATGGATCTGCGATGCTAGCTTGCTAACCATTACACCAGGATGGGACGCCCTTTTTTTAGTTACCCAACCCGTTCGCCACGGCTTGTATGTGACACAAGATTGCCAGTATGGGTCATCCAGTGAGGATCGAACTCGCTATTCAGTAGTAATGGGTTTGTGATACTAGCTTGCCAACCATTACCCTACGATGGGACGCTCAACCTTTCCCAATGGTATCAGCGCTATGTAAAATCAAAACTGTGTCTTTCAGAATTTAAACTTGGACAGTAACTAACATTTTTTGATTAATTAGGAATACAAGAAACAAATAAAGGAAACTTTATTTCTTTATTTATAACAACAAAAATCAATGAACGTAACCCTTTATTCAGTCCACGGGGGTATCCGGTTGTCATTTCGCTAAACATAGATGGGGCACTGGTGTTAAGCTGTGTTAATTATCATTCTCCGTTACTGCTGCCCTTTTCAATCCTGGTCAGGATTGAAAAAAACAAAATACAAAAAACAAAAAAACACCCAATATAAGTCTATGTAAAAAAATCATACATAAGTGAATAGGTAGATATTCTAGCCAAAAAAAAAAAAAACAAGACATTAGGTTTATAAATTCCCAAAATCCCCACTGGATTGTCCAATTGGACACATAGTGGACAAAGGAGTTAGGTTGAGACAGTTCTAAGTGACAGTTATCTCTAGACTGCAGGTTCAATCCTGATCAAGGACAGCAGTAACATAGAATAATATTTAACACAGCTTTACGCATCTACCCCAGATATGGTTAGTGGAATGAGAACAGGACACCACCGTGGACTGAATAAAGGGTTAGGTTCAAAGTTCCGTAACGGCTCCGGATTACAAGAAAGTTCCCGATTACGACAGGAAAGTTCCCGAGTTTGAAAAGAAGGTTCCCGAGTCTGAGAAGGCTCCCGAGTCCGCGAAGGTTCCTGAGTCCGACAAGAAATACCTGCAGAAGGCCGGAGGGCATATCGACCGAAACGTTGTACAGATAACAATGAAGATGAGAACAATAGTCCGAATAACACAGATAATACTAATCATCAAACCTCATCTCAAACATTCAGAGAAATAACAAAAATCAAATAAAGGAAACTTTAAAAAATATTAATAGAAAAAAATCCTGACGAAAAGACATACGTTAAACTAGCTACTGGCAAAATGAGCCTAAAATGCGTTTTTGACAAATGACTTTAGCCCCCTTTACAGAAAATAATTTACAAAAAATCAGGGAATTATCGGATTTTAATGAAATTTTCAGTGTTTATGTATCAATGAATGATCTTTATAATGCATTATTTATTTTATTTAAAAACTTTCTCATTTTTTTTCAGGTCACTTATTTTGACCCCCCCCTCCACCTTATGTTGGGGGAGTAATTTTTTTTTTCAAGTTGGTCTTTCCGTTTTCTAATTACAGTAAATAAAGAGATAAAAGACCGAAGTTATGTATAGAAACAAACAAAAAAAATTTACGGTGGCTTTTCTATGTGAAAATAAGTACCGAAAATCGAAAAATAAAATGTAAAAAAATAATAAATAATTAATTTTTTGGAGATTTCTTTTTTACTCATTTCGATAATTATTTAATTGGCTATTATTTTATAAAAGAAAAAATTATACATCGATATTTTTTCTGCTTAAAAAGGGTGGGGGACATTTTCAATAGAGTTTTTCTTCAAAACTTATTACTTTATGTGTCTAAAATAAGGTTTGCATTAAATAGATATTTATTTCTAGAATCTAAAAATATAACATTTTAAACTTAACAACAGACTTTTCACATTTTAAATGAATTGTATATATTAATTTTTCATGGCAAAAATACTAAATTAAAGTTTTGAAATAAAATAACTGATGCATTATAAAATTTATTAATTGATAAATCAATACTGAAAATTTAATTAAAATCGGATAATTACCTGATTTTTGGTAATTTTTTTTTTGTAATCGCGAATGTTACATAAAAATTGTAAACAAGCGCGTAAAACCATTGAAAATAGAAAAAATGGCGGGATGCGTCGAAATTGACCAAAACAAATCGTTTTAAATCTATTAAAATAAACTGCATATGTAATGATATTTTTCTTTTTTTAATGATGGTTATTATGTTACTACTTATCGATTTTGACAAAGTTTGACCTTAAATAATAGATTTAATTATTTTTAATTCGCTTTTAAAATTCGTAGCAGATGACAAAATTGCCAGTGCCTACGTTAAAACAATGGAAAGCAATACTAATTCAAAGCTAGAAAAAAAAAAGAAAAAAAAAAAGCGAGGAAGTAAATTGTTGACATGTGAGCTTTGAGCATAACTCACATTGTAGCAATGCCTTAACGTCGAGTCAGAATGTATTCGTAGGTCAAACATACACACATCTGCGTTATCTGATTCAAGATGTTCTTTTTTGTTTTTTTGTTTAAGAATTTTTGCGGGCGCGGAGTACAGAGTAAAAGCTGATGTGACGCCTACACAAAACTTTTCACGTAACTAACACAATCGAGAGCATTGCCAAAATTCTGCAGAAGCGCGCGGAAAGAGCTCAGCAGGGAAGTAACAGTAAAACTTGTGACGTCAAGCACGTGTTTTCGTTGTTAAGATAAGACAAGGATGAAAGAGAGAAAGAAAGAAAGAAAGAAAAGAAAGAAAGAGAAGAAAGAAAGCCTGACGTTGTGTCTGTCACGTTACTCTAGGCAACACGCAGTTGTTTACTGGTTTTTGATGCTCTTTCTTAATATAGGTTACGCTTAATAATTGTTTTTGAATGAATTTCTTTAGAGTACAATTCATTCAGTAAGTAGAAGTAGTGTGCGAACTGCTATTTTTTTTTTACAAACAACAACAACAACAACTAAACAACGAAGAAGAAGAAGAAGAAGAAAGAAGAAGAAGAAGAAGAAGAAGAAGAAGAAGAAGAAGACAAACAAACAAAAAAAGAACAGTGTAAAATTATCTATTCTAATATATCAGGTTTGGTGCATAGACTAATGGCAGCTTTTAGCAATGTCTAACAATAACTGCGAATGTCAACGTGTCAGTATGTCAGTGTGTCAATTCTTTTCAACTTTACTCCTAGAATCCGTAGCCCGACATATCATACCATTTTGACATCAGGTCGACTCCGTGAGCAAATTAAAAACATTCCGGGCCAAATCTGGACCCGCAATCTTGAAATCTTTGATTCCCAAACGATTGTTTTCGGCGATTTTTTTTGACGTGATTCAAGTATCGCATTAATATTTAATCTTATCGTTTAAATGTTCAATGATGATTCTTCTGTTGCCACTTAATTTAAAGACAATTTAATGTGTCTAGGCCCTTTCCGTAAATAGACAAATATTTTTTTATTTATTTTACCATTAGTTTTTGTTATTAATCATTGATGAATCTATTAATAATGGAGATTCGCTTCCGGTTTTTGTCTGTAACAAAAATTACGTCACTGCTTAGGTCACATTACCCAACACATAATCCAACGTCATAACATAGAATAAATATACTCAAAATGTGAGCATGCAACGTTAGACAATCCTCATTGTTTCAATAAATAGATGCCCGGCGTTATATATTTATATATAGATTGTTTTATTCTAATATAATATTTAAAGTTATCGAAACTGTTTCCATTTCAAATTGTCTTTCTTTCTTTCTTTCTTTTTTTTTTTATTCCTTTAATAAATTTGACGATTTTACAATCTTATGGTACACACTCTATAACATTGAATTTTCAGCTCCCATCCCCTCAGACAATATCTTTCAAAAAATTATTTTTACATCGCCCGGAGGGTGTCTTTTTATTTTGCTAATAATAATAATGTATAATTATTCTAAATCTTTTTACCCAGAAGGGCATCAAATTTCATATAGCTTAGTACCTAAAAGTCCAGTCCTGTCTGCATCTGGTGGTGAGGTCCAATTCTGGAGCTCATTAGGAGTGTGGAGTATCCCTTCATTGCCATTACGCCCGGGTCCACTCCGGCACGGAGTGTTAATACCTGCAAGGGTCCCATCTATGCGTCCCTTCTATGCGTCAAATATATTTGGGGAGTCCCTGCGGCGTTGTGGTTAGCGTTCTGGGCTGCAGCATCTTTGTAAGCGAGTTCGAACTCCTATTACGCTCTTCGGCCTGATATCCTTGGTAAAGGTATGAACCCCTCATCCCAAAGTTATGGATTGAATGGTACCAGTACTGTCCTTATGAAATGATAGCTTTTGCACTAAATAATCCATAAAAGTTGATATGCCATTAAACAAAGAAACCAAACCAAATATATCTCTTTCCAAGTTATTTGTATTAGATATCATATACCGTGTGCAAAAAAAAAAAAAAATTAAAAACAATAAAAAATGTAGACATAAACTTTCGTAATTCCATAATCTCTCGGCATAGAATAACTCCAGACGGGTTGACATGTCGTAAAAATGAATCAAAGTTTAGCAGCGATTAGCCTGTTCAGTATTTAGATGGGTGACCATTTAGGAACGACAGGTACTGTAAACCAACTGAAAAACAACAATGAACAAATATATTTATTCAAGTATGAGTGGGGAAGTCCCCTAAAAAAATCAGTATTGTAGAATTATGGAGTCTGACTAGAACTGAATTCTTCGAATGCGTTTTGAGCTTCCACTTGGTTGTTAGATATCAAATATTTGAGCTTCCACTTGATTGTTAGATATCAAATATTTGAGCTTCCACTTAGTTGTTAGATATCAAATATTTGAGCTTCCACTTGATTGTTAGATATCAATATTTGAGCTTCCACTTGATTGTTAGATATAAATATTTGAGCTTCCACTTGTTAGATATCAAAATTTGAGCTTCCACTTGATTGTTAGATATCAAATATTTGAGCTTCCACTTGATTGTTAGATATCAAATATTTGAGCTTCCACTTGATTGTTAGATATCAAATATTTGAGCTTCCACTTGGTTGTTAGATATCAAATTTGAGCTTCCACTTGGTTGTTAGATATCAAATATTTGAGCTTCCACTTTGATTGTTAGATATCTTTTCTCTCAGGTCGTTGTCGAGATGGTTAAAAAGTCCTAATCGTTCGGAAAAAGGGGTCCGGTGAGTATGATGGGTGAGGTTGAGTTATATAGCCCAATTTACTCAATTTTTATAATCATTTTAGATAAGAATGGATCCTTTTCAATTTGATTGGACTTAAATGTTGCAGTTCTTGTTGCATCTTTGTCAATTCCCTGGAAACATTTCTCTACTATGGTTTTTGGTTTCAAAGTTTCAGAGGATGATTTCACTTACCGACCACCAAATAGTGACCATATGCGTCCTTTTTTTCTTTTTTTAAAAATTCATTCAGTTTTGGTTTAGGTGTTGTATAATTGTATGGTGGTGTGGTTTTTTTCCCAATACCCTGTAGCGAGAATGCAAATGGCCCAAGTGGAAAAATAACGTTTGAGAACTTTGACCCCCAAAGGCGGGAATCTCGCGAGTCAGTATTCAACCAGACGTATTTATTTATTTGTAAACTTTTTAGTTAACCTCTTGTTACCGAAAAGAGGGCGAGAGTAAAAAAAATAATAATATTAAAACTTATTACAGGGTTGTTCTTTATTCTATGTATTGATGATTTTTTTTGTATTGTGACGTAAGCAGTAACGTAGTTTTGGTTACAGACAAATGGAAACCAAATCTCGATTATTCTTAGATTTTGTAAATATGATTAAAAATCGTGTCTGCCTTTTAAAAAAAAAAAAATTTTTTTACTTGTAATAGACTTCCGTCCATGGTGAAAATGTCACTCGTATTGACTCGTCTTTATTTTCATCATTGTTTTTGGAAGACCCCGTAGCAAACCCCACCAGCCTCTTATGTAGACATACGCATATTCCGATCAAGATAGTCGCACATATGATTATCCAGTACGTAACCCTATCAGAAAGTCCAAAAAACGGTCCGTATCCTAGGCAGAAGGCAAGAGAGAACACCAGACTCAAAAACGTTACACCGATGCAAATAGAATAAAAATTGTTCTTTCGTTTTTGAATTAGAAATTCTTCGACCGTTTCCAGTTTCAGAATTGAGTTAGGTCTTTCGCCACGTTGTTGTCTCAACTTTTTCATGGCTACCTCATCCTTGACGTCATAGAGCTCTGGAAAATAGTCTACGTCTTCTTCGTCTATATCTTCGTCCAGACTGTCTTTATGTTTCACATGTATGATTAGACTTTCAATTTCGTCGTTATCTTTCTTCGTTATTTCTGTAGAATATCCTTCTACAGAAGTTCCTTCTATCGACGGTAGAGGATTTGATTGACAACTGTTAGTATCATGATTAGTTAATATGCCAGTTTCCATTCCGGAGAATTGTGTGTAACACTGGAGATTGTCAGCTGATTGGTTAGTCGTGGATTTGTTTTAAAATGAAGAAAGCAGAATTTTTATGATTGACAACGCACATCTCTTTCATTTTTTTTTCCTTTTCTAAGTGCAATAAAACTTATTATTATAATCATTATTATATCGGAAAGATTCCCGCTCCATATCGTTTCCTTTATCTTTGTATATTCAATAGAGTTTTCTTGAATATTTTCAAACGATATAACTAGATATGATTTTTTTTTTAAATACAAGGAAATGTGTTGTTCAGGACTTGTAATTATGACGTCATTTATCATGGCAACACAAAGCACTTTCTACTGTTTCGAATCAGTTTCAGATCTCAATGGTTGATTCATAATTATTTTAAACAATTTCTGGACGGATCGGGAAAAGTCTGTCCGGCCAAACGTGTGTTATATTTACCCAACCCCTCCGCCATGAGCAAGATTACATACAGAGAGAGAGAGAGAGAGAGAGAGAGAGAGAGAGAGAGAGAGAGAGAGAGAGAGAGAGAGAGAGAGAGTAGACAAAAAGGTGAGAAACGCAACGCGCAGTTGGATTGTTAACGGTCGATATATATATATATATATATATATATATATATATATATAATATATATATATATGTACGTGTATGTATGTGTGTGTGTGTGTGTGGTAGAGAGTAGAGGAAAATGTGGATATAACAACACAAACGACTATATTCGATTGATATTTCGCCTCATTATTGGTTGAAGTTTCTCAAAATTTTGAGAAAGCTTAAAATAATGAGGTGAAATATCAATTGAATATAGTCGTTTGTGTTGTTATATCCACATTTTCCTCTACTCTCTACCACATTTTGTCGGATTTATTCAATCCTTCATTCCTCATATAATATATATATATATATATATATATATATATATATATATATATATACATATATATGTATATAGGTGTGTGTGTGTATATATATATATATATATATATATATATATATATATATATATTAAAGTGTAGGGTCCATGTCTGCTTCATAAATTAATGTAATAAAAATGACATGTCCTTTATATTATAAAACAACCAAACATTTTTGGATGCTTAAATTATATTTTTCACCATTTATTAGCATTATTTCCATATATACAGTCTGCCCTTCCATTTACCCATAGCTGAAGGGAGAATAATTGAATTCATACCTTTCTGTTGTGGACTAGCCTAGCGTATCTTGCGTAGAGAGTGAATGCGCTGGTCTAGGACTGGTTATACACTGTTGTTTGAGAACATCGGAGTGATTGCTGAGCCGTCAAAGGCTCCTCGGGGCCTGCTCCAGAGTACCTCGGCCTCTGGAGTGGGTCGGTAATAAAATTAACGGCGTCGATCCCAGGGGGCTATCCCCCCAGGCAATACCTGCCCCATTGATTTAAAGGAACAGGGCTGGGTTTATTGCCCAGCACCCTTCGAGAGGGAATGCCGACGGGATCGACGCCATTCTTTCCACCTGCCACCCATGAGTCTCGGCTTGTGGGTAGTCACACGTAAAAACGTGACCTTGTGTCCAACACATACACGTGGGGCATGCGGTAAATATCCTGAGACGGCAAGGATTACGGAACCATTACGTGAACCGTCTACCTCGAGGTTTTAGCACTCTGTTGCGTGTTACTATATGTAGTTTGAATGTACTAGTATACTGAATACTGTATGATCCAGTATACAACACTTTCACAAGGGTATTAGCGCTATGTAAAATAAAAACAACAGCCTCGCCCAGTGTTTGAACTCGTCTCTCCGTGTCCATTTCCCGCAGCGGTAAGCATTACACCCCGCGCCTGCTTTTATTTCCATATATAGGCCGTGTAATTATATCATTGCACCAAAGAAGTTAGGCCACCTTATTTAAAAGAAACCACAAAATGAGTACAGCACAACATAATTGGACTTAATTTGACTTATGTCATAATGTCACGTCACTAAATTAGAAATTCGACTATATTTGCACACGCGGTACAAATGCAGAATAGCGCGCAAGTGATAATTTCATTACATGATTAATAATATAATATATAGATAATTCATAACATGATTAATAATATATTTAGAATAATATTAGAATAATTAATAACACGGGCCTTTCGGAGCCTGTGTTTGTTAATGTAATTTAACAGCGTTGATCCCAGTGGGCCATCCCTCCAGGCAACACCTGCCCCCTTGATTTAAAGGGGCAGGGCTGGGTTTATTACCCAGTGCCTGAGCCCCCTCTTGCGGGATCAACGCATTTTTTTGCACCTAACACCTATGAGTCTTGGATCGTGGGTGGTAGGTGCCCTTGTGTCACGCCCTCATAAGCGGGATGAGAGGCAAATACCCTAATGATATAATCAGAATCGCATTTTACATATAAATAGTATTAGATTACGGAAACTCCCGAAGTAGCCTAATCGCATTTTACATATAAATAGTATTAGATTACGGAAACTCCCGAAGTAGCCTAGTCGCATTTTACATATAAATAGTATTAGATTACGGAAACTCCCGAAGTAGCCTAATCGCATTTTACATATAAATAGTATTAGATTACGGAAACTCCCGAAGTAGCCTAACCCTAACCCTAACCCTAACAGTCACCCTAACCATAACACTAACCCTAAAACTAATCCTAACCCTAACGTCTCAAAGGTTTCGGATATTTCGGTGAAATGTAATGATATGTAATGCTTTTTTTATACGTAATCTATCGTTATTATCTCTTGCGTGCTATTATGCATTAGTACCGCACACGCTACGGTTTTACGAAATCGACTATAATCGCATACGGCACGTTACTGGGAATTTATCTATAATATCATATTTAACCCACATTCAACTCTTGTATATAATATTAGATTAACCCATAATTGCGTCATTGCTTTTGGGAGGAATGAAAAACCCACAGTTGATTGAAAATGAGACATAGTACATGCAACGCAAGTACGGCATTTAAAAAACAAACCTAAATAGATGCGCGTTTAGCGTAACTCTCATCGTCATAAAAATAGAATCCTCAAAAGGTAAGTAATTATGGACATTTTCGTGAAAATCGGACCATTAATTGATTTTTCATAGAATTAAAAAAAAAACGCCTCTGGTCATAACTTGTTTTTGGTTACGTTAAATTTCAATTGATTTAACGGTGCAAAAATGTAAACATTGTTTTTCGTTCATAATTTTCATTATTTCCTTAAGCTAAGAAAATTTTTAAAAATCATCGGAAGTTTTTTTAATGTTTCTTCTTTCGAATGGACAAACTTTTTTATGATAATATTAACCTTTATGCAAGTTTCATTGTGTTAAATATAGGGGTAAATTTCACAGGGAAAATTGGTGGTCCCTATAGTACATGAAACGTAAATACGGCCTCTAAAAAACAAACCTAAATAAATGCGCGCTTAGCGTAACTCTCATCGTCATAAAAAATAGAATCGGCAGCCCGAAGTCAAATCCTGGACGAGGATGTTTGAGTTTCACTTCGATCCATCGTCTCCTCTCATTGCCGTGCAATGTTTCGTCGTACACATGTTTGCAATCGGGCGGTTTCTCCTCCAAGGGTGCTCGCGGTGGCCGGTACGTTCACTTTGAAAAAATATTAGAGTGCTCAGAGCGACATACGATAAGCATGGAATGATGGAAGAGTGCCTCGTCTACGTCTGTCGGTCTCCGTCTACGGCGAGGCAATGATCGAAGGGAGCGGTCGGGGCCACTCGTATTGCGACGTTAGAGGTGAAATTTTTGGATCGTCGCAAGACGAACTGCAGCGATGGCGTGTGGCAAGCACGTTTTCCTCGATCAAGAGCGAAATTCCGAGGTTCGAAGACGATCAGATACCGTCGTAGTTCCGACCGTAAACGATGCCGACCGGCGATCCGCCGGCGTTCGCTTCCATGACCCGGCGGGTAGCCTGCGGGAAACCAGAGTTCGGTTCCGGGGGGAGTATGGTTGCAAAGCTGAAACTTAAAGGAATTGACGGAAGGGCACCACCAAGAGTGGAGCCTGCGACTTAATTTGACTCAACACGGGAAAGCTCACCCGGTCCGGTTAAGACACCGATAGAATTGACAGATCGATTCGGTGGGTCGTGGGAATCAAATCTCCAATAAACGCCCTAACTCACGAAGCTAATGGAAGTTTCACATTTTAACTCGTCAGTGGTAAGTTTTGCTTAAAACATTTGCACAAAAAACAACAACAATTTTTTTTGCATTTATATTGTATCTGACAAAAACATATTTTACAAATTTTATGATACTATTTCTGAACAATGTGGGAATTAAAATAAAACAAAAATAAGAATAAAAAAAACAAAAAACAACAAACTCCCATGGGGCCTTGACCGGAAGAACCCTTCTATACATGTCCGACAAAAAGGACTGACTCCCTACTCCGAATTTAGGCCTCAACTGAGTGTAGTCGTTTCCTGACCAGAGGGATGTCCCTTTGTTACGGCCGACCATGCCCCTTTCAATAAAGCCCGAAGCATAAAACTACCTCTTGCCTTTGTATCTTTCCTTTCTCGTTCCTTAAATTTCATTTCAGCTTACCAGCTCACAAGAAGAAAGAACCAGCTTTATTGGGGATAAGATATAAGACGAACGAACCAAACGTGTCCCTATAACAATACCCTTTTATTTAAATAAAAAATTTTTGAAAATAACTATTTTTATTCAAATAAGCAAATTTGCATTTCTTTTCTGATTGAGTAAAGACTGTTTTAGTATAAAATGTGTCTTCGTTTTTTGTTTGTTTTGTTTTTTTTTTTTAATAATTTATCGTAAATGTTGACAAATATAAACTTCCGATTATGGTATTATCTCTTGCGCACTTGTGTCACATCCTATCTTTGACGAATGTTTGGGTAAATACCTACCTTTCCCAATGGTATTAGCGCTATTAGAATTACAAATGTGTTTAAAAATAGTTTTAAAAATTGAATATTCAACAATAACGATATGAAACAAAAATGTCTTTGGTATAAAATAACCCAAGTATTGACATGCCGTAAAATCGACCAACCAACCAATAAAAAGAATAGGCTACACTATTACAACTGAATAGCAAGTTCGACCTCGCTCTATGTCCCATACTTGCAGCTTTGTGTCACATCCTATCTTTGACAAATAGTTTTCTAAACTTCATTACTAATAAATAGCGAGTTCGATCTCGCTCGATGCCCCCATACTTGCGATATGGTGTTGTTAGATCTTCTTTTATTATTATTATTATTATTATTATTATTATTATTATTCATTGGCATGACTCCCAGGTGTACTCTGGCCCAGAGTTGTAGTACCTGTTAGTGTACCCTCTATAGGCTAAATGGATTAAAAATGAGTTTGTTGAAAATATGTTTAAAATGTTTTTAAAAATTGAATATCCAACAAGAACGAATAAAAAAGAAACGTCTTCGGCATAAAATAACCCAAGAGTTGACATACCGTAAAATCGACTAACTAAACAATAAAAAGGAATAGGCTACATTATCCATTATACAAGTGTTACATCCTACCCACGATGAACGGGTTGGGTAAATACCTACCTTTCCCAAGAGTATTAGCACTATGAGAATTGCAAACATCCTGGTCCAGGATTTGAACACGGGTCGCCGATTTCATTTCCTGTCCTATGTATAACAAAGAAAAGATAAAAGCTTTCTTTCTTTCGACAACATGTCAATCTTTCATAGGATGGATGAGGAAATTATTTCCTTTTGTATTTACCACGTAATTAAAGTTTCTTTCATATCAATTATTCTTTCATATTTTTGTCTACGTTGTGTTAGTTTAACCAATAGTTACTTTGAAAGTTGAAATCACAATATGATTGACCTTCTGATAACGAATAACTATCTAATTTTATATTTGGCTTGGAACATGTTATAATTATATATTCCACGCATTTAATTACGTCATAATTAGATATGTCCGAATGGTACTATTCAACAGTTAAGAGAGCTTTAGGCGCGAAATTATCTTATCCAAATAAAGGAGACAATTCATAGAAAAACTAATTTAACTAATTTCTCTTGCCATAATTCGAGTGATGTTTTACTATAGATGAAATATCTAACTTAGCCAAATTTTACAATAAAAAAGATGTATTTTTTGTTGATTTACGTTTGATTAATAGAAAAACCACGTCCAATACACAAGTATTGAGTATTGATGTCTATAATTTGAGTAGTGGAAGCTCTTATTTTATAAAACTCAAGTATTAAAAGAGGTTCCAATACTCAAATTATGGGCATCCAAAATATGCCGTTAACGCACATATATACTTACCAAACCCTCCGCACGGACAGGATGGGACACAAGGTCAATTTCTTACGCGGAGTTCAACAGGTTTGAATTCAGGGTTTTCCTTCTCCTAGACCGGTTGCCTAGCTAAGGTTAAAGAGCCCAGTCTACCCTGCTATTTATCCATAGCTGGAGGAAGAGTAGGATTCATACCTTTCCCAAGGGTATTAGCGCTAAGTGAAATGTAATTACCACATCCAGGATTTGAACTCGGGGCGACGAGTCCATTTCCCATGACTTTAACCATTACACAAAGCGCTTCCACGCCGTTAACTCATATAAGGTAGTACACAACCGTTAAGAGAATTTTTGGCGCGAAATGACTTAATAGGGTTTCGGTGGAATTCGAAAAAAAGATGGAAGAAAATACTAGTCAAAATTAAAAGCTTGGGATACTTTATAGCGTAGTCGGTACAAATGCAGAATAGCGCGCAAGAGATAATATCATTAAAATCGCATTTTACTTATAAATAGTGTAAGGTTACGTGGTAGAGATCAATAAAACCAAGTAATCATTTATTAAACCCGGTTTTGTTAAAACATGTATGCAAATTAACCCACCCATATATTAAGGAAACCTTTATTTCTTAATAATATATAAGTCACATTGCAGGATTTGAAATGCACTGATAATATAGGCTGTTTTGAGGCAAATCTAACTCGGATTTTCATAGAGACATCATTATTAAATATAATATTTATTCTATGTATTAATGATTTTTAGTATAAATTAAATACTCATTGAAAACTTACGCAATTCCTGGGTGTACTGTGAAGTAAGCAGTGACGTAGTTTCGATTACAGACAGATTGAGACCGAATCTCCATTATAATTGGATTTATTTAAAAAAAAAAATTTTGGTGCCGTTATAGTATGTGGCCTACCTTTTTGATTCTGTTATAGTATGTGGCCTACCCGGTTTGAATGTGACCTACCTCAGTAAGAGTATATTTATAGATATAAGTAGTAGGCAATTTATTGAAACTAATTATTTTTCACATATATTCAATTTCAAGAAATGCAATTCAGTCATAAGCTGTATATAGTAATTAAGAATAATTAAAAAAGAATATATTCCATAATTTACATGAATCAGAGATCTATTTAATTCTAAAATTCTGAAATAGGGTTAGGGTTAGCAGTTATTATTATAACCTTATAATATGCTTTTTATGGTAGGCCACATACTATAAGAGAGACATGATTTCGTAGGCCACATTCAAAAGGTAGGCCACATACTATAATGGTAATCAGATTTTCATAGAGACATCATTAATAAATATATATTTATTCTATGTATTAATGATTTTGACTATAAATTAAATACTCATTGATAAACTTACGCAATTCCTGGGTGTATTGTGAAGTGAGCATTGGCGTAGTTTTGGTTACAGACAGACAGAGTCCGAATCTCCATTATAATAGGATTTCTTATATGTTTCTTATCTGCTTCTTCTATGACAAAGAAGACAATCAATTTCTCTTTTGAAAATGTGTGTTAATTGAGCTGACAGGTGATAGTCCTTGAGTGATTCAATGAGTGAGTAAATTAGCTGTCGACCTTGAACTGTAATTTCAGTACAACTGACACTGACCCGCCAAAACAATTGCCAGATTTTCACGCAGGATTTAACAGCTACCCAGATTGCTGTTATTATGCCGTTAGAAAACCGTTAGAAAGCCGCTGGTGGAGTCAGTGCGTTAGGTGACTCAATCGTCATTTGAATAAACACGGCATGTTCGATTTTGAATTAACCTTTTTCATTTCCGAAGTTGTTGTTTTTTTTTCTCCAATTTGTAGTAACTTTCAGTATCACATATATTTTTTTTAATAGCAAAAACGCAAAAATACCCCCTCCAAAGAAAATGTCTGTTTTTACCATATCAAAAAAGGTTACTTAAAAAAAAAAAAAACTTAAAATTAGATTTTTGGGTTTTTTTATTTTTATTTTTTAGAAGCATTGTTGAATAAAGTTTATATTATATTTTTGCTTGAAGGCAATTACAATGCATGTATCGCATAAAATTCTATACTTTTTTTTTTATAGAAAATGAACTTGACAAGTGTAATCCCGGCAAAGGATCGCTCGGTGTGTAGAACATCGTACAGACTGTTTCGATTTTATTAAGTCTTATCAGCGATGTATGCTGCCGGTATTACACTTGTCAAGTTCATTTTCTATAAAAAAAAAAGTATAGAATTTTATGCGATACATGCATTGTAATTGCCTTCAAGCAAAATATAATATAAACTTAAAATTAACTTAAAATAGAAATGTTAATCTTATGAATTGGTTGGTTAGTTGGTTTACGGAATATTAACGCTTTTGGGTAATTTAATGCCGAATAAAGACATTTTGGTACCATTATAGTATGTGGCCTATGAAATCATGTCTCTCTTATAATAAGTGGCCTACCATAAAAAGCATGAAAACTGCTAACCCTAACCCTAACCCTATTTCAGAATTTTAGAATATTTTAGAATCAAATTGACTTGATTCATGTAAATTATGGATAAATTCTTTTTTAAATATTCTTAATTACTATATACAGCTTATGACTGAATTGCATTTGTTGAAATTGAATATATGTGAAAAATAATTAGTTTCAATAAATTGCCTACTACTTATATCTATAAATATACTCTTACTGAGGTAGGACATATTCAATCGGGTAGGCCACATACTATATTAATATTACAACTCAAAAAGGTAGGCAGGCTATAACAGAATCAAAAAGGTAGGCACATACTAATCAAAAAGGTAGGCCACATACTAACAGAATCAAATGGGTAGGCCACCTACTATAACAGAATCAAATGGCAGGCCACCTACTATAACAGAAAATGGGTAGGCCACATACTATAACAGAATCAAATGGGTAAGCCACCTACAATAACAGAATCAAATGGGTAGGCCACATACTATAACAGAATCTAGGAATCAAAGGTAGGCCACATACAATAACAGAATCAAAAAGGTAGGCAGAATTACTATAACAGAATCAAAAGGTAGGCCACATACTATAACAGGGTAGGCCACATACTATAACGGCACCGAAATATTTGATAAGCAAAGCACCACACTAGTCACCCATAAAAATAGAATATACAGGAGAGTTAAAAAAAAACAAAACCTGTTAACACCCTTATAGAAGGACCTTTATGATATACTATTTCTCGGAATTTTTTAGATGAGGCTTGATAATTAGTATTATTCGGATTATTCGGACTATTGTCCTCATCTTCATTGTTGTCTGTACAACGTCTCGACCGATGTGTCCTCCGGCCTTCTTCAGGTATTTCTTGTCGAACTCGGGAACTTTCTCGAACTCGGTTCCCGAAGAATACCTGAAGTATACTCGAAGAATACCTGAAGAAGGCCGGAGGGTACATCGACCGAAACGTTGTACAGATAACAGTGAAGATGAGGACAATAGTCCGAATAATCCAAATAATGCTTTATGATATACTTTCAAACAATCTCCTGTCAACAGGTTCTTGGAATCTCCAACTGGTGATTGAAAAGTATTGATATTTCTATGAGAGTATCTTTATTAGAAAAGCAGAACAGATATTACGGAGACCATCTGAGTTTGTAAACAGGTGGCACTTTTAAAATACGAGCACGAGTCAAAAAGTAATACCATTTTGTTTAGGACAGGTATAATTACCAACACAGGAACATGTATCATACATCAAAAGGAAGCTGGTCCTATGTGGATCACAACCCTACTTCTCCACATAGGTGAGTCAAAAAGTAATGCCATTTTGTTTAGGACAGGTATAATTACCAACACAGGAACATGTATCATACATCAAAAGGAAGCTGGTCCTATGTGGATCACATCCCTACTTCTCCACATAGGTGAGTCAAAAAGTAATGCCATTTTGTTTAGGACAGGTATAATTACCAACACAGGAACATGTATCATACATCAAAAGGAAGCTGGCCCTCTGTGGATCATAACCATACTTCTCCACATAGTTACCGTTTCTATCAATAGCAATGTTCCACTGGAATAATGTTTGCCTCTCTTCGGCCCCATGAAAGAGAGTTTGAGAGGCAAACATTATTCCAGTGATGAGGAAGTGAAATCTGTAGTGAAGAAGTGGCTCAAAGAACAGCCAACATAATTTTACGGGTCAGGGATACATGCTCTCATTCGAAGGTGGAACATTGCTATTGATAGAAACGGTGAATATGTGGAGGAGAAGGAATGGGATCCACAGAGGACCAGCTTCCTTTTGATGTATGATACATGTTCCTGTGTTGGTAATTATACCTGTCCTAAACAAAATGGTATTACTTTTTAACCCACCCTCATTCGAAGGTGGAACATTGCTATTGAGAGAAACGGTGACTATGTGGAGAAGTAGGGATGTGATCCACAGAGGACCAGCTTCATTTTAATGTACGATACATGTTCCTAAACATATACCTGTCCTAAACAAAATGGCATTACTTTTTGAGTAACCCTCGTAATAATATCATAAAGAAACTCTCCTCGAAATGTTAATATTCTTATACACACGGTATAAATTTATTTCATGTGGACGACTGCACCTCTGCATCTGACCCCACGAAACAAATTCTCCTTTTATTTACAATAATGTCGGTACAGAGATGCAGTCGTACACACCTGGGCACAAGGCCCGAAGTTTTGTTTGAGGGGGGTGGGGATGGTTGACAAAACTGGTCATGCTGTAAACTTTATATTCTATCTTAGCTAGTCTCATTCACCGACCGATCCACGCCAATAAATATTGTCGTCCATGGCCTTCCGCAGCTGCTTTCACCAAAATTCCGCCGGATTGAAACCCTACTTAAACCCTTATATTTGAAGTGAGCACACTCATGTACTCACTCCAAATTCTTTATTCAAAAAACAAGAAGTGAATACATGAGTGTATCATCACAACTCGGCATATAGCAGGAAGGTTTAGTTTTTTTTGGGGGGAAGGGTAACAAAGCTGGTCATACCACGACATGGATCTATCTAGCTAGGTTCACTCACTGACCGATCCATTCAAAAATAAACCTTGCATTCTCTCCTTGCACAGCCTACTTACACCAAAATGCCCCTTTCGCTCTATGGCTTTTATCCTACTTAAAATTATCCCTTTCGAATGATTTGAAAAGTTTTTTAAGCACACGCTTCGTATGAAAAAGAAATGGAGGGGTTAGGGTAACAAAAAAAAAAATTCACAAGAAACTGAAAAATATAACAAAATAAAATTGTGGGCCATTTTTGGTTACCCCCTTTCCCTCTGCTATTGTATAGGACCGCCGACTGTCTTCCGATCTTTTCAAGGTTCGAAAGCAAGCCGGTCGGTTCCTCTAAGTGGGAGTGCGTGTCCTTAGTGGGATGTTGGCGAAAAAATTGGAGTTTCTCTATAGGTCGGGTGGGTTGGGTCTACTAGAAAAAGCTGATTCTCCAGGAGTAATAAGCTAGGGTAAGATGGATGGTTTTATAAAAAAAAACTTGGGTTTGGGGTCCTGGATATGTCCTAGGTGAAAAAATTGGGGTTGATGAACCCTACTTAGACCCTTATGAGAAAACAAAACCATTTGAAAGATTATTTACAAAAATTAAACACACGGTATAAATACTGCACATATCTTATTATAATGGAGATTGTGTGTTTTTCTGTCTGTAACCGAAACTATATTACTAATCGAGTCACAATTAACTTAGTTATTTACTTCACATTCTTCATGATTTTATTAATATTTAAACCTCAATTATTAATAAAATTACTTCACCTTTTTATTAATGCTATTGTATTTATATATACAAAAATAGCGGTTTGCACTGTGAACGGGAAGGCTAATTTGCATATTAATATTAAAATGTGATTTTATTAAATATGTGATTTCTAACTGTTTGGTTTTATTTTAATGAATATAAGCAAAATCTCTCCAATGAATCTTAAATGAAATCCATTAACAAGAAAAAATAAGTGTAATTTTATTCTTTATTTCCTTAACTAATAGTTAAATAAGTAAAATTCAGCAATGAAAGACGGCAGTGATGGAAGAGTAAGTTTCATTTCTATTTTTCTATTATACCCCCACTCTGTTTCAAATCTTTTTATCTGCATTCTTATTAGACTTTCTAATTTAATACAATATTTCATTACATTAAAACTTAAATACTTGCACCCAGAGGGTGCATATATTTGCTAGTTTTAATAAGCCTCATATGAAGGTTTTTTGTTTGCTCACTGTGTTGTTTGTTTTGTATAAAAACAACGTAACTTCCCTATAACCCCTGTGATAAAATGAGATGTTCTGTATTCAAAGTATCAACCATTTCTTCGGTAAATTTAGTTCTTAAAATACCGAGCTGAAGTACAGATATACCATTTGTCAGTAATCGGTGAAAAATAGAAAAATACGATATCTATTTAAAAAAAAAAAGAGAAAAATGGATATAATTCAAGTATCTGAATTCGTATGCGATTTTAATCGGTCCTACTGTTCGAAGCCGTCTAATTTTAAAAGAACAGAAAAACCTACGAAGAGAACGATTCCGGTGCCATCGTCTAAGAATGAAACGAAGAAACGACAGCTGTTCTGTAATCAACCCTGGGACACGGACAAACAAATCCGACTCCGAATGTTGCTGGCACCACCCGTGAATATTTTTGCTTGGATGCAAGAAAACTGGAAATGCATTCAAACCACCCTGGTCCACATGGTACGGCCTCGAACAACGGACCCTAGGTGCACAAATATCCTCCTCATGCTCGGCATCGAAGTACGAGGCTCCCGTCCCGAATGGACTTGCGGTTCTTTTGGTTGCGTCGTCAGTCTCTACGATACAGATAGCACTAAATTGCGAGCGGTCAAGATGTTTCAGTTGCGAAGCCGTACCCACGAGTACTGTTATCGGGTCTATAGGGAATTGTCCTGGTGGAGTAAACTTCACAGTAGCTTCGTGTTGAGCCTCTATGGCACATTTCAGGTTGACGATCGAATCTGTGCCGTTACCGAAGATGTATTTGGTTCGTTACTGTGTTACACGCAGACCCATCCTCATCCTCCGGAGGAGAGGGTTTGCGCCATAATGCTTGATCTATGCCGGGCACTTCACTACCTACACAACAAGAAAGTGGCACACACGGGCCTCGCCATGGATAATATATTGATCTGTCGCGACATGACTGTCAAGCTTTCGGGATTTTCATTTTGTGTCAATGCGGAAGTCCCTGGTCGGTCCCTGGAATTGTCTAGTTCCGAACGAACTGTATATAACGCCCCGGAAACTTGTCAGGGCACGATCATCCCGTTCAAATTGGACATCTACACTCTTGGGGTCATAGAATTCATACTGATGACCCACAAATATCCCTTTAGCGAGCACCGGGTTACTGACGATACATTTCTCGAAGAACGGTTCAGCATTTGGGAAAAAATCGAAGACTATTCTTACAGGTACGAGAAGCTTCGAAATAACCAAGAACGTCTTAAGGACTTGTTAAATTTTTATCCCCAATATCGACCAAGGATCGGAATGGTTGAACAGAAGGTTCGTTGGTGGAAGAAGCGATTGCTGGAAGACAGCGAACCTTCCCTTGTTTCAGAAGGTTGACTTGAATGACTTCCCTCGAATGTTATTACCTCCTGGAAAAATATATTAACTCCCATTTAATATTTTAATTTTATTTTAAAACTTATCTATTTAAAAAAAAAAGTATATGGGAAGAAAATAACGCTTGATCCTGAAAATATATTATTTTTAGGTAAAAGAAAACAAACTTTAAGCTTATCGCTCAACGTGGATCGATGACTTGTAATAACTTTATAAAAATGTACAGTACAAATTTCTATTTGTAGTTTCCTTCTCCCCGGTTTCTCGGGAGATTCGCTGCTAAAAATTTTTAGAACCGTTCTCAATGAAGTGTAGTTTCTAGCACTATTGGTAATGCTGTTTGTATTTATCTGCATGTGTTGCCTGGCTTCTCTACGGATAAACTTCTGACAAATGGAACATTTTTTTTTATTAGAGTGACTGAAAGTACAGACTTTTCCTAAGTGGTTCTGATCCGTTTAAAAAAGAATTGAACTGCTATAATGAAATTTTAATGTTTGAATATTGTGTTGGCCTGCGAATGCTTAAAAATTGTATTTTGTATTATTTCATGGGAAGTTGTTGGTCCTAGGATAGAACAGTTTATGTACATTTTTCTTTCTATTCAAAAACTGTTTCTAGGACTTATTCTTGGAAATTCACTATAACCTAGATGACTTAAAAAAAAAAAAATCTCGCTAATGGTATATGTAGTATATATTGATACTAAACTATTTCTGTAAAGTTTAAGTTTTAGAATTGTCGAACAAAGATTCTCTTGTTTGAATTTAAGTAGGTTAAGAAACTCGAGTTCTAAAAACACTTCTGTTTTAGAAATATTTTTCTCGCTTTTATTTTTAAGTACGTAGTCTTTTTGACGCTATACTAAGTTCTAGTAGAACTAAATACATCTTTAACTAATTGAGGCTATTTATATCACTCGTAAGTATACCGTGTTTTTTTAAATAGTTTTTTTTTTTTCTTCTTAAACCAAAGACACTGGATTTTATTACTTCTAGTGAAAAATTATATAATCAAAACGTATAAAGTATTAAAAATTTCTACAGCATTGAAACGTTTATGAAAATTGATTGAAGTACCTCTGTAAAAACAAATAAAAATAAACTTTAAAAAATTGCATGAATATATAAAAGGGGTGTATTTTTTTTTTTTTTTTTTTTTTTTTTTTTTTTTTTAAATCAAATATTCATATTCTCTAGTTCGGTAATGAAGACGCGTTTCCTTTGATTCTATCGGCCATCGCAGCTGGAAAGTCATAGACGGCACACGGTGTCTGCACAGAACTGGTCACTAAGTTTTGCTTGCTGGCCAACACTAGTGTCTCCATGTCTTGGAGTCCATAGAGCGTCGCTTATGAGTTCGTTCTTATTTCACCAGAAGTGTCCAGCATGTCTTCCTCACCTTTCTTGGAGGGTTTGTAAGATGAGGGGGGTACGTGGCTGTAAATTTGTTTTTTGTAGGGTTCAAAACGGCACGTGGTATTCTTGTGTGGTTCCTCGTCTAGCTTTTTCTCCAAGAGTTTTGGTAGTCAAAGTAATACTGATCCGGCTACACTTTGGTAGAATTCTAGAAATCTCCGATTTCCATATGGTCGACAGCCGTCCACGCTTTACCGATAGGTATGTTGACATCGCTTTTAGTAGATGCAATATTGCTACCGAGGTACATGAACTGGTCAAATTTCAGATGTTTCCTATTTAATTTTTGATTGAAAAATATTAAACTAGAAATAAGCCTGAAAAGTGAGTTTTTATTTTATTTATTTAAAACTGTTAGGATGTATGTATACTGTATAAATTTTTTTTTAAATCGAGTAGAATTTGAAGCGTCCATTTTTAACTTTTAAATTTTGGTTAATTGAAACAACTAGATTTTATCAAATTTTTAACTAATTGGCGTAAGCTTTGAGCCTACGTTATACCTGAATTTCATCGCGTATCAAGAAGTTGCGTTCCGATTAGTAACTTCTTCATATTGTGGGGAAAGTAGACAACAGATTTGCATTTTTAGTTGTCGATTTAATCTAGATAAAAATCAATCTTTATATTCAATAACCATTATTTGTAAGTTAAAAAAAAAATAAAACTACTCGAGCAGTTTCTTTTACTTCAGTTGATCTATTTACACATGATTGGCTTATAATAGTTTACTTAGTATTGTCTTTACTTCCTTGTCTAATGTCTAGTAAATTATGCTTAGTCTAAATTTAAGTGCTATTATGCATTATGATCGGTTTTAAGAGCCTATCTATCGCAAGAGAATCCAACAAGTACGACTTTTATAGCCCTGATAAATTTTCAACTGTATTTACCTAGTTTCAAATTTTAAAGCAACATCGGCCATTGGCGTAAGTCTCGGAAGCATAGGCCATCGCCATTCAGAAGTCTTCCATTTGCTAAACCAGCGTTGTTTGTTTTGTTTTTGTTTGTTTTTTTTTAAAACCAGTTAATTTTTTGACAAATAATAAAAACAAATCTGTGCAGTTATAGTACGTGGCCTACCCTTTTTTTATTCTGTTATAGTATGTGGCCTATCCGGTTTGAATGTGTCCTACCTCAGTAAGAGTATATTTATAGATATAGGTTGTAGGCAATTTATTGAAAGTATTTTTCACATATATTCAATTTCAAGAAATGCAATTCAGTCATAAGCTGTATATAGTAATTAAAAAAGAATTTATCCATAATATACATGAATCCGGTCTATTTAATTCTGAAATAAGGTTAGGGTTAGCAGTTATTATGATAATCTTATATGCTTTTATGGTAGGCCACAAACTATAAGAGATATGATTTCGTAGGCCACATACTATAATGGTGCCAACAAATTTGTGGGGTATGGGAACTCTCTAAAATTTGGCAAGCTTGGTCTAATTCGGTACACATGCCTCTATTTGTTTGTGGTATCAACCTATTCCTAAATAGTCACTCTAGAACATTAAACGAGACTTTACCGTGAGAGCATATTAAGTAAAAATTTAATTTCTAGTCGTTGGATGGTTTTCCTAAAGAAAATTGTCATTACAAGAACGAAGAGTGATCAAAAAAAGTATCATTATTGAAGCTTTAAAACTTTAATCGGCCTGTCGGTGTGACTTAGAATTTAATGACTGTATCTGCTGTATAGTTATAACCTCCTACCGAAGAAGGGATGTCCTTGGCATGACACTAACATGCATTTGATGGCCAGGTTCCAGATCTGGGAGTATCGCGTATCCTTTCATTGATGTTCTTCTAGAACTCGGGGATTTCCTAACAAATATGGAGACTTTGTAACTGAATGGAGTGACAACTATCCCCCTTCTGCTTAATACTTCTTGAAGAGAAATGTTGTAAATTAAATAGTTATTTCCTTTTTAATAACCTTAACATTAACTGCTAATGGTCTCCCCTGCTTGCTAGGGAATATTGTGTGTGTATGTATATGTGTATATATATATATGTATGTGTATGTATGTATGTATATGTATGTATATATATATGTATGTATATGTATATAAAAATAATAATACAATACAATATGAACGCGGGCATTTTGTAGAGCTGTTATAATTGATGTAATTGTTTTGATATTAAAACCTATCTAGACGGTTTCAGTCTCGTCGTTCTACTCTTTACTTTTCAATTCAGCCATTACTCTCAAAGTCCACCCTGGACCGGGGTGTTAGTACCTGTTAGGGAATCCATCTGTGGATCAGTTTAAAAATTATTCGTCGTCGGTAAGATCGTGTGCAACAAAAACAAGAAACTACACCAAAAACGTAAATATGAACGAGTTTCCCTAACCTATGTGGATAAAATAACCCTATATTCTAAAACTTAAATGAGGAAAATATTAAGAGATATCTAGATGAATTGGTACCAGTTTGAAAATCTGAATCCAATCTTGATATTACTAGCAAATATATGCACCCACCGGGTGCAAGTATTTAAGTTTTAATGTAATAAAATATTGTATTAAATTAGAAAGGCTAATGAAACTAAATAAGAATACAGATAAAAAGATTTGAAACAGAGGGAGTATAATAAAAAATGGAACAACTGAAACTTACTCTTCCATCACTCTCGTCTTTCATTATTATTTTTTCTAATTTAACTATTTAGTTAAAAGAGGAAGTAAAGAATAAAATGACAGTTATTTTATCTTGTTAATGGATTTCATTTAAGATTCATTGAAGAGATTTTTACTTATATTCATTAAAATAAAACCAAACAGTTAGAAATCAATAATACTAAGCACATATTTATTAAATTCGATTTTTAATATCAATATGCAAATTAGCCTTCCCGTTTACACTGTAAACCGCTATTTTGTTGTATATATAAATATAATTGCATGTTGTCAGTATGTAGACATAGTTAACAGTATTAATAAAGTAAGACAATTTTATTAATAATTGAGGTTAAATAAAAATAAAATCATTGAGAATGTGATGTCAATAACTAAGAGAATTGTGACGTGGGTAGGAATATAGTTTCGGTTACAGACAGAAAAACACAATCTCCATTATAATAAAGATTTGGATGAAACGCTTTTTGCGAAACACTGGATTGTGCAAGTGCGGCACCTTTTATACTCACTAGAAAGGAAGACCCCGTGGCGTAGTGGTTAATGTGCTGGATTACGACATCGTAGTAAGAGTTCGAATTTCAGTCGTTCTATTAGGTTCCCTTTCGGACTAATACCCTTGGGAAAGGTATGAACCCACTCATCCCCCCCCCCAGGTATGGATTAAATGGTACCACTACGGTTCTTCTACAAAGGGTGGTCGGAAACTCTTGTCACCTGAATATTGTTTTAACTTTCATTATTTTTTTTTGTTTTTGTTTTAATAATTTTATGTATTTTTTTATTTATTTTTTATTTTATTTTTTTTTTTTTACAAAAAATCATTAAAGATTAAATTCTCTATAATTTTGGGTTGGACCTAGTTCGATACCAGCCCTCGCTAACTCAGTGTATGAGTAACACTGGGATATGTACGGTAAAGTGATGAGCTGACGGTAGGTGTGGCACTCCACCTCAGACGTAAAAACAATCTTCTTAGTCTAGCGCTAGTGAAAAGGGGATCGACTCCCTCGCTGATTGGCTGATACCAACTTTAGGCCACCCCGACTACTTTACTTTTGTTTATTATGCGATTATTTTACCACTAAAACATATATATAGGTATAAGACTTTCGGGCCACTCTGTATGATATTTACCGCGTACCCCACTTGTACGGGTCAGGCACAAAGTCCCTATTAACGTGGGACCACCCACAAGCCGAAGCTCATGGAGTGGCAGGTGAAAAATTGCGTCGATCCCGTCGGCATTCCCCCTCAAGGGGGCGCCTCAGGCACTGGGCAATAAACCCAGCCCTGCCCCTTTAAATCGAGGGGGCAGGTGTTGCCTGGGGGGATGGCCCTGGGATCGACGCTATTATTATAACAGAACCGGTCCAGCGGCCGAAGCTCACCGGACCCCCGGTCGAAACCGGGCGCGGGCTGCATATCAAGAATGTCAGATGCTTTGATAAATAAACTCGCTGGAATGTGTTGAATGCTAAGAGGACTATTTTGAATAAAATATTCGATTTGTTGTTCATTTGTTTTGGTAAATACAGTTTAAGTCTCGATAATATTTTTTAAAATGTATCTTGTATAGTCTAATATGAAACTAGTTTTTTAGATACTTTTTTCCATTCGTTCTTGCATACGCAAAAGACCAACCATTCACTAATAATTTTGGTTAATCTAGACAAGCCCCCCCCCAGCCATTAATCCGCTTATCTTACCAAACTTAAGTTTTGATATTTACTAAGCTTATTTAATATATTAGAGTATCACTTAAAGGGATCAGTGCCAGTGTATTTCCCCAAGTAAAAACCGGTCTACTTAGAAAATCTGAATCTATAATGCTTTTTATCTGGGTTCGATCCCAAATGCTTCCTATCCTAATTGTTTCTCAAGCTGAAAAACTTAAGGAAAAATATTTGAGGACAAAATACGATAACGCATATCAGTCTTTGTTTTGGTAAATGGATAGTAAACAATCTGTTAAACACCTAGGAACCACAAAGTTCCGGGTTCGATACAGGCCCTCGCCAACTCGGCGCATGAGTAGCACAGCTTGGAACAGCTGAAGTGGAAAGCTGATGGTAGCTGTGGCACTCCATCTCAGACTCAAAAACAATCTCCCTAGTCTAGCGACAGTGAAAAGGGGATAGACTTCCTCGCTGTCTGGTTGATACCATCAATAGGTCACTTTATTACTTGATTAAAAAAAGTTCCACAGAAATGTCAGTTTGGTATTTACCCAACTAGATATCGCAAGTATGGGGGTATCCTGTGAGGATTGAACTCGCTATTTAGTAATAATGGATCTGCCGGACTAGCTTGCGAATCATTACTTTATCCCTTGCAGAGGGGTATAACCCTTCCAAAAAGGGGTATCCTATGTATGACACTAAACTCCATCAGATGGGGAGGCTCCAGATTTGGGGTGTGTGGAGTACCTCTTCGTTTCCATTATTCCAAGATCCACCGAGCCGGAGTGATAGTACCGGTTAGTTCCATCTATGGGTAAAATAAAACTGTTCAATCATTTACTAAAGGCTCAAATCTGGTTTCTGGGCTGATGCTGAGTTGGCTGACAGTTCTTTGATGTTTGGAGTCTGGAAAACCAACTCGGGATGCTGGGGGACATCTTGCCTGTGCCATTTACAGTATTTAGATATAACACAAGGCCACTTCTTTTTCTCATTACATTTTTATCCCCTCGCACCCTGAGTCAAAGCTGCCGAGTCAGAACCATGTCTCTCTCTATGCGGAGGGGTTTGGTATATATATATATATATATATATATATATATATATATATAAATCTTTTTTTTTTAAAGCAACATTATTTACCTCGACAAATTCAAGCATCTAGTCATTCAATTCGTGAATACTCTTCTTTGTACGAGAGTAATTCCAAAGGTATGGTGTCTAGAATATTTAGAAATCACAGAAACGTTTATTGTTTATTTTAACATTACGGCTCTCATGTCGGAATGACTGATGACGTGTTTATAGTAAAAATAATAGTTGTATACTTATCTCATTTTCTATCCTACGTGGAGAGGCTTGAATCTGGTTGCTGAGCTGATGTTGAATTGGCTGACAGTTCTTTGATGTTTGGAGTCTAGAAACCAACTCGGGGTTGGGGGACATCTTGCCTTGTGCCATTTATAGTTTTTAGTAATAACACAAGGCGACTTATTTGTTCTTATAAGATTTTTATTTTCTCTCGAGGCAAACAGCACTGAGTAAGAGACCACGTCTCACGCTGTCAACGCATCTTTCCAAACTCCCTCTCACTCCTACTCTTCCGCAAATCGCCATGCGAGACGTCTCGACCAATAGAAAAACACCGCGTGGTGCTGTACCGACTCATCCTAAAACTCTTCCATTCTAATCTACACGTAATTCTTATATTCCTCCTAATAACTTTTCCGTGCCAATTTACACGTCACTATTACATTCCTGGTCCTCCCCTCCCCCCTCTCTCTCTCTCTCTCTCTCTCTCTCTCCTCTCTCTCTCTCTCTCTCGTGTTACACAGATAGGTAAAACTGCACCGAAAAGCTGGAATATTAGTAATTTTTAGTTATTTGGAATCATACAACGGTGTGCATATTATTTGTACTAGCAAATATATGCACCCTCCGGGTGCAAGTATTTTAGTTAAATTTTATAATAAAATATCATATTAAATTAGAAAGGCTAATGAAACTGAATAAGAATGTAGATAAAAAGATTTTGAACAGAGGGGGTATGATTGAAAAATAGAACAACTTTGAAACTAACTCTCTCCATCATTTCCATTACTCCCGTCTTTCATTGGTAAATTTTCCTAATTTAAACTTTTAGTTAAAATAGGAAGTAAAGAATAATATTACAGTTATTTCTTCTTGTTAAGGGATTTCTTTTAAGATTTATTGAAGAGATTTTTGCTCATATTCAATAAGATAAAACCAAACAATTAGAAATCAATAATACTAAGCATATATTTATTAAAATCAATTTTTTAAGATCAATATGCAAATTAGCCTTTCCATTCACACTGTAAACCTCTATTTTGTTGTATATATAAATACAATTGCATGTTATTATTATGTAGATATGGTCAACAGTGTAAGTAATGTAAAACAATTTTATTAATAATTGAAGTTTAAATAAAAATAAATTCATGGAGAATGTGATGTAAATAACAAAGGGAATTGTGACTTGAGTAGGGATATAGTTTCGGTTACAGACAGACAAACACACAATCTCCATTATAATAAGATTAGATGGGAGTACTTGATATTACATAACTGTAAGCTATATAAAAAGCTCTTAAACAACTATACGAAATATTCAAATATGAATCTACAATGAACGCAATTCCATAACCTATAGGCATAAAATAGCCCT
Organism: Doryteuthis pealeii; assembly: GCA_023376005.1. NCBI lineage: Eukaryota > Metazoa > Mollusca > Cephalopoda > Myopsida > Loliginidae > Doryteuthis > Doryteuthis pealeii. Next base: position 4,560,814 of record CM042147.1, read on the forward strand.
AGACGGGTTGACATACCGTTTCTATCAATCATTCTTTTGACCGGTTACCCTGCCAAGGCTTGATAGCCCAGTCTGTCCTACTTATATAATCATGTTTTAAAAATTCTGCTAGAGGAATATCTTTAACTTTCAATGAGATGTCAACTAGGTGATGTTATAGTATGTGGCCTACCCGGTATGAATGTGACCTACCTCGGTAAGAGTATATTTATGAATATAAGTAGTAGGCAATTTATTGAAACTAAATATTTTTCACATATATTCAATTTCAAGAAATGCAATTCAGTCATAAGCTGTATATAGTAATTAAGAAAATTAAAAAAAAAAAGAATTTATCCATAATTTACATGAATCAGAGATCTATTTAATTCTAAAATATTCTAAAATTCTGAAATAGGGTTAGCAGTTATTATTATAACTTTATAATATGCTTTTAGTTGTAGGCCACATATTATAAGAGAGACATGATTTTGTAGGCCACATTCAAAAGGTAGGCCACATATTATAATGGTACCCTTTAAGATTTTTTAATGATATCAGGTATTTAATTCTAAAATATTCTAAAATTCTGAAATAGGGTTAGCAGTTATTATTATAATCTTATAATATGCTTTTTATGGTAGACCACATACTATAAGATAGACATGATTTCGTAGGCCACATTCAAAAGGTAGGCCACATATTATAATGGTACCGTCAACTGTTACCTTATTTTATTTTACACAATTTCAGCTGCCTTTTGTCGTACTCACTCAGTCATTCTACGGCCACCATTATTTACGTAATGGCCGTAGACTGACACCAAAAGTAGCCACGAACAAGGTCAACTGAAAATCTGTAATGATACCGTCGTAACTACCTATCTTCTGTCGTCCTCGGGATTTGACGTGTGTCATCTTAAGGGTGGGTGGAAAGTACAGACTGACTAACCTGTGGAATCTACCCACGCAAATATACTTCCATAACACTGGTCAACAGATGAACTGGGTTACGAAATTACATTTTAAAGTACCACTTTTAGATTTTCTATTGTTTGAATAAAATATATTCAGTTTAAATTAATGAGAAAGCAATTAAAATCGGCATCTGCAGACGCGGAGACTTAAACTAATCTCTAAAAACGGTGGGGCATGATGTCATGCGTCCGAAGGAGTCCAACTTTTTTTTGTGGCCTTTTCTATCATATAGATAAAATTACGTTTTTTTTTTTTGTTTTGTTTTGTTTTACGGCATATCAACCTCAGTGGGTCATTTAATGCCGATAAAGTTTTGAAATAAATCAATTCTTAATGGATAATACATTTTTTTTATAAATACATTTTTCTATTTAACCCATAGATGGGACCCTAACAGGTACTACCACTCCGGGTCAGAGTGGACCAGGGAGCAATGGTGATGAAGGGGTGCTCCACATTCCCCAAACCTCCAGAACTGGAACCTCACCATCAGATAGAGTATAAAGTCATTCCCAGGACATGTAGACCCGCAGCCACCGCCTTCTAGCACCCATATGATAAAAAGGGGTTGGGGCTTGCCATAAGGGCAATAGGGTTGGGAAAATCATATAGGTGCTACGGCTTGACGTGACCAGCCGATTGATCACAGGGGGCCTCTCCGACCGCCTGTCTAGCCCAAGATAGGGCCAAAGTGGAGTATTGCAAGTCATGAACTGCTCATCCACCCGGGTTCTATCCTTAAGCATCACGGGTCGCCACCCACGGCCAACAGGTGGCCCCATTGGGGGAGTCTTACCCCTCTGCAGAGGTGCAGTCGGTGCATTCTAATTAAGATATAAGACACAAAACAGAATGGACTGTCACTAACAACAGCTTCAATTTCAGATATCTTCTGTCGAAGAGATTTTATCTCGAAATATTAAGAATAAATTAGAGGTTAACAAACAACACCATAGTTACCTTATTCTTTTTCTCTACACTTGTATTGTGATAGCCTTCAAAACCAACCACCAAACCCATAATAATAATACTTTTTGAAAGGGAATAAGACACAATATCAATAGTTTTATAATAAATGCAAGTTTTTCCTAATGACAGAATGCTCGATATGGAAATTCATTAAATTTAAAATTTATAAGAGCTATTCCTTTAGTCTATTTTTATTTTTTCCTATTTTCTCATTCGACTGCCAGCAATTTTCTCCGTTAATAACCCCAAATGAATTCAGCGTTAAATATAAATACCACAACTGGATTTATCATAAAATTCGATTCTAGAAATTCTGTAATATTTATAGTCTAAACTGTCTATGTTTACCCAATTCTAAATTGTTTTGAAATGTTGACAGATGACGAATAATTACATTTTTTTCTTTTTAATTATTTGATAGTTTTTGTCGTAGGGTGATGAGAACACCCCTCACTGACACAATCGACTAGTCTGAAAAAGACTATGAATATTGTATATCTAGGATTGGAACAAAAGTATTGTCCTATATAAAATTGTATTTATTTAACCAATAAAGACAATTTGTTTTTGTTGGTTAATTAAATGTATTGTATAAACTTTGTATCGGACAAGACTTTCGTTCCAATCCAATATTTTGAACCAAATAAAAAATACTTATAGTTGATTTCTAATATTGTCTCCTGTATTTATTCATTACTTACTGTCAGATTACGATATAATAGTTTTGGTGACACCATTTTACAGATAGGGGTAGCATTGTTTTTTTGGGTTTTTTTACAAATGACAACTCTGCGCCTAATTTAGAAAAAACTTTTACTAAATATAAACAACCCATATTCACTGACAGCAAATAAAATTTCAACACTTTGGGCAATAGGAATTTTGACCTGGTTACACGAAATTCATAATAAGAGACAGTTGAGAAGTGACAATATGCAAAGAAAGAAAGAAAGAAAGAAAGAAGAGAAAGAAGAAAGAAAAGAGAAAGAAAGAGAAAGAAAGAAAGAGAAAGAAGAAAGAGAAAGAAAGAGAAAGAAAGAAGAGAAAGAACGAAAGAAAGAAAAAAGAGAGAAAGAGAAAGAAAGAAAGAGAAAGAAGAAGAAAGAAAGAAAGAATCAAAGAAAGAAAGAGAAAGAACGAAAGAAAAAGAAGAAAGAGAAACGAAAGAAAGAAGAAAGAAAGAAAGAAAGAAAGAAAGAAAGAGAAAGAAGAAAGATCAAAGGAAGAAAGAGAAAGAACGAAAGAAAGAAAGAAAGAGAAAGAACGAAAGAAAGATAGTAAGTAAAAGAAAGAAAGAGAAAGAAAGAAAGAGAAAGAACGAAGAGAAGAAAGAAAGAAAGAAAGAGAAGAACGAAAGAAAGAAAGAAAGAAAGAGAGAAAGTAAAAGAAAGAAAGAGAAGAAAGAAAGAGAAAGAACGAAGAAAGAAAGAAAGAAGAGAAAGAACGAAAGAAAGATAGAAAGTAAAAGAAAGAAAGAGAAAGAAAGAAAGAGAAAGAAAGAAAGAAAGAAAGAAAGAAGAGAAAGAAAGAAAGAAAGAAAGAAAGAGAAACAAGAAAGAAGATAGAAAGTAAAAGAAAGAAGAGAAAGAAAGAAGAGAAAGAACGAAAGAAAGAAAGAAAGAAAGAAGAAAGAAAGAAAGAAAAGAAAGAAAGAAAGAAAAAGAAAGAGAAAAAGAAAGAAAGAAAGAAAGAAAGAAAGAGAAAAGAACGAAAGGAAAGAAAGAAAGAAAGAGAAAGAAAAGAAAGAAAGAGAAAGAAAGAAAGAAAGAGAAAGAACGAAAGAAAGAAAGAAAGAAAGAGAAAGAACGAAAGAAAGATAGAAAGTAAAGAAAGAAAGAGAAAGAAAGAAGAGAAAGAACGAAAGAAAGAAAGAAAGAAGAGAAAGAACGAAAGAAAGATAGAAAGAAAGAAAGAAAGAGAGAAGAAAGAGAAAGAACGAAAGAAAGAAAGAAAGAAAGAAAGAACGAAAGAAAGATAGAAAGAAAGAAAGAAAGAAAGAAAGAAAGAGAAAGAACGAAAGAAAGAAAGAAGAAGAGAAAGAACGAAGAAAGATAGAAAGTAAAGAGAAAGAAAGAAAGAGAAAGAACGAAGAAAGAAAGAAAGAAAGAGAAAGAAGAAGAAAGATAGAAAGAAAAGAAGAGAAAGAAAGAAGAAAAGAAGAAAGAAAGAAAGAAGAAAAGAAAGAAAGAAAGAAAGAAAGAAAAGAAGAAAGAAAAGAAGAAAAGAAAGAAAAAGAAGAGAAAGAAGAAAAAAGAGAAAGTAAAAGAAGAAAGAGAAAGAAAGAAAGAGAAAGAACGAAAGAAAGAAAGAAAGAAAGAAGAAAGAACGAAAGAAAGATAGAAAGTAAAAGAAAGAAAGAGAAAGAAAGAAAGAGAAAGAACGAAAGAAGAAAGAAAGAAAGAGAAAAGAACGAAAGAAAGAATAGAAAGTAAAAGAAAGAAAGAGAAGAAAGAAAGAGAAAGAACGAAAGAAAGAAAGAAAGAAAGAGAAAGAAAAAGAAAGAAGAAGAAAAGAAGAAAGAGAAAGAAGAAAGAGAAAGAACGAAAGAAGAAAGAAAGAGAAAGAACGAAGAAAGATAGAATGTGAAAGAAAGAAAGATAAAAAGAGAAACAACGAAAAAAGGAAGAAAGAAAGAAAGAACGAAAGGAAGAAAGGAAGAAAGAAAGAGAAAGATAGAAAGTGAAAGAAAGAAAGATAGAAAGAGAAAGAACGAAAGAAAGGAAGAAAGAAAGATAGAAAGAGAAAGAACGAAAGATAGAAAGAAAGGGAAAGAACGAAAGAATCAAAGGAAGAAAGAGAAAGAACGAAAGAAAGGAAGAAGAAAGAGAAGAACGAAAGAAAGATAGAAAGTGAAAGAAAGAAAGATAGAAAGAGAATGGACGAAAGAAAGAAAGAAAGATAGAAAGAGAAAGAGAAAGAAACAAAGAGAAAGAACGAAAGAAAGAAATAAAGCGAAAGAACGAAAGAATGAAAGGAAGAAAGAAAAAGAACGAAAGAAAGGAAGAAAGAAAGAGAAAGAACGAAAGAAAGATAGAAAGTGATTGAAAGAAAGATAGAAAGAGAAAGAAAGAAAGATAGAAAGAGAATGGACGAAAGAAAGAAAGAAAGAAAGAAAGAAAGAAAGAAAGAAGAAAGAAAGAACGAAAGAAAGGAAGAAAGAAAGAGAAAGAACAAAAGAAAGAAAGAAAGAAAGAAAGAAAGAGAAAGAAAGAAAGAGAAAGAAAGAAAGCAAGAAAGAAAGCTTTCTTTCTTTTTTCTTCTTTCTTTCACAGTAAAGATTTTTTTTTCCTACTGAATGAGATTATCATTTGAAGAAATCCTTGAAAAACCCTAAAATGTTTATTCTCATCTTTTGTTTCACTTTGTTCTTTACGAAAATGAAAATAATATATCAATAAAGGGCAGTTGTGTGAATCTGTATGTCCGGAGGAAACTTCGAAAATAAAACAATTAACCACAAAGTAAATATATATACACATTAAATATCACCAGGGCTTGGTTTTTGAGCAAAAATAATAGAGATTTGATTTATATTCGTGAAGATAATTAAAAAATAAAATTTAAATCATAACAGCAAGGATTTTTTTTCCATTTAGTATTTTAAATAGTAGACATTAACATTTCTTTTCAGAGTAGCTGGATCAATGCAAGGTCTATTTTTATTTTTTACATAGGGATTTAAATGGAGCATCCCACGAGGATTCAACTCACGATTCAGTAATAATGGATCTGCGGGACTAACTTTTAAAAAAATACCTCTTCCAGGCGACGCCGGGTAGCCGCTGCTAGTTATATATAATCGGCCATAGAAGGCAATTGTTACACTAAATAATACCCTTTTAGTTCAGACACACATTCACAGATAATGTTAAAACCTTAGAAACCTGAGTTCAAGACTAAGTTAAACCGGCTAGCATGCCATTGCTAGTTAATTCGGTTCTCACTAATCGCTCCATACTGCTGTCCTTGTGCTAAACTAAGCTAAACTTCGTACAGTACAAGGTCAGAAGTGTGAAGCGCCCATCGCCTTTTGTATTTAAGTCCCATTTTAAAATAGAGGCAGAAGACATTTGACGCAGCGGGCCAATTTTGACAGCTGTTTGATGATTGACATATTGAGAGGTCATAAGTGATATCATTTTCTGATGCAAAACATGGGAAAACAAAACTGAAAAGAAGTTTTAATCTATACATATATAAAGGGCACTTGTATGTATGTATGTATGTCCAGAGGAAACTATGAAACTAAAACAATTGATAACAAAGTAAATCTAGTGTTATTTGCGTTATTCGGACTATTGTCCCCATCTTCATTGTTGGCCGATATACCTCCGGCCTTCTTCAGGTATTTCTTGTCGGACTCGGGAACCTTCTTTTCGAACTCGGGAAATTCGGAGCCATCACGGAACTTTGAACCTAACCCTTTATTTATTCCACGGGAGTATCCTGTTCTCATTCCGCTAACCATAGCTGGGGTAGGAGTTGTGCTAATTAATTATTTTTCTAACTGCTTTCACTCAGGATTGAACTCGGGAACCAGAGATAACTGTCACTTAGAACTGAAACTAGAACTAGAATTTTGGGAACTTATAAACAAATGTTATGTACAAATAACAACAATGAAGATGGGGACAATAGTCCGAATAACGCAAATAATACTAATCTTCAAGCCTCATCTCAAACATCCAGAGAAAAAGTAAATCTATATACACATTCACTATCACCAGAGCTTGATTTTTGTGTAAAAAATAATAAAGATTGTATTCATATTTGTGAAGATATTTAAAAATTAGAAGTTGAATAGTAAGAGAAGGGAAAGTCACTGGTGGCGCTTATGATTAAAACATAAACAAATAAATTATGGAAGACCAAAAAAAAAAAAAAATCAATGGATCTGCGAGACTAACTTTTTATCGCCCTCCCCCTCTACCCAGGCAATGCCGGGTAGCCGTTTCTAGTGAAAATATAGATTTTGATTGGTTGATACAAACACGTGAGCAAAGAGAGGACTCGTTTTTTCAATGAGATTTCGAGAGCCGGATTCGAAACATGGCAGAAAACACAACGGATTTTTGGAGGCTAAAGTTAAAGGGTTTTAGGGGACAAGCTTAGCGTAACGGTTAACGTCATAGAAAGTGGAACCGGCGACCCGAGTTCAAATTCTGGACGAGTCTGTTTGCGTTTCACTTCGCGGTAATGCCCCTAGGAAAGGCATGCTTAATCTGTACTCCCCTAATTGTAGATGGAAAACTCTGAATTCAAACCTGTTATACTCTGCTCGTGCGTAGGGGTTAGTAAATATATATATATATATATATATTATATATATATATATATATATATATGAGGTTAAGTAAAGAAACATATGTATTTATTTTTTATATGGCTTTAAGCCGACAATTTTTGGAGGATATGTGCTTAATTGAAGTCATACCTAATTTTGAAAATTAATTAGTTAATAATTAATGAATTTAGGCGGGTATATATGTTCAAATGTAAGGCTAAACAAATCGAGAAAATGTCAATCCCTGAATAGGTCGAAATGTACATTCAGGGATTGACATTTAAGCACATATCCTCCCAAAAAATGTATATATATGAGATTATTTTGGTATATGTCTCCGTTTGTGGGAGATATATATATCAGGTTTGGGCATTTGTATGAAGCATCAAAGAGATAAGTATCAGAAACTCGGTTGTTTTTTATTAGTTTATTTAGTAGTAGGAAATTTTCAGGATTTTTATAGCTCCCTTCTTCAGACTGTGTAAGGACAGTAGTGTTGCTGGCTTCTGGTTTTCTTCTAATATATATATATATATATATATATATATATATATATATATATATATATACATGAACAAAAAGTGATAAGACAAACAGGAATATTTCTTTTAAATTGTTTTTTTTCTCTCAACTTGTTTCAACCTTAGGTCATCGTCAGGAGAAGATTTCTTGTTTGAAGAATTTTTTAAGAGAGTTTAAAAAGTTATCATTAAAAAATTAAAATATTTTTTAAGTGCTTGACAGACCACTATATAAGTAGGGAAGTGTATTAGGAGTAGCGAGTCCAACTGTTCCGTGAAAAAAAAACCCTTATATATTTCGCTTGTGAAAGCTGTCCCTGAAAATGTTAATGTACCGGTGGTCTGTATATATATTATATATATATATATATATATATATATATATATATATATATATGGAATTTGATAATTTGCTTTTGAAGCATTGTTATGTAAAGTATATTATTTTATATTTTTTGAAGGCAATTACAATGCGTATATCGTATAAAATTCGATAATTATTGAAAATAATCATGACAAGCAAACCAGGCGATATATATATATATATATATATATATATATATATATATATATATAACCCCCAGATATGAGTAAAATAGTAGGGTAGAGTGGGTTCTTTAACCTTTGTACAGCAACTAGTTTAGGAGAAGGAAAACTAAATTGAAACCCGTTTAATACACTTAAAAATTGAATTTGCGTCACATACTGCCTGTGACAGGTTTTTTGTAATTTTTTGTTGTTGTCCTTCTGTGCTACCATAGCAAAGAATGTCGAGGGAATATATCTTGTGTACAAGACGAGAGCCCCGCGATTATGAAGTCAGATCTAATTAGTTAACAGATGAATAAAGTGGGAAGTTATTAAACAAAAAAAACAATATAATCATGAGTTTATTACCTTTTAACATTGGGATCAAGCGACACCAAGGCATCACATCAAACAATACACTCGACTATGTAGATTGGTTGGATTTTATGGCATGGCAGCCCTTGGGTTATTTTATGTCGAAGAAATTGTTTTATGCATTCTTGATGGTTAATGAAAACATTTTTAAACTCAATTTTTTAACACATTTTTGGGTACCATTATAGTATGTGGCCTACCTTTTGAATGTGGCCTACGAAATCATGTCTCTCTTATAGTATGTGGCCTACCATAAAAAGTATATTATAAGGTTATAATAATAACTGCTAACCCTAACCATAACCTTATTTCAGAATTTTAGAATATTTTAGAATTAAATACCTGATACCATATAAAAAAATCCTTAAAGGGTACCATTAGAGTATGTGGCCTACGAAATCATGTCCCTTTTATAGTATGTGGCCTACCATAAAAAGCATTTTATAAGGTTATAATAATAACTGCTAACCCTAACCCTAACCCTATTTCAGAATTTTAGAATATTTTAGAATTAAATAGATCTCTGATTCATGTAAATTATGGATAAATTATTTTTTAATTATTCTTAATTACTATATACAGCTTATGACTGAATTGCATTTCTTGAAATTGAATATATGTGAAAAATAATTAGTTTCAATAAATTGCCTACTACATATATCTATAAATATACTCTTACTGAGGTAGGACACATTCAAACCGGGTAGGCTACATACTGTAACAGAATCAAAAAGGTAGGCCACATACTATAACGGCACCAAGTATGTTTCATTTTAATCAAAGGGGGTCCCTGGGGAGCACAAAATCCCATTGAAAGTTCCCTCTTTCGATTCATATGAAATTTAACCCATATGTAAATCGCAAGATATGATGCAATAGATATGATGCCGACAAAATGTCGGCAAATTTTGGATGCCCATATTTTTAGTATTGGTAGACTGGGCTCTTTAACCTTGGCTAGGCAACCGGTCTAGGAGAAGGAAAACTCTAAATTCAAATCTGTTGAACTCCGTTTAAGAAATTGACCTTGTGTCACATCCTGCCCGTGCTGAGGGGTTGGTAAATATATATATGCGTTAACGGCATATTTTGGATGCCCATAATTTGAGTATTGGAACCTCTTTTTTAATACTTGAGTTTTATAAAAAAGAGGTTCTACTACTCAAATTATGGACATCAATACTCAATACTTGTGTATTGGACGTGGTTTTTCTATTAATCAAACGTAAATCAACAAAAAAATTACATCTTTTTTATTGTAAAATTTGGCTAGATTAGATATTTTATCTATGGTAAAACATCACTCGAATTATGGCAAGAGAAATTAGTTAAATTAGTTTTTCTATGAATTGTCTCCTTTATTTGGATAAGGTAATTTCGCGCCTAAAGCTCTCTTAACTGTTGAATAGTACCATTCGGACATATCTAATTATGACGTAATTAAATGCGTGGAATATATAATTATAACATGTTCCAAGCCAAATATAAAATTAGATAGTTATTCGTTATCAGAAGGTCAATCATATTGTGATTTCAACTTTCAAAGTAACTATTGGTTAAACTAACACAACGTAGACAAAAATATGAAAGAATAATTGATATGAAAGAAACTTTAATTACGTGGTAAATACAAAAGGAAATAACTTCCTCATCCATCCTATGAAAGAATGACATGTTGTCGAAAGAAAGAAAGCTTTTATCTTATACTTTGTTATACATAGGACAGGAAATGAAATCGGCGACCCGTGTTCAAATCCTGGACCAGGATGTTTGCAATTCTCATAGTGCTAATACTCTTGGGAAAGGTAGGTATTTACCCAACCCGTTCATCGTGGGTAGGATGTAACACTTGTATAATGGATAGTGTAGCCTATTCTTTTTTATTGGTTAGTTAGTCGATTTTACGGCATGCCAACTCTTGGGTTATTTTATGCCGAAGACGTTTCTTTTTTATTCGTTCTTGTTGGATATTCAATTTTTAAAAACATTTTAAACATATTTTCAACAAACTCATTTTTAATCCATTTAGCCTGCAGGGGGTACACTAACAGGTACTACAACCTGGGAGTCATGCCAATGAAGACTGGGTTGGGAAGGTGATCCACTGGGAATTATGCAAAAAACTTAATTTTGACCATGCAAAAAAATGGTATATGCATAAATCAGAATCTGTTCTTGAGAACGAAACGCATAAAATTCTCTGGGACTTTGAAATAAAAACATATCACCTTATCCCAGCAAGAAGGCCAGACCTAGTGTTGATTAACAAAAAAGAAAGAACTTGTCAACTGGTGGATTTTGCAGTGCCAGCAGATTACAGGGTGAAGCTAAAAGAAAATGAAAAATTAGACAAAAATCTGGACCTTGCCAGAGAACTAAAAAAGTTATGGAATATGAGAGTGATGGTGATACCAATTGTAGTTGGTGAACTTGTAACGATCCCAAAAGGATTGGAAAAGGGTCTGGAATGTTTGGAAATCAGAGGAAGGGTTGAAACCATTCAGAACACTGCACTGCTGTAATCTGCCAGAATACTCAGAAGAGTCCTGGAGACATGAGGAGACTTGCTGTCACTCAGACTCCAGTGAAAGATCATCAGCTAATGCTGATGTGAAAACTCAAAAGGAGAAAATAATAAAAGAAGAAGAAGAAAATCTAACAACACCATATCGCAAGTATGGGGACAACGAGCGCGATCGAACTCGCTATTTAATAGTAATGGATTTTAGAAAACTAGCTTTCTAACCATTACACCACAATGGGACGTGTTACTCTTAGAAAAGTTAGGTATTTACGCAAACATTCATCAAAGATAGGATGTGACACAAAGCTGCAAGTATGGGGCATAGAGCGAGGTCGAACTTGCTATTCAGTTGTAATAGTGTAGCCTATTCTTTTTATTGGTTGGTTGGTCGATTTTACGGCATGTCAATACTTGGGTTATTTTATACCAAAGGCATTTTTGTTTCATATCCTTATTGTTGAATATTCAATTTTTAAAAACATTTATAAACATATTTGTAATTCTAATAGAGCTAATACCATTGGGAAAGGTAGGTATTTACCCAACCCGTTCGTCATAGGTAGGATGGGACTCAAGATCGCAAATGTGGGGGCATCCAACAAGGATCGAACTCGCTATTCAGTAGTAATGGGTCTTGTAAAACTTGCTTGCTAACCATTACATCATGATGGGACGCCTTATTATTGAGAAAGGAAGTTATTTACCCAACCCTTTTAACACGGGTAGGATGTGACACGAAGTCGCAAGTATGGAGCATCCAGCACGAGTCGAACTCGCTATTCAGTAGTAATGTATCTTACGAAACTACCATGCTAACCATTACACCATGATGGGATGCTCAACTCTTTGGGAAAGGTATGTATCCAACGATTCTTCACTCAGCTATAGAGAAATAGGGCTCACAGACTGGGCTCTTTAACTTTGGTATGGAAACCGGTTTAGTAGAAGGAAAACTCTAAATTCTTTGAAAGTTAACTGACCTGAAAAAATGTAAAAGTTTTTAAATAAAATAACTGATGCATTGTATCTTTTATTCATTAATATATCAACACTGAATAATTCATTAAATTCGGTTAATTCTCTGATTTTTTGTATTCTTTTTTCTTCCGGCGGGGTGACATATGATGGTGGAATTTAGGTCCGTTAAGTTCGATTTAACCAACCCGGAGTGGTAGTACCTGTTAGGGTCCAATCTATGGGTTAAATAGAAAAATGTTGTTTTTTTTAATAAAAAAAAATGAGTATCCATTAAGAATTAATTTATTTAAAAACTTTGTCGGCATTAAATGATCCACTGAGGTTGATACGCCGTAAAACAAAACAAAACAAACAAAACTCTATTTTCTAGTTTAGAACTCTTTGGGCGAGGTATTTTTGCCACTCCCTAGAAGTACATATACGCAGTTGGCATGAGTTCCAGTCGGAAAATCCCCATTTCTATATCACTATTGCCGAGCAAAAATACAGCCAATCAGATGACAACATTTTACATTTTTACAGCTATTTTTCAGACAGTTGCCCAGGATGGTCTCTAAGGATTTAATGTTATTTATAAATGTGTGTGTGTGTGTGTGTGTGTGTGTGTGTGTGAACTAAAACACTTTTATTTGATGCAATAATTGCTTTCAATAGCCGATTATATATAATTATTTTCATTTTCGCAGAAAGCAAAATGAGACAAAAGAGACACTTTTTCAAGAGTTTCTTCAAATGGAAATGCCATCTATATATTAATACTAAGTAAGTAAAATAAAGTCGTCGGGGTGGCCTATAGTCGGTATCAGCCAGACAGCGAAGAAGTCTATCCCCTTTTCAATAGCGCTAGACCAAGGAGATTATTTTAGCATCTGAGGTGGAGCGCCACACCTACCATCAGCTCCTCACTTTACCGCACAGATCCCTGTGCTACTCATACGCTGAGTTGGCGACGGCTGGTATCGAACCAAAAACCTTTTGGTTCCTAGCCGAACGCTCTACCGACTGAGCTAACCCGGCCCTAGGTATACCCTATTTGTCGAAAAATCCGTGTTTTTACAATACAAATTTAACCCTTCCGTTTGGAAAAAAAAAAAAATACAAAAAATAAGGGAATTATCTGATTTTAATGAAATTTTCAGTGTTGATTTATCATTTTTTCTATTTTTCTATTATTTCTGATTCAATTAGTTATTTCTGCTATGATAAATTAATATATATATATATAAAATATAAAGTTCATTTAAAATATGAGCAGCATGATATTAAGTTTAAAATGTCATATTATTAGATTCTAAAATCTTTTTTGAAATAACTACTTTACTTTAGTATCAATCGCTAATAAGTTTTTGTCGAAAACTATATTGGAAATTTAGCACTCGCCCTTTTAAACGGAACAAATATGGATGTATATCTTTTTCTTTTATAATATAATTGTCAATTAAATAATTATCGAAATGAGTAAAAAAAAAAATCAAAAAATTATTTTTTTAGTTTTTATTTTATTTTCCGATTTTCGGTACTTATTTACTACCAGAGCGGATTCTTTAATTCTTCTTTTCTTCTATTCACACCTTCGGTCTTTTGTCTTTTTATTTATGCAGGAAAAAAGTATCAATCCCATATAACCCCACCGATACTTTGTGCCCCCCAAATAAGGGGGGTCAAAGTTAAGTGGCCCGAAAAAAATCAGAAAGTTTTGAAATAAAATAACTGATGCATTATAAAATTCATTCATTGAGAAATCAATACTAAAGATTTCATTAAAATCGGATAATTCCCTGATCTTTGGTAATTTTTTTTCAATCGAGAGTGTTAAATTTATTTTGTAAACATGTATTTTACGGTAACTCACGGCGGCCATCTTAAAATATATTTGATCAAAATTGACCGAAAAAATGTTTTAAATGTATTAAAAATAATTTACAAATATAATATTATTTTTCTTTTTTTTCTTTTTTTCTTTCTTTTTTTTTTTTCTTTTTCTGATGCTCTTTTCGACTTGGACAAAAATTTGACCTTAAATAATCGATTTCATTAATTTTAATTCGTTTTTAAAATGAAAATCAGACGCTTGTTCCTAAATCTTCCATCCGTTATCATACTGCAACTACACCTTCTGATTAAAAATGACACCGTCTAAATTGTCCAAGATGCAATGCAAAAATGTGAATACAAATTATCTGGTGTCGCTTAATCGCAGATTTCTTATTTGTCCCATTTTATTTCACCCAATTTTAAAAATGAGACATTTCAAATGGTCTGGCGTCGCTTAAATGCCCAACGTAAGATTAAATGAATTAAAAAAGTTACGTGTTTGTTTTATTTGTAATATTAAAATTGTGAATTACTGAAGATATTTTGGTAATTTTGGTAGGATTTATATGTAATGAAATTGAAAATCATCGTTTCTGGCTTTTAAAAGCTCCTCTTGATTTTTGTTTCCTTTCGTGGAAATTCCACGGGTCCCGCTAGTTCAGTATAAAAATCTTTGCTGTAAAGAGAGCTTCTTTCTTTCTTTCTTTCTTTCTTTCTTTCTTTCTTTCTTTCTTTTTTTTTTTCTTCCTTTCTTCCTTTCTTTCTTCCTTTCTTCCTTTGCATATTGTCACTTCTCAACTGTCTCTTATTATGAATTTCGTGTAACCAGGTCAAAATTCCTATTGTCCCAGAGTGTTGAAATTTTATTTGCTGTCAGTGAATATGGGTTGTTTATATTTAGTAAAAGTTTTTTCTAAATTAGGCGCAGAGTTGTCATTTGTAAAAAAAAACAAAAAAAAAAACAATGCTACCCCTATCTGTAAAATGATGTCACCAAAACTATTATATCGTAATCTGACAGTAAGTAATGAATAAATGCAGTAGACAATATAAGAAATCAACTATAAGTATTTTTTATTTGGTTCAAAATATTGGATTGAAACGAAAGTCTTGTCCGATACAAAGTTTATACAATACATTTATTTAACCAATAAAGACAATTTATCTTCATTGGTTAAATAAATACTATTTTGTATAGGACAAGACTTTCGTTCCAATCCAATATATACAATATTCATAGTCTTTTTCAGACTAGTGCATTGTGTCAGTGAGGTGTTCTCATCACCCTACGACAAAAACTATCAAATAATTAAAAAGAAAAAAATGTAATTATTCGTCATCTGTCAACATTTCAAAACAATTTAGAATTGGGTAAACATAGACAGTTTAGACGATAAATATTACAGAATTTCTAGAATCGAATTTTATGATAAATCCAGTTGTGGTATTTATATTTAACGCTGAATTCATTTTGGGTTATAACGGAGAAAATTGCTGGCAGTGGAATGAGAAAAATAGGGAAAAATAAAAATAGACTAAAGGGAATAGCTCTTATAAATTTTTAAATTTAATGAATTTCCATATCGAGCATTCTGTTCATTAGGAAAACTTGCATTTATTATAAAACTATTGATACTGTGTCTTATTCCCTTTCAAAAAATATTATTATTATGGGTTTGGTGGTTGGTTTTGAAGGCTATCACAATACAAATGTAGAGAAAAAGAATAAGGTAATTATGGTGTTGTTTGTTAACCTCTAATTTATTCTTAATATTTCGAGATAAAATCTCTTCGACAGAAGATATCTGAAACTGAAGCTGTTGTTAGTGACAGACCATTCTGTTTTGTGTCTCGTATCTTCCAAATTCTCTGCGTGTGTGTATGTGGGTTGGTGTTTATGTGTGTGTTTATGTGCGTGTGTGTGTATGTGTTTATGTGTCTATGTGTGCGCGTCTGTTCAACAATGTCTGATTATCATTCCAGGTTTGGCCAGGTTTTATTGTTTTTTTAAAAAATGTTTTAAATTTAAACATTTTTTAAAAATGTTATAGTCCTGTGATATGAATTTCTTATATATATATATATATATATATATATATATATATAGAGAGAGAGAGAGAGAGAGAGAGGGAGAGAGACAGACAGACAGACAGACAGACAGAGTAGAGACTTACTTTATTTCTTCTTTATTACTTCTAGTCGCCAGGTATCCCCTTCTTTAGCCGTCATCTTATCGTCTAGCTGTCTCCTTACTAAGGGCTTCTTCTAAGGGCTAACTTTTTAGTCATGCAATTAATTAAACCACAGGACATTTTTCCTCGATCAAAATTTATTTAACCCATTCTCATTCGCCGCGCGGCGAGAATCAACCTCGCAGCAGCACGTCTGCTCTGCGTCAATCTCAGGTTGAAACTGAAATCTAAACTAACTAAATCACGTGACACGCGCGAGATTCGCGCCTTTGGGCGGGGGGACAAGGTTATAAACGGTCCTGGTATTTTTCCACTTGCCCCCCCCCCGAATTCTCGCTACAGGGTCTGTCAATAATTTATGCTACCCATAACATGTAACAATTGCGCTACATGATGATGATGATGATGATGATGATGAAAGTAGTTATTCAACCAAATTAATCTGTTTGTAAAATGGCGTTTCTCTGATTAGTTAAAACCTATAATCATCGTCGTTTTATGTTATTGCCATAGCCAATGTAAGTAGATAGGGAATTAAGCTTTCTTCCTTGGCTACGTGGGTGGCCAATGCCCACCAGTCAGGCTAATCCGATTAGTTCAAGGAGGAAGACACCAGTGGGGAGGGGGGGGGTTGAAGAAAAAAAAAAGAAAGATTTTCAATTAATTATTGATACTAATAAAATAAATAATTAAACAAACTTATTAATAGGCTGTGAAATGATGGTTTTGCAATTAATAATTATCTTTTAAAACCTTTTCCCCATTCTAATTAATTAATAAACTGCTTGCACGTTTGTGTTTATATATGTGTGTATATATATATATGTAAAACCTTTATATATTTATCTTATTATATTATATATATATATATATATATATATATATATATATATATATATATATATATATATGTATGTATTGTTAAATAATGCAGCCATTTTCTGTCTGCAAGTTTTGTCCTTTGTTTTTTCGTATTGCCGGATTATTTTTGTAATATCTGGCGAGAATTGGCTGATGTATTTGCCATATGTCATAGACCGAGTACTTTATATGGCAAATACATCAGCCAATTCTCGCCAGATATTACAAAAATAATCCGGCAATACGAAAAAACAAAGGACAAAACTTGCAGACAAAAAATGGCTGCATTATTTAACAATATATGCCTACAAGAAAAAATGCTGCCTAAATACACACACACACACGCACACATATATATATATAAGGTGTGTCAAATAGGTATCGAGATTTTTTGTACTTTTTGACCCACCTTGTATTCTGAAAAAAATAACGTTCCATTCATTCTTCATTTATATCTTGGTAAATACGGCTTTAAACTTGGTACTTTTTTTACACACTTTGTATTCTGAAAAAAATAATGAATGGAACGTTATTTTTTTTTAGAATACAAGGTGTGTCAAAAAGTACAAAAATCTCGATACTTTTTTGATACACCTTATATGAATCTACATGAGTGTGTGTGTGGGGGATAGCTACGAATCGGGTGGTTTGGAGGAGACTTGTTCATGGCGGCTGTAAAGGGTTCAAGGTAAGGCGGCTCGAGCAACTCACCCTGAAGCGGGATTTACGAAAACGGCACATGACGGACGTCCTGGACACATTCCCAACATTTACGCCTTAACATATATGTGATGTATGTGGCAGGGCTTGCCGGTCGAGGGCCGGACTTCTTAGTCCCATACAAGAAAAAGCCGGGGATCACAAGACGCATTCGTGATGCAGGTCGCGTAAAAGCTGGACTCTGAGCCATCTGCGTGCCCACAACCGAACTTGTAGAAATGGTATTCTTCTGTGAAGAAGTGGCTGTTATCAAATATATATATATATATATATATATATATATATATATATATATATAAGATACCAATATATCATCTACAGAAAGTGATGGCAATATACACATAGGAAAGGCGTGGACCGGCATTGACAGATTATTGATCATATAGAAATTTAATAAGATAAAGAGAAAATTCATCCAAGCTGAAAAAAAGAAAGATTTTCAATTAATTATTAATATTAATCAAATATTTATGCCAGGAAGACCTATCTTTTGGATTAACACCAAAGAAAACGCATCAGACTAGGATTACTAACTCTCTACAGACTTGGATTATGGGAGCAAACCCGAAAAACAAATCCGGAGCCGGAGTCCCTAAAGGTGGTGTGACGTTGAAATCCAGTGCAACCCAGCAACTCCTGCGACACTACCGCTGCCAAACTGCATTGGCTTCTTACCTTTCCTTTGGATCACAGCGGCAGTGTGGAGAGCGGGGATTTGCTGTCTGGGCAACAGCCCATCCTCCATACCAAACCGCTCAGGCTACGTAGTTCCACAAAAAATGGACACAACTCCATCGTCTCTCGTAGACGGAAGGATACCAACAACAATAAAACAATTAAATAAACTTGGAATAATGGAATAATGGAATAATGGAATAATTGATACATTTATTTGTCTGAATTTTTTAGATGAGGCTTGATAATTTGTATTATTTAGATTTTTCGGACTGTTGTCCTCGTCTTTATTGTTTTATACACAATGTTTATTTGTCTGAATTTTTGAGATGACGCTTGATAATTTGTACTATTTAGATTTTTCGGACTGTTGTCCTCATCTTTATGGTTATAGACACAAGCTTTGCGACAAGAACGTTCCCGAGTTCGACAAGAAATACCTGAAGAATGCCAGGGCACATTGGCCGAAACGAAATACCCATTCCCCAGATCTCCAGAACTGGACCCTCACCATTAGATACAGTTTAGTGTCATACCCGGTCACCATTTTTCGGCGGGGGGTGGTGGTCGTGGTGGGGTTCTTACCCCCACTGCAGGGGATACAGGCGGCGTATTCCAGGCCCCATCGACAGGATGAACACTCGTTGGTGAGGGTATTTGATAAATATCATATAACCAATTAGTTAACATGACCAAATAAGGCATCTTAGTTGCCTATATCACGTGACCAAATGATAGTACCCATCCGGGTATTTGCATTGTTGCACGATAAACCGAGGAAACTGATATGCGCTTTAATTCCATTTCACTTTTTGGTATTTTAATGTTAACACAATCTTTTTTTTCTTCCTTTTTTCAAAATGATCATAATCAAGGAAAGACATTAATTGATATATTAAAAAAACAAAAAGAAACCCCCCAAAAAAAAAAAAAAAAGAAATACAAGACACAAATAAAAGAAAACAAAAAATCGTCATTTCCCTTTTTTGTCTAAAATACCATTACGCACTTTAAAACATTTGTTTTCTAAATCAAGTTGCTCTAAATATCATACGATATATATATATATATATATATATATATATATATATATATATATATATACTATAGCGTGAGATGGTCACTGTTTCAGCTTTTGCTGGAATGGCATACCAAAGGCAGTATTATTAGTAGAGTGCTCAATATAGAATAGAGCTGTTATATAATATAATAAGATAAATATATCAAGGTTTTACATATCTATTTATTAGGTGACAAAGGAACATTCACAACCATATTGGTTTCATGCATCAACAATCATCAGGTGAAGATGTTTCAAATGTCTATATATATATATATATATATATATATATATATATATAAAATATTATAAAATATTTAAAAAATAAATTGAATTAGATATAAATAAGTAAATAACAAATAATAATAATAAGAATAAGAATAAGAATAAGAATAAGAATAAGAAATGATTAAATTGATTTATATTACATCTAAAACGAAATATTATACATCACCTTGGCCACCAAACACAAATACGCTCTTTCATACGCACATACGCACGTGGATACGGTTATTCATATGCACAGCCGCGCGTGGATACAGTCATAACGTCACAGCCTACACGCATTTTCATACACACGCGCATGACAACATACGCACACGTACAAAAAAAAACGCATTCACATAAACATGCAACACGAGAATTCAGTTATAAAAAATACCATCATTTTCAAACAAAAAAAAAAAAATTCCTTTAACTAGAAATGCCATAACAAGACGACTTCAGTTCCAGTGATCTTCTGAAAAAGAGATTTTATCTCGAAAATTCAAGAATAAAATACAGGTTAACACACAACACCATTGTTACCTTATTCTTTACACCTGCATTGTGGTAGCCTTCAAAATCAACCTCCAAACCAATATATATATATATATATATATATATATATATATATATATATATATGTATATATATAGTTGTAGAAAAGTTTTTAGTTCTCCTGAGGAAGGTGTACCTTGAACACCGAAACCGTGATAGAAAGAAAAACTTCTCTACAACTATAAATGCTCTATATTTTACAAGATATATTGAGCCCTTTTGGATTAACTACTTATGCTATTGCAATGGGAACGTGGTAGTAACTAGTAATATATATATATATATATATATATATATATATATGTGTGTGTGTGTGTGTGTGTGTGTGTGTGTGTGTGAAAGTAAAAGTCGCGGACATACAATTCGCCGAATGAAAACCGGACCTCACAAATCATGTCAAATGTCACTATTAATTCAAAAATCGTGTTCTAACTGCGCACACGTTAACTCTTAAACGGATATATCAACTCGATGTCAGCACGAATAACGAAATATTGACCAAACAGGTTGGTCATTAGAGTTCGAGAAATAATTTGAAAGTTGTTTTTTTACGAGCTGACATAGAAACATGTTTGAACATGCATTTGGGCGTATACACTTCGTCCAGATATTACACGGAATGGTTGGTGTCCTTCCATCTACGAGAGACGATGGAGTTGTGTCAAAAGTGTTTTTTTTTAACTACATAGCCTGGGCGGGTTCATATGGAGGATGAGCTGTTGCACATGCTGCAAATCCCCCCTCTCCACACTGCCGCTGTATTCCAAAGGAAAGGCAAGAAACCAATGCGGTTTGGCAACGGTAGTGTCGCAGGAGTTGATGGTAGCACTGGATTTCAGCATCACACCTTAGGGACTCCAGCTCCGGATTTGTTTTTGGGGTTAACTCCTCTAGCTTTTCCTTGAAAGGCAGCAGAGGTTTTTTGTCGGACCTTTCCTTGACTTAGATGGGTTGCTGACCAATGCTAAGGAACCCCTTCTAACCCATTTGGGGGATTTATGTAAGTAGTAAGTACCCCAACCCTACTACTATCGGGGTTCCTGAAAAAGGCTTTTTGAATCCTTGATTCTGAGACCCCTAGCTCTATAATCTACTGGACACTAAACAGATAATTCAACAACCACAAAAACAGTTGGTTGGGGGTTGGTAGTTGGTTGGAGGGGGGGGGGTTGGTAGTTGGTTGGGGGGTTGGTAGTTGGTTGGTTGAATTTTACAGCATGTCAACCCACCAAATACGTTTTTGTTTTATTCATTATTGTTGAGTATTCAAATTTTTAAAACTAATTTTTTATCTATTTAACATATAGATGGAATCCTAACAGGCACTACCATTCCGGTTCAGAGTGGACCTGGGAGTAATAGCGATGAAGAGGTAGTCCACACATCCCAGAGCTGCATAATCCTACTACCCACATAATTACACGAACACAGCGATAAATAGCTGATTTTTTTGTCAGGGTCTTGTATACTGCATCATACAGTATTCAGTATACTAGTAAATTAAACTACATGCGCGCTAGACATATAGTAACTCTCAACAGAGTGCTAAAAGCTCGAGGTAGACGGTTCGCGTAACCTTTGCACTCTCATCCCACTTATGAGGGCGTGACACAAGGACATTTTTATGTGGACCCACCCAAAAGCCGAAGCTCATGGGTGGTAGGCACAAAAAATCCAGTCGGCATTCCCCCTCAAGGGGGTGCCTCAGGCACTGGGCAATAAACCCAGCCTTGCCCCTTTAAATGAATGGGCAAGGCTGGGTTTATTGCCCAGTCCGAATAATCCAAATAATATTAATTATCAAGCCTCATCTAAAAAAAAAAAAATACCAAATAAAAGCTTTGACATTTTCATGCATTGTGTTTGACCCGTATAATACTTCGCTGGGCAGGGAAATTAACAAACAGAAAACAATGACGTCATACACAGCATGTGTAGAGAAAGTGAGCAACTAACACAGCTTGATCGTAAAGCTGCTTATAAAGAAAAAAAAAGGCGAAGGTTTCTCGTTCAGCACGATAATGCCAGTTGCCGTTCTATAAAGACAAATGTTTCGTGTCTTTGTTAGCAAACTAGGCTAAAAGATCATTACTAGTGAATTCGATTCTCACAGGGTGTCCCGTGTCCTGAGTATGATGTTAAACTGCATCTTGTGATGAGGTTCCAATTGTTGAGTTCTGGAGACTGTGGAGTATCCCTTCATTACCATTATTCCCTGGTCCACTCTGACCCGGAGTGGTTGTACTTGTTAGGTTCCCATCGATGTGTTAAATAGATAAAAAAAATGAGAAATAGCCAAAACGGAAGTTGGAAATGAAATTAAATCTTTTGAACATTAACCAAACACAATACTTGCCAGAGACATGAAGAAAAGTAAACCACTGCTAGTGGTATCAGACTACCCAGTCAGCATAATGCTTCTGTATTTATGGTTGGTCGACAGCCTTCCGTCTACGAGAGACGATGGAGTAGTGTCAAAAAAAATTAAAAAATGAGTTTTAAAATTAGTTAATTTTTTTAATACCCAACAAGAATGAATCAAACAAAAAACGTTTTCGTCATAAAATAACCGAAACATTGACAAGTCGTCAAAATCCAACCAACCAACCAACCAACCAAACGGGAGTCTCTTTCTTTAGGTCTCTTTAGGATTCATACCTTTCCCAAGGGTATTAGCGCCATGTGAAATTCCAAATATATATATATATATATATATATATATATATATATATATATATATGATTATATATATATATATATATATATATATATATATATGATTGTGTATATGCATGTGTATACGCCGGCCTATACACCTATATACTTTTATCAGAACCCACATATATACATATATATATATATATATATATATATATATATATATATAAGAGAGAGAGAGAGAGAGAGAGAGAGGGAGAGAGAAAAGTCAACCGACTGACCCTATCTATGTATCAAATAGATCTGTCTAAACATTATATTCATATTCGATTGTATCACGTGCATAAAAGGCTATTAAGAAAGAACTACGCAAAAATGTAAATATGGACGTACATTAAAAAGCGACTGAGCTAAACAAAAATATCTTAAGAAATGTACCCAATTCCCTAACCCCTAGGATGGGTTGACATGCCGTTAAAACCAATCTTTTGAAATGTACGCAATTCCCTAACCCCTAGGATGGGTTGATATGTTATTAAAATCAATCTTAAAAATGTACCCAATTCCCTAACCCCTAGG
>CM042147.1:4589327-4619327 GCA_023376005.1 Doryteuthis pealeii
CACATTTTGAATGAGTATTATAATACTCATTCAAAATGTGTTCACAAGTCTCATAGCTTAAAACTTGGTTTTTATTAAGCACCTAGTGAGAATCGAACTCACTTGAAATGGTCTGCAAGTTTAGCTCATTAGCCCTTATAGCACGCGTAGGGGTCATGGTATAAATGGGGTAGGGAAATAGGGGCCCAAAAGAAACTGTGCTCTCCTGATACAATCCTTCTCAGAAGAGTTCCATTTTGACTGATGGGCAAAGTAAGAGAGATAGGGGGGGGGGAGAAACAGAGAGAAAGGAGAGGGGGAGAGAAAGAATAAGAGAAAGGGGGGAGAAAAAAACAGAGAGAGGTGAGAGAAAGTGAGAAAGAGGGAGAGGGAGAAAGAGAGAGAGAGAGAGAGAAAGAGAGAGAGAGAGAGAGAGAGTGAGAGAGAGGGGAGAGAAGGAGAGAAAGAAACAGAGAACGAGAGAGAAAAAAGACAGGGAGAGAGAAAGCATGAGAGAGGGGAGAGAAAGAACATAGAGAGGGGGAGAAAGAGAGAGAGAGGAAAAGAGAGAGGAGAGAAAGAAACAGAGAGAACGAGAGAGAAAGAGAGGGAGATAGAGAGGGAGAGAAAGAGTGAGAGAGAAGAGAGGGGAGAGAAAGAGAGAGAGAGAGTGTGTGTGTGTGTGTGTGTGAGAGAGAGAGAGAGAGAGAGAGAGAGAGAGAAGAGGGGGGGGGAAGTGATAGAGACCAAGTAAGCGATAAAAGAATCTTTACAGGGACCAGGAAATTCCTGTTTTCCATTATTCTAATAAAAGAAACTACCACTTGACTGATCCAGACCGAAGTTGATGCTAATTGAGGAAACGGAAAATTTAAGGTGACCTTCTTCGTGACCTTCCTCACATCCTGAATTTAATCTTTTTTTTTTATTTTAAACACAAATTAAATTTGTATATGATTTCTATTAACAGTTTTGTTTATTTCATTTCAGTGAGGATTGATAAAGATTTTAAAATTAAGTATTCTCATCTGATATTATAATTCATATTCATTTATATGGTTTCACGTAATTATTCTTATTTAATAATAATAATAATAATAATAATAATAATAATATGGACAAAAGAAGAACTCAGACAGATAGACCAAAGGACGAGAAAATTAATGACAATGCACAAGGCTCTCCACCCTAGAGATGATAGAGATAGATTGTATGTGTCAAGAAAGGAAGGGGGAAGAGGTCTTGCCAACATAGAGGAATGCGTAGAAAACCACAATCCAGCAACTTGAAGATTACACAAGGAAAAGCAAAGACAAACTACTTATGGCGGCCAACAATAGTAGAAACGGCAGATGGACAAACAGAAAACGACAAAGACTAAAACAAAAATGGGAAGAAAAACAATTATACGGACGCTTCAAACGACAAATAGAAGAGGTTGCACATGAAAAGACATGGTTAAGAAAGGGAAACCTCAAAAGAAACAGAATCACTTATAATTGCTGCACAAAATAATGCATAAGGACAAACTACATCAAAGCAAAAATTGATAAGACCAACAAAATAGTAAATGTAGACTTTGCGGTAATAGAGATGAGACTGTTAACCATATACTCTGCGAATGTAGCAAACTAACACAACGAGAATACAAAACTAGACACGACTGGGTTGGGAAGGTGATCCACTGGAATTATGCAAAAATTAAATTTTGACCACACAACAAAATGGTATATGCATAAACCAGAATCTGTTCTTGAGAACGAAACGCATAAAATTCTCTGGGACTTTGAATAAAAACGGATCACCTTATCCCAGCAAGAACCAGTCCTAGTGTTGATAAACAAAAAAGAAAGAACTTGTCAACTGGTGGAGTTTTGCAGTGCCAGCAGATCACAGGGTGAAGCTAAAGGAAAATGAAAAAAATGGACAAATATCTGGACCTTGCCAGAGAACTGAAAAAGTTATGGAATATGAAAGTGAAAGTAATACCAATTGTAGTTGGTGCACTTGGAACGATCCCAAAAGGATTGGAAAGGGTCTGGAAAGTTTGGAAATCAGAGGAAGGATTGAAACCATCCAGAACACTGCACTGCTGCAATCTGTCAGAATACCCAGAAGAGTCCTGGAGACCTGAGGAGACTTGCTGTCACTCAGATTCCAGTGAAAGACCATCAGCTAATGCTGATGTGAAAACTCAAAAGGAATAAACAATAATAATAATAATAATAATAATAATAATAATAATAATAATAATAATAAACAAAATGGTATATGCATAAACTAGAATCTGTTCTTGAGAATGAAATGCATAAAATTCTCCGGAACTTCGAGATAAAGACGTATCACCTTATCCCAGCTAGAAGACCAGACTTAATATTGATTAAAAAATACCATAAAAGAATAGAGAACTTATTATCTGATAGACATTGCGGTTCCAGCAGATCATAGAGTGAAGATGAAGGAAAACGAAAAAGATAGACAAATACCTGGACCTTACCAGAGAATTGAAAAAAGCAGTGGAATATGAGGGTCAAAGTGATACCAATTATAGTTTGTGCACTAGGAACGGTCCCTAAAAGCTTGGAGAAAAGACTGGAGGAACTGGAAATCAAAGGAAGAATTGGAACCACCCAGACAACTGCATTGCTGCAATCGGCTAGAATACCCAGAAGAGTCCTGGAGACCCGAGGAGACTTGTTGTCACTCAGACTTCAGGGAAATACCATCAGCTAACGCTGATATGAAAAACTCTTTTTCTTATTTAATTATTCCATTAAATATGAATAGAGACATCTCAACTATCGATGGAAACTCCTAAACTCGGTAGAACAATATAGGTACTTAGGCAGTAATATCTCATCCACAGAAAACGATGTTAATGCACGCATAAGAAAGATATGGTCCGCTATAAATAAATCATCAGTCATATGGAAATCCAAACTCATAGACAAGTTAAAGAGACAGTTCTTCCAGGCCGTTGTCGTGTCAGTACTGCTGTATGGCTGCACCACTTGGACCCTAACCAAGCGACTAGAGAATAAACTTGATGGGAGCTGCACAAGAATGCTGCGGGTGATCCTGAACAAGACGTGGAAACTACACCCCATGATAAAACAGCCGTACGGCCACCTGCCCCATATCACCCAAACCATCAGAGTAAGACGAACAATACACGCGGGACACTGCTGGAGAAGCAAGGACGAACTCATAAGTGACGTCCTTCGGTGGAAGCCAGCACATGGGCACGCCAGTGTGGGCCGACAGCAAAGACGTACATTGACCAGCTCTGTGCGGATACAGAATGCTGCATAGAGGACCTCCCGAGAATGATGAGTGATAGGGACGGATGGAGAGAGATTGTCATGGATATCCGTGCTAACAGCGCGACATGATGATGATGATGATGATAATTTCATTATCTCATTATTTCTTATTCAAAATATTTATTTGAGTTGCAAAATCTTCGTTATCCTTAACTTTTCAGAGAAAATCATTAAAATTAAGAACATTGCTTTAATCACATACGTATTATTCTCCTGTGCTCGGGTGGGGGTCCAGTGGCTTCGATCCTGGGCCACTGAAGTTAACAACGTTGATCCCTAGGAGCCGTCCACCAGGCAACACCTGCCCTCTCGATTTAAAGGGCCAGGGCTGGGTTTATTGCCCGGTGCCTGATGCCCCTATCCTTGAGGGGGAATGCCGACGGGATCGACGTATTTTTTGCACCCACCTTCCATGAGCTGCGGTTCGTGAGTGGTCCCTCATTAATAAGGCCTTGTGCCTGACCCGTTCATGTGGAGTACGCGGTAAATACCCCTATTTATGGGATTCGTTATATAAGTAATCATTACATGGAAGCGCGTGGTGTAATGGTTAAAGTCATGGGAAATGGACTCGTCGCCCCGAGTTCAATTCCTGGATGTGGTAATTGCATTTCACTTAGCGCTAATACCCTTGGGAAAGGTATGAATCCTACTCCCTCCAGCTATGGATAAAATAGTAGGGCAGACTGGTCTCTTTAACCTTGGTTAAGCAACCGGTCTAGGAGAAAGAAAACTCTGAATTCAAACCTGTTGAACACCGCTTAAGAAATTGACCTTGTGTCACATCCTGCTCGTGCGGGGGGGGGGTTAAATATATATAAGTAATCATTACCTTTTGACTACTTTTCAGAGAAAGGATCGTAGTAATCATTTACTAAACTTAACTTAGTTTGGCACAAAGCCAGAAGTAAAGGGTACCAATACTCACAGATAATTTAGCGGTAATCTGAACATTAGTTACATAAATTCCTACCATAAAATTGTGCTTGCGCATTATTTGAAATGAACTTAATTGTTATTAAGAACACATTTTATGATATTTTCGTGTTAAAACATGCAGTTGTATTGATTCGAAATAACCATTGCAGAATGAGGGATAATAATTAAATTAAATAAAAAATTGTTTTATTAACAAGTGAGCAATGAATGGTTTCATCTTCTCTTCCAACATTGAACCAAATCAAAACTATTTTTCTTAGTAAAAACTTATTTTTCAAATATTTTTTTGTATATTTATAAATTTTAAGGAAATTCAATAAAGTTTTTCTTGAATTCAAACCTGTGAAAATCTAAAGTTTAAAAGTTTTATGTTTTTTTTCTTTTGTTTGTAATTTTAAAATGTTGCAATAAAAAATTGCCGATAGCGTCAGAAAGGAATTTATGTAACTAATGTTCAGATTACCTGGTTAGGTACCTGATGGATATATTTACCAAACCCCTTCCTCACGAGTAGGGTCTGACACAAGGCCAATTTCTTAAGCGGAGTTTAACAGGCTTGGATTCAGAGTTGTTCTTGTCCTAGACCAGTTGCCATACGAGTGTTAAGGAGCTCCGTCTGTCCTACTATTTACCCATAGTTGGGCGGGGGGGGGGAAGAATAGTTGAACTCATATCTGTCCAATAGGGCGAAGTTAATAAAAACAGCCTTATCCAGGATTTGAACCCGGACCACCGAGTGTATTCAATACGACGATAACCTAGCGTAGACCTTAACAAAACTTAGCCTCGTCTCGCGCAATGCTGAAAGTATAAGATAAATGGTGCTCGTCGTGTAATGGTTATCGTTGTAGCAAATGGACACGGTGACCTAAGTTAAAATCCTGGAAAATTTATTATTTATTAAACTCAGTATTGTTAAAACCATTATGCAAATTATTCCTACCATATACTATGTAAATCGTTATTTCCTAGAAATATATAACATATTTCAGGATTTTAAATGCATTAATAATTGTTGGCATCCTTCCGTCTACGAGAGACGATGGAGTAGTAGTGTCCATTTTTTGTGGAACTACGTAGCCTGGGCGGTTTAGTATGGAGGATGAGCTGTTGCCCAGATAGCAAATACCAACTCTCCACACTACCGCTGTCATCCAAAGGAAAGGTAAGAAGCCAATGCAGTTTGGCAGCGGTAGTGTCGCAGGAGTTGCTGGGTTGCACTGGATTTCAGCGTCACACCACCTTAGGGACTCCGGCTCCGGATTTGTTTTTCGGGGTTTAATCCCACAATCCAAGTCTATAGTGAGTTGGTAATCCTAGTCTGATGGATTTTCTTTGGTGTTAATCCAAAAGATAATAATAATAATAATAATAATAATAATAATAATAATAATAATAATAATAATATGGGCAGTTTTATGTACGATCTAATCCAGCTAGACTTTAATAGAGACGTCATTAATAAGATTCTAATTTAGATTAGATAATGATCATTCATAATCGTGGAGAATATAACTTAAATGAGTAAAGAAATTGACACGTCAGTGGTGACGTAGTTTCGGTTACAGACAGTTACATAATCTCCATTATAACAAGAAGATGGTGTCTGGTGACCCAAAACAATTTCATTAAAATCACTAGTCACCATTAACTCTTTTATTCAGTATTTCAAGTAAAAATTAACAAGGGAATATTTCACTCTTAAACTCCGTGTTAAGTTAAATTAAAAGTTACTTCCGCTCGCGTAATTTTCGACTGCGTATAAAGAGAAGTTGTGCATTGAAAAAAAAATGATGTATCAGTTGGAGAATACTGAATAACGTAGAGAAATTATTATCATCATTATGAAAAAAAAAAAAAAAATAAATAAATAAATAAAAAAATAAATAAAATAAAGATTCAAGTATTAAAAAAATTTTAAACATGAAATGTAGAGAAATTATTCATCATTATGAAAAAAAATAAATAAATAAAGATTTAAGTATTTTTAAAAATTTTTAAATATGAAATAAAATATGTGTTATTTGAAATGTGTGACGATGCGTGAAATATAACTGGTTGGTGGAAACTATTAAGCAATATTAAGCAATTAAAGAAAAAGAAATTGATGGAATCTGAATGATTATGAAAAAAGAAGAAGAAGAATAAAGAATAAAGAATAAACTAGACAGAAGTTGAGAAATAGCTAAAGAAAGTAGAGGAAGGGGGAGGAGAGAAATAAAGAATAGGAGAGATAATAAGGATGAGAAGAGAAAGAAAGAAAGAAAGAAAGAAAGAAAGAAAGAAAGAAAATACTAGGATCAGGTAAAGAAGAAAAAGAAAGAAAGAAAATGTAATTTTAAGAGAAAGGAAGAAGAAAGGAAGAAAGAGAGAGAGAGAGAGGGGGGAACAAGTGAGAGAGATAGATAGAGAGAACGAGAGAGAGAGAGAGAGAGAGAGAGAGAGAGAGAGAGAGAGAGAGAGAGAGAGAGAGAGAGAACGAGAGAGAGAAAAAAAGAAAAAGTAAAAAAGTGAGAAAAAAAGAGATAGAGGGGGATAGGATAAGTAAAAAAGAAAGAAAGAAAGTGTAATTAAAAGGGGAGAAGAAAGGAAGGAAGAGAAGGAGGGCGAACGAGAGAGAGAGAGAGAGAGAGAGAGAGAGAGAGAGAGAGAGAGAGAGAGAGAGAGAGAGTAAGGATAAGAAAGATAAGGGAGAAAGAAAGAAAGAAAGAAAAGTACTAGGATCAGGTAAAGAAGAAAAAAGAAAAATGTAATTTTAAGAGAAAGAAGAAGAAAGAGAGAGAGAGAGAGAGAGAGAAAGAGAGAGAGAGAGAGAGAGAGAGAGAGAGAGAGGGTGGAGAGAGAGAGAGAAAAAGAAAAGTGAGAAAAAAACAGAGAGAGAGGAGGGGATAGGATAAGGAAAAAGAAAGAAAGTGTAATTTATAAGAGAAAGGGAGAAGAAAGGAAGGAAGAGAAGGAGAGCGAACGAGAGAGAGAGAGAGAGAGAGAGAGAGAGAGAGAGAGAGAGAGAGAGAGAGAGAGAGAGAGAATAAGGATAAGAACAGATAAGGGGAGAAAGAAAGAAAGAAAGAAATACATTTTTTGCACCTGCCATCTCATGAGCTTCGGTTCGTGGGGGTCCCACATTAAACGACCTTGTATCATACCTGCATACGCGGGATGCGAGGCAAAAAAAACTCCACCTCGGGCAAAAATAGGGGGGGGTATTGAACTTGGGTGTCCACTAATTTTCTTTATAAAAGGTCGTTGTACAAACAAACATGGCACCACCGGCTGAGACTTTAAAAAATACACTGACTGCACCTCTGCAGAGAGGTAAGACCCCCTATCCCCGATGGGGCCACCTGTTAGCCGTCGGTGGATGCATAAGGACGGAATCCTGGTGAATGAGCATTCCATGACATGCAACACTCCACTTAGGCCCTTGCATAGGCTTGACGGGTGGTCGGAGAACCCCCCCTCCAATCAATTGGCCGGTCACATCAAACCCTAGCACCTATATGATTGTCCCAACCCTGTTGCCCTTAAGGCAAATCTCAACCTTTTTTTCATTTATGTGCTAGAAGATGGTGGCTGAGGGTCTTCATATCCTGAGAATGACGTTAAACTCTATCTGATGGTGAGGTTCCATTTCTTTATCATCATTCCTCCTGTTCCACTCTGACCCGGAGTAATAGTACCTGTTAGGGTCCCAACTATAGGTTAAATAAAAATATGTTATAAAAAATGACCTACATCAGAGTAGAGTTTAAAGTCATTCTCAGGATATGAAGACCTCAGCCACCATCTTCTAGCACATAAATGAAAAAAAGGGTTGAGATTTGCCTTAAGGGCAACAGGGTTGGGACAATCATATAGGTGCTAGGGTTTGATGTGACCGCGGCCAATTGATTGGAGGGGGTTCTCGACCACCCGTCAAGCCTATGCAAGGGCCTAAGTGGAGTGTTGCATGTCATGGAATGCTCATTCACCAGGATTCCGTCCTTATGCATCCGACGGCTACAGGTGGCCCCATCGGGGATAGGGGGTCTTACCTCTTGCAGAGGTGCAGTCAGTGTATTTTTTAAAGTCTCAGCCGGTGTGCATGTTTGTTTGTACAACGACTTTTATAAAGGAAAATTAGTGGACACCAAGTTCAATACCCCCCCCCTATTTTTGCCGAGGTGGAGTTTTTTTGCCTCGCATCCCGCGTATGCAGGTATGATACAAGGTCGTTTAATGGGGCCCCACGAACCGAAGCTCATGAGATGGCAGGTGCAAAAATGTATTTCTTTCTTTCTTTCTTTCTCCCTTATCTGTTCTTATCCTTATTCTCTCTCTCTCTCTCTCTCTCTCTCTCTCTCTCCTCTCTCTCTCTCTCTCTCTCTCTCTCGTTCGCTCTCCTTCTCTTCCTTCCTTTCTTCTCTTTCTTATAATTACACTTTCTTTCTTTTTCCTTATCCTATCCCCTCTTCTCTCTGTTTTTTTTCTCACTTTTTCTTTTTTCTCTCTCTCTCTCTCTCCACTCTCTCTCTCTCTCTCTCTCTCTCTCTCTCTTTCTCTCTCTCTCTCTCTCTCTCTCTTTCTTCTTCCTTTCTCTTAAAATTACATTTTCTTTCTTTTTTCTTCTTTACTGATCCTGTTTCTTTCTTTCTCTTTCTCTCCTTAATTGTTCTTATTTCTCTTCTCTCCTCGCTCTTTCTCTCTTCTCTTCTCTCTCTCTCTCTCTCTTCTCCGTTCGCCTCTTTCTCTTCCTTCTGTTTCTCCTTTCTTTATAATTAATTCTTTCTTTCTTTTTACTTATCCTATCCCCTCTCTATCTCTTTTTTTCTCACTTTTTTTTACTTTTTCCTTTTTCTTTTTTTTTCTTCTCTTCTCTCTCCCTTCTCTGATCTCTCGATCATTTCGCTCTCGTCTCTCTCTCTCTCTCTCTCTTCTCTCTTCTCCTCTCTCTGTTCTCCCTCCGTTTTCGTCGTTTCTCTACTATCTCACTTGTTCCCTTCTCTCTCTCTCTTTCTTTTCTCTCTTTATCTTAATTACATTTTCTTTCTTTCTTTTTTTCTTTACCTGATCCTAGTATTTTCTTTCTTTCTTTCTTTCTTTCTTTCTTTCTTTCTTTTCTCTATCTTATTATCTCTCTATTCTTTATTTCTCTCCCCCTTCCTCTACTTTCTTTAGCTATTTCTCAACTTCTGTCTAGTTTATTCTTTATTCTTTATTCTTCTTCTTCTTTTTTCATAATCATTCAGATTCCATCAATTCTTTTCTTTAATTGCTTAATATTGCTTAATAGTTTCCACCAACCAGTTATATTTCACGCATCGTCACACATTTCAAATAACACATATTTTTTATTTCATATTTAAAAATTTTTAAAAATACTTAAATCTTTTATTTTATTTTATTTTTTTCATAATGATGATAATAATTTCTCTACATTTCATGTTTAAAATTTTTTTTTAATACTTGAATCTTTTATTTTATTTATTTATTTTTTTTATTTATTTATTTATTTATTTTTTTTTTTTCATAATGATGATAATAATTTCTCTACGTTATTCAGTATTCTCCAACTGATACATCATTTTTTTTTTCAATGCACAACTTCTCTTTATACGCAGTCGAAAATTACGCGAGCGGAAGTAACTTTTAATTTAACTTAACACGGAGTTAAGAGTGAAATATCCCTTGTTAATTTTACTTGAAATACTGAATAAAAGAGTTAATGGTGACTAGTGATTTTAATGAAATTGTTTTGGGTCACCAGACACCATCTTCTTGTTATAATGGAGATTATGTAACTGTCTGTAACCGAAACTACGTCACCACTGACGTGTCAATTTCTTTACTCATTTAAGTTATATTCTCCACGATTATGAATGATCATTATCTATCTAAATTAGAATCTTATTAATGACGTCTCTATTAAAGTCTAGCTGGATTAGATCGTACATAAAACTGCCCATATTATTATTATTATTATTATTATTATTATTATTATTATTATTATTATTTCTTTTGGATTAACACCAAAGAAATCCATCAAGACTAGGATTACCAACTCACTATAGACTTGGATTGTGGGATTAAACCCCGAAAAACAAATCCGGAGCCGGAGTCCCTAAGGTGTGTGACGCTGAAATCCAGTGCAACCCAGCAACTCCTGCGACACTACCGCTGCCAAACTGCATTGGTTCTTACCTTTCCTTTGGATGAAGCGGTAGTGTGGAGAGTTGGTATTTGCTATCTGGCAACAGCTCATCTCATACTAAACGCCCAGGCTACGTAGTTCCACAAAAAATGGACACTACTACTTCCATCGTCTCTCGTAGACGGAAGGATGCCAACAATTATTAATGCATTTAAAATCCTGAATATGTTATATATTTCTAGGAAATAACGATTTACATAGTATATGGTAGGAATAATTTGCATAATGGTTTTAACAATACTGAGTTTAATAAATAATAAATTTTCCAGGATTTGAACTTAGGTCACCGTGTCCATTTGCTACAACGATAACCATTACACGACGAGCACCATTTTCTTATACTTTCAGCATTGCGCGAGACGAGGCTAAGTTTTGTTAAGGTCTACGCTAGGTTATCGTCGTATTGAATACACTCGGTGGTCCGGGTTCAAATCCTGGATAAGGCTGTTTTTATTAACTTCGCCCTATTGGACAGATATGAGTTCAACTATTCTTCCCCCCCCGCCCAACTAATGGGTAAATAGTAGGACAGACGGAGCTCCTTAACACTCGTATGGCAACTGGTCTAGGACAAGAACAACTCTGAATCCAAGCCTGTTAAACTCCGCTTAAGAAATTGGCCTTGTGTCAGACCCTACTCGTGAGGAAGGGGTTTGGTAAATATATCCATCAGGTACCTAACCAGGATCTGAACATTAGTTACATAAATTCCTTTCTGACGCTATCGCAATTTTTTATTGCAACATTTTAAAATTACAAACAAAAGAAAAAAAAACATAAAAATTTAAACTTTAGATTTTCACAGGTTTGAATTCAAGAAAACTTTATTGAATTTCCTTAAAATTTATAAATATACAAAAAAATATTTGAAAATAAGTTTTTACTAAGAAAAATAGTTTTGATTTGGTTCAATGTTGGAAGAGAAGATGAAACCATTCATTGCTCACTTGTTAATAAAACAATTTTTATTTAATTTAATTATTATCCCTCATTCTGCAATGGTTATTTCGAATCAATACAACTGCATGTTTTAACACGAAAATATCATAAAATGTGTTCTTAATAACAATTAAGTTCATTTCAAATAATGCGCAAGCACAATTTTATGGTAGGAATTTATGTAACTAATGTTCAGATTACCGCTAAATTATCTGTGAGTATTGGTACCTTTACTTCTGGCTTTGTGCCAAACTAAGTTAAGTTTAGTAAATGATTACTACGATCCTTTCTCTGAAAAGTAGTCAAAAGGTAATGATTACTTATATATATTTAACCCCCCCCCGCGCACGAGCAGGATGTGACACAAGGTCAATTTCTTAAGCGGTGTTCAACAGGTTTGAATTCAGAGTTTTCTTTCTCCTAGACCGGTTGCTTAACCAAGGTTAAAGAGACCAGTCTGCCCTACTATTTATCCATAGCTGGAGGGAGAGTAGGATTCATACCTTTCCCAAGGGTATTAGCGCTAAGTGAAATGCAATTACCACATCCAGGAATTGAACTCGGGGCGACGAGTCCATTTCCCATGACTTTAACCATTACACCACGCGCTTCCATGTAATGATTACTTATATAACGAATCCCATAAATAGGGGTATTTACCGCGTACTCCACATGAACGGGTCAGGCACAAGGCCTTATTAATGAGGGACCACTCACGAACCGCAGCTCATGGAAGGTGGTGCAAAAAATACGTCGATCCCGTCGGCATTCCCCTCAAGGATAGGGGCATCAGGCAACGGGCAATAACCCAGCCCTGGCCCTTTAAATCGAGAGGGCAGGTGTTGCTGGTGGACGGCTCCTAGGGATCAACGTTTGTTAACTTCAGTGGCCCAGGATCGAAGCCACTGGACCCCCACCCGAGCACAGGAGAATAATACGTATGTGATTAAAGCAATGTTCTTAATTTTAATGATTTTCTCTGAAAAGTTAAGGATAACGAAGATTTTGCAACTCAAATAAATATTTTGAATAAGAATAATGAGATAATGAAATTATCATCATCATCATCATCATGTCGCGCTGTAGCACGGATATCCATGACAATCTCTCTCCATCCGTCCCTATCACTCATCATTCTCGGGAGGTCCTCTATGCAGCATTCTGTATCCGCACAGAGCTGGTCAATGTACGTCTTTGCTGGTCGGCCCACACTGGCGTGCCCATGTGCTGGCTTCCACCGAAGGACGTCACTTATGAGTTCGTCCTTGCTTCTCCAGCAGTGTCCCGCGTGTATTGTTCGTCTTACTCTGATGGTTTGGGTGATATGGGGCAGGTGGCCGTACGGCTGTTTTATCATGGGGTGTAGTTTCCACGTCTTGTTCAGGATCACCCGCAGCATTCTTGTGCAGCTCCCATCAAGTTTATTCTCTAGTCGCTTGGTTAGGGTCCAAGTGGTGCAGCCATACAGCAGTACTGACACGACAACGGCCTGGAAGAACTGTCTCTTTAACTTGTCTATGAGTTTGGATTTCCATATGACTGATGATTTATTTATAGCGGACCATATCTTTCTTATGCGTGCATTAACATCGTTTTCTGTGGATGAGATATTACTGCCTAAGTACCTATATTGTTCTACCGAGTTTAGGAGTTTGCCATCGATAGTTGAGATGTCTCTATTCATATTTAATGGAATAATTAAATAAGAAATAAAGAGTTTTTCATATCAGCGTTAGCTGATGGTATTTCCCTGAAGTCTGAGTGACAACAAGTCTCCTCGGGTCTCCAGGACTCTTCTGGGTATTCTAGCCGATTGCAGCAATGCAGTTGTCTGGGTGGTTCCAATTCTTCCTTTGATTTCCAGTTCCTCCAGTCTTTTCTCCAAGCTTTTAGGGACCGTTCCTAGTGCACAAACTATAATTGGTATCACTTTGACCCTCATATTCCACTGCTTTTTTCAATTCTCTGGTAAGGTCCAGGTATTTGTCTATCTTTTTCGTTTTCCTTCATCTTCACTCTATGATTGCTGGAACCGCAATGTCTATCAGATAATAAGTTCTCTATTTTATGGTATTTTTTAATCAATATAAGTCTGGTCTTCTAGCTGGGATAAGGTGATACGTCTTTATCTCGAAGTTCCGGAGAATTTTATGCATTTCATTCTCAAGAACAGATTCTAGTTTATGCATATACATTTTGTTTATATTAATTATTATTATTATTATTATTATTATTATTATTATTATTGTTTATTCCTTTTGAGTTTTCACATCAGCATTAGCTGATGGTCTTTCACTGGAATCTGAGTGACAGCAAGTCTCCTCAGGTCTCCAGGACTCTTCTGGGTATTCTGACAGATTGCAGCAGTGCAGTGTTCTGGATGGTTTCAATCCTTCCTCTGATTTCCAAACTTTCCAGACCCTTTTCCAATCCTTTTGGGATCGTTCCAAGTGCACCAACTACAATTGGTATTACTTTCACTTTCATATTCCATAACTTTTTCAGTTCTCTGGCAAGGTCCAGATATTTGTCCATTTTTTTCATTTTCCTTTAGCTTCACCCTGTGATCTGCTGGCACTGCAAACTCCACCAGTTGACAAGTTCTTTCTTTTTTGTTTATCAACACTAGGACTGGTCTTCTTGCTGGGATAAGGTGATCCGTTTTTATTTTCAAAGTCCAGAGAATTTTATGCGTTTCGTTCTCAAGAACAGATTCTGGTTTATGCATATACCATTTTTTGTTGTGTGTCAAAATTTAATTTTTTGCATAATTCCCAGTGGATCACCTTCCCAACCCAGTCGTGTCTAGTTTTGTATTCTCGTTGTGTTAGTTTGCTACATTCGCAGAGTATATGGTTAACAGTCTCATCTCTATTACCGCAAAGTCTACATTTACTATTTGTTGGGTCTTATCAATTTTTGCTTTGATGTAGTTTGTCCTTATGGCATTATTTTGTGCAGCAATTATAAGTGATTCTGTTTCTATTTTGAGGTTTCCCTTTCTTAACCATGTCTTTTCATGTGCAACCTCTTCTATTTGTCGTTTGAAGCGTCCGTATAATTGTTTTTCTTCCCATTTTTGTTTTCTAGTCTTTGTCGTTTTTCTGTTTGTCCATCTGCCGTTTCTACTATTGTTGGCCGCCATAAGTAGTTTGTCTTTGCTTTTCCTTGTGTAATCTTCAAGTTGCTGGATTGTGGTTTCTACGCATTCCTCTATGTTGGCAAGACCTCTTCCCCCTTCCTTTCTTGACACATACAATCTATCTCTATCATCTCTAGGGTGGAGAGCCTTGTGCATTGTCATTAATTTTCTCGTCCTTTGGTCTATCTGTCTGAGTTCTTCTTTTGTCCATATTATTATTATTATTATTATTATTTTATTATTATTATTAAATAAGAATAATTACGTGAAACCATATAAATGAATATGAATTATAATATCAGATGAGAATACTTAATTTTAAAATCTTTATCAATCCTCACTGAAATGAAATAAACAAAACTGTTAATAGAAATCATATACAAATTTAATTTGTGTTTAAATAAAAAAAAATGATTAAATTCAGGATGTGAGGAAGGTCACGAAGAAGGTCACCTTAAATTTTCCGTTTCCTCAATTAGCATCAACTTCGGTCTGGATCAGTCAAGTGGTAGTTTCTTTTATTAGAATAATGGAAAACAGGAATTTCCTGTGTCCCTGTAAAGATTCTTTTATCGCTTACTTGATGTCTCTATCACTTCCCCCCTCTCCTCTCTCTCTCTCTCTCTCTCTCTCTCTCCACTCACACCACACTCTCTCTCTCTTTCTCTCCCTCTCTTTCTCTTCTCTCTCCTCTCCTCTCTCTCCTTTTTTCTCTCGTTTCTCTGTTTCTTTCTCTCCTCTCTCTTTCTCTCCTCTCTCTCTTTCTCCCCTCTCTATGTTCTTTCTCTCCCCCTCTCTCATGCTTTCTCTCTCCCTGTCTTTTTCTCTCTCGTTCTCTGTTTTTCTCCCCTTCTCTCCTCTCTCTCTCTCTCTCTCTCTCTCTCTCTTTCTCTCTCTCTCTCTCTCTCTTTCTCTACCTCTCCCTCTTTCTCACTTTCTCTCACCCTCTCTCTGTTTTTTTCTCCCCCTTTCTCTTATTCTTTCTCTCCCCCTCTCTCTTTCTCTCTGTTTCTCCCCCCCTATCTCTTACTTTTGCCCATCAGTCAAAATGGAACTCTTCTGAGAAGGATTGTATCAGGGAGAGCACAGTTTCTTTTGGGCCCCTATTTCCCTACCCCATTTATACCATGACCCCTACGCGTGCTATAAGGGCTAATGAGCTAAACTTGCAGACCATTTCAAGTGAGTTCGATTCTCACTAGGTGCTTAATAAAACCAAGTTTTAAGCTATGAGACTTGTGAACACATTTTGAATGAGTATTATAATACTCATTCAAAATGTGTTCACAAGTCTTCATTTTTTTCCAAACACACGATGTTCACCATTGCACGCCATAATGACAACCGAAATGGCATGGCTGTTGCTGCAGCTCAAAGCCATCTCACACTTACATAGAGCATCCCATTGTGGTGTAAGGGTTAGCAAGCTAGTCTTGCATATCCATTACTACTGAATAGCAAGTTCGATCCTCACTGGATGCTCCATACTTACGACCTTGTGTCACATCCTACCCATGTAAACTCTATCTGATGGTGAGATTCCAGTTCTGGAGGTCTGGGGAATGTGGAGTACCCCATTATCACCATTGCTCCCTGGTCCACTCTGACCCGGAGTGGTTGTACCTGTTAGGGTCCCATCTGGGTTAAATAGAAAAAAGTGTTTATAAAAAAAATGAGTATCCAGTAAGAATTAGTTTATTTCAAAACTTTGTCGACATTAAATGACCCACTGAGGTTGATATGCCGTGAAACAAAACAAACCAAACCAAACATGTTTGCCTGTTTTTTTAAAATTATCATTTTCACTCCTTTTGAGTTTTTCACATCAGCGTTAGCTGATGGTATTTCACTGGAGGCTGATTGACAACAAGTCTCCACAGGTCTCCAGGACTCATCTGTGTATTCTAGCCGATTGCAGCAATGCAGTAGTCTGGATAGTCTCAATTATTCCTCTGACTTCCAGATCTTCCAGTCTTTTTTCCAAGTTTATTGTGTCCGTTCCAAATGCACCAACTACAATTGGTATCACTTTGACCCTCATATTCCACAGCCTTTTCAATTCTCTGGCAAGGTCCAGGTATTTTCGTTTTTTTTTTCAGCTTCACCCTGTGATCTGCTGGAACCGCCAAGTCCAACAGTTGGCACATTCTCTTTTTCTTTTCTTTTTTTTCTTGTTAGTCAACACAAGGTCTGGTCTCCTGGCTGGGATAGGGTGATCCGTCTTTATCTCGAAGTCCCAAAAGAATTTTATGCGTTTCATTTTCAAGAACATATTCTGGTTTCTCTGGTGAGTGCCTAGAGAGGAAATATTAACCTACCTATGGTGAACGGGTTGCGAAAATATCTACCTCCAACTTACTTACCTCTATTAATGCCCGTCGGACTCTGTACACATTTGGGAAAATTAATTGAAACAAAACGAATAATTCCGTTAATATCATAAAGTACGTCATCTCTCTGTTAGTGCAGCTGTACAATTTTCGTACGCTTCCTTGGAATAACGTCCATCGCAGACAATGGCTGTATGACAACTAATCCGACAATAGTGTCTGGGCGTGATAAAAATCTGATGCAATCACGGATGACGCAATATTTTTCAATGCCAAATTTCAACATACACCCTGAAAATAGATTCATATTACTGAACATCACTGCAAATGACTTAATTTGTGGAAAAAAATAGAAATCAAATACACCCTGTCACTCCAGTTGGTCTAAAACTGAAAATTTACAGATGCAGAAAAAAAGTGCTCAATTTGGACTTTTAGGTGAAATTTGAGGCCTGATAAAAATGGCCAATTTCGTGCAAAACTAAAGTGCCAATCTAATATGAAAGAAAGGAAACTAAAGCGGTTGTTTCAATTAATTTTCATAAAGATGTATAAGCCGAAAGTTAAATCCCGAATGAGTTTTAGATAAACAGTTGGAAGATTCTAACGTGACATTTGATATGGTTTGATTAAAGTAATATATATATATATATAGTCATCCACAGACACGTGTTTCGACTTATCAAGTCTCTTCAGTGTGGCTAGGCATAAATCCGACCAAATGTGGTTGAGAATAGTGGAAAAATGTGGATATAACAACACAACAACTAAATTCAATTGATATTTCGCCTCATTATTGGTTGAAGATTTTTTCAAAATGTATTGACATAAATACTTGTACATTCTGCTTTTATAGTGAAAAGGTAAACGGGTAAGGGGGAGAGAAAGGGATGGTTTTGGTGTGTAGTATCGAGAATTGAGAAAGAAAGCAGAGGTGGGCTTAGTATGTGGGGAATGGTATTTTATGGGGTCAGTCGGTTGACTTTTCTCTCTCTCCTCTCTCTCTCTCTCTCTCTCTCTCTATATATATATATATATATATATATATATATATATATACGTGGGTTCTGCTAAAAGTACATAGGTGTATAGGCCGGCGTATACACATGCATATACACAATCATATATATATATATATATATATATATATATATTTGAACTCGCGGTGACGAGTCCATTTCCTACGACACTAACCATTAGACCACGCGCCCCCATAATATATATATATATATATATATATATATATATATATATTGGAATTTCACATGGCGCTAATACCCTTGGGAAAGGTATGAATCCAATTCTCCCTCCAGCTATGGGTAAATAGCAGGGCAGACTGGACTCTTTAACCATGGCTAGGTAACCAGTCTAGGAGAAGGAAAACCCTGAATTCAAACCTTTTAAACCCCGCTTAAGAAATTGACCTTGTGTCGCATCCTGCTCGTGCGGAGGGGTTGGTAAATATATATATATATATATATATACATATGTATATATACACGACACAAGTATTTATACCAAAATTAATTACAGATATTATTCGTTTTGTAAAATAAAAATGTTGGGTTATCTGCAGAATTGATTGTCCGAACGGCCGCTAGGAGGCGACAACTTTCCATAGAGACAAGGAAAAAGGGTACGAAGAGAAAAATATTTGGTCGGTCGATTGGTTGGTTTGTTGGATTTTACGGCATGTCAACCCTTGGGTTATTTTATGCCGAAGACGTTTTTGTTTTAATCATTCTTGTTTAGTATTCAATTTTTAAAAACTCATTTTTAAATCTATTTAACCCATAGGTGGAACCCTAACAGATGCTATCACCCCGGGTCAGAGTGGACCTGGGAGTAATGGCAATGAAGGGATACTTCGTACACACCAGAGCTCCAAAACTGGAAGCAGTTTAACGTCATACCCAGGACACTAAGATCTCAGCCACCACCTTCTATGACATATATGATAAAAAGGGTTGGGAGTTTGCCATAAGAGCAAAGGTGTCGGGACAATCATATAGGTGCTGAGGCTTGTGTGTGTGTGTGTGTGTGTGTGTGAGAGAGAGAGAGAGAGAGAGACAGAGAGAGAGAGGGTTGGGAGTTTGCCGTAAGAGCAAAGGTGTCGGGACAATCATATAGGTGCTGAGGCTTGTGTGTGTGTGTGTGTGTGTGTGTGAGAGAGAGAGAGAGAGAGAGACAGAGACAGAGAGACAGAGACAGAGAGAGAGAGGGTTGGGAGTTTGCCGTAAGAGTAAAGGTGTCGGGACAATCATATAGGTGCTGAGGCTTGTGTGTGTGTGTGTGTGAGAGAGAGAGAGAGAGAGAGAGAGGGGGGGGTTAAATCAATATTATTATACTTTTTACATATTGAACTATAATAGCTCTTAAGTAAACATATCAAACGTTGTAATAACTAAATTGTCATACTGTGGTATATCCCCAGGTCCTGCTAGTAGCAATCATTACTTGAAGCCATATAACCGCGAATGAATTTAGGTATTAGACAGGAATGCTTGAAAACACATAACTGTTGAAATTATTTATATCAAATTTCGGTATTTCCATAAGAAATTGATATGTGTTTAAACAAATAAATGAAACGCTAATAATGATGACGTCAACAGCTACAATGTTGACTTTTAAGAAACTCATTTTCTCTGCAAGTGTTGCTGGCTTTATTGATTGATTTTAATGACATGTCAACCCATCCTAGGGGTTACGGGAATTGCGTACATTTCTTAAGATTGGTTTTATCGGCATGTCAACCCATCCTAGGGGTTACGGGAATTGCGTACATTTCATAAGATTAGCTTTATCGGCATGTCAACCCATCCTAGGGGTTACGGGAGTTGCGTACACTTCATAAGATTGGTTTTATCGGCATGTCAACCCTTCCTAGAGGTTAGAGAATTGCGTACATTTCAAAAGATTGGTTCTATCTGCATGTTAACCCATCCTAGGGGTTAGGGAATTGGGTACATTTTTTAAGATTGATTTTAATAACATATCAACCCATCCTAGAGGTTAGGGAATTGCGTACATTTCTTAAGATATTTTTGTTTAGCTCAGTCGCTTTTTAATGTACGTCCATATTTACATTTTTGCGTAGTTCTTTCTTAATAGCCTTTTTTGCACGTGATACAATCGAATATGAATATAATTTTTAGACAGATCTATTTGATACATAGATGGAACCCAACGTACCCAAATTATTTACTAAGCTTAACCTAATTGTTGAAGGGAGGATCAAAGTGTAGTATCTGTTCCAGATTCTATGCTTTGACACTTCTTACCTTCTATACCCGGCCTCGGCTGGGGGTCCAGTGTGCTTCGGCCTCTGGACCGGTAAAGTACGGTTGATAGCATCGATCCAAGGGGGCTATGCCCCCCAGATCCTTGCAATTTTTATGTGCCCACGTAAAAACGAGACCTTGTGTCCAGCCCTCATAAGTGGGATGAGCAGGCAAATACCCTTACCTTCTATACCCGGCCTCGGCTGGGGGTCCAGTGTGCTTCGGCTCTGGACCGGTAAAGTACAATTAATAGCATCGATCCAAGGGGGCCATCCCCCAGATTGATGCAATTTTTATGTGCCCACGTAAAAACGAGACCTTGTGTCCAGCCTCATAAGTGGGATGAGCAGGCAAATACCCTTACCTTCTATACCCGGCCTCGGCTGGGGGTCCAGTGTGCTTCGGCCTCTGGACCGGTAAAGTACAATTAATAGCATCGATCCAAGGGGGCTATGCCCCCCCAGATCCTTGCAATTTTTATGTGCCCACGTAAAAACGAGACCTTGTGTCCAGCCCTCATAAGTGGGATGAGCAGGCAAATACCCTTACCTTCTATACCCGGCCTCGGCTGGGGGTCCAGTGTGCTTCGGCCTCTGGACCGGTAAAGTACAATTAATAGCATCGATTCAGGGGGACCATCCCCCTGGATCGACACAATTTTTATGCGCCCACGTAAAAACGAGACCTTGTGTCCAGCCCTCATAAGTGGGATGAGCAGGCAAATACCCTTACCTTCTATACCCGGCCTCGGCTGGGGGTCCAGTGTGCTTCGGCCTCTGGACCGGTAAAGTACAATTAATAGCATCGATCCAAGGGGGCTATGCCCCCCAGATCCTTGCAATTTTTATGTGCCCACGTAAAAACGAGACCTTGTGTCCAGCCCTCATAAGTGGGATGAGCAGGCAAATACCCTTACCTTCTATACCCGGCCTCGGCTGGGGGTCCAGTGTGCTTCGGCCTCTGGACCGGTAAAGTACAATTAATAGCATCGATTCAGGGGACCATCCCCCTGGATCGACACAATTTTTATGCGCCCACGTAAAAACGAGACCTTGTGTCCAGCCCTCATAAGTGGGATGAGCAGGCAAATACCCTTACCTTCTATACCCGGCCTCGGCTGGGGGTCCAGTGTGCTTCGGCCTCTGGACCGGTAAAGTACAATTAATAGCATCGATCCAAGGGGCTATGCCCCCCAGATCCTTGCAATTTTTATGTGCCCAC
The DNA here is from genome assembly GCA_023376005.1 of Doryteuthis pealeii. NCBI lineage: Eukaryota > Metazoa > Mollusca > Cephalopoda > Myopsida > Loliginidae > Doryteuthis > Doryteuthis pealeii. The sequence goes on from CM042147.1 coordinate 4,610,675, forward strand.
GTAAAAACGAGACCTTGTGTCCAGCCCTCATAAGTGGGATGAGCAGGCAAATACCCTTACCTTCTATACCCGGCCTCGGCTGGGGGTCCAGTGTGCTTCGGCCTCTGGACCGGTAAAGTACAATTAATAGCATCGATTCAGGGGACCATCCCCCTGGATCGACACAATTTTTATGCGCCCACGTAAAAACGAGACCTTGTGTCCAGCCCTCATAAGTGGGATGAGCAGGCAAATACCCTTACCTTCTATACCCGGCCTCGGCTGGGGGTCCAGTGTGCTTCGGCCTCTGGACTGGTAAAGTACAATTAATAGCATCGATTCAGGGGGACCATCCCCCTGGATCGACACAATTTTTATGCGCCCACGTAAAAACGAGACCTTGTGTCCAGCCCTCATAAGTGGGATGAGCAGGCAAATACCCTTACTATACCCGGCTCGGCTGGGGTCCAGTGTGCTTCGGCCTCTGGACCGGTAAAGTACAATTAATAGCATCGATCCAAGGGGGCTATGCCCCCCAGATCCTTGCAATTTTTATGTGCCCACGTAAAAACGAGACCTTGTGTCCAGCCCTCATAAGTGGGATGAGCAGGCAAATACCCTTACCTTCTATACCCGGCCTCGGGGGGTCCAGTGTGCTTCGGCCTCTGGACCGGTAAAGTACAATTAATAGCATCGATCCAAGGGGGCTATGCCCCCCAGATCCTTGCAATTTTTATGTGCCCACGTAAAAACGAGACCTTGTGTCCAGCCCTCATAAGTGGGATGAGCAGGCAAATAGCCTTAACCTAATTGTGGAGTAAGACCTAAAGAAAGAGACTCCAGTTTGGTTGGTTGGTTGGTTGGATTTTGACGACTTGTCAATGTTTCGGTTATTTTATGACGAAAACGTTTTTTGTTTGATTCATTCTTGTTGGGTATTAAACAAAATTTCAACTCATTTTTAAACACATTTTTGACATTACTCCATCGTCTCTCGTAGACGGAAGGCTGTCGACCAACCATAAATACAGAAGTACTATGCTGACTGGGTAGTCTGATACCACTAGCAGTGGTTTACTTTTCTTCATGTCTCTGGCAAGTATTGTGTTTGGTTAATGTTCTAAAGATTTCATTTCATTTCCAACTTCCGTTTTGGCTATTTCTCATTTTTTTATCTATTTAACACATCGATGGGACTCTAACAAGTACAACCACTCCGGGTCAGAGTGGACCTGAGAATAATGGTAATGAAGGGATACTCCACAGTCCCCAGAATTCAACAATTGGAACCTCATCACAAGATGCAGTTTAACATCATACTCAGGACACGGGACACCCTGTGAGAATCGAATTCACTAGTAATGATCTTTTAGCCTAGTTTGCTAACAAAGACATGAAACATTTGTCTTTATAGAACGGCAACTGGCATTATCGTGCTGAACGAGAAACCTTCGCCTTTTTTTCTTTATAAGCAGCTTTACGATCAAGCTGTGTTAGTTGCTCACTTTCTCTACACATGCTGTGTATGACGTCATTGTTTTCTGTTTGTTAATTTCCCTGCCCAGCGAAGTATTATACGGGTCAAATACAATGCATGAAAATGTCAAAGCTTTTATTTGGTATTTTTTTTTTTTAGATGAGGCTTGATAATTAATATTATTTGGATTATTCGGACTGGGCAATAAACCCAGCCTTGCAACTTCATTTAAAGGGGCAAGGCTGGGTTTATTGCCCAGTGCCTGAGGCGCCCCCTTGAGGGCGAATGCCAACTGGATTTTTTGTGCCTACCACCCATGAGCTTCGGCTTTTGGGTGGGTCCACATAAAAATGTCCTTGTGTCACGCCCTCATTAGTGGGATGAGAGTGCAAAGGTTACGCGAACCGTCTACCTTGAGCTTTTAGAACTCTGTTGAGAGTTACTATATGTCTAGCGCGCATGTAGTTTAATTTATTAGTATACTGAATACTGTATGATGCAGTATACAAGACCCTGACAAAAAAAATAGCGATAATAATAAAATAATAATAATAAATAATAATAATAATTAAATATAATTAATAATAAATGGGCAGTTTATGGACGATCTAATCCAGCTAGAACTTTAATAGAGGACGTCATTAATAAGATTCTAATTTAGATTAGATAATGAATCATTCATAATATGGAGAATTATAACTTTATACATGACTAAGAAATTGACACGTCAGTGGTGACGTAGTTTCGGTTACAGACAGTTACATAATCTCCATTATTAATAAGAGGAGGTGTCTCGGTGACCCAAAACAAATTTCAAAATAAATCACTAGTCACCATTAACTCTTTTATTCAGTATTTCAATGTTAAAAAATAACAAGGAATATTTCACGTCTTAAACTCCTGTGTTAAGTTAAAATTAAAAGTTACTTCCGCTCGCGTAATTTTTCGACTGCGGTATAAAGAGAAGTTGTGGCATTGAAAAAAAAAATGATTGTATCAGTTGCGGAGAATACTGAAAATACCGTAGAGAAATTATTATCATCATTATGAAAAAAAAAAAAAAAAAAAATAAATAAAAAAAAAAAATAATAAAAAAATAAAGATTCAAGATTAAAAAAAAATTTAAACATGAAATGTAGAGAAATTAATCATCATTATGAAAAAATAAAATAAAGATTCAAAGTATTTTTTTAAAATTTTTAAATATGAAATAAAAAATGATGTTATTTGAAATGTTTGTACGATGCCGTGAAATATAACTGTGGGAGAAACTATTAAGCCAATATAGAAGCAATTAAAGAAAAGAAAATTGAGGGAATCTGAATGATTATGAAAAAAAAAAAAAAAGAAGAAAAATAAAGAATAAAGAATAAACTAGACAGAATTTGAAGAAATAGCAAAGAAAATAGAGGAAGAGGAGGAGAGAAAATAAAGAAATAGGAGAGATAATAAGGATAAGAAGAGATAAGGGAGAAAAAAAGAAGAAAAAAGAAGAAAAGAAAAGTACTAGGATCAGGAAGAAGAAAAAGAAAGAAAGAAAATGTATTTTAGAAGAAGGGAAGAAGAAAGGAAAAAGATGAGAGAGAAGAGAGAGATGAGAAGAGAGAGAGAGAGAGAGAGAGAGGGGGAACAAGTGAGATAGAGAGATAGAGAGAAAGAGAGTGGTGTGTAGTGAGGAGAGAGAGAGAGAGAGAGGAGAGAGAGAAGAGAGAGAGAGATAGAGAGAGAACGAGAGAGAGAGAAAAAGAAAAAGTAAAAAGTGAAAAAAACAGAGAAGAGGGGATAGGATAAGTTAAAAAGAGAAGAGAACGAACGAGAGAGAGAGAGAGAGAGAAGAGAGAGAGAAGAGAGAGAGAGAGAGAGAAAAGAAAAAGAAAAAAGATAAAAAAAACAGAGAGAGAGGGAGGATAAGACAAGGAAAAAAGAAAGAAGAAAGTGTAATTATAAGAGAAAAGGAGAAGAAAGGAAGGAAGAGAGGAGAGCAACGAGAGAGAGAGAGAGAAGAGAGAGAGAGAGAGAGAGAGAGAAGAAAGAAGAGAGAAAATAAGGATAAGAACAGATAAGGAGAAAGAAAAGAAAGGAAAGAAAGAAAGAGAGAAGAAAGAAAGAAAGAAAAAAGTACTTAGGATCAGGTAAAGAAGAAAAAAAGAAAGAATGTAAAATTATTAAGAGAAGAAGAGAAGAAAAGGAAAGGAAGAGAATAGAGATAGAGAGAGAGAGAGGGAGAGAGAGAGCGCGAAAGAGAGAGAGAGCGCGAAAGAGAGAGAGAGAGAGGGAGAGAGAGCGCGAAAGAGAGAGAGAGAGAAAAAAGAAGAAAAAGAAAAAAGTGAAAAAAACAGAGATAGAGGGGGATAGGATAAGTAAAAAAGAAAGAAAGAAAGTGTAATTATAGAGAAAGGAAGAAGAAAGAAGGAAGGAAGAGAAAGAGAGAGCGAACGAGAGAGAGAGAGAGAGAGAGAGAGAGAGAGAGAGGAGAGAGAGAGAGAGAGAGAGAGAAGGGAGAGATGAGAGAGAGATGTGGGTTATTCCACATTAAACGACCTTGTATCATACCTGCATACGCGGATTCGAGGTAAAAAAAAAATTCCACTTCTGGCAAAATAGGGGGGGGGGTATTGAACTTGGGTCTCCACCAATTTTCGTTTATTAAAAGGTCGTTGTACAAACAAACATGGCACCACCGGCCGGGACTTTAGAAAATACACCAGACTGCACCTCTGCAGAGAGGTAAGACCCCCTATCCCGATGGGCCACCTGTTAACCGTGGGTGGATGCATAAGACGGAATCCTGGTGAATGAGCATTCCATGACATGCAACACTCCACTTAGGCCCTGCATAGGCTTGTGGGCGGTCAGAAGAACCCCCCCTTCCAAATCTATTGGCCGGTCACGAGAAGCCCTAGCACCTAATGATTGTCCAACCCTGTTGCCTTAAGGCAAATCTCAATCTTTTTTTCATATATGTGCTAGAAGGATGGTGGCTGACGGTCTTCATATCCTGAGAATGGCGTTAAACTCTATCTGATGGTGAGGTTCCAGTTCTGTATCATCATTCCTCCCTGTTCCACTCTGACCCGGAAGTGATAGTACCTGTTAGGTTCCCAACTAAGGTTAAAATAGAAAAATGTGTTTATAAAAAAAAAATGAGTATCCATTAAGAATGTATTCATTTCAAAACTTTGTCGGCATTAAATGACCCACCGAGTTTGATATGTCATAAATAGAGACAAACAAACAAACAAACAAACAGACAGCAGAGAGATATACAGAATCTTTCAATATATATAATATATATATATATATATATATATATATATATATATGAATAAGATATAATGAAAAAACAAACGATGTTTACAACTGAAATAGGCTCATCAGAGAGAAAGTGTGCAAAACCGTTTGAAAATGAGATTCATTTTATTTTAAATAAAATTCATTTATTTTTAAATAAAATTCATATTATTTTTAATACAGACAGCCAACAATTTTTTTTTGATTAATTCCAACGTTGACTAGCAGCGTTCTGTTTTACTAACGGTCTTTTTCCCGTCTTATTTTTGTTGATGACCGACCCACGTGCGGTTGATACATTATAATGCAAAGGGTCCTCATTATAGTTGAGAGGCCGGGTGTTGCTTTTTAAACCGTCAAGAGAATTGGCCCCGAAACGGTTTGCACACTTTCTCTTCTGATGAGCCTATTTCAGTTGTAAACATCGTTTGTTTTTTCATTATATCTTATTCATACTGTCGGATTAATTTCCATTTTATTTTCATATATATATATATATATATATATATATAAATATATAATATATATAACAAGAGCAATAGTCGATAGGGACAGATGGTGAGAGACAATCAAGAAATCTCTTCTGTCAGCTCACATCGATGAGGATATATAATGCTTCAAAAAAGAGTCCAGTTGAAAATGAAGAAGGCTTTTCCATTAGGGGACCTCTCTTAAAATTTATATATTTTTTCTTTTATTCCATTCATTCATTCATTCATTTTTTCCATTAATTCTTATATATATATATATATATATATATATATATATATATATATATATATATATATATAATATATATATATATATATGTGTAAATAAATGAAATTAATCCGACAGAATGAATTTAACATTTTGAAAAAACAATTAGTAATTATTATCTGCTGACAGAATCTGTTTCGACGCCTAGTAAGAAGGGTCATCATCAACGAGCAAAAAAAAAAATATATGAAAGAAGAAGGGATAAAAAAACCGTTGGAAGAGAATAGGGGTAAACAAACACACGCTGGAATGCTTGAATTTTTTAAAATGCGCATACTGTTTCAAAAATAAAATAAGTTTTATTTTTAAAAATCAGAAGCATTTTTAACCAAAAATAAACTCAAAAAGAGTTTTTGGATTAAAAAATGCTTCTGATTTTTTTTGCTCTGTTGATTGATGACCCTTCTACTAAGGCGTCGAAACAGATTCTGTCAGCAGATAATAATTACTAATTTTTTTCAAAATGTTAAATTCATATATATATATATATATTGCCTACCCTATTACTTTGCCATGCCCTGTACATTCCCCACTTTAGGAATGACTGCTGTTGTACATGATGCACAGAAATAATATGAACATTTTCTTTTGTGATGTTAACAATTAAATTTTGTAAGGCAGACTGAACACTGAATAACCGAAAATGGTTGATTCTAAGTGAATAAGAAAAGAAATCATTCAATTTTAATCGATTGGACTTTAAAAGATAATTATATAACCTTTAAACAGACAAACGATTTTCTTTCTTCCATTCTATTTTTAGATAAAAGCATTGTTCAACCATCAATATTATTATTATTATTATTATTATTATTATTTATATTATTATTATTCACTCTATTCGAGTCTTTCTTCCTTTTTATTTTTAGATGAAGCATTGTCAACCATTATTATTTGCTCCTTTTGCAGTTTCACATCAGTGTTAGCTGATGGTCTTTCACTGGAGTCTGAGTGACAGCAAGTCTCCTCAGGTCTCCAGGACTCTCCTGAGTATTCTGGCAGATTGCAGAATTGCAGTTTCTGAATGTTTAAATCCTTCCTCTGATATCCAAACTTTCCAAACCCTTTTCTAATCCTTTTGGGACTGTTCCAAGTGCACCAACTACAATTTGTATAACTTTCACTTTCATATTCTATAAGCTTTTTCAGTTCTCTGGCAAGGTCCAGATATTTGTCAATTTTTTCATTTTTTTATTATTATTATTATTATATTATTATTATTATTATTATTATTTACTCCTTTTGAGTTTTCACATCAGCATTAGCTGATGGCCTTCACTGGAGTCTGAGTGTCAGCAAGTCTCCTCAGGTCTCCAGGACTCTTCTGAGTATCTGTCAGATTGCAGCAGTGCAGTGTTTCCGAATGGTTTCAATCCTTCCTCTGATTTCCAAACTTTCCAAACCCTTTTCCTAATNTTTTCTACCTTTTGACCTGTTCCAATGGCACATTATTATTATTATTACTCCTTTTGAGTTTTTCACATCAGCGTTAGCTGATTGTATTTCACTGGAGTCTGATTGACAACAAGTCTCCTCAGGTCTCCAGGTCTCTTCTGAGTATTCTGGCAGATTGCAGCAGTTCAGTAGTCTGGATGGTCTCAATTCTTCCTCTGATTTCCAGATCCTCCAGTCTTTTTTCCAAGTTTATTGGGACCGTTCCAAGTTCACCAACTACAATTGGTATCACTTTCACTCTCATATTCCACAGCTTTTTAAATTCTCTGGCAAGGTCCAGGTATTTGTCCATCTTGTCATTTTCCTTCAGCTTCATCCTGTGATCTGCTGGAACCGCAAAGTCCACCAGTTGACACGTTCTTTTTTGTTTTTTGTTTTTTTGTTAATCAACTCTAGGTCTGGTCTCCTATTATTATTATTATTATTATTATTATTATTATTATTATTATTATTATTATTATTATGTTCCATTGGAGTTTTTTACACCCACCTTAGCCGCTGGTTTACTGGAGGCTGAGTGACAGCAAGTCTCCTCGGGTCTCCAGGACTCTTCTAAATATTGTAGGCGATCTTAACAGCGTTGAATATTCGATGGTCTCGATTCTTCTGATTTTCAGTTCTCCTAGACACCTTTTTGGACCCTTAGGAATCATTCTGAAGGCACCAATTATTATTGGTACGACTTTACCTTCATATTCCCCAGTTTTCTCAGTTCTCTGGCAAGGTTAAAGTATTTGTCTATATTTTCCCTTTCTTTCACTTTCACTCGGTGATCGACGAGATAGCAAGTTTTCTTCTTTCAAGAGAGAAACTGAATCTCTTATAATCGCAGCACAAGACAATGCCATAAGAACAAACCATATAAAGACAAAAATAGATAAGACGCAGCAGAATAGCAAGTTCAAGCTACGAACTCAAGAGATATCACATTAAAAGACATGGACATGGCTAAGAAGAGGAAACCTCAAGAGAGAAACTGAATCTCTAATAATCGCAACACAAGACAATATATATAAAGCAAAAATAGATAAGACGCAGCAGAATAGCAAGTGCAGAATGTGTGGAGACAGATGTTACATAATTATGGATCCCTAATATCTTTTTAAGGTAGTATAGAAATCGTTATGGCGATCAGTACAGCTGATGGCCTTGAGAGTGAGTGACAGCGTTTGACCTCACTCTCACCTTGCGTTCTGGGGATAGAACGTGAAAACGGAAGGCAATAGAAGCCCTTCCAGTTTAAGGTGTAAGCAACTCAGTTAGTCAGTTAGAGAATCAGCGAGTTGAGAGTTAGGACTTAGAAGCGAAGCTAGCAAGATGTGAGCTCACTGCGTGATTGTCTGGTCTGGGGTTCTACGAATAAAGTAACATCATGGTAAATCGAAGTCTTGTTGTTATTACTAAAAGCTAACAATAGCACAAGGCTTCTAATAAGAAATGATCCCCCAGCAGAAACCAGACACGGAACCCTCAATAGAAGACCAGACGGACCTTAGCAGATATACCAGATCCGGCCAGAAGAATAGACGACAAGGATAAGAAGTAAGAAAGTATATATAACATATATAGATATATAGTGCCGGTAAAGAGGTATACAACATATACCTATTTGGTACCGTCAAGGAAAAGGCACTACGTAAACACAGAGACGGGGATCCTCCGTCGATTTCCTTTTGCTAATTTGCCCATACT
>CM042147.1:4624327-4631827 GCA_023376005.1 Doryteuthis pealeii
AACAATCTCCTTGGTCTAGCGCTAGTGAAAAGGGGATAGACTTCCTCGCTGATTAGCTGATACCAACTTTAGGCCACCTCGACGACTTTACTTACTTTTTACCAAACCTATGTTAGTATTACAACACTCTCATACATCCATCATCGCTCGGTTCACTTCTTCAAGAGTTGAATATTAGGCAATGCCAGCGTACACATTCCTATGATATAGATTGAATCTTTTATTTAATGGCATGTCAACCTGTCTAGGATTATTTTGTGTCAAGAAGTTCAATGTACGTTCATATTTACATTTTTGCATAGTTCTTTCTTAAAATACTTTTTTTTTTGTTCGACATAAACACGTGGGAGGCTTGTGCAGAAGGACCGTCACCTGGCGCCTCCTCGTCAAACAAGAACAAAAAGAAGTGAAAAAGAGAGAAAAAAAGCTGCCACAGAAAGAGAGCTAAAAGAAAGAGAAAACAGCAGCACCTCCAACACCTACAGAATCATCACCTTTTGTTTGCAGCCATTGCACCAGAGACTGCCATTCGAGGATCGGTCTGTTCAGCCACTCACGTAGCTGTAAGAGAGAGAGAGAGAGAGAGAGAGAAGAGAGAGAAGAGAGGAGAGTGAGAGAGAGGAGAAGAAGAGAGACTACGCCATCGTCTAAAATAGACGGAAGGTTGCCAACCCACATCGAATTAAATAATTTTCAACAGATCTATTTGATATATAGATGGTGTAACTGCCGCCTAAACTGGACAATTAATTTATATAATTTTTAGATACAATAATTTTTTGTTGTAACATTAATTGAACCATGGTGTCCAATTAATGGTTGATGGGTTCATCACTCCCATTTTCTGCGGGCTGTTATTCCCTAACCCGAAAAGTGGTAAGGGGAAGACTTATACAGGGTCCCTTTTGATTCTGCCACTGGCCAAGACGGATGACACGGTGAGTACTCCGACATTCAAGTCCCTTTTTTATTGAAACTAGCAAATATATGCACCCTCCGGGTGCAAGTATTTAAGTTTTAATGTAATAAAATATTGTATTAAATTAGAAAGGCTAATGAAACTAAATAAGAATACAGATAAAAAGATTTGAAACAGAGGGAGTATAATAAAAAAATGGAACAACTGAAACTTACTCTTCCATCACTCTCGTCTTTCATTGTTATTTTTCTAATTTAAGTATTTAGTTAAAGAGGGGGAAGTAAGAATAAACTTACAATTACTTTTTCTTGTTAATGGATTTCATTTAAGATTCATTGAAGAGATTTTTGCTTATATTCATTAAAATAAACCAAACAGTTAGAAATCAATAACACTAAGCACATATTTATTAAATTCGATTTTTTAATATTAATATGCAAATTAGCCTTCCCGTTCACACTGTAAACCGCTTATTTGTTGTATATATAGATATAATTGCATGTTGTTAGTATATAGACATAGTTAACAGTATTAATAATGTAAGACAATTTTATTAATAATTGAGGTTTAGATAAAAATAACAATCATGGAGAATATGATGTCAACAACTAAGAGAATTGTGACTTGAGTAGGAATATAGTTTCGGTTACAGACAGAAAAACACACAATCTCCATTATAATAAGATGTATTTGCTGTTATACATTACTTCCCATTTGTCAAAGTATTCGCTGTCATTAAATGTTATTTGTTTTGTTACAGTTTCACGGTGTTTATTGAAATAAAGTTAATGACATCAGTAAAGAAGCGTCACCTTTTTATTCGAAAACCAGTGGTCAGTTACAGATGGAACTCTAACGAGTACTACCACTCCTGGCAGGAGTGGACCTGGGAGTAATTGCAATGGAGAGGCGCTCCACGTTCCCCTGATAGTTAAGAAAGAACACACTTTGACACTAAACCATCGTCTCTCGTAGACGGAAAGTTGCCAGGCAACTTGTTCAATCAACTTCCTTAATATCATCTCGCGGCTTTCTTCGTCATCACGTTGGTAAGAGCGAGTGTCAAAAATGGCTGACAGCAGATGGCAGACATTTGGCCACAATAAATGTACACAGGTCATGTCGCGGAACACAACGTCAATTTCCTGTTGGCAAACCCAACAAGCAACTTAGTGGCAGACAACCCTAAAAATGTGCCTTGCGGAGATATATACCCATACAACGACCCTGACTCATTGTGAGACCCCATGCCATGTCTTTATTCCAAACGAAGGGAGAAAATATATGCTTTTAGAAAGCTGTCTCTAATAATTACTAGACACACACACACACACACACACACACACACACACACACACACATATATATATATATATATAATATATACCTTTGAAAGGAAGGAAAAACTCAATAAACCGTCATCCTGTAATAAACTTATTTTGACCAAAATTTAAAAGGCTTTTAGAAATTTAAATAATAATAATAATAATAATAATAATAATAATAATAATAATAATATATATGAAGTAAATGGAAGTTAATCCGACAGTATGAATTTAACATTTTTAGAAAAAACAAAAGATGTTATTAGTTTGCTGACAGAATCTGTTTCGACCATTTAATAGAGCGGTCTTCATCAAGAATGAAAGACGGAATAAATAACCGTTAGATAGGAGGTACAAACGAACGCTAGTGTTCGATGCTGGAATTTAACAAAAAATGCGTATTCTGAGTTAAAAATAAAATAAATTTTATCTTTAAAAAGCATTATAATCCATAAGAAAAACTCAAAAGGGTTTGAAGTAAAAATATATAAAAAAAAGTGTATACAAAAGTATCAAAAATGTTCATGATGTAATCCAGCTACAAAAAATAAGTTAAAAGTCCACAGCACAATTGAAGAAAGATGGAAAGTTTCAAGAATTTGTAGTTGTACAAATATATATATATATATATATATTTAATATACCAAGCGTGTTGGTAGATCCTTGCGGAGAGAAAAAAACCCGGCAGAGAGTTTGATTGTAAAAATATACTACCAAACATCAACCAGGAAGAAAAAAAATTTTTGAAAAAAAGAAAGACCAAGATATTCGTACCAACAAAAAAAATAATCTATTGTATAGTATTTGCCCAAAAGAAAAACAATTTATATGTATATATATGTATATAAGATATATATATATTCATATAACCGCTAGGAGAAGCTAATTTGTAAAAAGTGCTCGATACCTAAGTAGAGCCAAGTAATAAGGATATCTACTGAGTCAGACGAACCTACTATTAGTTTCGCATAAAGCTCTTCAGGGCTAAAATCTGACTCAGATTTTAGCCCTGAAGAGCTTTATGCGAAACTAACAGTAGGTTCGTCTGACTCAGTAGATATCCTTATTATATATATATATATATATATATATATATATATATGTGTGTGTGTTGTGTGTGTGTGTGTGTGTGTGTATGTGTGTGTGTGTGGCTGTGTGTATGTGTGTGTGTAAGGAATAAATGGAAATGAATCCGACAATATATGGAAAAGTAATTAATGAATGTGAAAAATAAGAGTCGTGGGGATGATTTATTAATATCTGAAAATCATTGTTCTCGGCGTCACCTAGGAAGAGGGGGATTTTTTTAAAAAGTTAGTCCCGCAGATCCATTATTACTGAATCGTGAGTTGAATCCTCGTGGGATGCTCCATTTAAATCCTTACGTAAAAAAAAAAAGAAGAGACCTTGCATTGATCCAGCTACTCTGAAAAGAAATATTAATGTCTACTATCTAAAATATTAAATGAAAACAAAAATCCATGCTGTTATCATTTAATTTTTTTTTTAAAATTATCTTCACGAATATAAATCAAGTCTCTATTATTTTTGCTCGCCGTGGGTGGCGACCCGTGATGCTTAAGGATAGAGCCCAGGTGGATGAGCAGTTCATGACATGCAATACTTCACTTTGGCCCTATCTTGGGCTAGACGGGCGGTCGGAGAGGCCCCCTCCGATCAATTGGCTGGTCACGTCAAGCCCTAGCACCTATATAATTTTCCCAACCCTATTGCCCTTATGGCAAGCTCCAACGCCTTTTTATCATATGGGTGCTAGAAGGCGGTGGCTGCGGGTCTACATGTCCTGGGAATGACGTTAAACTCTATCTGATGGTGAGGTTCCAGTTTTGGAGGTTTGGGGAATGTGGAGCACCCCTTCATCACCATTGCACCCTGGTCCAATCTGACCCGGAGTGGTAGTACCTGTTAGGGTCCCATGTATGGGTTAAATAGAAAAATGTATTTATAAAAAATTGTATTATCCATTAAGAATTGATTTATTTCAAAACTTTATCGGCATTAAATGGCCCACTGAGGTTGATATGCCGTAAAATAAAACAAATCAAACCAAATCATTTATTTATAGAATATTTATTATCCGTAATCGAAATATATTTTAATTTATTTAGATTGTCATTACATTTGAGATGTTTACTGTTAATAAACTCTAAGTTAATAAACATTAAATATATACTCATTCCGATGTTAGACAAAGTTACAATTAAATAAATAATTATTTAAGTGTAAAACAATGTTACTGCTGATGTAATTGCATAAATAACATCTTATTATAATGGAGATTGTGTGTTTTTCTGTCTGTAACCGAAACTATATCACTACTCAAGTCACAATTCCCCTCGTTATTGACATCACATTCCCAATGATTTTATTTTTATTTTAACCTCAATTATTAATAAAATTGTTTTACATTATTAATACTGTTAATCATATCTACATACTAACAACATGCAATTATATTTATATATACAACAAAATAGCGGTTTACAGTGTGAACAGGAAGGCTAATTTGCATATTGATATTAAAAATGTGATTTTAATAAATATGTGCTTAGTATTATTGATTTCTAACTGTTTGGTTTTATTTTAATGAATATAAGCAAAAATCTCTTCAGTGAATCTTAAATGAAATCCATTAACAAGAAAAAATAACTGCCATTTTATTCTTTACTTCCTCTTTTAACTAAATAGTTAAATTAGAAAAAATATAAATGAAAGACGAGAGTGATGGAAGAGTAAGTTTCAATTGTTCCATTTTTTATTATACTCCCTCTGTTTCAAATTTTTTTATCTGCATTCTTATTCAGTTTCATTAGCCTTTCTAATTTAATATGATATTTTATTATATTAAAACTTAAATGCTTGCACCCGGAGGGTGCATATATTTGCTAGTAAAACTAATAAATATATGTATTAGATGGAGTAGTATTTATAAAAACGTATACAAACGCATGTTAATTCATGACCATCGGAGACAATTCGGTGCCGTTATAGTATGTGGCCTACCTTTTTGATTCTATTATAGTATGTGGCCTACCCGGTTTGAATGTGTCCTACCTCAGTAAGAGTATATTTATAGATATAAGTAGTAAGCAATTTATTGAAACTAATCATTTTTCACATATATCATAAGCTGTATATAGTAATTAAGAATAATTAAAAAAGAATTTATCCATAATTCACATGAATCAGAGATCTATTTAATTCTAAAATATTCTAAAAATTCTGAAATAGGGCTAGGGTTAGCAGTTATTATTATAACCTTATAATATGCTTTTTATGATAGGCCACATACTATAAGAGAGACATGATTTCGTAGCCCACATTTAAAAGGTAGGTCACATACTATAATGGTTAAAAAAGGTCTTTGTTTTATGGTGTTATAATTTGAGATGACACCAGATTCAATGATTTTGCGTTTATTATTATCATAAATGAAAGTTAACACGAGGGGGTTCTTGAAATCAAAATTGTGATTTGTTGATATATTATGCTGGTATAGTGAATTTAAAGTATCTCATTTGTTCAGAAATTCGTTTTTTGTTCTGTCTTGATGCTTCACCGGTATATACTTTGCTGTATTCTCGGTAATGAATTTCATACACACTGCTTCTGAATTTTATACAGGGTTTGTTGATATTGTTACTTAGTTAATTCCTAATAGTTTTAGATGAGCATATGACAGTTTTTTTTTATACCTATATGCGATATACTTTAAACGAGTTCAAATCCTGGATGAGGCTGGTTGTATTTCACATTGCGCTAATATCCTTAAGAAAGGTATATATTTACCTAACCCGTTCGCCACAGATAGGTTGTGGATCAATGTCGCAAGTGTAGGGTATCTAGCAAAGATCGAGCTCGTTATTCAGTCGTAACGGATATGCGAGACTAGCTTTCTAACCATTATACCATGATGAGACGCTCTAACCTTAGGAAAGATATACGTCCAACTTTTCTCCCTAATAATAATATTAGTAAATAGTTTGGAAACTGGGCTCTTTAAATTTGTTATGGCATTCGGTTTAAGCGAAGGAAAACTTTGAATTCAAACTTGTTAAATTCCACTCAGAAATTAAAATTGTGTCACATCCTGCTCGTGCACGGGTTTGATTTGTCATACGTATGGGACATTCAGTAAGGATCGAACTCATTTTTCAGTGGTAACGGATTTATGTTTTTGTTGCGTAGGGACCAAAGTCGAGTTGTAGTAGTAGTCGTTAGTAGTAGTAGTAGCCGTCGTTAGTCCAGAAACAACATACGAAAGTTGTTAAATAAAAAAGGGATTGTTTATTTCTTTCTAGGCTCGTGGGTTCTTTTTCAGAGAGAAGGAGAGAGTGAGGGTAAGGTCAAGCTATTCTATCGTATATTACGTTCATGCGCGTTATTCGTTTCGTTGCTACCCTAGATATGTCACGACGGGGCCCCAACAAACACGTCCGACCCTCATCGAGTCTGGCGAAAGAGAGGTCGAATTTTCTTTACTTCCGTTTGTGGTCCCAAGGTGGGGGTCACATCTACTTTCACCCCTCCGCAGAAATTGGGACTTCCGTTTTTATTTTTCTCTAGGGGTCATTGGTCGGTTAATGGCTGCCCCCCCCCACCGCTGAGTGTTTACCCTTCCAAACTTTAATTTCTTTTTGTTCTTATTTCTTTTCTTCTCTTTCTCCAGAAATCCGATCACCGTTTTCTTTTCAATCCCCAAATTCCCCGTAGACTATAATAATTACGCTACATTTTTTGTTGTTGATTTGAACTCGTGTCGCCGTGTCCATTTTCTATGACGATAACCGTTACACAATGGGTACCTCCAAATTTGTATTATCACAAAATCTTTACTCGCCTCGTCTAGTGGGCAATGATAAAAAATCACAGAAATTTTACGTACTTAGGGGTTCTTTAAAAAGAAAAATAACAATGTTTATTTCAGCTGAAACATTAGGCAGGCCATCTCTTTAGGAAAGTCAAAGATGGAGTGGTTTAATATTTCTAGATCTTTGACATTCATACTTCATGACTTCAGATTTAGTATAAGGTGGATGGCGGGAGAAAGAGAAGAGAGAGAGAGAGAGAGAGAGAGAGAGGGGGGGTGATGAGAGGGAGGGAGTGAGAGAGAAGACAGGAGAGTGAATGATTGAGAGAGAGAGCGAGAAAGAGGGGAAAGAAAGAGAGAGAGAGAGAGAGAGAGAGAGAGAAAAGAGGGAGACTGAGTGAGTGAGTGAGAGAGAGAGATAGAGA
>CM042147.1:4636827-4645050 GCA_023376005.1 Doryteuthis pealeii
GATTCTGTTTGCTTTGTCTGCAGCGTTCTGTTGATGTAGAAATTTCAGCAACATTCTGGGAATCGTCTTCAGGATATTACTTTCCCATCCGGCCTGCCAGAATGTTTGGTATGCAGTGCCGGACGAACTCATTATTTTTGCACGCCTATCAATCCGAGATGCGTCACAAGAAGCGTCATGATTATTTTTTTAAAAATGTTTGTCTAAGACAAATAATAAAACCTTTTCTTTTTTTGTATTTTTTTTTTTAAAAAAGAAAAAAAAAGAAAAAAGAAAATGAGAGTGAAATAGAAGAAAAACAACCATAAAAAAAATAAAAGCCGCTTAAAAATAAAAAATAAAAAACATTTTTAAAAAATCCATTTTAAAAAATCTTGATACTGTTTGCTTTGTCTGCAGAGTTGTGTTGATGTAGAAATTTCAGCAACACCCTGGGAAAATGAATTTCCCATCACCTACGGAATCATCTTCAGGATATTACTTTCCCATCCGGTCTTCCAGAATGTTTGGTATGTAGTGCCGGACGAACTCTAATTGCATAAGTACAGTGAACGCACCTCTAATTTCTTAAGAGTTCAGAGGAAATTCTATTACGTTTTCTTGTTATGTTCTTTTTTTTGGGGGGGGGGGTAGGTATTTTTTGTTGTTTTGTTTATTGCTTTTTCAATTCAGCTTTTTATAAGGTGTGTGCATTTTTTTTCTAGCGAAAAAAAAAGTTTTCTAAGATGACACTACGTAAGTTTAGTTTCCTGTTTATTTCCATGGAAAATATAACAGATATAGGGAGTACAATAACATCTGTGTAAGTAGTTTGGTTATATAAGTAAATATATATGTGCACACATTCATAGATGCATATATTGGTAATGTGGTATATCTATCTTAGTTAATGTCTATCTTCCTTAGTTTCTCACTATCTATCTATCTATCTATCTATCTATCTATCTATCTGTCTCAGTCTGTTCATATCTATATATCTACCTATCTATCTATTTATCTATCTATCTATCTCTGTTCATATCTATCTATCTATCTATCTATCTATCTATCTATCTCAGTCTGTTCATATCTATCTATCTATCTATCTATCTATCTATCTATCTGTCTGTCTATCTATCTCTGTTCATATCTATCTATCTATCTATCTATCTATCTATCTATCTTTCTATCTCAGTCTGTTTATATCTATCTACCTACTTATATCTGTATGTTCACATCTATCTATCTATCTATCTATCTCAGTCTGTTTATATCTATCTATCTATCTATCTATCTATCTATCTATCTATCTATCTATCTCAGTATGTTAATATCTATGTTCATATCTATCTATCTATGCATCTATCTATAGAAGGACACACATCACCTCCGACACACACACACACAACACACACACACACACACACACACACATACATATATATATATTATATATAATATGATTTGTTTAAGAAATAATTAAATTTAATGAGCATTAATAAATTGGTAAAAAATATTTTTTATTAACTTCATGTGTATCAATAAATCCTAATGGTTGATCTTCAGACACCATCTTCTACTAACTATATGATAAATTGGGAAAATCATATATATATATATATATATATATATATATATATATATATATACCAACCCCCTCTGCACGAGCAGGATGCAACAAAGGTCAATTTCTTAAGCGGAGTTTAACAGGTTTGAATTCAGAGGTTCCCTTCTCCTAGACTGGTTACCTAGCCATGGTTAAAGAGCCCAGTCTGTCCTACTATTTGCCCATTGCTGGAGAGAGAATATATGGATTCATACCTTTTCCAAGGGTATTAGCGCCATGTGAAATGCAAACAGCCTCGTCCAGGAATTGAACTCGTGTCGACGAGTCCATTTCCTACGACTCTAACTAATTTCGGACAATCATAGAGTTGCTAGGGCTTGATGCTACTATCCGACCGCCCATTTAGCGCAAGTAAGGCCAAAGTGGAGTGTTGCATGTCACGGGACCTTTTAGCACCCGGCTCGCAGACCGCTCAGCCACCACAATCCTGTCATCAGGCATTACGGGTTTTAGCCCTCTGCAGGAGTGCAGTCGGCGTATTCTACATGCCCAGCCGACAGGGTGTGGGTAAATATTTGCCGGTTTTAAAAGTGTCGCCTGATAATTCAGTATGACGTAATGAACACGCAAATATTATTTACGCACGGTAGAAAGTTGGTTCGACCTATAAAAAAAAAAAAAAAAGCGAATTGTCAACACATACCTTATCCTTATAAGAAGATATGTAAAAACATTTTGTAAATAAATTTAGGTTATGATAATGGAGTAGGGAGTGGTGTTTACAAAATTACAAAATTTTTCCTCGAAATTTTATACATAATAACATAATTAGATTTAAGAAGGATATCTAAAAAAAAAAAAAAAAAAATTCAACACATGCGCATACTGCCGAGGCGCACTTAGTGCAACGGCTATCATAGTTGAAAATGGAATCGGCGTCGTGAGTTCAAATCCGTGGCAAGACTGTTTTGTTTTGTTTTATTTCGTGCATGAGAAAAAAAACACGAATCTATCTGTGCACCTCACGTAGTGTAATGGTTAGCACGCTAGATTCTCAAACCATTTGTAGTGAGTTCGATTCTCATTGGGCGCCACATACTTCTGGCCTTGTGCCGCATCTAAACTTAGCTTAGTAAATAACTATCTGTCCCCTCCCCCGGTTATGGGTAAATAGTAGGGCCGACTGGGTTATTTAGCATTGTTAAG
Source organism: Doryteuthis pealeii (assembly GCA_023376005.1). Taxonomy (NCBI): domain Eukaryota; kingdom Metazoa; phylum Mollusca; class Cephalopoda; order Myopsida; family Loliginidae; genus Doryteuthis; species Doryteuthis pealeii. The sequence goes on from CM042147.1 coordinate 4,639,580, forward strand.
ACAACCAGTCTAGGAGAAGGAAAATTCTGAATACCAACCCGCTTAAAAGTTGGCCTTGTGTCACATTCTGTCCGTGGCGCAGGTGCTGGGTTAATACATACTCTTCTCTCAATTGAATACTAAAACCAGACTTTTTAATTCCTCAATTAAAAGAAATCTTGTTCGTTATTAAAAGTGACATTGAGTAGTTCTTCTGTGGCGTTCCAAGACATTGAGCTTTAACATCATGCTGAATTGTCCTTAACACTAATTCAGCATGATGTTAAAGCTATTTGGGAACAGTTTTTTTGGAGTGAGTGAGTGAGTGAGTATGTGTGTGCGCGCGTGTGTGTGTATGTGCATCAATTGAAATAAACATTTGGCTTCATATATAGTGGCATATATATATATATATATCTTATTATAATGGAGATTGTGTGTTTTTCTGTCTGTAACCGAAACTATATTCTTACTCAAGTCACAATTCTCTTAGTTATTGACATCACATTCTCCATGATTTTATTTTTATCTAAATCTCAATTATTAATAAAATTGTTTTTACATTATTAATACTGTTTAACTATGTCTACGTACTAACAACATGCAATTATATTTATGTATACAACAAATAGCGGTTTACAGTGTGAACGGGAAGGCTAATTTGCATATTAATATTAAAAAATCGATTTAATAATTATGTGCTTGTATTATTGATTTCTAATTGTTTGGTTTTATTTTAATGAATATAAGCAAAATCTCTTCAATGAATCTTAAATGAAATCATTAACAAGATAAAATAACTGTCATTTATTCTTTACTTCCTCTTTAACTAAATACTTAAATTAGAAAAATAACAATGAAAGACGAGAGTGATGGAAGAGTAAGTTTCAGTTGTTCCATTTTTATTATACTCCCTCTGTTTTCAAAATCTTTTATTATACCCCCCTCTGTTTCAAATCTTTTTATCTGTATTCTTATTTAGTTTCATTCAGCCTTTCTAATTTAAATACAATATTTTATTACATTAAAACTTAAATACTTGCACCCGGAGGGTGCATATATTTTCTAGTATATATATATATATATATATATATATATATATATATATATATATATATTTTAACAATGGAAAGGAGTAACCTACTCGAGTTTCATCGATTGATTCTTCAGGGTTACTTTAAATTAATCGAGTTTTCGATTAATCTTAGGTGTTATAAACATGCCCGTTGGAATGGGATTTAACTTTAAAAGTTAAGTCCCATTCCAACGGGCATGTTTATAACACCTAAGATTAATCGAAAACTCGATTAATTTAAAGTAACCCTGAAGAATCAATCGATGAAACTCGAGTAGGTTACTCCTTTCCATTGTTAAAATAAATGTATGCTCTACATTGTATTGAGCACTTTGTATTTGTTTTTTCTCAACCTTAGCCTCTGGATATTGTGGCGCTTCCAACGATCGTACTCATACCCACCGGTAAGTTACTACTTATACATTTACAAATATATATTATATATATATATATATATATATATATATATATATCAACCCCTCTGCACGAGCAGGATGCGACACAAGGTCAATTTATTAAGCGGGTTTCATAGGTTTGAATTCAGAGTTTTCCTTCTCCTAGCCTGGTTACCTAGCCATGGTTAAGAGCCCAGTCTGCCTTGCTATTTACCCATAGCTGGAGGGAGAATTGGATTCATACCTTTCCCAACGGTATTAGCTCCAAGTGAAATGCAAACAGCTTCATCCAAGAATTGAACTCGAATCGACGAGTCCATTTCCTACGACTCTAACCATTAGACCACGCGCATCCATAAATATATGGCGGCATATATGACTCACGGGAATATTATGAATTTGTTGGATGGAACATCGAATTCCAATGAAACTTTTACCTATATTCTATATTTGGCCCAGTTTATGAATATTCAAAATCAACAACAGTTTTCGATTTCAAACAAAAGTCAGCATAAAATCATCAAATTATTTCCTTTCCTTTTGATTTTTTCCTACTCTTTCTTATTTCTTCTTCTTTTTCTTTCTTTTTCTTTTTCTTTCCTTTTAGACAATTCTTTTCTTTTTCTTTTTTCTTTTTCTTTCTTTTTGTTTTTTTTTTTCTTTTTTTTTTTCGTTTCTTTTAGAGACGAATTCTTTCTTTTTCTTTTCTTTTTCTTTCCTTTGGTTTTTTTCTTTTTCTTTTTCTTTTTCCTTTTTAGACGAATTCTTTCTTTTTCTTTTCTTTTTAGACGAATTTCTTTTTTTTCTTTTCTTTTTTTCTTTTCTTTTAGACGAATTCTTTCTTTTTCTTTTTCTTTTTTTCTTTTTCTTTTTCTTTAGACGAATTCTCTTCTTTTTCTTTCTTTTTCTTTTTTCTTTTTTCTTTTTAGACGAATTCTTTCTTTTTCTTTTTCTTTTTCTTTTAGACGAATTCTTTTTTCTTTTTCTTTTTCTTTTTTCTTTCTTTTTCTTTTTTCTTTTTCTTTAGACGAATTCTTTTCTTTTTTCTTTTTCTTTTTCTTTTTCTTTTAGACGAATTCTGTCTTTTTTTCTTTTTTCTTTTCTTTCCTTTTGGTTCGTTTTCCCAACTCTTTCCGTCATTTCTTTTTACTGTTTCCTTTTCCTTCTTTTTCTTTTTCTTTCCTTTTTTAGAGAAATTCTCTTTCTTTTTCTTTTTCTTTTTTCCTTTTCTTTTCTCCTTTTTCTTTTTCAACGAATTTGAAGGAAACAATATTTGTTTGAGAATTATTCATTTACTGTTCTCTCTCTCTCTCTCTCTCTCTCTCTTCTCTCTGTCTCTCTGTCCCCCCTCTTTCTCTCTCCCTCTGGATTAATACCTTCACATGTGGGCTTTGGCGCGAGAAGTGAAACGCACAGCTTTATACGTGGATTTAAAGCCGGGTCGTCATATCTATTTCCTTACGACGATAAACCGTTACGCCACCTAACTACGCTTACTGCATGCTTATTATATGCATGTTTACAAAAATAAAGGACAACCGGAGATAACGACATTTTAGTTATTGTGGAATTATTTTTGTATATAAGGTGTGCTCAATTTTCCCCACCTGGAATTTATAGACTACCGTAGTCACGTAGTTTAATTCCTTCACCAATCACAGCCATACTGCGTGGGTGATACATTACTTAAACACTGATACTGGCCATAGTTCTACTAGAACTCAGTGAGGAAGGACTTACAATTACTCAGGAGTCTTTACCAAAGAACCAACGATTTCTTTATCAGGGGATTACGAAGGTTCCAATTATCCATTGGACAAGCTGCTCTTGCTTATGGACACAGGATGACCCAGCATAGATTGTAACAGTATTCGACTTATTACCTTTATTAAGGTTGTTAAGGTTGTCATTATTAAAAATGTAAGACGCCGAAGTGCTTTTTAATTAAAATGTTTTAGGGTACAATTTACCCAGTTTATTTTAATTTTATATTAATTTTTAGGTTATACTGATAGAAAATAGAACATCGGATACTTATTAAGAAATGGAGATTGTGTGTTTTCTGTCTGTACGAAACTATATTACTACTCAGTCACGAATTCCCTTAATTATTTTACGTCAAATTATCCATGATTTCATTCTTTTAAACCCTTCAGTATTAATAAAATTGTTTTACATTATTAATCTGTTGACGCCATATCGATATTTATAACCGCCGTACCCACTTTACGGATGTCCAGGCGGAGGCACAAAGTCCTATAAAACCGAACGTGGGACCCCCACGAGCCGAAGACTCATGGGGTGGCAGGTGAAAATTGCGTCGATCTCCCGTCGGCATTCCCCCCTCAAGAGGGGCGCCTCAGGCACTGGGCAATAAAACCCCAGCCCTGCCCCTTTAAAATCGAGGGGGCAGGTGTTGTGCCTGGGGGAGATGGCCCCCTGGGATCGCGGTGGGGGGCGGGGGCGTTATAATTTATATCAAATGGTCCAGAGGCCGACGCCCAAACTGTTGACCATATCTACGTACTAATACAATGCCAATTGTAATTTTATATATACACAGATATATACAACAAATAGCGGTTTACAGTTTGATCGAGAAGGCTAATTTGCATATTGATATTTAAAATTTGATTTTTTTTTTTAATAAATATGTGCTTGGTATTCATTGTTTCTAATTGTTTGGTTTTAATCTTAAGAAATGAACAAAAATCTTGTGGAAAAAATCTTAAAGAAATTTATTTACAAGGAAATAACTGTAATATAATTCCTTTTACTTCCTATTTTAAATTAAATAGTTAAATTAGGAAAATTTACCAATGAAAGAAGGGAGTATGGAAATGATGGAATAGTTAGTTTCAAGTTGTTCTTAATTTTTCGATAATACCCCCTCTGTTTTCCAAAATCTTTTTATCTGCCTTCTTAGTTCAGTTTTCATTTAGCCTTTCTAATTTAATAAAATATGATAATTTTAATTTATATCAAAACTTAAATACTTGCAATCCCAGAGGGTGCAATGATTTGCTAAGTTTATTTAAAAAAATATTTATAATTTTTTAAGGAGTTTTTGTGGAGTATCTGAGATTTTCCAAAAGTGAAGACCCGAAACCGTCGTCTGGTATGTTGGCAGAAAAAATGTTTTCAGCTGTGGGATAGTTAATTAGGATTTAAATCCTATTAAATTTTTTATTTAAAAAAAGACACAACGTATGCATAACTTCAACAGCCTTTCTCTCACGACCAGTTGTTTACAAAGGACCAACTTGCAATATGTGGTAGACCAGTCCACCATACATAGGCAGACAGTATCTCAATCTACAGAAAAGCAGTCAATATTACGCTAGGAAAGGCATGGATAATTAAAGCCAACAACGTCAAATTAGTAAGACATCAGTTCATATATCTAAGTAGTAATATCTCAATCTACAAAAAACGATGTTCAATATAAGCATTAGGAAAGTATAGATAGTAAAGCCATCATCAAATTAGTAGACCAGTGATATATGTAAGTAGGTAATATCCATCTACAAAAAGCAATTGTCAATATACGCATAGGAAGGAAGGCATAGACCTGCCATTGATGATTTATCAATCATCTATGGAAATCTGTCTTCTGATAAGATAAAAAAGGAGAAATTCTTCCAAGCAATTGGCCGTATCATAAGTACAAAAACTGTATGCTGCACCCCTTGTATCTTTAACGAACCGCTAATATAAATCGTCCTATTTCGAATTACCATGCGATATACATATATATTTTACTCAACTCCTTCCGGAGAGCCAGGATACGACACAAGGTCCAATTTCTATAAGCGGAGTTCAACAGGTTTGAATTCAGATTTTCCTTCTCCCTAGAAGTTAACCTACCATGTGTTAAAGGAGCCCAGTCTGCCCTGTATACCCATAGCTGAGGCGAGAGTAAGATTTTCAATACCTTTTGAAGGGTATTGCGCTAAGTGGAAGATGCAATTACCTACGTCTAGGATTTTGAACTGGGGCGACGAGTTTTCAATTTTCCCATG
>CM042147.1:4645150-4652650 GCA_023376005.1 Doryteuthis pealeii
TCAACTATAGATGCATATATTGGTAATGTGGCATGATCTATCTGTGTGTTAAGTGCTATTTCCTTAGTATTTCTCACTATCTATCTATCTTCACTATTATCTATCTATCTATCTAATCAGTTGCTGTTCATATTATCATCGTATCGTACTTCTATCTTATCAGTATCTCTGGTTCACATCTAGTCTATCTATATTCTATTCTATCTATCTATCTCAGTCTCATATCTATCTATCTATCTATCTCATCTATATCTCTGTATCTATCTATCTATCTATCTATCTATCTATCTATCTATCTATCTATCTATCTATTCTATCTATCTCAGTCTGTTTCATATCTATCTATTCTATCTATCTATCTATCTATCTATCTATCTATCTCAGTCTGTTTTATATCTATCTGTCTATCTATCTATTCTCAGTATGTTCATATCTTTTTACCTACTTTATATCTGTATTTCACATATATCTATCTATCTATCTATCTATCTATCTCGGTATGTTAATATCTATGTTCATATCTATCTATCTATGCATCTATCTATAGAGGACACACATCACCTCCGACACACACACACACACACACACACACACACACACACACATATATATATATATATATATTATATTATGATTTGTTTAAGAAATAATTAAATTTAATGTGCATTAATAAATTGGTAAAAAATATTTTTTATTAACTTCATGTGTATCAATAAATCCTAATGGTTGATCTTCAGACACCATCTTCTACTAACTATATGATAAATTGGGAAAATCATATATATATATATTATATATATATATATATATATATATATATATATATATATATATACACCAACCCCTCTGCACGAGCAGGATGCGACACAAGGTCAATTTCTTAAGCGGAGTTCAACAGGTTTGAATTCAGAGGTTCCCTTCTCCTAGACTGGTTACCTAGCCATGGTTAAAGAGCCCAGTCTGTCCTGCTATTTGCCCATAGCTGGGGGGGGGAGACATTGGATTGATACCTTTCCCAAGGGTATTAGCGCCATGTGAAATGCAAACAGCCTCGTCCAGGAATTGAACTCGTGTCGACGAGTCCATTTCCTACGACTCTAACTAATTTCGGACAATCATATAGCTGCTAGGGCTTGATGCTACTATCCGACCGCCCATTTAGCGCAAGTAAGGCCAAAGTGGAGTGTTGCATGTCACGGGACCTTTTAGCACCCGGCTCGCAGACCGCTCAGCCACCACAATCCTGTCATCAGGCATTACGGGTTTTAGCCCTCTGCAGGAGTGCAGTCGGCGTATTCTACAGGCCCAGCCGACAGGGTGTGGGTAAATATTTGCCGGTTTAAAAGTGTCGCCTGATATTCAGTATGACGTAATGAACACGCAAATATCATTTACGCACGGTAGAAAGTTGGTCGACCTATAAAAAAAAAAAAAAAAAGCGAATTGTCAACACATACCTTATCCTTATAAGAAGATATGTAAAAACATTTTGTAAATAAATTTAGGTTATGATAATGGAGTAGGAGTGGTGTTTACAAAATTACAAAATTTTTCCTCGAAATTTTATACATAATAACATAATTAGATTTAAGAAGGATATCTTAAAAAAAAAAAAAAAAAAAAAAAAAAAATTCAACACATGCGCATACTGCCGAGGCGCACTTACTGTAACGGCTATCATCATTGAAAATGGAATCGGCGTCGTGAGTTCAAATCCGTGGCAAGACTGTTTTGTTTTGTTTTGTTTTATTTCGTGCATGAGAAAAAAAAACACGAATCTCTCTGAGCACCTCACGTAGTGTAATGGTTAACACGCTAGGTTCTCAAACCATTTGTAGTGAGTTCGATTCTCACTGGGCGCCCAATACTTCTGGCCTTGTGCCGCATCTAAGCTTAGCTTAGTAAATAACTATCTGTCCCCTCCCCCGGTTATGGGTAAATAGTAGGGTCGACTGGGTTATTTAGCATTGACAAAACAACCAGTCTAGGAGAAGGAAAATTCTGAATACCAAACCGCCTAAAAGTTGGCCTTGTGTCACATTCTGTCCGTGGCGCAGTTGCTGGGTTAATACATACTCTTCTCTCGATTGAATACTAAAAGATGACTTTTTAATTCCTCAATTAAAAGAAATCTTGTTCGTTATTAAAAGTGACATTGAGTAGTTCTTCTGTGGCCTTCTAAGACATTGAGCTTTAACATCATGCTGAATTGTCCTTAACACTAATTCAGCATGATGTTAAAGCTATTTGGGAACAGTTTTTTTGGAGTGAGTGAGTGAGTGAGTATATGTGTGTGTGCGCGCGCCCGCGTGTGTGCATGTGTGTGTGCATCAATTGAAATAAACATTTGGCTTCATATATGGTGGCATATATATATATATATATATCTTATTATAATGGAGATTGTGTGTTTTTCTGTCTGTAACCGAAACTATATTCTTACTCAAGTCACAATTCTCTTAGTTATTGACATCACATTCTCCATGATTTTATTTTTATCTAAATCTCAATTATTAATAAAATTGTTTTACATTATTAATACTGTTAACTATGTCTACGTACTGACAACATGCAATTATATTTATATATACAACAAAATAGCGGTTTACAGTGTGAACGGGAAGGCTAATTTGCATATTAATATTAAAAAATCGAATTTAATAATTATGTGCTTGGTATTATTGATTTCTAATTGTTTGGTTTTATTTTAATGAATATAAGCAAAAATCTCTTTCAATGAATCTTAAAGAAATCCATTAACAAGATAAAATAACTGTCATTTTATTCTTTACTTCCTCTTTAACTAAATACTTAAATTAGAAAAAATAACAATGAAAGACGAGAGTGATGGAAGAGTAAGTTTTCAGTTGTTCCATTTTTATTTACTCCCTCTGTTTCAAATCTTTTATTATACCCCCCTCTGTTTCAAATCTTTTTATCTGTATTCTTATTTAGTTTCATTAGCCTTTCTAATTTAATACAATATTTTATTACATTAAAACTTAAATACTTGCACCCGGAGGGTACATATATTTTCTATATATATATATATATATATATATATATATATATATATATATATATATTTTAACAATGGAAAGGAGTAACCTACTCGAGTTTCATCGATTGATTCTTCAGGGTTACTTTAAATTAATCGAGTTTTCGATTAATCTTAGGTGTTATAAACATGCCCGTTGGAATGGGATTTAACTTTAAAGTTAAGTCCCATTCCAACGGGCATGTTTATAACACCTAAGATTAATCGAAAACTCGATTAATTTAAAGTAACCCTGAAGAATCAATCGATGAAACTCGAGTAGGTTACTCCTTTCCATTGTTAAAATAAATGTATGCTCTACATTGTATTGAGCACTTTGTATTTGTTTTTTCTCAACCTTAGCCTCTGGATATTGTGCGCTTCCAACGATCGTACTCATACCCACCGGTAAGTTACTACTTATACATTTACAAATATATATATATATATATATATATATATATATATATATATATATCAACCCCTCCGCACGAGCAGGATGCGACACAAGGTCAATTTATTAAGCGGAGTTTCATAGGTTTGAATTCAGAGTTTTCCTTCTCCTAGCCTGGTTACCTAGCCATGCTTAAAGAGCCCAGTCTGCCTTGCTATTTACCCATAGCTGGAGGGAGAATTGGATTCATACCTTTCCCAACGGTATTAGCTCCAAGTGAAATGCAAACAGCTTCATCCAAGAATTGAACTCGAATCGACGAGTCCATTTCCTACGACTCTAACCATTAGACCACGCGCATCCATAAATATATGGCGGCATATATGACCCACGGGAATATTATGAATTTGTTGGATGGAACATCGAATTTCAATGAAACTTTTACCTATATTCTATATTTGGCCCAGTTTATGAATATTCAAAATCAACAACAGTTTTCGATTTCAAAACAAAGTTAGCATAAATCATCAAATTATTTCCTTTCCTTTTGATTTTTCTTTTTCTTTTTTCTTTTTCTTTTTCTTTTCTTTTTTTTATTCTTTCTTTCTTCTTTTTTTTTTTTTTCTTTTTCGATTTCTTTCCTTTCTTTTTCTTTCTTTTAGACCTTTCTTTTTTTTTTTCTTTTTCTTTCTTTCTTTTCTTTTTCTTTTAGACGAATTTCTTTCTTTTTCTTTTTCTTTTTCTTTTTCTTTTTCTTTCCTTTTAGACGAATTCTTTCTTTTTCTTTTCTTTTTTCTTTTTTCTTTTCTTTTTCTTTTTTTTTTCTTTTTCTTTTAGACGAATTCTTCTTTTTTTTCTTTCTTTTTTTTTCTTTTTCTTTTTCTTTTCTTTTAGACGATTCTTTCTTTTTTCTTTTTTTTCTTTTTTTTTTCTTTCTTTTCTTTAGACGAATTCTTTCTTTTCTTTTTCTTTTCTTTTAGACGAATTCTTTCTTTTTTCTTTTTTCTTTTTCTTTTTCTTTTTTTCTTTTTTTCTTTTTAGACGAATTCTTTCTTTTTCTTTTCGAATTCTTTCTTTTTTTTTCTTTTCTTTTTCTTTTAGACGAATTCTTTCTTTTTTCTTTTTAGACGAATTCTTTTCTTTTCTTTTTCTTTCTTTTAGACGAATTCTTTCTTTTTCTTTTTTCTTTTTTTTCTTTCTTTTTCTTTTTCTTTTTCTTTTAGACGAATTCTTTCTTTTTCTTTTTCTTTTCCTTTCCTTTTCCAACTCTTTCTCATTCTTTTGTTTCTTTCTTTTCTTTTTCTTTCCTTTTAGACGAATTCTTTTCTTTTTCTTTTTCTTTTAGACGAATTCTTTCTTTTTCTTTTTTTTTCCTCCTTTGTTTTTTCCAACTCTTTCTCATTTCTTCATACTGTTTCTTTCTTTTCTTTTCTTTCCTTTTAGACGAATTCTTTCTTTTTCTTTTTCTTTTTCTTTTTCTTTTACTTTTCAACCGAATTTGAAGGAAACAATATTGTTTGAGAATTATTCATTTACTGTTCTCTCTCTCTCTCTCTCTCTCTCTCTCTCTCTGTCTCTCTGTCTCCCCCCTTCTCTCTCTCCCTCCCTGGAGTAATACCTTCACATGTGGGCTTTGGCGCGAAGTGAAACGCAAACAGCTTTATACGGGATTTAAAGCCGGGTCGTCATATCTATTTCCTACGACGATAACCGTTACGCCTACCTAACTACGCTTACTGCATGCTTATATGCATGTTTACAAAAAATAAAGGACAACCGGAGATAACGACATTTTAGTTATTGTAGGAATTATTTTTGTATATAAGGTGTGCTCCAATTCCCCACCTGGATTTATAGACTAGCCGTAGTCACGTAGTTTATTCCTTCACCAATCACAAACCATACTGCGTGGTGATACACTACTTAAACACTGATACTGGCCATAGTTCTACTAGAACTCAGTTGAGGAGGACTTACAATACTCAGGAGTCTTTACCAGAAGAACCAAACGATTCTTTATCAGGGGATTACGAAGGATCCAATTCCATTGGACAAGCGCTCTTGCTTAAAGCCAGAGGATGACCCATAAGATTGTAACAGTTATCGACTTATTACCTACCTATATTACATACAGGTTGTAAGGTTGTCATTATTTAAAAAAATAAGACGCCGAAGTTGCTTTTATTAAAGTTTAGGACAATTTTACCCAGTTTAAAAATATTTAACAAATTTGAAAATTTAGGTTTATACTGATAGAAAATAAGAACATCGGATATCTTATTATAATGGAGATTGTGTGTTTTTCTGTCTGTAACCGAAACTATATTACTACTCAAGTCACAATTCCCTTAATTATTTACGTCAAATTCTCCATGATTTCATTCTTTTAAACCTTCAGTTATTAATAAAAATTGTTTTACATTATTAATACTGTTGACCATATCTACAGTATTTACCGCGTACCCCACTTGTACGGGTCAGGCACAAAGTCCCTATTAACGTGGGACCACCCACAGCCGAAGCTCATGGAGTGGCAGGTGAAAATTGCGTCGATCCCGTCGGCATTCCCCCTCAAGAGGGGCGCCTCAGGCACTGGCAATAAACCCAGCCCTGCCCCTTTAAATCGAAGGGGCAGGTGTTGCCTGGGGGGATGGCCCCCTGGGATCGACGCCGTTAATTATATCAATGGTCCAGAGGCCGACGCCACTGTTGACCATATCTACGTACTAATAACATGCAATTGTATTTATATATACAACAAAATAGCGGTTTACAGTTTGATCGAGAAGGCTAATTTGCATATTGATATTTAAAATTTTATTTTAATAAATATGTGCTTGGTATTATTGATTTCTAATTGTTTGGTTTTATCTTAAGAAATATAAACAAAAATCTTGTGGATAAATCTTAAAAGAAATTTATTTACAAGAAGAAATAACTGTAATATTATCCTTTACTTCCTATTTTAATTAAATAGTTAAATTAGGAAAATTTACCAATGAAAGAGGGGAGTAATGGAAAATGATGGAATAGTTAGTTTCAAAGTTGTTCTATTTTTCGATTAATACCCCCTCTGTTCCAAATCTTTTTATCTGCATTCTTAGTCATTAGCCTTTCTAATTTAATATGATATTTTATTATATCAAAACTTAAATACTTGCACCCAGAGGGTGCATATATTTGCTAGTTTATTTAAAATATTTATTAATTTTTAGGAGTTTTTGTGAGTATCTGAGATTTTCAAATGAACCCGAAACCGTCGTCTGTATGTGGCAGAAAAATGTTTTCAGTGTGTGGATTTAATAGGATTTAAATCCTATTAAATTTTTATTTAAAAAAGACACGTATGCATTAACTCAACCCTTTCTCCACGACCAGTATGTTACAAAAGACCAACTTGAAATTGGTAGACCAGTCCACATACATAGGCAGCAGTATCTCATCTACAGAAAGCAATGTCAATATACGCATAGGAAAGGCATGGATATTAAGCCACTCAAATTAGTAGACCAGTTCATATACCTAAGTAGTAATATCTCATCTACAAAAAGCGATGTCAATATAAGCATAGGAAAGGTATAGATAGTAAGCCACTCAAATTAGTAGACCAGTTGATATAGCTAAGTAGTAATATCTCATCTACAGAAAGCAATGTCAATATACGCATAGGAAAGGCATAGACTGCCATTGATAGATTATCAATCATATGGAAATCTGATCTTTCTGATAAGATAAAACGGAAATTCTTCCAAGCAATGGCCGTATCAGTACAACTGTATGGCTGCACCCCTTGTACTTTAACGAACCTAATTAAATCTCCGAATTACCATGCGAATACATATATATATTTACCAACTCCTCCGCACGAGCAGGATACGACACAAGGTCAATTTCTTAAGCGGAGTTCAACAGGTTTGAATTCAGAGTTTTCCTTCTCCTAGACCAGTTACCTAGCCATGGTTAAAGAGCCCAGTCTGCCCTGCTATTTACCCATAGCTGGAGGGAGAGTAAGATTCATACCTTTTGCAAGGGTATTAGCGCTAAGTGAAATGCAATTACCACGTCCAGG
>CM042147.1:4655150-4660150 GCA_023376005.1 Doryteuthis pealeii
AAATTCTCTGGGACTTTGAAATAAAAACGGATCACCTTATCCCAGCAAGAAGACCAGATCTAGTGGCGATTAACAAAAAAGAAAGAACTTGTCAACTGGTGGATTTTACAGTGCCAGCAGATCACTGGTGAAGCTAAAGGAAGGATTGGATTCATACCTTTTGCACTGGTATTAGCGCCATGTTAAATGCAAACAGCTTCTTTCAGGAATTGAACTCAGGTTGACGAGTCCATTTTCCTACGACTCTAACCATTACACTAAGCGCATCTATAAATTCTTTAAATTCGTATATGACGAAATATACATGATAGTAATCTGATATATCTATCTTAGTTTATGATCATAGGTTCATGTGAGGCGCTCGTGCGTAACGGTTATCGTCGTAGGAAGTGGACTCGGCTCTCCAAGTCCAAATTATGAAGGAGGCTGTTTGCGTTTCGCATAACATTAATACGTTTGTGAAAGCTATGAATCCAACTATTCTCTCAACCCCCAACAATAGGTAGAAAATAGGGCAGACTGGACTCTTTCACCTTGGTAGCCATACTAGGAGAATGACAACTGATTTTAAACCAGTTGTAGACCTGGAGAGGGACGGGACAGACTATTCCTGTCAAAGACAAGCTACAAGATATTAGGATTAATACGAAGGTCATATGAATACATGGATAAAGAAATGCTGAAAAATTTATTCATTGCATTGGGAAGACCTCATTTGGAATTTGCTAATGTGGTTTGGAGTCCAAGACTAATCAAGAACATAAAACTCATTGAGAGAGTTCAAATGAGAGCTACAAAAGTAATGAATAATTAAAAAAAAAACTTTCGTATGAAGAAAGACTTAGGAAAATTGACTTACCAAGTTTGGTTTATCGACAAACAAGAGGGGATATGATTGAAGTCTGTAAATATTCTCATAAATTTTATTCAACTGATGTAATGAATATGTAAATACCTTGGTACCCCCTCACTATAATATGATTGGACAGTGTCATGTATAAATATTCGATACTGGTAGTACAAGTGCCTAAGCCTACCAGCCTAAACTTACTCGCCAGACTACACCACGACTGCTCGGAAGACGTATTGCTATTCGATGTACCAACTACTACTGCGATAATATACCAAATACCAACTTCATAATATATCCCTTAACCCGGATATACCATCAACGAACTTTGATCTACTAAACATTACTCAAAATATCAATACCAGGGGTCATAAATTAAAACTCTTTAACAAATTTTGTAAAGCAAATGCAAGACAAAATTATTTTACAACAGAGTGGTGAATACATGGAATAAACTACCATCATCAATTGTGAATGCCCCATCTCTAAACTCCTTTAAGGCAATGTTAGATAATCTGTGGAAAGATTATAGATATTCTGTGGAATTATGATGAATGTTTATAAGGAACAACTGACAGGTCTCAGACATAATATACTAGCTGAAAAAATAATATATTATATTATATTATACATTAGTAACGTACCCACGCCCAAAACAGGTAACGTAACCAGTGATGATGAGGATTTGTATTATAAACAATTTTAGTCATTCTGTTTATCTCGATGTTTATTATTACTTTTGAGTAAATATAATGCAATAATCCGAGTGCTGGTAGCGTGGCCGAGCGGTCTAAGGCGCTGGTTTAAGGCACCAGTCTCTTCGGAGGCGTGGGTTCGAATCCCACCGCTGCCATTCGTTTTATCTTTTGTTCTTTCAATATATATTGTTATGAGAAATAGACAATCTATATATATATTAAATACGCTTGTTCCTAAATCTTCCGTGTGTTATCATCCTGGTTAAAAATGAGACCGTTCAAATGTAAATCAAGATTATCTGGTGTCGCTTAATCGCAGATTTATTATTTGATCCACATTTTAAAAAAATTCACCCAATTCTAAAAATTAAACATTCCAACTGATTTTGCGTCGATTAAATGCACAATTTAAAATTAAAATGAATTAAAAAAAGGTTACATGTTTGTTTTATTTGTAATATTGAAATTGTGAATTACGGAATACATTTTGGTAATTTTGAACTTATGTCGTCCCGGCCTCTTGCCTTAATTAACGCTATGTTTTAGCGAGCCAGTGTCAGGCAAATTTCCGGCCCATCTTAGATATTTTCCAAGTCGTGTTTTTTTTATGCTAGCAAATTGATGTAGATATTTTAACCCCCCCCCCCACCCGGATTTCTATCGGCAAATCAATGTGAATATTTTACAACCCCATTTTTAAGAGAGAGAGAGAGAGAGAGAGAGAGAGAGAGAGAGAGAGAGAGAGAGAGAGAGAGAGAGAGAGAGAGTTAAATCAAGATTATTATATTTTTTTTTTACATATTGAACTACTTAGCAATAGCTCTTAAGTAAACATATCAAACATTGTAATAATTAGATTATTATGCTTTGGTATATACACAGGTCCTGCGAGTTTTAATTATTTTTTGATCTCGATGTTTTCCATTAATTTTTTTTTATAGCTGATATATAGGGCACTGATATTAGTCACCAGCCTCGTCCGGAGGGTCTGGAGGGTCCGGAGGGTCCGGCTCTGGACCGCGTAAGCTAACATCGTTGATCCAAGCACCCCCCTCCCCAGGCAACACCTGCCCCCTCGATTTAAACAGGTAGGGCTGGGTTTATTACCCGGTGCCTGAGGCATCCACTTGAGGGGAATGCCGACGGGATCAACGCATTTTTTGGACCCGCCTCCCATGAGCTTCGGTTCGTGGGTTGTCCCACATTAATAGGGCCTTGTGCCTAATCCGTACAACGTGGGGTACGTGGTAATTATTCGCCAGCCTCGTCAGAAATGTGGGTTTGAATCACACCACTGTATGTGTGTGTGTGTGTGTGTGTGTGTGTGCGTGCATGTGCGTTTATAAACCTTTTCATGACAATATTCACTGAAAGAACAAAAGATAGAAAACAAACTATGTCATCCATAGTTTGTTTTCTATCTTTTGTTCTTTCAGTGAATATTGTCATGAAAAGGTTTAATAAACGCACATGCACGCACACACACACACACACACACACACACGCACACACACACACACACACACACACATACACACACACTACTAGAAAGCAACTGTATCGCCACTTGTCCCCTATCCCAAAACCACCCCAATAAGAGAAACAAGACATGCTGTTTGATATATATTTTTGTATAATTATATACTACCGTAACGCAACAGAAATACTATACTGCAGCGGGATTCTTGTTAACACAATAGTATTAAAATGCTTTTAGGGAAAAAATGAATTGGTATTTTCCGCCGGTCATTCTCTTTTTCTCACCCTTTCTTCTCTTCTTTCTCTCTCTCTCTCTCTCTCTCTCTCTCTCTCTCTCTCTATATATATATATATATATATATATATATATATATATATATATAAAATGTTGTTCTGGTTCCAACGGTAGAAAATTCAATATTTTATAAAAAAGAAGGTCCGCAAAATGTATTATGTTTTCAGAAAACATAATACACACACACATATATATATATATATATTATATATATATAATATATATATATTATTATTATTATTATTATTATTATTATTATTATTATTATCATAGTGCGTACAGAGTTTCACCATAAGGATCTTCAAGGTTAAATCCACTGAATTAATCAAGATATTGATTAATTACAGTAAACTGCGGGAGTTCATATTATAATTTTGACCGTTGAAAACAGTTTCGCAGTTAATGAACACTGTTGCCACACACACACACACACACGCACACACACACACACACACACACACACACACACACACACACACACACATATATATATTATATATATATATATATATATATATATATATATTGATAATATAATGTGCTGTTAAAATTATTTCACTCCTTGAGAGTTTTCACCCTCGCCTTAGCTGGTGGTCTTTCACTGGAGGCTGAGTGACAGCAAGTCTACTCAGATATCCAGGACTCTTTGAGTATTCTAACCGATCTTAACAATGCTGTTGTTTGGATGGTCCAATTCACCCAACTCGTTTCCAAACACTTAAGGGTCTTTCCAAGGGCACTAATTACAATTCGTTCCACAGTATTTTTCAGTTCTCTGGCAAGGTCTAGGTATTTGTCTATCTTTTCGTTTTCTTTGATTTTTACTTGTGATCTGTCGGGATGCCAAAATCCACGATATGACAAGTTCTCTTCCTCCTGTTAATTATCCTAACCGGGATCAGCTGATCCGTTGGTATCTCAAAGTGCCAGAGAATCGCATTATTATTATTATTTGCTCCTTTTGAGTTTTCACATCAGTATTAGCTGATGGTCTTTCACTGGTGTCTGAGTGACAGCAAGTCTCCTCAGGTCTCCAGGACTCTTCTGAGTATTCTGGCAGATTGCAGCAGTGCAGTGTTCTGAATGGTTTAAATCCTTCCTCTGATTTCCAAACATTCCAGACCCTTTTCCAATCCTTTTGGGACTGTTCCAAGTGTACCAACTACAATTGGTATCACCTTCACCTTCATATTCCATAACTTTTTTAGTTCTCTGGCAAGGTCCAGATATTTGTCTATTTTTTCCTTTTCCTTTAGCTTCACCCTGTGATCTGCTGGCACTGCAAAACCCACCAGTTGACAAGTTCTTTCTTTTTTGTTTATCAACACTAGGTCTGGTCTTCTTGCTGGGATAAGGTGATCCGTTTTTATCTCAAAGTCCCAGAGAATTTTGTGCGTTTCGTTCTCAAGAACAGATTCTGGTTTATGCATATACCATTTTGTTGTATGTTCAGAATTTAATTTTTTGCATAATTCCCAGTGAATCACCTTCCCAACCGAGTCGTGTCTAGTTTTGTACTCCCGTTCTGCTAGTTTGCTACATTCGCATAGTACATGGTTTACAGTCTCATCTCTGTCACCGCATAGTCTACATTTACTATTTTGTTGGGTCTTATCAATTTTCGCTTTGATATAGTTTGTTACTACTACTACTACTACTACTACTACTACTATTATTA
>CM042147.1:4662650-4690449 GCA_023376005.1 Doryteuthis pealeii
ATATATATATATATATATAATATATAATATATATATATATATATATATATATATATATATATATATATACATAATTTTCCATTCAAAACACAACAAAAAAAAATATTATAAAGATTTTTTATCTCCTGTCATCTATAAAACATCCATCAATTTCTTCACCCCATAATATATCCTGATGAAGGTTTAAAGAAACCGAAACGTTTAAGCCTCGATAAATAAATTCATCTTATTTTTGGAACACTTGTTTTTTCAAATATCTTAATATTGTCGGATTTATTTCCATATTTACTCCCATACACACACACACACACACACACACACACACACACACACACACACATATATATATATATATATATAATATATATATATATACATACAGGGTCACCCAAAAAACAGACCTGACTTTTAAAAAAAAGTCTGCTTTTTGGGTCAGCCTATATATATATATATATATATATATATATATATATATATATATATTATATATATTGATAATGTCGTCGTCGGGTGGCCTGCTGTTGGTATCAGTCAGACACCAAGGCAATCTATGCACTTTTCACTAACGCACACACTTACATACACTCACACACACACACGCACACACACACACACACACACACACACACACACACACACATATATATATATATATATATATATATATATATATATATATATATATGATTTTCAGACCAAGAGAGAACGTACCTGTTGTACGTCTCTGTTGTGGTGCATGACGGGTAGGGTGGTTATATAAAGAAACGAACGACACGTGCGTTCTCTCTTGGTCTGAAGATCGCAATGACGAGAAACTGACAGTTACCAAGCGTCATGTGTAGGTGTCAACAGGAGAACGTCACTTATGAATTCGTCCTTACTTTTACAGCAGTAACCAGCATCTCTTGTTTGTCTTACTCGGATAGTTTGTGTAATAGGTGGCAAGTGGCCGAACAGTTGCCTTTTTTGTGGTTCTGCTTCCAGGATTTGTTCAAGACAGCACGCAACATTCTTAGGTCGTTCCCATCTAGCTTTTTCACCAAGCGTTTCGCTAGAGTCCAAGTGGTGCAGACATACAATAGCACTAATATCGCTACAGCTTGGAATAATTCATGCTTTAACTTATCAGTGAGATAAAAATTCCATATAATCGATAATCTGTCTATAGCAGTCGATGCTTTTCTTATGCGTATATTGTGAGCGTTTTCAGTAGATGAGATACCGCTACCTATGTATGTGAACAAGTCTACTAATTTGAGAGGCTTACCATCCAGTGTGGAGATGTTTCCATATTGTTTAAAACTCATGAACTCCAAATCTTTGCAGACCAAGACAATTCTTCGTATTTAAATTAATGGAATCTCAATTAATTCGTTCCTGTCACTTAAATATATATATAAGACCGGTTTAGCTCAGTCGGTAGAGCGTTCAGGCTGGAAACCACAAGGTTGCTAGCTCGATACCGGCCCTCGCCAACTCAGCGTATAAGTAGCACAGAGATCTGTGTGGTAAAGTAAGGGGCTGATAATAGGTATGGTGCTCCACCTCAGACGCAAAAACAATGTGCTAGTGAAAAGGGGATAGAATCCCTCGCTGTCTGGCTGATACTGACTCTAGGCCACCCCGACAACTTATTTTTATGTATTTATTACCTACTGACAAAATGAGCCTAAAATGCGTTTTTGACCAAATGACTTCAGCACCCCCCCTTACAGAAAATAATTTACCAAAAATCATGGAATTATCGGATTTTAATGAAATTTTCAGTGTTTATTTAACAATAAATGATCTTTATAATGCATTACTTATTTTATTTCAAAACTTTCTCATTTTTTTTAGGTCGCTTAATTTTGACCCCCTTATGTTGGGGGCGTAACATTTTTTTCAAGTTGGTCTTATACTGTACTAATTACAGTATAAATAAAGAGATAAAAGACCGAAGTTATGAATAGAAACAAAAAATTTTTTTTACGGTGGCTTTTCTATGAGAAAATAAGTACCGAAAATCGAAAAATAAAATGTAAAAAATAATAGATAATTAATTTTTTGGAGATTTTTTTTTACTCATTTCGATAATTATTTAATTGGCTATTATCTTATAAAAGAAAAAAATCATATATCGATATTTTTTCTGCTTAAAAAAGGCGGTGGGGGGTGTACATTTTCAATCGAGTTTTTCTTCAGAAAGTATACTTTGATGTAATAAAATAAGGTTTGCATTAAAATAGATATTTATTCTAGCTAAAAATATAACATTTTAAACTTAAAATCAGCTTTTCACATTTTAAATGAATTTTATATATAATTTTTCATAGCAAAAATAAAATTAAAGTTTTTGAAATAAAACTAACTGATGCATTAATTTCATTAATTGAATAAATCAATACTGAAAATTTAATTAAAATCGGATAATTACTTATTTTTGGTAATTTATTTTGCAAACCGCGAAGTTACTAAAAATTGTAACACAGCGCGTAAAACATTGAAAAGAAGACAGAATGGCGGATCGCGTCGAAATTGACCAACAAACAATCCCTTTAAATGTATTAAAAATAAACTGCATATGTAATGATATTTTTCTTTTTTTTAATGATGTCATTATGTTACTACTTATCGATTTAGACAAAGTTTGACCTTAAATAATAGATTTAATTATTTTTAATTCGCTTTTAAAACTCGGTAAAAGCTGACTTTTTTGCCAGTCCCTATATATATATATATATATATATTATATATATATACTAATATATATATATAAGATATATATAATATACCAGACAGAGAGAGGAAAAGGGCAAAGGATTTGATTTAATTTTGATTTATTTGTTTTAACCTATGCAAAAGGACGCTGTCAGCGTATTCTAAGCCCCACCCGATCCCCGACAGTGCTGGGGGAAAAAGGGCAATGTCGATATGCATCAAGATGCCGGTGCTGAACAATAACATGCATGAAATAACAACATCGAAGATACCAAGAGGCGTTATCTATCATCGAAAGTAGGGTGGGGAGGTCGAACAAAACGATCTCTCCAGTCGGGAACGCAATAAAAAAAAAAAAATGATAAATACAAAAAAAAAAAATAAAAAAAAATAAAAATAAAATAAAAAAACAAAAGAAAAAGGCAATATATCCTAGTCAACATTTAATTTTACTAAAAAAAAGAAAGATCATTCTGCTGGACCCATATATATATATTTATATCTACTAGCAACAGAAAACACCCTCCGGGCGTCGTAAAAATTAATTTTGAAGAAACATTGCCTGAGAGGGTGGAATTAAAAATCAATGTCAGAAGGCTTGTTTCATAAGTAAGCAAAATCCTCATATTTATTAAAGGAGTAAAAAAAACCCCAAAAAACAATAAAACAATTTAAAATAAAAAACTGAGCCCCGTCCCTCTCAATAGAATATTGCATGCATGTAATATTCAAACAATTATTTGAATATTTCCACATCAATTTTCCACAAAATCGTAGGTATTTATTTATTTGTAAACTTTTAATTAACTTCTTGTTACTGTAAAAAAAAAAAAAAAAAAAGAACGAAGTAAAAACAATTTTAAATTTTTGGGTGTATATAAGCATAAGAATATTGTGACGTAGAGCTATGACGGTAGTTTTTGTTACAGACAGAAATACAGAAATCTCCATTATTAATAGATTATGTGTATATGCATTTTTTATATTACTTATATGCATTACTATCTATATCTATCTATCTATCTATCTATATATATATAATATTATATATTTATTATATATGGGACGAAAGAATGAAATATAAGGCAGCTCAAGAATGGTTAGGTGTGCTTAAGCATTCTTTGCGACCACATTCTGTGCAGACAAAAACCCAAACACTCCTTTACTGTTTGGAGACATCTCCAACCCTGTTTCGACCAGAGGGTTCATATATATACCCCCACCTTCCTTTTGTTGCCCCACCCCACCCCGGCTTACCTCTATTGTTCTTAAAGAATATTTCTCATACAATCTGACTTTTATTCGTCGACGGTGTTATACTTGAAAAAGAACCGGTCGAAAAGGCCTTCGTATTCCCCACATTTTATATTTTAATTTTATAATAAAATATATCCATCTTAAACTGTATGATCTCCCTACAACATATATTCCTCCACTTTTAGTATTATATCGTTCTCCTGTGCCAAAAAATCTAGTCATATATATATATATATATATATATATAATATATCATATATAGAGAGAGAGAGAAGAGAGAGAGAGAGATGATGAGGTATCCAAAACTTGGTTGTAAGGGATGATTCTATATGTGATTTCTAAGACACACTGTTTATTATGTATGATCCAGTATGTATATAATACAGTGAATCTTTAATCACTAAAAAGCTCAATGTATAATAAACTTTTTAGATTATATACAGAGCAATATTTATCTTTGAAAAGGAAGGAAAAACTCAACACCGTAATTTCAAATAATTTATTTCGACCAAATGGGGCTTTATAAATCTAAGTTGATTTAATATAGCTCCCCAAAATTTTCGCTCTCATCAGATGGTAGATCAGATTGTAGATTAAGATAAAATTATTGATCTACCATCTGATGAGACGAAATTTTAGGGAGCTATAGTTAAATTCAACTTAGATTTAATAAAGCCCAATTTTGATGAAATAAATTTATTATGAAATTACGGTGTTGGTTTTTTCCTTCCTTTCTAAGATATAAATATATAATATATTCATACCAGCTTTACATTCGCTTTGAAATGACCTTGTTGCAAAATCCGAAAAGTTGCAGAACCACACAACCTATCAAATATGACATATTCTGCCAAATAATAATTCAATGCTGAAGAAGACAACAGATCAGAAACACGTGTCGCGTATATAAGATAAAAAAATTTTTAAATTTTCTGAGAAACATGATACATTTTGCGGACCTTCTTCTTTTATAAAATATTAAATTTTCTCCGTTGGAACCAGAACAACATTATATATATAATATATATATAATATATATATATATGTGTGTGTGTGTGGTGTGTGTGTGTGTGTGTGTGTGTGTGTGTGTGAAGAGAGGAAGTAAATCCGACGGTATGTAATATATATAAAAAAATGAAAAAACACAGGTTTAAATGTAAGTGGTGAACCATAATAATAATATATAAACCACATAACCAATAATAATAATAACCACATACCTAAAAATATAATAATAAATAATAAATAAATAATAAATAATAATAAATATAATAATATAATAATAAATAATAATAATAAATAAATAATAATAAACCACATACCTAAAAAAATGCACAATGTTCCTTTCAATACACATACTAACAGCGCACATACTCACACCATAAAATAGAATATTGATGTCATATTTCAAAACCGTCTTCTTTTTCAAACTTCAGAAATTTTTAAACAGACTGAATGACAAGGATTACCACTCGCTTTTCTCATTATTCTGTGATAAATAATTTCTTATCTTATGCCCTGAAGATGATCTAATTAATAGATCGAAACACTGCAGTGTCGGCCAATAACTCACCACTTAACCCATTTAAACCTGTGTTTTTTCATTTTTCTTGATATATATATAACATATATATATATATATATATATATATATAATATATATGTGTTGTTGTTGTGTTTTATTTATCCAATTACTCCAGGATGTAAAAAGGTCAAATCAAAGCGATGTAAAGTTGGCATGACTTCAGTTCTGGTGCCTAACAATCAGTCTTCTCTACTATTTACCCATATCAGTTGCGGGAGAACAGATGGATTCAATGATTTATATGCTCTCTCTATTTCTCATTTCTCATCCCTTACTTCCTCTCTCTCTCTCTCTCTCCTCTCTCTCTCTCTCTCTTTTATATATATATTATAATATATATATATAATATATATATAATATATACTTTGGTGTGGTACCTAGTCCTTGGTACAAGGTGATTCTAGTTTGGTCCTAATTCTCTACCAGTAGTTTGTTGTAGAGTTCAGGTTCCGTATGAGAGCTCAATGTTTAATTATTGTAAACAGAGCAAACCCCCTGAAGGAACAAACAAATCCGGAAAGAAACTTACAACCTCAAATCCCAGAGAACACCCCCAAGCAACAAATGCTCGACCCCTTCGAAGCAGACATGAAAAGAAATAATGCAATGTGACCACCCTGAATGAGGGAGGTGAAATGTATGAATATAAATGAGTTTGGCCATGCGCCTGTCTAAATAAAATATATCAGTGGTCTGAAGAAAGCTCGTGAGCATACTCGCGAGTGGAAATGGTCCATAACCACGATACCCATGGTATTTAAGGCTTTTATTCCATATATATATATATATATATATATAATATATATATATATATTATATATAATATCTTAGAAAGGAAGGAAAAACTCAACACCGTAATTCCATAATAAATCAATCCGCTGGTCACGTCAAGCCCTAGTACCTATATGATTGTCCCTACCTATTGCCCTTATGGCAAGACCCAACCCTTTTTATCATTTGACTGCTAGAAGGCTGTGGCTGAGGGTCTACATGAACTGGGAATGATGTTAAACTCTATCTGATGGTGAGGTTCCAGTTTTGGAGGTTTGGGTGATGTGGAGCCCCCTTCATCACCATTGCTCCTGGTCCACTCTGACCCGGAGTGGTAGTACCTGTTAGGGTCCATCTATGGGTAAATAGAAAAATGTATTCATAAAAAATTGTGTATCCATTAAGATTGATTTATTCAAAACTTTATCGGCATTAAATGACCCACTGAGTTTGATATGCCGTAAACAAAACAAACCAAAACAGACTTTCCTTTTGAGGCATGCATATTATACTCAGCCAAAAAACCAACCAACCAACCAACCAACCAACCAACCAACCACACCAACCAGCCAACCAATCAACCAACCAACCAGCCAACCAACTGTAGACTTAAAGACAACTTTATAAAAGACTTTAATATCAACTAGTATTTGACTGAAGATAAACTCTTTTGTAATATATTAGTTAGTTGAGCTTCTGACAGTTTCTTCTATGATATAATATAACCTGATTTCAGTGTTTTCCTTCTCCTCGACTGGTTGCCTAAAAAAACTAGTTTTTCTCTACTATTTACTATTGTTTCCCCATATACAAGGTAAGATTTAACTTATTTACCTATAAAACTGTTATAGGTGATATAATCTATTTACATAATGGAATAATCCTACTAAACTATAAGTACAAAAAGACAATTTAGCTTGAAGAACAAGCGACACGATTCAGTTCTAGACTGTATTGTCGGACGTAACTTCACTTTCCTTCTGTAAATTCTACTTTCTTTGTTCAATACAATTGTATCAACTTTCACCAGTCGTTTGTCTTTATTTGTGACCCTTAATAAACCCACAACAAAAAATAATATGGACTCTCTCGTCGATTTTCGACGCATGAGGGTTCACACACACAATGAACATCCACACAGTGATTTGTTTATAGTGGTGAAGGCTTGTTGGACCATCCCACTTTTTGGCACAGTCGATACGAAAGAATTGGTGCATCAAGGGTTGCCACAAACCCAATCAACGACCGACCTCAGGAATTTTGAATTCAGAGTTATCCCTCTCCTAGACTGGTTACCTACCCGAGGCTGAAGGGCCCAGTCTGCCCTACTATTTAACCATAGCTGGAGGGAATTTTGAATTCAGAGTTATCCCTCTCCTAGACTGGTTACCTGCCCGAGGCTGAAGGGCCCAATCTGCCTTACTATTTAACCCATAGCTGGAGGAGAATATATGGATTCATACCTTTCCCAAGGGTATTAGCGCTATATGAAATGCCAACAGCTTTGTCTAGGAATTGAACTCGAATCGACGAGACATTTTCCCACAACTCTAACCACTAGCCCACCACCTCAAAAAATAATACAGTAAGGTTAATGGGTGACCATTTAAAACAGCAGGTACTGTAAGCAGCATATTAAAATACTGTGATTTGGCATTAAATAACCGAAAATGGTTGATATACCATAAAACCACAAACCACAACCAACCAACCAACCAACCAGCAGTACGCTTAAAGACAACCTTATAAAGGACTGGGAAGCGCGCGTGTAATGTTAAAGTCAAGGGAAATGGACTCGTCGCCCCGAGTTCAAATCCTGGATGTGGTAATTGCATTTCACTTAGCGCTAATACCGTTGGAAAAGGTATGAATCCTACTCTCCCCCAGCTATGGATAAATATTAGGGCAGACTGGACTCTTTAACCTTGGTTAGCAACCGGTCTAGAGAAGGAAAACTCTGATTCAAAACTGTTGAACTCCGCTTAAGAAATTGACCTTGTGTCACATCCTGCTCGTGCGGAGGTTGGTAAATGTTGTGAGGTTTTAAGGGGTCAAATAGAACAAAACACGGGTAACAAAGTAGAAAATGTATTAACAGAAAGTAGACAAATACAATACAGATAAGTGGAAATTACGTCCGACAAATAGAGTTATTGGATTACTCGCATTGGCTTACTGCCAAGCCACAATTGTCCCTGTTACTTATAGTAACCCGTCGCGCATTCCATTAGTCTTATAGGGTGTACCACCTATAAACAGTAAATATATGTAAAGGACTTTAATATCAACTAGCGTTTGACTGAAGATCAACTCTTTTTGTATTAGCATTAGTTAGTTGGGCTTTTGACAGTTTCTTTTATGAATAATATATAAATCTGAATTGCTTTATGTGGAAAACTTGTTCTTTTTAGTTGGAGGGAGAGAAGCCAGGCCAATACTCCCTGACTTATAAATAACCATTAATATCAATGAACAGAGAAAACCCGTCTGCTGCCTTAATTTACGTGCTACTTAATAATTAACTGTATTTTGTTATAACAAGTATCTACGTCTAATTTTGTACGAGGGAAAAAAAGAGAAAGAGAAAGACGAACAAGAAAAAGACATGGTGGTTTATTTTCATATTTAATAACGCCTTTATTCTAACTGTTTTTAAATTATCATCTCTAAACTTGTTTCTGTGCATAATAATATACTCCGACAGATCTTGTCTAACGAGTATTATATATACTAGCAAATATATGCCCCCTCCGGGCGCAAGTATTTAAGTTTTAATATGATAAAATATCATGTTAAATTAGAAAGGCTAATGAAACTGAATAAGAATTCAGATAAAAAATATTTGGAACAGAGGGGGTATGATTGAAAAATAGAACAACTTTGAAACTAACTCTTCCATCATTTTCCCTTACTCCCGTCTTTCATTGGTAAATTTTCCTAATTTAACTATTTAGTTAAAATAGGAAGTAAAGAATAATATTACAGTTTTTTCTTCATGTTAATGGATTTCTTTTAAGATTTATCCCCGAAAATTTTGATCATATTCATTAAGATAAAATCAAACAATTAGAAATCAATAATACTAAGCATATATTTATTAAAATCAAATTCTTAAGATCAATATGCAAATTAGCCTTCCAATTCACACTGTAATCCGCTATTTTGTTGTATATATAAATACAATTGCATGTTATTAGTATGTTGATATGGTCAAAAGTCTTAATGATGTAAAACAAATTTATTAATAATTGAGGTTTGAATAAAAATGAAATCATGGAGAATGTGATGTAAATAACTAAGAGAATTGTAACTTGAATAGTAATATAGTTTCGGTTACAGACATACAAACCCACAATCTCCATTATAATAAGATATATATATATATATATATATATATATAATACTCACACACTCTCATACTCACACCATAAAATATTTGACGTCATATTTGAAACCATCCATTTTTCAGCGTCTTTTCTTCAGATTTCAAATTTTGAACAGACTGATAAACAAGAACCATCGCTTGCTTTTCTCGGTATTCAGTAAAAAAACAACAAATGCCCTGAAGAAGATCTAATTAATAGATCGAAACACTGCAGCGTCGGCCAATAAACTTACCACTCAACTTATTCAAACTGTGTTTTTCAATTTTCTTAATATACTATATATATATATATATATATATATATATATATATATATGTGTGTGTGTGTGTATTTGGGCAGCCTTCTTTCATTTATACATGTAGAATTAAACAGGCACGTCTCCTGTTTAACAATTTTATTAACGATCTTTAAACATTGAACGATTGTTAAACAGGAGACGTGACTTTTGTTTAATTCTACATGTATAAATGAAGAATGCTGCCCAAATACACATATTTCAAAATATCCGATCCGACAGTTAAGTATCGATATATATTGTGTGTGTGTGTGTGGGGGGGTCTCTCTATTTCTCATTCATATATATACTTATCTCTTGGTGCTATTATTATTATTATTATATCAGTTTATTCTCACTCATATATATACTTATCTCTTGGTACTATTATTATTATATTATATCAGTTTTTTCACACCAGCTAATGCTCGTGGTCTTTCACTAGAGTCTGAGTGACAGCAAATATCCTCAGGCCTTCAGGATTCTTCAAAGTATTTTAGCCGATCTTATAATTGCTGTTGGCTGGATGATCTAAAATATTATTATTATTATTATTATTATTATTATTATTATTATTATTATTATTATATGTCTGTATATATAAACGATTTGCGTATTTAGCTATCTTCTCTGAATGGAGCACTCTGTGACGGCCTTTACACACAAAGCGATGTGTGTATTAAAACAGTTAATATCCCCTTCCCATTCTGTAAGTGAAGACAGCCTAATGGTTAAGGTGCCGGACTGACACCCAACCGACCGGAGTTCAATTCCGGCTGTAGGTAGATTACAAAATGTCTAGCCACACTGAAGAGACTTGATAAGTCGAAACACGTGTCTGTGGATGACCATATATATATTTATATAGATACATATATAAATATATATATATATATATATTATATATATACTATATATATATATATATACAAATGTATATAAATGTATGCATCCACACACAAAGACAGAAAGACAGACACACACCACACACACACACACACATATATATATATATATATATATTATATATATATATATATAAGTCCCATTGCAACGGGCATGTTTATACACCAAAGATTAATCGTAAACTCGATTAATTTAAAAGTAACCCTGAAGAATCTATCGATGAAACTCGAGTAGGTTACTCATTTCCATTCTTAAAATAAATTTATGCTCTACATTGTATTGAGCACTTTGTATTTGTTTTTTCTCAACCGTAACCTCTGGATATTGTGCGCTTCCAACGATCGTTTTTATACCCACCGGTAAGTTAATACTATACATATATATAATATATATATATATATATATATATATATTATATATATATAAATTAATCGCTTTAAACTGCAGTCAAATGAAGAAAGAGTTTTTGTATGAAATTTTTTGAATTCTTTTCTATCGACGATATTCATGGCATTTTCACATTTTAACACGTCTCTCTCTCTCTCTCTCTCTCTCTCTCTCTCTCTATATATATATAATATATATATATATATATATATATATTACTTTTCATAAGTATTTGATAAAACAACTTTCTTCTAATCGCTTATTTTCGAGATTTAAAACATTGCGCAGGATATCTTCTTTTTTTTCTTTTTTTATTGCATCCAACATAAAAAAAATGTGCATTTAATTGTTTTGTGGTTTTGAATGTTAAATTTCAGGAAAATATTTATTTTCATCAAATCAGAAGAATCAGATTGTTAAATTAAAAAAAAGACAAACATTTCCTAGTATCATGTGGATTATTCGGACTATTGTCCTCATCTTCATTGTTATCTGTACAACGTTTCGGCCGATGTGCCCTCCGGCCTTCTTCAGCTATTTCTTGTCGGACTCATTGAAGAAGGCCGGAGGGCACATCGGCCGAAACGTTATACAGATAACAATGAAGATGAGGACAATAGTCCGAATAATCCAAATAATACTAATCATCAAGCCTCATCTAAAAAATTCCGAGAAGTAAAACATATTCTTATAACATTTCTCAAACCTTATGCTGGAGAGTTTGTAACCTGGTCATTTGATCGACACCACCTGGACCATCTGAGTGAAGGAGAATGCTGTTGAGAGTCCCGAAATTACTTAGGACCCCATCACTGATGATTAGGCCCAGGAATATCATCCCGATGTATTCCTCGATATCAAAATCGATTAAGATGTCTGAAAAGGTGAGCTCACGTTGCTATTTGGTAGAAAAGCCAAATTAGACATCTTTATTTAGATTCCTCTCCGTCAAAATAAAATAAAAATGGCCCCCTGCAATCTTGAATAATGAAAACAGAGTTTGTGCTTGTTCAATAACCAGTGCTTTTTATATGGTGGATTGAATAATTTTAACGGCGTATCAACCAGTCTAGAGTTATTTTATGCTGTAACTGCCGCTAAACCGACCAGTTAATTATATCTTATTTCATATAGTTATTTTTTGTTTATAAAAATTAACTACAACCACAGTATCCAATTTAGAGTAGTTTAATGGGTTTATTAATACAATTTTGTGCCGACCATTAGTTTCTGCGGTCTATAAACGCTGGTCGGAAAAGGTTAAGGGGAAGTCATTTACCAGCCTTTAGAGTTTTTTGTCACTGGTTGGGGGACAGGCGACACGGTACGGATTTTCTATTTCTTTGAAAAGTATTCGCTGTTATCCGTTTATTAAATGTTATTTGTTTTTCCTTGTACAGTTTCACGGTGTTTATTAAATAAACTTAACGAAACAATAACAAAGCATCACGCCATCCGTTTCTTCAAGACCAGTAAGGGAGTAAAAGGTCTCAAGATCTTTTAGAGCAGAATGAAAACTTCTTTTTCTTAAGAACAATTGCTGGCAATTTTCTTTTGAAGAAAATAACTTATTGTTATAACATAAAAAGAATAAGTTTTATTTATATATAATAATTTATGTGAGTATATAAAATGGAATTAACTACAACCACAGTATCCAATTTAGAGTAGTTTAATGGGTTTTATTAATACCATTTTGTGCGGACCACTAGTTTTTGTGGTCTATGAACCCTAACCGGAAAAGGGTTAGGGAAAGTCAGGGAAAAGCCTTTAGAGTTTTTACGCCACTGGTCGGGACAGGCGACAACGGTAAGCGCACTCACATTTCTTTGAGGATTTTCTATTTCTTTGAAAATTATTCGCTGTTATCCGTTTATTAAATGTTATTTGATTTTCCTTGTACAGTTTCACGGTGTTTATTGAATAAACTTAATGACATCAGTAATGAAGCGTCATGCGTCCCTTTTTTCGAAGACCAGTAGGTAGTAAAACACGATTCTGTTATAACGTTAAATAAAACAGAAAAGGATAAAGAAAACTCTGAATCATACCAAAACTATTTTTTTAATAGAAAATATCTTTTTACCTAAGAAAATTTTTTTCCGTATTTTTAAGGCAGATGTTTATACATATGGTCTTCTGTAATGAAAATGGTGCGAGATATCTTGAATTAGAAAATAACCTTGAATCTTTTTTAGTACTTCGACACAACTGAGGATAAGCTATGTCTGTAACTGCCGCTAAACCGACCATTTAATTATGTCTTATTTTTATATAGTTATATTTGTTTATAAAAATTAACTACAACCAGAGTATCTAATTTAGTGTAGTTTAATGGGTTTATTAATACCGTTTTATGATGACCACTAGTTTCTGTGGTCTATGAACCCTAACTGGAAAAGGGAAAGGGGAAGTCACTTACAAGCCTTTAGAGTTTTATGTCACTGGTCGAGGATAGGCTACAACTTTCTTTGAGGATTTTCTATTTCTTTGAAAAATATTCACTGTTATCGTTTATTAAATGCTATTTGTTTTCCTTGTACACTTTCACGGTGTTTATTAAATAAACTTAATGACATCAGTAAAGAAGCGTTATGCGTCCCTTTCTACGAAGACCAGTAAGGGAGTAAAATATGCCTTGAAATTATGGATTTGGTTTGGTGTGGTTTGTTTTACGGCATATCAACCTCGGCGGGTCATTTAATGCCGACAAATTTTTGAAATAAATTCATTCTTAATGGATACTAAATTTCTTTTATAAACAAATTTTACTATTTAACCCATAGATGGGACCCTAACAGGTACTACCACTCCTGAGGTTATGGAACTGTATTCATTGTACATTCATATTTACATTTTTGTGTAGTTGTTCCTTCGGCGTTTTTTTTATAATTGGTCTTATTGAATTTTGACCCATGGATGGGACCGTAACAGGTACTTCCACTCCAAAACAGTGCGGACATGAGAGTAATGGCAATGAAGAGGTACTCCACACTTCCTAAAGATCCAGAACTGAAACCTCACCGTTTGATGCAGTATAGTGCCATAAAAAGGACATCCCTTTGAGGAGTGGTAATACACTTTAGCAGAGGATACAGACAGCGTATTCTAAGCCCCATCGACAGAGTTATTTTCATATTGAATTTAATCATTTTAATTGGGGTTATAGAAAATGCTTGGAGACAGGGCTGTGTCGGTATTCTAAGCAGAGAGACCCCAAGGCCCTAAAAATCGGCATTCCAAATATCTGCAGGTAAAACCTGATCTTGAACCCAGCACACTTAGTCTTAGTCTAAGTCTATCTTTGGTGTCTCTATCTATCTCCCCCTCTCTCTCTCTCTTCATCCCACTCTCTCTCTCTCTCTCTCTCTCATCCTCTCTCTCTCTCTCTCTCTCTCTCTCTCTCTATATATATATATATATATATATATATATATATATATATATATAGAGAGAGAGAGAGAGAGAGAGAGAAGAGCATATATATATATATATATATATATATATATATATATATATAAAAAAGGACTCTCCCGTCGATTTTCTACGTATGAGGGTTCATACACACAATGAACATCCACACAGGGATTTGTTTTATAGTGGTGAAGGCTTGTGTTGGACCATCCACACTTTTTGGCACAGTCGATACGAAAGAATTGGTGCATCAAAGGTTGCCACAAACCCAATCAACGACCGACCTCAGGAATTTTGAATTCAGAGTTGAATTCAAACATGTTAAACTCCGCCTCAAAGTTGATTTAATATAGCTATATTAAATCAACTTAGATTTATAAAGGCCCCAATTTTGGTCGAAATAAATTTATTATGGAATATCGGTGTTGAGTATTTCCTTCCTTTCAAAGATAAATATTGCTCTGTATATAATCTAAAAAGTTTATTATACATTGAGCTCTTTTTAGTGATTTAAAGATTCACTGTATTTATACATACTGGATCATACAATAATAATACAGTGTGTCTTAGAATTCACATATAGAATCATCCCTTACTACCAAGTCTTGGATACCTCTCATATATATATATATATATATATATATATATATATATATATATATATATATATATATATATATATATATACCGGATGTGTAGCAGAAGCCATTTCCTTTTTTTTATTTACAATGTGAATATTCATGGTTTGTAGTATCAATGCGCTTTGCAAAAGTCTCACACCTGAACTGAAACCTTTAAAATAATCTCTGACTTTTCACTGAGTGAAAACGCTTTCTGCATTGGGCGTTTTAAAAATAGTTGTAAAATCTCTTAATGTGCTGATCTTGTGTTCACTGGGCGTCTCTTTATGAAAAGAAGCGGCAATAAAGTAGGTCTTTATTATTTCTTTTCACATCTTACCACCGATTCTGCCTGCACAGCCGGGCCCCACCCTAGGGGAAGGGGAGGGGGGGCTGACGGAGGTAGGGTAGAAAGAGAGAATACACATTGCGTCGGAGCTATATCAGAAGTGGAAAGAAAAAAAAAAAACAAGAAAGAACAAAATATCCATCTGTTCAAATGTACCAATGGAACTGAGATGAGCAAATGTTTTCGTTTCAACCTTTTCCCGACATTGATGATGATGATGATGAGAAGAAGAAGAAGAAGAAGAAGAAGAAGAAGAAGAAGAAGAAGAAGAAGAAGAAGAAGAAGAAGAAGAAAGTGGTGGTGGAAGAGGAGGAGGGCTGGCGGGGAAGAGAAAGAAATGGTCTCCACATGTAAAGGTAATTGAATGAGAACGGTGAAAAAGAAAAACCAGAAAAAGAAACCAAATTACACAACTCGATGGATAAAGAAGAAGAAGAAGAAGAAGAAGAAGAAGAAGAAGAAGTATTAAGAAGTATTAAGATAACAAGAAGAAGAAGAAGTAGAAATATAAGGGAAACGAAGAAAGAAGAAGAAGGGAAACAAAGAAGAAGAAGAAGAAAGAAGAAGAAGAAGAGAAGAAGAAAAAGAAGAAGAAGAAGAAGAAGAAGAAGAGAAGAAGAGAAGAAGAAGAAGAAGAAGAAGAAGAAAGAAGAAGAAAGAAGAAGAAGAAGGAAAAGAAAGAAGAAGAAGAAGAAGAAGAAGAAGAAGAAGAAGAAGAAGAAGAAGAAGAAATATAAGGGAAAGAAGAAGAAGAAGAAGAAGAAGAAGAAGAAGAAAAGAAGAAGAAGATCTGAACGTTAACAAGACTTAAAAAAAGAAAGAAATCAAAAATAATTTGTATGGAAAGGAAAAAGAAAGATAACGAACAAACAAGTGGCTGAGTTTGAAGATCAAAATGAAAGAACTAAAAAAAAGAAAAAAAAAGAAAAAAGAAAGAAAGAGTCTAATCAAGAGAAACAAGGAAGGACTGAGAGGAGAGGGCAGAGATATGATATCGAGTAATACAGGTATCAACTAGATAAACATTTGAAAGTGAAGTGGTCGAGGAAGGGGTATTAGTGGGAAGGGGAGGGACAATGTAAAAGTAATAGGAGAAAGAGAGAAGGGGGGAGAAGATCGAAGAGAAGGGGAATAGCTAAAGAAAGAGAAATAGTTATGGGCGTTGAGAGGGGGCAAGGTAGGAAAATGAAGAGGAAAAGAGGGGGAGGGAGGTAATAATGGGAAAATGTGAAGGAGCAAAGGAAGATTACAGTGAATTAAGGAGACTGGAAAAGAACTTAGCAGGTAAATCATCAAAACGCGCACTGCTTCACTCCACCCCATAGAACGCTCGAGTATGAAAATTTTCCATTACGTCACAAGTAGAAAACTTATTCTAAATAGTTAAAAAGAAGAAGAAGAAGAAGAAGAAGAAGAAGAAGAAGAAGAGAAATATAAGGGAAACGAAGAAGAAGAGAAGAAGAAGAAGAAGAAATATAAAACGAAGAAGAAGAAGAAGAAGAAGAAGAAGAAGAAGAAGAAGGGAAAGAAGAAGAAGAAGAAGAGAAGAAGAAGAAGAAGAAGAAAATAAGGGAAACGAAGAAGAAGAAGAAGAAGAAGAAATATAAGGGAAACAAAGAAGAAGAAGAAGAAGAGAAGAAGAAGAAGAAGAAGAAGAAATATAAGGGAAAGAAGAAGAAGAAGAAGAAGAAGAAGAAGAAGAAGAAGAAATATAAGGAAAAGAAGAAGAAGAAGAAGAAGAAGAAGAAGAAGAAGAAGAAGAAGAAGAAGAAGAAATAAGAAAGAAGAAGAAGAAGAAGAAGAAGAAGAAGAAGAAGAAGAAGAAGAGAAATATAAGGGAAACGAAGAAGAAGAAGAAGAGAAGAAGAAGAAGAAGAAGAAATATAAGGGAAACGAAGAAGAAGAAGAAGAAGAAGAAGAAGAAGAAGAAGAAGAAGAAGAAGAAGAAGAAGAAGAAGAAGAAGAAGAAGAAGAAGAAGAAGAAGAAGAAGAAGAAGAAGAAGAAGAAGAAGATCTGAATTTATTCTAAATAGTTCAAAGAGGCAGACGAGATGAACAGAATTTTTTAAAATTATATTTTTTAAAAACATTATTGTTTTTGTTGTTGTTGTTGTTTTATTTCTATTTATTTATTCACTTATTTTATTTTTATTTATTTATTTTTAAAAGTAATTGGTAATTTGCTTGAAGCATTGTTAAGTATGTTATAATATATTAATAATTTGAAGGCAATTACAATGCGTATAAAGATTTTATACGCATTGTAATTGCCTTCAAATTATTAAAATATTATTTATTTTTATTTATTTATCCACTTGTTTTTCTTAAAAGTTTCGGACTGTATGACCTTTAGGCACCGCTTCCGAGATCTCGATTCGTGGGGACACTTTTCTCATTTACACCGTCAAAATCCGTTGTTTGTTAGGGGTTATGGTTAGGGTTAGGGTTAGGGGTTAGTTTTATAATTAAAAAAAAACTCTAAAAATCGTCTGTTACAATGAACCGGATTTTGATGGTGTAAATGAGAATAGTGTCCCCACGAATCGAGATCTCGGAATGGGTGCCTAAGATCATATGTCCAAAGTTTCATTCCCAGTATGCAGTAGCAACGACCTTTACTAACCAGGACCCTAAATTAATAAAGCCTAATTTCCAGACGCCCTTCCCTCCCCTAAAAGAACCCAACCGCATAATCACAGACGTTACTAAATGTACAGCAGTTTCCTTAGAACTTGTTGTGGGCTTAAATAACCCTTTTCTTTTAATTCTACCGTGTTCCGTTTAGCAAAAACATTTTTATTATATAGAGTCGCTTGTAGCATCACGGTTATGGTCATAGGAAGCGGGCTCAGCTACTCGAGTCCAAATCTTGAACGAGGCTGTTTGAATTTCATATAGCGCTAAAACCATTGGAAAATAAATAGCTTTAACTATTCTCCATCTATCTATGGGTAGATAGTTAGAGAGACTGATCTCTTTAACCTTTGCATGGCAACCGGGATAGAAGGTGGAAAAAAGTTTTTAAAAAACAGTTTTAGACCTGGAGAGGGATGGGCCCTGCCAGGTTATTCCTGTCCAAGATATGCCACATAAGTAGCACCCCCACGACTGAACCAGGCCAGGGTACCAATGAATTCTTGTTACAATTTTATTTGGGAAGATTTTGTTTGTTTTTGTATATGAGGTGGAGCACCACACCTACGATCAGCTCCCCACATTATCCACACAGATCCAAGCTGTATTACTTATACGCTGACTTGGCAAGGGCCAGTATTGAACCTGGAACCTTGTGCTTCTGAGGCGGATGCTCTACCAACTGAGCTAAACCGAAAAAATTAGACGGTATATATATTTATATAGAAAGAGATACATTGATGTATGTATATGTGTGTATATGTGTTAGTGTGTATATATATGGGTGGTTGTGTATAAGAATATATGTGTATATATATGTAAAAACATGGAAATTACATTTTCCTTAGCGCTAATACCATTGGGAAAGGTATGAATTCTAGTCTCCTTCCAGCTATGGGTAAATAGTAGGGCCAACTGGGCTCTTTAACCTTGGTTAGGCAACCAGTCAAGGAGAATGAAAACTCTGAATTCAAACCTGTAAACTTCGCTTAATAAATTGACATTGTGTCACATCCTGCTCATGCAGAGGGGTTGGTAAATACACACACACACACACACACACACATATATATATATATATATATATATATATATATGTAAAAACAGCCAAACGATTTGATGTAGTGTTACACATCTTATATACATACTTATTGGACTCAAAGGTCAAGTGAAGTTTTAAGGTAAATATTTTTGGTTTGTTGGTGGATTTTAATGACATATCAACTCGTCTGGGGCTATTTTAAGCCTTAGAGGTCAGTGAACAATATACGTTGTGCGTCTATATTTACACTTTTGTAGGAAGCGCGTGGTGTAATGGTTAAAATCATGGGAAATGGACTCGTCGCCCCGAGTTCAAATCCTGGACGTGGTAATTGCATTTCCCTTAGCGCTAATACCCTTGGGAAATGTATGAATCCTACTCTCCCTCCAGCTATGGATAATTAGTAGGGCAGACTGGACTCTTTAACCTTGGTTAGGCAACCGGTCTAGGAGAAGGAAAACTCTAAATTCAAAACCTGTTGAACTCCGCTTAAGAAATTGACCTTGTGTCGCATCCTGCTCGTGCGGAGCGGTTGGTAAATATATATATATATATATATATATATATATATATATATACACTTTTGTAGATAACGGTTTTAACGATATGTTAGCATAGTCGGGGATCGTGTTAAGCTGTTAATTTTATATGGTATTGAACAGGTTTACGTTTATATATATATTTTTTGGTATAATTTTGTTTTTCTCAAAAAGGACAGTATTATGTTATCTATGTTGACTTTTTCAAATAGATCTTTCATATTATTGGCGTTTAAAAAAAAGCGTTTTCTGATGAGAACGAAAATTGAAAATAAATATATATGTACGGGTTAGCTCAGTCGGTAGAGCGTTCGGCTAGAAACCACAAGGTTCCTTGTTCGATACCGGCTCTCGCCAACTCAGCGTATGAGTAGCACAGGGATCTGTGCGGTAAAGTAAGGAGCTGATGGTAGATGTGGCGCTCCACCTCAGACGCAAAAACAATCTCCTTGGACTAGCGCTATTGAAAAGGGGATAGACTCCCTCGCTGATTAGCTGATACCGACTTTAGGCCACCCCGACGACTACTTTATTTTTATTATTGGAGTCTGAACAACAAGTCTATTCTGGTTTCTAATGCTAAAACAACAATCTCCTTGGTTTAGTGCTAGTGAAAAGGGGATAGACTCCCTCGCTGTCTGGCTGATACCGACTTTAGGCCGCCCCGACGACTTTACTTTACTTATATAATGGTTAATGATTATTTCCATATATTTGTTTTATCACATTTTACACTTTATATATTCTTGTTTTAAAGTTGTTTATTTTCATTATTTTGTTTGTATTCTTTTATCTCTTTTTATATATTATATTCATTATTGTTGTATCCTTGAGGTGGAGAAAGATACTCAGAGAACACAGGGTGCGTGAATATGTCTTTTATTCAGCACTTTTAACATAGAACAAAGAAGTAATACAATCACAAGACAAAACGCACAAAATGAGGAGGTTCAAATGTCTGGAGTTGACGCAGTCATTTTGTCCGAATATTTTTCCCGACTTCTGTCACTGCTGCGTCGACTCTTATATGGCTATGGGCCAGTCCATCTTGTAGGGGTGTTAACTCCTCTACCAGAAAATGTAAATAATTTAATCTACTTTGTTAAAGGTACATTTTTTAAACAAAAATGTTCAGCTGGTAGATGAAGAATGTTGGAATTCTATGGAGTCTGAGTGACAACAAGTCTCATCATGTCTCCATGACTCTTATGAATATTCTGGAAGATTGCAGCAGTGCAGTAGTCTGGATGGTCTCAATTCTTCCTCTGATTTCCAGATTTTCCAATCTTTTCTCCAAGCTCTTTGGGACCGTTCCAAGTGCTCCAACTACAATTGGTATCACTTTGACTTTTATATTCCATAACTTCTTCAGTTCTCTGGCAAGGTCCAGGTATTTTATCCATCTTTTCATTTTCCTTCATCTTCACACTGTGATCTGCTGGAACTGCAAAATCCACCAGTTGACAAGTTCTTTCTTTTTTGTTAATCAATACTAGGTCTATTATTATTATTATTATTATTATTATTATTATTTAAATGACTTGTTCCTTTCTGGGCTTTCTAAAGGCTTGTCTCCAGAAGGGAGTTCCTTTGTTTTGAATTCAAAGTTTTCTTTCTCCTGGGCCAGTTGCAATACCAAAGTTAAAAAGCCCAGTCTGCTCTTCTGTTTCCACATAGTTGTAGGTAGAAATCGTACTTTTCCGAAGGGTATTTACGCCATGTAAAATACGAACAGTTGCGTCCAGGATTTGAACTTGTGTCCACTTCCTATGAGGGTAACCATTACACCATGAGCTTCCACTTTGACATTTGTATGTAAGTGAATCCCCAACTCACCCAACGATCTCAGTCTGATTGCAAAGTATTGTCTATTGTACTGTTCATCTTAACAAATACAGTAAACTCATTTGTCATCGTGTCTCCTAAGCAATTTTTAACAAAAACTTTAACAAAAAAAAACAAACAAACAAAAAAACCCCAAACAAATGGCATATGTATGGTTCAAATATACAAGGTAACAATTTCTAATGGCAATTCTAAATAAGAGAGAGACAGAGAGACGGAGAGAGAGAGAGAGACAGACAGACAGACAGACAGAGACAGGGACATAGAGACAGAGAAAAAGAAGAGAGAGAGAGAGAGAGAGAGAGAGAGAGAGAGAGAGAGAGAGAGAGAGAGAGAGAGAGAGAGAGAGTCGGAGATAGAGCAGAGACAGAGAGAAAGAGAAGAAGTGAGAGTGAGCGAGATAGATAGATAGGCACAGAGACAGAGAAAGAGAAAGAGAAAGAGAAAGACAAAAGAGAGAGAGAGACAGACAGACAGACAGACAGACAGAGGCAGAGACACAGAGAGACAGACAGATAGACAGATAGAGAGAAATAGAAAGACAGACACACAGAAAGAGAGAGAGAGAGAGAGAGAAGAGAGAGAGAGAGAGAGAGAGAGAGAGAGACAGACAGAACAGACAGACAGAGAGAGAGGGAGAGGACAGAGAGAGAGAGAGAGAGATACAGAAGTCGAGATAGAGACAGAGACAGAGAAAGAGAAAGAATGAGACCGAGCGAACGAGCGAGAGCGAGAGCGAGAGCGAGAGAGAGAGAGAGGAGAGAGAGAGAGAGAGAGAGAGAGAGAGAGAGAGACAGAGAAAAGACAAAGACAAAGAAAAGAGAGACAGACAGACAGACAGAGACAGACAGACAGACAGATAGAAGAATGAGAAAGAGAACAGAGAGACCCAGAGAGAGAGACAGAGACAAGATACATAGACAGAGAGACAGAGACAGACAGACAGACAGACAGAGGCAGAAGCAGTGGAGACAGAGAGAAAGAGAGACAGAAAAAATAGGGAAAGGAGAGAGAGAGAGAGACAGACAGACAGACAGGAGAAAGAGACAGAGAGAAAGGGAGAGAGAGAGGGAGGGGGAGAGAGAGAAGAAAGAAGAAAGAAAAGAAAGAAAGATGGTATTACATAATGGTTCAAATATCCGAGGTAATAGTGAACGTGTTAAAATAAAGGACGGACGGATTTAATCCGCATTCCTGTTTATCCACTCAACTGATTTTTAGTCAAGGACATTTGAAGAACTAAAGATTATAATGTAAAAGAAATAGGGCACCTCCCGCTGAGGTAATGACTACCCAGTTAGTCTGGCCGACCATAATTAAGATATTGAATTCGATCCTCACCGAGGGCCTGACACTTGGATCCTTTACCTTACTAAACTAAGTTCAGCAATTACCTGAAATGTAAAAGAACCGAATAATCTTTTAGGGGTTTAATTAATAATAAATAAGATAATAAGATTATCAATACGCGTATACTACTTCTCTCTCTTCTCTCTCTCTCTCTCTCTCCCTCTCTCTCTGTCTCTGTCTGTCTGTCTGTTCTGTCGTCTGCTCTCTTCCTCTCTCTCTCTCTCCTAATAATATTATATATATATATATATACTTATATTAATATTATATTTTTGCTTGAAGAGCATAAAGGCCCGGGTTTGTTATTGTTTCACTCAGCGCCCCCTGCCTATATGAGAGACGTCTCAGGTTATCATTTGGACAGGTATTTCGCAGGAAATTTCTCCGTGCGTATCGTGGCCCGAAAGCCGCATAGTTCTGACTATCCTGCTGAAAGTCCCGGTTCGATTCTGTCGGAGGGAAATCGTGTAGGTATACATCGCTGATGAGGACTTAACTAAAGTTGAAACAGTCTGTACGATGTCTACAACACCGAATAATTTCTTGCGAAATTCCTTGTCATTATTATCTTCTATAATTATCGATGTAGCGATATGGCATTGTAATTGCCTTCAAGCAAAAATATAAATATAATATATACTTTATTCAAACAATGCTTCTAAAATTAAACAAACATCTATCGGCCTGTTCAGCTTGCAGTCCGGTTTTCAAATCACGCACCAGGGCGGTCTTCCGATCTATAGCTCTGCTGATGAGGCCTAATAGGCCGAAATGTACCTACAAGATTGATTTTTCTCGATTGTTTAGCCATACATTTAATAGGTATTCCCGGCCTAATCATTATTAATTAATTAATTTGTCAAAATTAGGTACGACTCCAATTTTAACACTTATTCCCCAAATACGGCAAAACGCATTCAAACCCGTAGATTTACAATATATATATAAATATTATTATTTATTATATATATATATATATATAAGGCTGTGTCAAAAAGTGTCGAGAATTCTTCATTTCTATTCTTGGGTAAAAACAACTTTAAACTGGTACTTTTTTGACCACAACCTGTATCTTTAAAAAAATTAATGAATGGAACGTTAAATTCTTGAATTTGGAAAAATTACTCTTAAGTTAATCAAATTATACTTAATAAGATGGAATAATTACTGAAGTAAGATAAATTTTTTTTATTTATCAAAACTACATGAAAATGCAAATATTAAACTTACAATCTTACGCAATCGACGCAATTCGCCTTACCACAAGGCACAGAATAACCCAGGACGGGTTGACATGGTCGTTAAATCAATTAATAATTTATTACTAAGTTCGGAAATTTGAATTATCTACGGTTCTTTAAAGTTTTTGCAGCCCAAAGATAGGGTCCCATGTGATTATTGCTCCCAAGAGTCACTCTTGGAACAATACTCAGTGTTTAGACGGCTGCCCATTTGTACTGAACGCAAACCTAAGGAACCAGGCCCTGTCGATTGGTGGCGTTAGAATGCACGACTGCACTCTGCAGAGGGGTAAAGACTCCCCCAATGGGCGCCACCTGTTTGCCGTGGGATGGGTGACCCGTGATGCAAGGATATAAACAGTGGATGAGCGTTCATGACTTGCAATACCTCCACTTTGCCTATCGCCTAAATAAGGGGATATATTAAAAAGTTTGGTCTTTGGGGTATGGTTTTATGGGTAAGAATAACGCAAGATTCCATAATTCTAGTAGTGTTCTATCGTGTATGTGAGGTTAATATTTGGCACCTTTAAAGTCCAAAGGGAATGGTTATTGATCAAAAATTGTGTTTAGCTTAGGGGTTGTTTAGAAAACCACGTTTAATATGGTATATATTTGTTTCCGATAGACGTTTAGATAAGGATCTGAAGTCTCGCCTACATATTTTTTGTTAACAATTTATACAATCAATTGCTGTAGACTCCAGCTCGGAATGAGTTTGGTTATGATTATTTTTTTCTGTAAAATGTTTTTGACTGTTTTTGTGGAGTGAGTGACTGTTTTATACCTATTCTCTTAGGTTTCTATTTATTTTATCATTGATAGGTTATTAGGAAGTATGATGTACCTATCAGAGTCGTTATTATTATTGTTGTGTGTTATG
Organism: Doryteuthis pealeii; assembly: GCA_023376005.1. Classification (NCBI taxonomy): domain Eukaryota; kingdom Metazoa; phylum Mollusca; class Cephalopoda; order Myopsida; family Loliginidae; genus Doryteuthis; species Doryteuthis pealeii. The sequence continues at coordinate 4,687,834 of CM042147.1, forward strand.
GGAGATGTAATGTTATTTTTTCTACTATGTATTTTTAAAGCCTTTTTTTAGCACGAGTGTATGAAATTTAAATGGGTAGTAGTTAAGAAAGACTTTCGATGAATTAAATTTTTCATCAAATTCTTGTTTCTTATTGTATATCTTGAGTGCTCTCAGAATAAACCTATTTATGATACCACTTTTTATCTTAGTGTTAGGCGGCGAATAGAAATGGATGTAGTCATTTTTGTTGGTATTCTTATGAAAATTGATTCTAAAGTGTTGTTATTGTTTATAGATAAGTGTGTCTAAATGGTAGGGTGTGGTTTTGTTCAAGTTCATGTGTAAATTTATTTAGCGACAATCCTAGTCAGAAACCATAAAAATCCCTTCACACATTTTCCGTTATATTATCCGAACAATATTACAATTTTCACATTTCCAAAAAAGAAAAATAAAACCTTACAATCGTGTCATACTTTTTACTTATATATAAGAAAAACAAAAAATAGGAAAATTTACAATATTTAAGTACAAAAATAAAAATTATTTTCTATAAATCTATGAAAACTAAACGTCAACAGGCTTAATACTCATCCCGTGAATAGGATTCTTATCTGTGGTCAAAATCTTGTTCAATATATTCTTTCTTTTTTAAAAACAGTTACAATCAAGATACATAATCTGATTGACCGGGAAAAATGCGGCGGAAGTGCTCCACATTCGAACTATTGTGAAACTTTCTTTTTTTTTTTTGCAGCGTCAAGGTTTTTGTTTTGAAACTCATATGACTTTATTCTCCGCCCTTTACAACCACGGAGTATAAACAAGCTTCTTGATAACGATTTCATAAAATCGAAATATTGTGCAATTATCAGCTTAGTTATTAAAATGTTTTCACTTAAAGCATTTTGTGGTGTTTTCATATCTTTTTAATATACTCATACCGTCGGATTCATTTCCTTTTCTTTTAACTATATATATATTATATATTATACTCATATATATATATTAATATATATATATAGTGAGAAATAGCTAATTATTGGCTAATCAACGTTACCACTCATTTTATTTAAACGTGTTTTTCAAATTTCTTCATATACTAATACCGTCGGATTTCAATTCCATTTCTCTTCACACGCAATATGATATAATATATATATATATATACAGACTGTCATCTTACCTAGTATTGAGAGCTAATTCCTTAGATCACGTCTCCGCTGTCAGGTCATTGGTCCGCAGAATTGATTGCCGGAATCCCCAAAACAATTAGTTACGGGGGAAATCTCAACTGGGGCCAAAACGTCACGTCGGGAAACACAAAATTGAGGTGTTAAGGACTGCCTCAAGCGAAAAACTCGAAGAACACTGCTATTGCTGTGTGAGACTGGGAGAAACTAGCTTGTAATAGACCTAGGCTGGAGAGCACATTACCTGTCTGTGGGAAGAATTGAGTCCAACCGAATCAACACCAAAAAACTGAAATCGGTCAATTAAAAAGGGTAATTTTCAACCTAGCAACATTTCAAAGTGGAGAAGTTCCAACATGTGTTTCATGTGGGAAGAAGTATGTCTCTCCAGAGCTGGCCTGGTTGGAAGTCAATTCTTGAGAAAACACAGGGAATGGAGAGTCAAATACAACTGGGCCAGATAAATATGATGATAAAAAAAATAAAAAAAGGAAAAAGCGGGAAATGGTCTTACTGAATCAGGATGTAACAGCCATCATATTTATATATAATAAATATAGTTATATATATATATATATTATATATATATATGTGTGTGTGTCGGTGTGTGTGTGTGTGTGTGTGTGTGTGTGTATTATTAAAGATTGGAAAAAAAAAAAACACAAAAGTTCATTAACGAATGATGTTTAATAGCGACGTTTCAGTGTTTTCGTTTGTTTACAAACCTTCCTTGTGCCTCGTTGGTTTAACAAAATAAATTAATAAAAACAAAGTCTGCAAGCCTCTGCTTTTGGTAGTGGCTGCTTTTGTTGATATTCAGAATATTATGGAAAAGAAAGGCATTACTTTAAAACGTATGACTAACGTCGCGTCCTTAAAGCAAAAACTAACGTGACGTAATCTATATATATATAATATATATAGTAAGATATTATATATATATACTATAGTTGGGATTTCAGTGTTTCAGCTTTTACTGGAACGGTGTGCCAAACACAGTAATATTGGTAGATGCTCAATATAAAATTAGAGCTGTTATATAATAATTAAAATAAATATATAAAAGTTTATACATATCTAGTTTATTTTGTGGTGACAAAGGAACATTCACGACCATTGGTTTCGATGCGTCAACAATCATCAGAGTGAACATGTTCAAATGCCTGTAACATGTTCACCTGATGATGTTGATGCATGAAACCAAAATGGTGTGACTGTTCCTGTCACCAATAAATAAGATGTAAAACCTTTATATAATATTATTATATTATATTATATCATATATATAGTATAATATATATATTATATATATATATTATAATATATATACGCGCAAAAGTACCCGATCCACGACCGGACTAAAAATAGGAACACCAAGTTCCTAGTGAGTGAGCAACGAGAAAACAGGAGGTAAGAGAAAATAAGAGGGAACTCTCTTTTT
>CM042147.1:4690549-4713049 GCA_023376005.1 Doryteuthis pealeii
GTCTCCACCAAAAAACGTTGATGCTTGCTGAAGGCATGACACTAAATATTCATTGCTTATGCTTGTCTATCTATCGTATCTATCTAATCTATCTCTATCCGTCTCACTTCTCTTCTCTCTCTCTCTCTATATATATATATATATATATATATAATATATATAAATAATATATAGTATATATATATGAGTAAGGGTAAAGAAAAAGTTGACAAAAAATAATGACTCCAAAAAGTAAAAGTAGGAGAGAAATTATTTCGTTCCGCTAAGCGAGGAACTTCATTCAGGTCTGTTTATTCAAAACATGGTATCATACATTTGCCATTTATGAAGAGAAAGTGAGTTTTGTGATGAAATTTCTGGGGAAGGGAAAGTTTTGAATAACAGACTGATGAAGTTCCTCGCTTTTAAAGCGGAACGAAATAATGTCTCTCCTACTTTTCTACTTTTTGATTTCAGAATTTTGCCCTAATTTTCCTTTTACCTTACCTCATACTGTCGAATTTACTTCCAACCCTTCTATCTTCAGCACACACACACACCACACACACACACACACATATATGATATATATATAATATATATATATATTCGTGTATGTTATGGCTTGTTACAAGACGAAGCCGCACATCCCTTTTTTTTTTGACCAATGAGATACAAGTTACTAGAACATTGATTGTAAGAATTGGTGGACATCATAAGAAAGACTCTTGTGTGACTCGACTGAAAGTGAAATGATAGTATTGTGTATAATATTATATATAATATATATATATAATACAGGGTGATAAAAAAACAGGCCTTGATTATTTAAAAAAGGACTGACTCTCATTTAAGCCTTAAAAGCACAACACTCAAACCAATGCAGAGTTAAGTCCATTTGTTCTTTTTCCGAGAAGAAGCTGTAAACAATGGCAGCCATCTTTGATTTTCAACATAATTTTCGCGGAAGAAAACACGCACGCTTTTCAATCCATTTCATGCAGGTTTTGTAACTCCAAACTATTATAAAATGTATTTTAATAACAATTAAGTTCATTTCAAAAAATGCGCAAGTATAATTCTATGGTAGCGAATTTTAGTCACTAAGTTCAAGATTTACCAATTGTTTCTACTGGCTTTAGAGGCGGAGAAAAAACAACGCTTGTTCTAAACTAGCTAAACTTAGTAAAACGCAAACATCAGTCTCCGTACGCCCCCCCCCCACTCTAACCCTATTTTAAACTTGTGCTGCATTCCATCTACGCTTTAGTAAATATCAATATCACTGTCAATACCATTATGTCAATTATCATGTTAATATTTCAGGCCTAGAATACGCCGACTGTACCCCCTGCAAAGGAGTGAGATTCCCCCCCATTCACCCCAGCAAAAAGGAGAGGTGTGTCCTTGGTAGGTATTTACCCGATCCGTTCGCCACGCGGTAGATGTTATTCAAGGTTGCAAGTAAGAGGGCGTCCAGAGAGGATCGAACTCAGATCAGTAGAAATTGAACTGCGAGCACTAGTTGCTAGGCGTTACACCACGGTGGGGACGCCCCAAGGAAGATGTCCTGGTATGACACTAGACTGCAACCCGCGGGATGAAAGCTCAGTAGTTGGAGTCTGCGAAGTGGGGAATAACCCCTACGTTGCCATTGCTCTTTGGTCCCAACTCTTACTTCAGATGTAGTACATTTTTGGGGGATTACCGCCTAATGCGGTCAAGTAAATCTGTTTGAAGTATTTAATATTAGATAAGATTATTGAAACAACATATATATATATATGTGTGTGTGTGTGTGTGTGTGCTGAAGAGAATGTAAGTGAATTCCGACGGTTTGTAGTATATAAGGAAATTGAAAAAACCACAGGTTTAAATAAGTTGAGTGGTAGTTTATTGGCCGATGCTGCAGTGTTCGATCTATTAAATTAGATCATCTTCAGGGCATTTGTTGATAAGGAAGGTGATAAAACAATTATAAATTACGTCACGTAGTTGATTTAAGGACGCCGATTCGTTATTCTGTGATAACATTTTTACCACCTCCTTATACCAACAAATTTGCCTGAAGATGATCTAATTAATAGAATCGAAAACACTGCAGAATGGCAAATAAACTTACCATTCAACTTATTTAAACCTGTGTTTTTTTCCAATTTTACTTAATATATATATATATATATATAAATATATATATATATATATATATATATATATAAGGAAGTTTGTAGTACGTGTCGACGTATAACTCCAAAACGGGAGGTCATTCAGATTCGAAAATCTGTCATACACATTTAATTATTTTCTTTCAACTAAGAAACAGGCCAAATTTGCGTTATTGATTTTTACTGATTAAGAATATAATAATTAATTAAACAAAAATCAAACGATTGCGATAATCGTAGCATGGCTGCTGCTGCTGCTCTAATATAAAAAAAAACGCTGGCTGCGGCTTATACAGCAGTAGATTTAAAATGCAGCGGCTGCTGAAAAATTCGTGCCCTAATCGTTCAGCGTCAATTTCTCGGGTATTCCCGGGTTCTTAATGTTAGAAATATTTATTTTGGTTAGATTTTAAAATAAAATAATCTTTCTTAAATATATAATTTGGTATGTGGCTTTATCGATTGGAATTATTTTTTCACGCGAAGTAAATAACAATAATAAACTAAAACATTTAACGATAATAATACTCACCTTTTTTATTATAATACTTCAATTAGAATATACAATACATCCATTTTAGTCAATAAAACAACTCAAATCTTTCTGAAAGAAAAACTATTCATGAAATAAAACATTTATAAATTAATATGTGAATATTCCACCTACAAATAAGGTTATGTTTAGTTTATTAAGTTCTTTGTTACTTTGATAAACTTCTCCAGCAAGGGAACTTAAGAACTTGAATTAGATGGTCGTATGTACAAAGAGTTTCAGAAAAAAAAAAAAAAAAAAAAAAAAAAAACATATTATAAACCAAAAAAGAAAAAAAAATGTAATACGGACAATTGTAAATTATTAATTCTTAGCATTGTATTGTTATCATTTTAAACGTTAAAAAAAATTAAAACGAATACATTTTCTACCATCGGCAAAATCACAGACAAGGAAGGCTCAAATAAAAAAAAAATTGTTTAAAAAATGTAAAACAACAAAAAGGAACTATTTTTAAAATAAATAAATATTTTATAATACACTAATCTTAGCTTTGTTTATCGTCAAAATCTTAATTAAAAGTCATAGGAATGCATTTTGAAAAAGAAATATCAAAAGCAAACAAAAAAAAGGCATTCCTTAAAATAAACAATATTATACCATACAAATCTCAGTGATTTTTTTTATAATTTGATAAATGATTTCCCTTCGTTATTTTCTCTCTTTACTCTGTTTTTCTCCTCTCACCACTAGAAACTTGGTGTTTCCTAATTTTTTAGTCCGGGTCGTGGATCGGCGTACACTTTGCGCGTTATATATATATATATTATATATTATAATATAATATATATATCATTATAGTTATGCATATAATATGAATATAATAAAATAATTATATAAAGGTTTACATAATCTATTATTTGTGACAAGGAACAGTCCACAAACCAATTTTGGTTTTCATGCCATCAACAATCATCAGGTGAACATGTTAACAAGGCATTTGTAACATGTCTCACTTGCATGAATTGTTGACGCAAACCAAAATGGTCGTGAATGGTTCCTTTGTTCACCAAATAAATAGATATGTAAAACTTATTATATAATTATATTTATTATATTAGTATAACAGCTCCTATTTTATATTGAGACTCTACAATAATACTGTGTTTGCACACCGTTCCAGTAAAAGCTGAACACTGACATCCCACAACTATAGTATTATATATATATATATATATATATATATTAATATATATAGATTTTACGTCACGTAGTTTTGATTTAAGACGCCGACGCTTAGTCATCGTTTTAAAGTATGCCTTCTTCCATATATTTGAATATCAACAAAGCGCAGCCACATACCAAAAGCAGAGGCTTGCAGACTTTTGTTTTTTATTAATTTATTTTTGTTAATACCAAACGAAGGCACAGAGGAAGCTTGTTAAACAAACCGAGAAACCACTGAAACGTCGGCTTTTTAAACATCATATCGTTAAATGCAAAACTTGTGGTTTTTTTTTTTTCAATTTTTATAATTTAATGCACACACACACACACACCACACACACACACACAGACACACACACATATATTATAGTATATATATATATATATATATATATATATATATAATATACTATATATATGATGGCCTGTTACTCCTGCATTCGAGTAAAGACCATTTCCTGCTTTTTCCTTTTTTTTATTTTTTTATCATCATATTTATATGCCAGTTGTATTTGACTCTCCATTCCTTGTTTCTCAGATGGACTCACCAGCGCCAGCTCTGGGAGAGACATACTCTTCCACATGAACTACATGTTGGAACTTCTCCTTTGAATGTTGCTAGGTTGAAAATTACCCTTTTTAATTGGACCGTTTTCAGTTTTGGTGGTTTGATTCGCGTTTGGACTCAAATTCTTCCACAGACAGGTAAGATAGTGGCTCTCCAGCTAGCGTTCTATTACAAGCAGCTCTCCCAGTTCCTCAACAGCCAATAGCAGTGTTCTTTCAAGAGTTTCCTTGCAAGGCAGTCCTTAAACCTCAATTGTGTTTGCACGACGACGTTGCCAGGTTAGATTTCCCCGTAAAATAATTGTTTTGGGATTCGGCAATCATTTCGATGCGACCCAAATGACCTGACCAGCGGAGACGTTGATTCTAAGGCATTAGACTCTCAATACTAGGTAGATGACATCTGTATAATATATATATATATATATAATATGCGTGTGAAGAGAATGGAATTGAATCCGACGCGTATGTAGTATAGTGAGAAAATTTTGAAAAAACACAGGTTTTAAATTAAAAATGAGTTGGTAAGTTATTACGCAATTAATTAGCTTATTTCTCACTATATATTATTATATATATATATATATATAATTTATATATAGTATATATATATAAGCTTAAAAGAAAGGATGAATCCGACCGGTTATGCAGTATATATAAAAAGATATGAAAAACACAACAAAATGCTGTTAAAGTGAAAAACATTTTATAAGCATTAGCTGATATTGCACATATTTCGATTTATGAAAATCTTATCAGAGCTTGTTTATACTCCGTGTTGTAAAGGGCGGAGATAAAAGTCATATTGAGTTTCAAAACAAAAACCTGACGCTGCAAAAAAAAAAGAAAGTTACACAATAGTTCGAATGTAGCACTTCCGCCCATTTTTCCCGCGTCATTCAGATTATGTATATCTTATTGTAACTTTTTTAAAAAAAGAAGATATATTTGACAAGATTTGACACAGATACAGAATTCTCTTATTCAAAACGGATGAGTATTTTAGCCTGCTTTGACGTTTTAGTTTTCAATGATTTATTAGAAAAATAATTTTATTTTGCTAATTAATATTGTAAATTTTTCTATTTTGTTTTTCTATATATAAGTTAAAAAGTTATGAACTATTTGTAAGGTTTTATTTTATTTTTTTGGAAAATGCTGAAAAATGTAAATATTGTCGGAAGTATATAACGGAAAATGTTGAAGGGGATTTTATGGTTTCTGACTAGGGATGGTCCGGCTAAATAAAAAAATTGCGCCGGGTCCATGTGAACTTGCCGTCGCGTCAGTCTGATAGTTCCAATCAGTCTCTTACACTATTCGACCCGCTTTCTTCACATTGACACATGACTTTAACAAAACACACCCTACCATTTTTAGACACACTTTATCATAAACAATAAACAACACTTTAGAATTCCCAAGTTTATTCATAAGAATACCAACAAAAATGACTACATCCATTTTCTATTTTCCCGCCTTAACACAAGATAAAAAGTGCGTATCATAATAGGTTTATTTCTGAGAGCACTCAAGATATACAATAAGAAACATTTAGATAAAAATTTAATACTCATCGAAAAGTCTTTTCTTAAAACTACAATACCCTTTAAATTCATACACGTTGGTACTAAAAAAGGCACTTAAAATACATAGTAGAAAAAAAACATTACATCCCCAATAACACACAACTAATAATAACGACTCTGATAGTACATCATACTTCCTAATAACCCTATCAATGATAAATATAAATAGAAACCTAAAAGAGAATTAGCGTATTAAAAACACACTCACTCCACAAAACAGTCAAAAACCATTTTACGATAAAAATAATCATAAAACACACCATTCCGAAGCTGCGAGTCTACACATGATTGTTTAAATTGTAACAAAAAATATGTAGGCGCAGACTTCCAGATCCTATCTAAACGTCTATCGGAACACAAATACCATATTAAAACTGGTTTTCTAAACAACCCCCCCCCCCCCCCATAGCTAACACATTTGATCATAACCATTCCTTTGACTTTAGGCTGCCAAAAATATTAACCCACATACAGATAGAACCACTACCTAGAATTATGCGAATCTTGCGGTTATTCTACCCAATAAAACCAATACCCCAAGACAAGACCCTTTTTTTTTAATATATCCCCTTATTTTAGCCGATAGGGCCAAAGCTGGAGTATTGCAAAGCTCATGAACTGCTCATCCACCTGTGTTATATCCTTAAAGCATCACGGGTCACCACCCACGGCAAACAGGTGGCCCCATTGGGGGAGTCTTTACCCTCGCAGAGGTGCAAGTTCGTGCATTCTAACGCCCATCGACAGGCTGCGTTTCCTTAGGTTGCCGGTTCAGTACAAAATGGGCAGGCCGTCATAAACACTGAGTATTGTTCCCAAGAGTGACTCTTGGAGCCAATAATCACTGTGACCTATTTTGCTGCAAAAACTTAAAGAACCGTAGATAATTCAAATTTCCGAACTTTAGAATAATTAATAATTGATTTTTAAGACATGTCAAACCCGTCTGGGTTATTCTGCTGCCTTGTGCGTTAGGGAATTGCGTCGATTGCTTAGATTGTAAGTTTATATTTGCATTTTCATGTAGTTTGATAAAAATAAAAAATATTATCTTACATTACGTAATTATTCACATCTTATTAAGTATAATTGATTAACTTAAGAGTAATTTTTCAAATTCAAGAATTAACGTTCCATTCATAATTTTTTTAAAGAATACAAGGTGTGTTCAAAAAAGCTACCAAGTTTAAAGTTGTTTTACCAAGATAGAAATGAAGAATACTCGACACTTTTTTGACACACCTTATATATATATATATATATATATATATATATATATATATATATATATGTAAACACGCCGTTTGTTTTTTTCTTCTTTTTTTTTTCGGAATGCGTTTTGCCGATAATTTTTGGGAGAATAAGTGTTTAATTGAGTCCGTACCTATTTTGAAAATTAATTAATTAATAATGAATTAGGCGGGAATACCTATTAAATGTATGGGCTAAACAAATCGAGGAAAAATCAATCTCTGCTATGTACATTTCGGCCTATTAGGGCCTCTATCAGCAGAGCTATAGCATCGATAGACCGCCCTTGTGCGTGATTTGAAAACCCGGATGCCAAGCTGACAGGCGATAGATGTTTTGGTTTATTTTTAGAAGCATTGTGCTCTGAATAAAGTATATTTAATATTTATATTTTTTGCTTGAGGCAATTACAATGCGACATAATTCCGCATACAATTCGATAAATTATTAGAAGATAATAATGACAAGGGAATTTCGCAAAGAATTATTCGGTGTGTAGAAATCGTTTACAGACTGTTTCAACTTTAGTTAAGTCTCATCAGCGATGATACTAACGATTTCCCTCGGACAGAAATCGAAACCGGGACTTTCAGCAGGATTAGTCAGAAACTATGCGGCTTCGGCCACGATACAGCACGGAGAATTCCTGCGAAATTAACCTGTCCAATGCATACTGAGACGTCTCTACCATATGAGGCAAGGGGGCGCCTGACGTGAACAATAACAAACCGGCGCTTTATGCTCTTCAGCCAAAAAATATAAAATATTAATTATATATATAGTATATATTATATTATATATATAGACGAGAGAGTGAGGACAGAACAGACAGACAGACAGACAGACAGAGACAGAGAGAGAGGGAGAGAGAGAGAGATGAAGAGAAAGAGAGAGAAAGTATACGCGTATTGATAATCTTATTATCTATTATTATTAATTTCAAACCCCTAAAAGATTATTCGGGTTCTTTTAACATTTCAGGTAATTGCTGAACTTAGCGTTCTAGTAGCGTAAAAAGGATCCCAAGTGTCAATGGCCCTCGGCGTGAGGATCGAATTCAATATCTTAATTATGCGGTCGGCCAGACTAACTTAGGTAGTCATTACCTCAGCGGGAGGTGCCCTATTTCTTTACATTATAATTCTTTAGTTCTTCAATGTCCTTGCACTAAAAAAATCAGTTGAGTGGATAAAACAGGAATGCGATTAAATCCGTCCGTTCCTTATTTTAACACGTTCACTATTACCTTCGGATATATTTGAGCCATTATGTAAACCATCTTTCTTTCTTTTTCTTTCTTTTCTTTCTCTCTCTCCCCCTCCCTTCTCTCTCTCCCTTCTCTCTGTCTCTTTCTCCCTGTCTGTCTGTCTGTCTCTCTCTCTCTCTCTTTCTATTTCTTTCTGTCTCTCTTTCTCTCTGTCTCTCACTGTCTCTGCCGCCCCTCTGTCTGTCTGTCTGTCTGTTCTCTGTCTCTCTGTTCTTGTATCTCTGTTCTCTGTCTCTCTCTCTGGGTCTCTCTGTCTCTCTTCTCATTCTCTCTATCTGCTGTCTGTCTGTCTCTGTCTGTCTGTCTGTCTCTCTCTTTTCTTTGTCTTTGTCTTTTTCTCTGTCTCTCTCTCTCTTCTCTCTCTCTCTCTCTCTCTCTCTCTCTCTCTCTCTCGCTCTCGCTCTCGCTTCTCGCTCGTTTCGCTCCGTCTCACTTCTTTCTCTTTCCTGTCTCTGTCCATCTCCGACTTCTGCTATCTCTCTCTCTCTCCTCTCTCGTCCTCCCTCCCTCTCTCTGTCTCTGTCTGTCGTCTGTCTGTCTCTCTCTCTCTCTCTGTCTATTTCTCTCTCCTTCTCCTCTCTCTCTCTCTCTCTCTGTGCTAATGTCTGTCTTTCTATCTTCTCTCTATCTGTCTATCTGTCTGTCTCTCTGTGTCTCTGCCTCTGTCTGTCATGTTGTCTGTCTGTCTCTCTCTCTCCTTTGTCTTTCTCTTTCTCTTTCTCTTTTCTCTTGTCTCTGTCGCTCTATCTATCTATCTCGCTCACTCTCACTTTCTTTCCTTATCTCTCTTGTCCTGTCTCTATCTCCGACTCTCTCTCTCTCCTCTCTCATCTCTCTCTCTCTCTCCTCTCTCTCTCTCTCTCTCTCTGTTTTTCTCTGTCTTTCTATGTCCTGTCTCTGTCTGTCTGTCTCTGTCTCTCTCTCTCTCTCCGTCTCTCTGTCTCTCTTATTAGAATTGCCATAGAAAATTGTTACCTTGTATATTTGAACCATACCCATAATGCCATTTGTTGGGCGTTTTTTTTGTTTGTTGTTTTTTTGTTAAAGTTTTTGTTAAAAAATTGCTTAGCGAGACACGATGACAAAGAGTTTACTTGTATTGTTAAGATGAACAGTACAATAGACAATTACTTTGCAATCAGACTGAGAATCGTGGGTGAGTTGCGGGATCACTTACATACAAATGTCAAAGTGGAAGCTCATGGTGTAATGCGTTACCTCATAGGAATTGACACGAGTTCAAATCGTAACTTTTTCCGAAGGGTATTTACGCCATGTAAAATACGAACAGTTGTGCGTCAGCGATTGAACTCGTGTCCACTCCTATGAGGGTAACCATTACACCATTGAGTTCCACTTTGACATTTGTATGTAAGTGAATCCCCAACTCACCCAACCGAATTCTTCAGTTCTGATTGCAAAGTAATTGTCTATTGACTGTTCATCTTAACAAAATACAGTAAACTCATTTGCAATCGTGTCTCCTAAGCTCAATTTTTAACAAAAACTTTAACAAAAAAAAACAACACAAAACAAAAAAAACCAAACAAATGGCATTATGTATGCGTTCAAATATACAATGGTAAACAATTTCTAATGGCATTCTAATAAGAGAGAACTAGAGAGACGGAGAGAGAGAGAAGAGACAGACAGAACAGACAGACAGAGACAGGGACATAGAGACAGGAGAAAAAACAGAGGAGAGAGAGAGAAACGAGAGAGCAGAGACGAGAAGAGAGAGAGAGAGAAGAAGAGAGAGAGTCGGAGATAGAGACAGAGACAGAGAAGAAAAGAGAGAAAGAGGAAAGTGAGAGAGTGAGCGAGATAGATAGATAGAGCGACAGAGACAAGAAAAACGAGAAGAAAAGAGAAAGACAAAGATGAGAGAGAGAGACAGACAGACAGACATCAGACAGAGGCAGAGACACAGAGAGACAGACAGATAGACAGATAGAGAGAAATAGGAAGACAGACACACAGAAAGAGAGAGAGAGAGAGAGAGAGAGAGAGAGAGAGAGAAATAGACAGAGAGAGAGAGAGAGACAGACAGACAGACAGACGAGACAGAGAGAGGGAGGGAGGACAGAGAGAGAGAGAGAGAGAGATACAGAAGTCGGAGATAGAGACAGAGACAGAGAAGAGAAAGAAAGTGAGACCGAGCGAACGAGCGAGATCGAGAGCGAGAGCGAGAGAGAGAGAGAGAGAGAGAGTGATGAGGATAGAGAAGAGAGGAGAGAGAGAGACAGAGAAAAGACAAAGACAAAAGAAGAGAGAGACAGACAGACAGACAGAGACAGACAGACAGACAGTAGAGAGAATGGAAAAGAGAGACAAGAGAGACAGAGAGAGGAGACAGAGACAGAGATACACAGACAGAGAGACAGAGACAGACCAGACAGACAGACAGAGGCAGACGACAGTGAGAGACAGAGAGAAAGAGAGACAGAAAGAAATAGAAAGAGAGAGAGAGAGAGACAGACAGACAGACAGGGAGGAAAAGAGACAGAGAGAAAGGGGAGAGAGAGGGAGGGGGAGAGAGAGAAAGAAAGAAAGAAAGAAAGAAAGAAAGATGGTATTACATAATGGTTCAAATATCCGAGGTAATAGTGAACGTGTTAAAATAAAGGACGGACGGATTTAATCCGCATTCCTGTTTATCCACTCAACTGATTTTTAGTCAAGGACATTGAAAGAACTAAAGATTATAATGTAAAAGAAATAGGGCACCTCCCGCTGAGGTAATGACTACCCAGTTAGTCTGGCCGACCATAATTAAGATATTGAATTCGATCCTCACCGAGGGCCTTGACACTTGGGATCCTTTACCTTACTAAACTAAGTTCAGCAATTACCTGAAATGTAAAGAACCCGAATAATCTTTAGGGGTTTGAAATTAAAAATAAATAAGATAATAAGATTTATCAATACGCGTATACTACTCTCTCTCTTTCTCTCTCTCTCTCTCCTCTCCCTCTCTCTCTGTCTCTGTCTGTCTGTCTGTCTGTCTGTCTGTCTCCTCTCTCTCTCTCTCTCTCTATATATTATATATATATATATATATATATATTAATATTTATTATTTTTGTGTCAAGGAGCATTTAAAGCCCGGTTGCTTATTGTTCACTCAGCGCCCCCTGCCTCATAGTAGAGACGTCTCAGATCATTGACAGGTTAATTTCGCAGGAATTTCTCCGTGCTGTATCGTGGCCGAAGCCGCATAGTTTCTGACTATCCTTGCTGAAGTCCCGGGTTTCGATCTTTCTGTCGGAGGAAATCGTTAGTATTACATCGCTGATGAGACTTAATAAAGTTGAAACAGTCTGTACGATGTTCTACACACCGAATAAATTCTTTGCGAAAATTCCCTTGTCATTATTATTTCTATAATTATCGAATTGTATGCGTATATGCGCATTGTAATGCCTTCAAGCAAAATATAATAATATTAATAACTATACTTTATTCAAACAATGCTTCTAAAAAATAAACAAACATCTATCGGCTGTCAGCTTGGCAGTCCGGTTTCAAATCACGCACAGGGCGGTCTTCCGATCTATAGCTCTGCTGATGAGGCCTAATAGGCCGAAATGTACATTACAGAGATTGATTTTTCTCGATTTGTTTAGCCATACATTTAATAGGTATTCCCGCCTAATTTCATTATTAATTAATTAATTTTCAAAATTAGGTACGACTCCAATTAAACACTTATTCTCCCACAAAATTATCGGCAAAACGCCATTCAAAACAAACCGTGTTACAATATATATATTATATAATATATTATATATATATATATATATATATATAAGGTGTGTCAAAAAAGTGTCGAGTATTCTTCATTTCTATCTTGGTAAAAACAACTTTAAACTTGGTACTTTTTTGACACACCTTGTATTCTTTAAAAAAATTAATGAATGGAACGTTAAATTCTTGAATTGAAAAATTACTCTTAAAGTTAATCAATTATACTTAATAAGATGTGAATAATTACTGAAAGTAAGATAAAATATTTTTTTATTTTATCAAACTACATGAAAATGCAAATATAAACTTACAATCTACGCAATCGACGCAATTCCCTAACCACAAGGCACAGAATAAACCCAGACGGGTTGACATGTCGTTAAAATCAATTAATTAATTATTCTTAAAGGTTCGGAAATTTGAATTATCTACGGTTCTTTAAGTTTTGCAGCAAAATAGGTCCCAGTGATTATTGCTCCCAAGAGTCACTCTTGGGAACAATACTCAGTGTTTAGACGGCTGCCCATTTTGTACTGAACGCAAACCTAAGGAACCAGCCCTGTCGATGGGGCGTTAGAATGCACGAACTGCACCTCTGCAGAGGGGTAAGACTCCCCCAATGGGGCCACCTGTTTGCCGTGGGTGGTGACCCGTGATGCTTAAGGATATAACACAGGTGGATGAGCAGTTCATGACTTGCAATACTCCACTTTGGCCCTATCGCTAAATAAGGGGATATATTAAAAAAGTCTTGTCTTTGGGGTATGGTTTTATGGGTAAGAATAACGCAAGATTCCATAATTCTAGGTAGTGTTCTATCGTGTATGTGGGTTAATATTTTGGCACCTTTAAAGTCAAAGGAATGGTTATGATCAAAAATGTGTTTAGCTAGGGGGTTGTTTAGAAAACCACGTTTAATATGGTATTTGTGTTCCGATAGACGTTTAGATAAGGATCTGGAAGTCTCGCCTACATATTTTTTGTTACAATTTAAACAATCAATTGTGTAGACTCCAGCTTCGGAATGAGTGTGTTTATGATTATTTTTATTCTGTAAAATGTTTTTGACTGTTTTTGTGGAGTGAGTGACTGTTTTAATACCTATCTCTTTTAGGTTTCTATTTATTTTATCATTGATAGGGTTATTAGGAAGTATGATGTACCTATCAGAGTCGTTATTATTATGTTGTGTGTTATTGGGAGATGTAATGTTATTTTTTCTACTATGTATTTTAAATGCCTTTTTTTTAGCACGGTGTATGAAATTTAAAGGGTATTGTAGTTTAAGAAAAGACTTTTCGATGATATTAAATTTTTCATCTAAATGTTTCTTATTGTATATCTTGAGTGCTCTCAGAAATAAACCTATTATGATACCACTTTTTATCTTAGTGTTATGGCGGGAATAGAAATGGATGTAGTCATTTTTGTTGGTATTCTTATGATAAACTTGGAATTCTAAAGTGTTGTTATTGTTTATGATAAGTGTGTCTAAAAATGGTAGGGTGTGGTTTTGTTCAAGTTCATGTGTAAATTTATTTAGCGACAATCCTAGTCAGAAACCATAAAATCCCCTTCACACATTTTCCGTTATATACTTCCGAACAAATATTACATTTTTCACATTTTCCAAAAAATAAAATAAAACCTTACAATCGTTCATACTTTTTAACTTTATATATAAGAAAAACAAAAAATAGAAAATTTACAATATTAATTACAAAAATAAAAATTATTTTTCTATAAATCTATTGAAAACTAAACGTCAACAGGCTAATACTCATCCCGTTTTGAATAAGAGAATTCTTATCTGTTGTCAAATCTTGTCAATATATCTTCTTTTTTAAAAACAGTTACAATAAGATATACATAATCTGATGACCGGGAAAAATGCGGCGGAAGTGCTCACATTCGAAACTATTGTGTAACTTTCTTTTTTTTTTTGCAGCGTCAAGGTTTTTGTTTTGAACTCATATGACTTTTATCTCCGCCCTTTACAACACGGAGTATAAACAAGCTCTGATAACGATTTTCATAAAATCGAAATATTGTGCAATATCAGCTATGTTATAAATGTTTTTCACTTTAACAGCATTTTGTGGTGTTTTCATATCTTTTATATATACTCATACCGTCGGATTCATTTCTTTCTTTTAACTTATATATATATATATATATATATATATATATATATATAATATATATATATAGTGAGAAATAGCTAATATTGGCTAATAAACTTACCACTCATTTTATTTAAACCTGTGTTTTTCAAATTTCTCACTATACTACATACCGTCGGATTCAATTCCATTTCTCTTCACACGCATATATATATATATATATATATATATATACAGATGTCATCTACCTAGTATTGAGAGTCTAATCCTTAGATCACGTCTCGCTGGTCAGGTCATTTGGTCCGCATGAATGATTGCGATCCCAAAACAATTATTTTTACGGGGAAATCTCAACTGGCAAACGTCGTCGGTGCAAACACAAATTGAGGTTTAAGGACTGCCTCAAGGAAACTCTGAAGAACACTGCTATTGCTGTTGAGGACTGGGAGAAGCTAGCTTGTAATAGACCTAGCTGGAGAGCCACTATCTACCTGTCTGTGGAAGAATTTGAGTCCAACCGAATCAAACACCAAAAACTGAAACGGTCAATTAAAAAGGGTAATTTTCAACCTAGCAACATTCAAAGTGGAGAAGTTCCAACATGTAGTTCATGTGGAAGAGTATGTCTCTCCAGAGCTGGCCTGGTGAGTCATCTGAGAAAACACAGGAATGGAGAGTCAAATACAACTGGCATATAAATATGATGATAAAAAAAATAAAAAAAAGGGAAAAAGCAGGAAATGGTCTTACTCGAATCAGGAGTTAACAGCCATCATATATATATATATATATATATATATATATATAATATATATATATATATATATGTGTGTGTGTCTGTGTGTGTGTGTGTGTGTGTGTGTGTGGTGTGTGCATTATTATAAAAATTGAAAAAAAAAAACACAAGTTGCATTAACGAATGATGTTTAATAAGCCGACGTTTCAGTGTTTCGGTTTGTTTAACAAACCTTCCTCTGTGCCTTCGTTGGTTTAACAAAAATAAATTAATAAAAAACAAAAGTCTGCAAGCCTCTGCTTTTGGTATGTGGCTGCTTTTGTTGATATTCAAATATATGGAAAGAAAAGGCATACTTTAAAACGATGACTAACGTCGGCGTCTTAAATCAAAACTACGTGACGTAATCTATATATAATATATATATATATATATATATATATATATATATACTATAGTGTGGATTGTCAGTGTTTCAGCTTTTACTGGAAACGGTGTGCCAAACACAGTATTATTGGTAGAGTGCTCAATATAAAATAGAGCTGTTATATAATATAATAAAATAAATATATAAAAGTTTTACATATCTATTTATTTGGTGACAAAGGAACATTCACGACCATTTTGGTTTCATGCGTCAACAATCATCAAGTGAACATGTTACAAATGCCTTGTAACATGTTCACCTGATGATTGTTGATGCATGAAACCAAAATGGTTGTGACTGTTCCTTTGTCACCAAATAAATAGATATGTAAAACCTTTATATAATTATTTTATTATATATATTATATCATATTATATATATATATATATATATATATATATATATATATATATATATTACGCGCAAAAGTACCCGATCCACGACCGGACTAAAAAATTAGGAACACCAAGTTCCTAGTGAGTGAGAAGGAGAAAACAGGAGTAAGAGAGAAAATAAGAGGGAAATCATTTATCAAATTATAAAAAAAATCACTGAGAATTTGTATGGTATAATATTTGTTTATTTAGGAATTGCTTTTTTTTGTTTGCTTTTTAGATATTCTTTTCAAAAATGCATTCCTATACTTTATTAAAGATTTGACGATAAACAAAGCTAAGAATTAGTGTATTATAATATTTATTTATTTTAAAAATAGTCTCTTTTTGTTGTTTACATTTTTTAAACAATTTTATTTTTTTAATTGAGCTTCCTTGTCTGTTGATTTCCGATGGTAGAAATGTATTCGTTTAATTTTTTTTAACGTATTAAAATGTAACAATACAATGCTAAGAATTAATATTTACAATTGTCCGTATTACAATTTTTTTTTCTTTTTTGGTTTATAATATGTTTTTTTTTTTTTTTTTTTTTTTTTCTGAAACTCTTTTGTACATACGACAAATCTAAATTCAGTTCTTAATTCCTTCTTGGAGAAGTTTATCAAAGTAACAAAGAACTTAATAACTAAACATAACCTTATTTGTAGGTGGAATATTTCACATATTAATTTAATAATGTTTATTTCATGAATAGTTTCTTTCAAGAAAGATTTGAGTTGTATTGACTAAAAATGGATGTATTTATTTCTAAATTTGAAAGTATTAATAATAAAAAAAAGGTGAGTTATTATTAATCGTTAAATGTTTTAGTTTATTATTGTTATTTAACTCGCTGTGAAAAATAATTCAATCGATAAAGCCACATACAAATTATATATTTAGAAAGATTATTTTATTTTAAATCTAACCAAATAAATATTTCTAACATTAGACCGGGAATACCCGAGAAATTCCGAGCTGAAACGATTAGGGCACGAATTTTTCAGCAGCCGCTGCCATTTTAAATCACTGCTGATATAGCCAGCAGCCAGCGATTTTTTTTATATTAGCAGCAGCAGCAGCAGCCATGCTACGATTATCGCAAATCGTTTGATTTTTGTTTAATTAATTAATTATATCTCTTAATCAGTAAAAATCAATAACCAAATTTGGCCTGTTTCTTAGTTAGAAGAATATTAATGTGTATGACAGATTTCGAATCTGAATGACCTCCCGTTTTGGAGTTATACGTCGACACGTACATACCAAACTTCCTTATATATATATATATATATATATATATATATATATATATATATATATATATATATTAAGAAAATTGAAAAAACACAGGTTTAAATAAGTTGAATGGTAAGTTTATTTGCCGATTCTGCAGTGTTTCGATCTATTAATTAGATCATCTTCAGGGCATTTGTTGGTATAAGGAAGGTGGTAAAAAAATGTTATCACAGAATAACGAATCGGCGTCTTAAATCAAAACTACGTGACGTAATTTATAATTTTTATCACCTTCCTTATACCAACAAATGCCCTGAAGATGATCTAATTAATAGATCGAAACACTGCAGCATCGGCCAATAAACTTACCACTCAACTTATTTAAACCTGTGTTTTTTCAATTTTCTTAATATACTACATACCGTCGGATTCACTTACATCTCTTCACACACACACACACACACACACATATATATATATATGTTGTTTCAAATATTCTTATCTAATATTAATACTTTCAAACAGATTTACTTGACCCATAGGCGGTATCCCAAAATGTACTACCATCTGAAGTAAGAGTGGGACCAAAAGCAATGGCAACGTAGGGGTTATTCCCCACTTCGCAGACTCCATGACTCGAGCTTTCATCCCCGGGTGCAGTCTAGTGTCATACCAAGGACATCTTCCTTGGGGCGTCCCACCGTGGTGTAACGCCTAGCAACTAGTCTCGCAGTTCAATTTCTACTGAATACTGAGTTCGATCCTCTCTGGACGCCTCTTACTTGCAACCTTGAATCACATCCTACCCGTGGCGAACGGATCGGGTAAATACCTACCAAGGACACACCTCTCCCTTTTTGCTGGGGGTGAAGGGGGATCTCACTCCTTTGCAGGGGGTACAGTCGGCGTATTCTAGGCCTGAATATTAACATGATATTGACATATGGTATTGACATGTGATATTGATATTTACTAAACGTAGATGGAATCAGCACAAGTTTAAAATGGGTTAGAGGGGGGGGGCGTTCGGAGACTGATGTTGCGTTTTACTAAGTTTAGCTTAGTTTAGAACAAGGCCGTTGTTTTTTCTCCGCCTCTAAAGCCAGTAGAACAATTGGTAATCTTGAACTTTAAGTGACTAAATTCCTACCATAGAATTATACTTGCGCATTATTTGAAATGAACTTAATTGTTATTAAAAATACATTTTATAATAGTTTGGAGTTACAACCCTGCATGAAAATGGATTTGAAAAGCGTCGTGTTTTCTCCGCGAAAATTATGTTGAATCAAAGATGGCTGCCATTGTTTACAAGCTTCTTCTCGGAAAAAGAACAAATGGACTTAACTCTCATTGGTTTGAGTGTTGTGCTTTTAAGGCTTAAATGAGAGTCAAGTCCCTTTTTTTTAAAATCAGGCCTGTTTTTTTTATCACCCTGTATTATATATATATATATATATATATATATATACAACAATACTATACATTTCACTTTCAGTCGAGTCACACAAGAGTCTTTCTTATGATGCACACAATTCTTACATCAATGTTCTAGTACTTGTATCTCATTGGTCAAAAAAAAAAGGGATGTGCGCTCGGTCGTTGTACAAACATACATACAGAATATATATATATATATATATATATATATATATGTGTGTGTGTGTGTGTGTGTGTGTGTGTGTGAAGATAGAAGGGTTGGAGTAAATTCGACAGTATGAGGTAAGGTAAAAGGAAAATTGGGCAAAAATTCTGACTCAAACAAGTAGAAGTAGGAGAGACATATTTCGTTCCGCTTTAAGCGAGGAACTTCATCAGTCTGTTTATTCAAAACTTTCCCTTCCCCAGAATTTCATCACCAAACTCACTTTCTCTTCTATAAATGCAAATGTATGTACCATGTTTTGAATAAACAGACTGATGAAGTTCCTCGCTTAAAGCGGAACGAAATATTTCTCTCCTACTTTTACTTGTTTGAGTCATTATTTTTTGTCAACTTTTCTTTTTACCTTACCTCATATCTATATATATATATATATATATATATATATATATATATATATATATATATATATAGAGAGAGAGAGAGAGAGAGTGAGACGGATAGAGATAGATAGATAGATAGATAGATAGATAGATAGATAACAATGATATTTAGTGTCATCCTCAGCACATCACGTTTTTTTGGTGGGAGACCATGCCTCTACAGACGATACAATCACTATATTCTAAGCCCCATCTATAGTGGATGCGCATGTACGAGTACAATGCCAGGCCTGTACACCCACTCAAGGAGGATATTTGGAGGGTATTAATATGTTGTTCTGGGCACTGTTGATACATTCCTTATTTTGTAACCCATGTAAGTGTTGATGTGTATATATGTCTCATCAGGGACAATTCAAGCACACTCCAGGAACAAACAATGTGTCTTGTGAAATCTGCAACAAAGTCGGCTTCTGGTCTTAACAGACATATGGTGGTGCACAAGCAACAAATTTTATCATCTGATCCATCCGATCCAGTGGGAAGGATATCTTTTCTATATCATCATTTGCATCAAACTTTGTGGATCTGCAGCGGGATTGGTGGGTCATTTAAGGACCCATAAGAGGAAAGGTTCTGGTGGTGGGGTTGTAGGATTGTGAGGGACGGCAGTGGTCTGTAAAGAATATGTTATTGCTATGTGATTATAGTAATCCAGTTGTATTACCTGTACATTTAACTTTGAGTAGATTGCAACTCTTTGGGGATGTAGCAGTTGTATTAGTTTGCCTGTGTATACAGATTATTTTAAAGAGATTTATCTATACGAGTGGGGACCATGGATATACCATGGTACAATTATTTGACCACTACAACGTTTGATATGTTCACTTAAGAGCTATTGCTAAACAGTTCAATATGTGAAAAGTATAACAATCTCTGGTGAAATTCTTTTTCCTCTTTCTTTTTTCTCTTTTTTCCCCCATATTTTTTAAACATTCTTTTTCTTTCTTTCTTTCTATCTTTCTTTCTTTCTTTCTTTCTTTCTTTCTCCTTTTTTATTTCATGGAAACAGACGATAAGTGCTATCACTTCCTATCTCTCAACCTTTCTTTCTTTCTTTCTTTCTTCTTTCTTTCTCTGACGTGTACCACGTTCTTTTTCTTTTCTTCCTATTACAACGATATGGTCCGTTATTCATCTAAGGAGATGACAGGGTATAACATTTTAACACATGAATTCATATCAAATGAATCAAAACGGAATGATTCATTATTTATCTGAAGTGGGGATAGAAGATGACACGTAGATAGGTACTAGTGTATTAATATATAGTCAAGCCGTTTAGTTGCTTCGCGACAGGCTCGCTACGCTCACATTCTTAGTCGCATCATATATTGCGTAATATAGAGTGAACCATAATGATGGGCCACATTTTAAATGCTATTTTCTCAGATTATAAAACCGACCCAGATTACTAAATGTATTTATTACATAACTAATAGACAGGAGTTTTACATGTTATCTAAGATTTGAATATTACATTAAGTTTTCATTACTTTCAGGTATTGATTTTGGTGATCCTTATAATGCCGTGGAGTCCAAAAGGAATTGCAAATTTTCCCGGATATCTCATTTCGAGATTCGGGGATATCCATTGGCCATCCAGATCACCTGATCTAACCCCAGGGACTATTTTCTATGGGGTTACCTGAAAGTTCGGGTATACGCAGGCAGGCCCCACACGACAGCGGAACTGAAAGAAAGCATCCATAGAGAGATAACAGCTATTCCAGTTGATATGCTAAACCACACTTTACCTGATATGAGAAATCGAGCTCTCGAATGTTACCGTCAGGATGGTGACCATCACAAGGACATAACATTCAACAAATCTTAGATCACATGTAAAACTCCTGTGTGCCAGTTATGTAATAAATATAATTAGTAATCTGTGTCGCTTTTGTAATCTGACAAAGTAGCATTTAGATTGTGTCCTACCATCATGGTCCCCCTGTACATATTAACTATCAGAAAGGAATATTATATATATATATATATATATATATATATATATATATATATATATATATTATAGGAGAGAGAGAGAGAGAGAGAGAGAGAGAGAGAGAAAGATAACAGACTTGCATTATTTCTTGTGTAATATTAAAACAAAACGAATATCATTTGGTAGGATTATCACCAAAATCTGCAGCATTGAAATTTTATAATACAAAATTATATCCCCAATTATATATATATATATATATATATATATATATATATTATATATGATTTAAGCATATTTCTTTGATTACCACTGAATATTTCTTACTTTTTAACATTTAATTTCTACCGGGTGTCTTTTACCTTTACACATAACTCTTTACGTTCTACTTTTTTACTTTATTTATTTATCCATTCCCTGTAGATGACTGGGCAATTAAGAGAAAAATGTTACAAAATGACCCCTGAAGGAATAACAATCCGCTTTATATATAGACTAGAAACGGCTACCCATCGTCGACTGGGTAGGGAGAGGCCAACAAAAAAACTTGGTGCATTGATTTGTTTACTTTTGAGATTTACAAATGCTGGACATTTTTAAGTAGAATTTCAATGCTATTTCTATGTATATTCTAATTTCTAAATATCTTCGAATATAAATCAATTCTTTATAATTTTTGCTCAAAAAGCAAGAACTGGTGATATTTAATGTGTATACATATTTACTTTGTTTTATTTTCGTAGTTTCATCCGGACATACACACATACATACATACATACGAACTGCCCTTTATATATGTATAGAGTGTATTTTTGCTCTAATTTGTGTGTGCGTTTCTGTCGAATGTGTACGAGAAAGGAAGACGTATGTAAAAAGCTAAAGGAAACTGCTTAGAAACACTGACAAGAAAGGAGATGAGAACTGTAGGGGAAGAAAGAGAGAGAGAGAAGAGAGAGAGAGGGAGAGAGAGAGAGAGAGAGAGAGAGAGAGAGAGAGAGAGAGAGGGGGGGTTAGAGACAGGTATCAGAGAGAAGACGTAAAAGAGGGAAGACTAGAACAAGGGCAAGGGAGAAGAGAGAGAGAGAGAGAGAGAGAGAGAGAGAGAGAGAGGGGGGGAGGACGCAGGTAAGAAAAGGGAAGGCGACTATGTACAAGCGTTAATTGGTATCTAGGCAATATTTTTACTGCCTTGTTGGGTCTAGTCAAGCAGTGCAAATGGAAAAGTACTGAGCCTATAATTCCACCAGATATTGATTACATTACGGTGTCGTACGGGCAGCCATTTTTGACAGGCTGCTTATTCAAACCTTGTCTGACGT
>CM042147.1:4718049-4755549 GCA_023376005.1 Doryteuthis pealeii
AGCCTACAATATACACATGGTTTTTATTCAACGAACTCTGACCTACTAAACATTGCTCAAAATATCAATACCAGGGGACATAAATTAAAACTTCTTTAAAAAAATCTTGTAAAGCAAATGCAAGACAAAATTATTTTAGTAACAGAGTGGTGAATACATGGAATAAACTACCTTCATCAATAGTGAATGCCCCATCTCTAAACTCCTTTAAGGCAATGTTGGATAATCTGTGGAAATATTCTGTGGAATTAAAATGAACGTTAATAAGGAACAGCTGACAGGTCTCAGACCTGATATACTAGCTGAAAGGATATTATTATTATTATTATTATTATTATTATTATTATTATTATTATATTATAAGGATTATTATTAGTTACATGAAACCATATGACTGGGCAAATTATTTATATTAGATAGCAATATCTGATATTAAATAACTGTATGCTAAAAAAAGCCCAAAGAAACAACTACACCAAAACAAAGATAGGTGATACGTAGGAGAATAGCAAATGTAGGCTATATGGTGATAGAGAGACGCGTTGTCTAATGGTTAGAGTCGTAGGAAATGGACTCGTCGACCCGAGTTCAATTCGCGGACGAAGCTGTTTGCATTTCACATAGCTCTAATACTTTTTGGGAAAGGTATGAAATCCACCAGTTGTCAAGTTCTTTCTTTTTTGTTAATCAATACTAGACCGGTCTTCTTGCTGGGATAAGGTGATCCGTTTTTATCTCAAAGTCCCAGAGAATTTTATTCGTTTTATTCTCAAGAACAGATTCTGATTTATGCATATACCATTTTGTTGTATGGTCAAAATTTAATTTTTGCATAATTCCCAGTGAATCACCTTCCCAACCCAGTCATGTCTAGTTTTGTATTCCCGTTGTGCTAGTTTGCTACATTCGCATAGTCTCATCTCTGTCACCGCATAGTCTACATTTACTATTTTGTTGGGTCTTATCAATTTTTGCTACTGATATAGTTTGTCGTTATGGCATTATTTTGTGCAGCAATTATTAATGATTCAGATTCTTTTTTTAGGTTTCCTTTTCTTATCCATGCCCAAGTCTTTTCATGTGCAACCTCTCCGATTTGTCGTTTGAAGTGTCCATAAAATTGTTTTTCTTCCCATTTTTGTTTTCTAGTTTTTGTTATTTTTCTGTTTGTCCATATGTTACATCTGCTATTGTTGGCTGTCATAAGTAATCTGTCTTTGCTCTTTTTTGTGTAAACTTTGAGTAGTTGGATTGTGGCCTCTACACAGTCCTCTATGTTGGCAAGACCTTTCCACCTTCCTTTCTTGATACATATAATCTATCTCTATCGTCTCTAGGGTGTAGAGCCTTGTGCATGGTTATTAATTTTCTCGTCCTTTGGTCAATCTTTCTGAGTTCTTCTTTTGTCCAATTATTATTATTATTATTATTATTATTATTATTATTATTATTATTATTTTCACTCCTTATGTGTTTTTCCCATCAGTTAGCAGATGGTATTTCACTAGAGTCTGAGTGACAACAAGTCTCCCCAGGTCTCCAGGACTCTTCTGAGTATTCTGGCAGATTGCAGCAGTTCAGTAGTCTGGATGGTCTCCGGTCTTTTCCCCAATCCTTTTGGGACCGTTCCAAGTGCACCAACTACAATTGGTATCACTTAGACCTTCATATTCTATAGCTTTTTCAATTCTCTGGCAAGGTCCATGTATTATTATTATTATTATTATTATTATTATTATTATTCATTACTGGCTGCCTTTGAAACAAAGTGTCCCATCGTGGTGTAGTAGTTAGCAAGCCTGTCATGCACATCTATTACTACTGAATAGCGAGTTCGATCCTTGCTGGAGGTTCCATACTTGTGACCTTGTAACACAACCTACCCGTGGCGCACAGGTTTGGTAAATACCTACTTGCTTCCACGGAAACAAATAATAAATAAATAAATAATTGCAATTAGATCAGTTCAGATATAGAATGTTCAGTTTAATGAATAATTACTGAAAACTCCATCAGAACAATTTGTAGAATTTCGGAAAGTTGTATCAATATCTACTAATAATGGAGATTCAGTCTCTATTAGTCTGTAACCGAAACTACGTCACAGCTCTTATGCCACATTACCCAAAATCGTCAATACACCGAATAAAGAACAACCTATGAAATTAATTTTAAAAATTGTATCATTACTTTAAATGGAAAAAAAATATTTGCGAAATTTGTAATCAAATCTTAAAATCATTTTTTTATCTTTATTCTCGCCTTATTTTTCAGTAACAAATGGTTAACTTAAAGGTTTACAAATAAATAAATACCCACGATTTTCTCTGGATGTTTGAGCTGAGGCTTGGTGATTACTATTATCTGCGTTATTCGGACTATTGTCCTCATCTTCATTGTTAACGCCTCTATCCCAGTTATGGTTAGTGGAATGAGAACAGGATACCCCCGTGGACTGAATAAAGGGTTGGGTTCAAAGTTCCGTGATGGCTCCCGAGTCGGAAAAGAAGGTTGCCGAGTCCGAAAAGAAATACCTGAAGAAGGCCGGGGGTCATATCAGCCGAAACGTTGCACAGATAACAATGAAGATGAGGACAATAGTCCGAATAACGAAAAACTATGTGTAAAATATTCAAAATAATTATTTAATTTATGATTAATAAATACACGCAATATTTTATTTGAGGGGTACAGAACTAAATTTCCATTTCAAATGGTTATATATTTTGTTACTTCTTTTGATAAATTTGATGATTTTACTTATGATACAAACAGTCCGACATTGAATTTTAACTCCAAGCAATAAATTTCAAAAATTAATTTTTACGCCGCCCGTAGGGCATTCTTTTTTTTTTTTTTTTTTTTTCCAGTTTAAATAATTCATTGAATTTCCAAAGATTTTATTATTATTTCATGAAATATCAGGCCATTTTTGTATTTAAAAAATAAACTTCCCAAAATAAGTTATCAAAATAAGCGTTCCTCATTTCTGTCTTTTACTCATTTCCACTGACTGTGGTTTCCTTATTTAAGAGTTCGAATTCGTGTGTAGTTTATTTGAAGCAAAATGTCAATGCTAGCAGCACGTAGCTTATAGGGCGGCAGCTTAAAGATGCAGGATTCAAGTTGGGGTTGCTATCTGAGCCGATATGATGCACAAGAACCCGTAATCGGCGATGAAGATAGTGTATCACTGACGACCACCCTGTGCGCATCCACAAAATGTAGTGTACAACTATGGGAACGCAAACGGGTTCACACGTTGACTCTTAAAATGAAAAATCATAGTTTAAATAATTAATTGAATTTCCAAAGATTTTATTATTATTTCATGAAATATCAGGCCATTTTTGTGTTAAAAAAATAAACTTCCGAAAATAAGTTATCAAAATAAGCGTTCCTCATTTCTGTCTTTTACTCATTTCTATGGGAACGCAAACTGTTTCACACGTTGACTCTTAAAATGAAAAATCATTTTGCCAAACGCAAAAAAAAAAAAAATTAAAAAAAATCAAAACAGACATAAAATCCGAATCGTAGTAAAGTAAAATTTGGCCATTTATTTTAACCTTCTAAAATAAGGAAGCATTAATTACGAAAAAAAAAAACCCTCATTCGTAGAAAGTTTAAAAGTGAAATGAGATGGTGTTGGAATTTAATTGTTTGATTGAATTTATATCCCTTATCGTTTTCGTTGTTTTTGAGGAAAATTTCGCGCGATTTCGTTCCCGGTCATTATATGCAATTGTAATTTTACAAACTAGTTATTTTAAAGTCACAAAAAGCAATTAAATGTGACATTTATGAAAGCTAAACAACCTAACCATTCGAAAAATTGGTGAAAGCCAAGTCGAAAGTTGTTGTTTTTTTGGTCTTTTTTTTATTAATTGGAATAATATAACAAATAAGCCATCAATGCTATGTTATTCTGTCTCTGGTTCTGTCATCTGTAATTTTATAACTAAACAAAATACACACACATACACACTCACACACACGAATGCACACACACACATACACACACACACATGTATATATATATATATATATATATATATATATAGGTATGCATATATATATACATATAAATATATACATATATATGTGCACACGCGCGTATATATATATATATATATATATATATATATACACATAGATATATGCATAGATATATACACATATATATGCACACAATCACACACACACACACATACACACACACACACATATATATATATATATATATATATATATATATATATAATATATATATATATGTATATGTTATTTCCCACTAAACGACATTTTCGAGAAAAAATGACTTGCCCATTTGAAATGATTTTAATTCGAATGTCTAAATCGTTAAAGTTCAACTTTTCATTCACACGAGAAGTCAATCCTTTGGCATTCATAAATCTATCAGGCATGAAATGTGACCAGTCATGTAGTAAGCATTTTCTGATTATCGCCTCAGGACGATATCACTTGGAATTAACACATTTCTACGTCTCTATTCTTCTGTTCATTATATATACTAGCAAATATATGCACCCTTCGGGTGCAAGTATCTAAGTTTTAATGTAATGAAATAGTATATTAAATTAGAAAGGCTAATGAAACTAAATATGAATGCAGATAAAAAAAACATTTGATTCAGAGGAGGTGTGTAAAATCGAAAAATAGAAGAACTGAAACTTACTCTTCCATCACTCCCGCCTTTCATTGCTAAATTATCCTCATTTAACTATTTAGTTTAATTAGGAAGTAAAGAATAAAACGACAGTTATTTTTTCTTGATAATGGATTTCTTTTAAGATTTATCGCCGAGATTTTTGTTCATATTCATTAAGATAAAACCAAACAATTAGAAATCAATAATACTAAGCACATATTTATTAAAATCAAATGTTTGATATCAATATGCAAATTAGCCTTCCCGTTCACTCTGTAAACCACTATTTTGTTGTATATATAAATATAATTGCATGTTATTAGTATGTAGATATGGTCAACAGTGGCTTCGGCCTCTGGACAATTGATATAATTAACGGCGTCGATCCCAGGGGGCCATCCCCCCAGGCAACACCTGCCCCCTCGATTTAAAGGGGCAGGGCTGGGTTTATTGCCCAGCGCCTGAGGCGCCCCCTTGAGGGGGAATGCCGACGGGATCGACACAATTTTTCACCCGCCACCCCATGAGCTTCGGCTTGTGGGTGGTCCCACATAAATAGGGCCTTCGTGCCTGACCCGTACAAGTGGTATACGTGGAAAATATAATGTAGATATGGTCAACAGTGTTATTGATGTGAAACAATTTTATTAGTAATTGAGGTTTAAATAAAAATAAAATCATAGAGAATGCAACGTAAATAACTAAGGGAATTGTGACTTGAGTAGTGATGTAGTTTCGGTTACAGACAGAAAAACACACAATCTCCATTATATTAAGAAGATAAGTAAGTAAAGTCTTCGGGGTAGCCTAATGTTGGTATCGGCCAGACAGCGAGGGAGTCTATCCCCTTTTCCTAGCGCTAGACCAAGGAGATTGTTTGGGCACCTCAGGTGAAGCGCCACGCCTACCATCAGCTCCTTGCTTTACCGCACAGATCCCTGTGCTACTCATTCGCTGAGTTGGCGAGGGCCGGTATCGAACCAAGAACCATATATATATATATATATATATATGAAGTGGACAAACAATGTGTTTGAAATGGCGATAGTTGACATTTTTTTTTTCAGGTAGGGTTCGAATCACGCACAAAGCACTACCTTGTCTATAGCTCTGCTGATGAGGCCTAATAGGCTGAAATGTACATACAGAGATTGACTTTTTCTCGATTTGTTTACGCTTTACATTTAAACCGATATGCACGCCTAATTCATTTAATTATAATTAATTAATTAACAAATTAGGTATGACTATGACTTTAATTAACCACATAATCTCCCAATATATATATATATAATCCAAAAGTCCAGAGAAGAATTCTTCCTTACGACACAAGAGTTTTATTTTTAAAAAAAACCTGTCGCAGTTTGAGAGCTCAATGTGTGCTCCTCATGTTAGAGCCACAGAGCAAATATCTTATTATAATGGAGATTGTGGGTTTGTCTGTCTGTAACCGAAACTATATTACTATACAAGTCACAATTCCTTTAGTTATTTACATCATATTCTCCATGATTTTATTTTTATTTAAACCTCAATTATTAATAAAATTGTTTTACATTACTTACACTGTTGACCATATCTACATACTAATAACATGCAATTGTATTTATATATACAATGAAATAGAGGTTTACAGTCTGAATGGGAAGGCTAATTTGCATATTGATCTTAAAAAATTGATTTTGATAAATATATGCTTAGTATTATTGATTTCTAATTGTTTGGTTTTATCTTATTGAATATGAACAACAATCTCTTCAATAAATCTTAAAAGAAATCCCTTAACAAGAAGAAATAACTGTAATATTATTATTTACTTCATATTTTAACTAAACAGTTTAATTAGGAAAATTTACCAATGAAAGACGGGAGTAACAGAAAATGATGGAAGAGTTAGTTTCAAAGTTGTTCTATTTTTCAATCATACCCCCTCTGTTCAAAATCTTTTTATCTACATTCTTATTCAGTTTCATTAGCCTTTCTAATTTAATGTGATATTTTATTATAAAATTTGACTAAAATACTTGCACCCGGAGGATGCATATATTTGCTAGTATAAGTAAAGAAATAACAAAAGACATAGAGATTTAGCTTTATAGTCTATTTCAGGGAGCTTAGACAAAGTGTCTAACTCACCCGATTCATCAGATGCGAATGATGAATTCTTTATTACTTTAAAGGCATTTGAAAACAGATTTTTATTTATTTATTTTTTTTTTTTACTTATTTAAATTTTATAGTCCTGTGATATGAATTCCAAACGAAATCCCTGAAATAGACTATAATGCTAAATCTCTTTGTTATTTCTTTACTTATATATATATATATATATATATATATATATATATATATATATATATATATATATATAGTTAATTTTTTCTAAACCAAAGATAACAGACTCGCATTATTTCTTGTGTAATATTAAAACAAAACGAATATTATTTGGTAGGATTATCACCAAAATCTGCAGCATTGAAATTTTATAATACAAAATTATAAGTATGCAACAAAAGTATATCCCCTATTATATTTATATATATATATATATATATATATATATATATATATATATATATATATATATATATATATATGAAGGTAAAAATGGATATTGAATCCGACAATATGTAAGAAAGTTTTATAGAAAAACAACAAGATGTTAAAAATTTTTGCTGACAGATATCTGTTTCGACATTATGAATATGTCTTTTTCAAAGCAACATTGTAAGCGGAAAAACGAAATTAATATATCATTAATTACGAGGCACAGAACGCTCTCGATCAGTAGCGGAATTTAAAAAAAAAATTTTTTTAAATACATATGTGTTGTTAAAAATAAAATAAATTTTATTTTTAAAATGTTTAAGCATTTTTATCATAAAAAGCTCAAAAGAGTTTGTAGTAAAAATGGATATGAATATCAAAAAAGTTCAGGAAAATGTTCCGGTTACAAATGAAAGTTTAAAAATGTAACAAGTCCAGCAACATGAATCTGCAATGATGTTAAACTCGCAGAGTCGGGATCCTTATTACATCCGAAAATATGAGCCTCCGGTTATATGATTTAAGTAATTCCAAATTTGTTTTTTCTATAGACAGTATGAAGGTAAAAATGGATATTGAATCCGACAATATGTAAGAAAGTTTTATAGAAAAACAACAAGATGTTAAAAAGTCATCTTTTCCAAAATATCACACAGACACACACACACACACACACACACACACACACACACACACTATATATATATATATATATATATATATATATATATATATATATATATATATATATATATAGCAATAATTATTCTGCTGTCATTTAAAGATAATTTCATGTACGTAGAACCTTACTTTCCGTACAAACAATTATTTCTATTTCATGGGTGACTTTCACAATTTCAGTTATTTATTGTTTAATTTTAAAATATTTCAAAACTGATTTCATTAAAAAAAACAACAACAATGCAACCCTAAAATCAGTTTTGAAATATTTTTAAATTAAACAATAAATAACTGAAATTGTGAAAGTCACCATGAAATAGAAATAATTGTTTGTACGGAAAGTAAGGTTCTACGTACATGAAATTATTTTTAAGTGACACACACACACACACACACACACACACACACAAAAACCAACCCTGAAATTAGTTTTGAAATATTTTTTAAATTAAACAATATATATATATATATATATATATATATATATATATATATTTATATATATATGTATGTGTGTGTGTGTCATTTTGGAAAAGGTGACTTACCGGTAAAGATGGTCACAATGGTTAGTTGATGCAAAATTCAGAAAGGTAAGACAGCGATATAACAAATAAAACGTGCTCAATAACGAAACGTTTATCGNTACAAAACACTCCGTTGCGGCCACCCATTAAAGCTCTCGCAGATGATTAGGGAAAAGAGTAGGATCTGCCAAAAATCATTTGCTTTTCATTTCTAAAAACGAACT
Organism: Doryteuthis pealeii; assembly: GCA_023376005.1. NCBI lineage: Eukaryota > Metazoa > Mollusca > Cephalopoda > Myopsida > Loliginidae > Doryteuthis > Doryteuthis pealeii. Next base: position 4,726,698 of record CM042147.1, read on the forward strand.
AAAATTTATTAAATTGATTATTTAAGGTCAAATTTTTGTCTAAGTCGAAAAAGTAGTAACATAATGAGCATCAGTAAAAAGCAAAATAATATTACACATTTAATTTATTTTTGATATATTTAAAACGTTTTTTTTCGTCCATTTGATCAAGATGCCTGCCAAAGGCTACTTAAAATCTGTTTTTACAAAATAAATTGTAACTTTTGCACATTGAAAAAATTCACACTGGATTGTCCAATTGAACACTATATCCTAGTAGATAGAGGAGTTAGATTAAGACAGTTCTAAATGCCAGTTATCTCTAGACTGCAGGTTCAATCCTGGTCAGGGGCAGTAGTAACACTAGAATAATAATTAACACAGCCTTAACACCTGTACCCCAGCTATTAGTGGAATGAGAACAGGATACTCCCGTGGACCTAATAAAGGGGTTGAGTTCAAAGTTCCGTGATGGCTCCCAATTACAAAGAAGGTTCCCGAGTCCCGACAAGAAATACCTGAAGACGGCCGGAGGGCACATTCAGCCGAAACTTTGTACAGATAACAATGAAGACGAGGACAACAGTCTGAATAATACAAATAATGGTAATCTTTTGCAGAGTTCCGTCCTGGCTTCCTGCCTCAAAAACTGCTAGCTGCTGACTGGTGGAAAAACAACACCAGCTATGAATGGAAGTCTGTATCCGAAGCGGTATCACTTAAAAAAAAAGAAGAAAAGAACCAACTCCCACTGAAAACCCAACCCTGAACCGCTAAACCCCCTAGTTAAAAATTTAACTGTTTTATTACAAAGTTCTGTTTTCTGGGTCACCCTGTATACAGGGTGACTCAGAAAAAACAGAGCCCAATTATTTATCTATTTTCCATTAAACTAAACCTAAACCCCAACCCCAAATCCTAAACCCTTAAACCCTAGTTGTGTTTTTTCAGCAGTCACCGGCAAAGCGGATTTGAGGCAAGAGGCCTGGGCGGAACTCCGCAAAAGATTACAATATTTGTATTATTCAGACTCTAATATCGGAGTGGTATATATTTGATTGATACTATTTCTGCATAAATAAAAAAGACTAAGGCAGTTTATTTTTTTTAGGCCATACGAAATTTAAAAACAACCTTAATCCCCTAAAACCGTAACCAAATTCGCAAAATGTAATTCATAGACTGCAGTTAAACTGTCATTTGGTACCAGCAAAAAACTTTCCGTTTTAATTTTTACCGACCCTAAATAGAAAGTCAGTCTAGTTGTTTTAGTTTAACTAAAACAAACTTTTAAGCCTGAAGAAAACTTTCACTTAAACAGTGGGGGTAGGTCAATATTTGCTCATTTGAATCCATAATATTTAAATATATAACTATTTTTTTTACCCAACATGAAATATTTTTTAAAGTAAGTTTAATAATCACTTAAACCAGACCTGTATTCTGAATTTAACTCTATAAATTAATAATTAAAGTAATTTAAAAAAATCTATTTAATGATTTCAAGTTCGTAAAATTTACGCTCAACTAAAATTGAAATCATGCCGTAGAAAGATACTTTTGTTTTGTTTTATTAAAACAAACCAAAATTTCTCTGTGGTCTGAAGAAAGGGAGGGGCGAATCTACCTAGAGTTAGGAGGTGCTAGGAGGGTTTAACTGCTGATTTTTTAGTAATAAATCTATTACAGGCTGTGGGCCCTCCCACTCCGGTTAACTTCCAACTCCCGCTAACTCTCCCACTCTCGTTAACTCTCTATAGAGGGGAATAAGAGAATCGTATATAATATAAGACAGGGATTGGTCTGTTGTTGACTTAATTGCTAATTACGGCTCATTAAAACCAATTAAACTGATTTTTTTAAACAATGAGTAGTCCTAAAACCAAGGAATATCTAAGTATAAATATTGTGTCCCTAACATAAATAGAAAAAATCCTTTAGGAAAAGAAAGTTGATAATCTCAGCTTTAGTATAATAATAGATAGATGTATGTATGTGTTGTGTGTGTGTGTGTGTGTGTGTGTGCGTGTGTGTGTGTGGAGTGCAAGGTCAATTTCTTAAGCGGAATTTAACAGATTTGAACTCAGATGAGTTTTTTTTCCTAGACTGAGAGAGAGAGAGAGAGAGAGAGAGAGAGAGAGAGAGAGAGAGAGAGAGAGAGAGAAGAGAGAGAGAGAGAGATTTGTCCATTGCAGATACAAACATATACATATACATGTGTTCATGGATAGAGAGAGAGGGTGGAGGAAGAAGAGAGAGAGAGAGGAAGAGAGAGAGAGAGAGAGAGAGGATGAGAGAGAGAGAGAGAGAGAGAGAGAGAGAGAGAGAGAGTAATTATCTATGCTGTTTGCCAAATTTCATTGGCACTATAGTTTGACGCATCTATTTCACAAGAGTATCGCGTTTTAGTTTTCAAATACTCAAATATGCATTTTGAGCCTTGACGTCAGTCGGTAGAGCGTCTGACTAGAAACCACAAGTTTCCTGGTTCGATACCCGCCCTCGCCAACTCAGTGTATGAGTAGCACAAGTATCTATGAAGTAAAGTGAGGAGCTGATGGTAGGTGTGGCGCTCCACCTCAGATGCCAAAATAATCTCCTCGGTCTAGCGCTAGTGAAAAGAGGATAGACTCCCTCGCTGTGAGGCTGATATCGACTTTACGCCACCTCCATAACTTTTTTTTTACTTATATATCAATCTATGTATTTCCCCAAATCCTCTGCCATGAACAGTATACGACACAAGGTCAATTTTTAAGCGGAGTACAGCTGGTCTAAATTCATAGTTTTCCTTCTCCTAGACCGGTCTACTACATGCATCACTTGCGCAGTATATTAAATGTCAAGTGGTGGCAGTATGTTTCAAACAGGACCATCCCGAAGAGAACTGAACTCCTTGGCATACACGAAACACCTGTCCACTTAAACAGTCTTGGGGATGACAGACTACCAAAGCAGATTCTGTACTCTCAACTGAGAGAGGGATCACGTAGAATCGGTAGACCAAAGCTCAGGTACAAAGACAACATCAAGAGAAACCTGAAGGACATTTAACATCCCCATAGGTCGTTGGCAAGACGCAACCAGAGACCGAATAAATTGGAGGAAAATGATTCGCGTGGTGTCATCATCGGGTACAACGGACAGCAAGTAATAAAAATTAGACCGGTTACAGTATCAAGGCTAAAGTATCTAGTCCATTCTACTGTTTACCCATAGCTGCAGGGAGAAGAGATGAATTAATGGCTTTCCCAGGGCATTAGGCGAAGTGAGACATAAACAGCTTCGTGTAGAATTTGATCTCGGTTCGATACTCGTTACACAACGCGCCTCTGGTGTATATCAATATTGTAATCAAGAAAGGATTGTTGTGGCACGTAAGTCAAATAATGTATTGTTATGCAATAAAGTTTGATAACCATCTGTCTAGACTATAATGCTAAATCTCTAAGTCTTTTGTTATTTCTTTACTTATATATATATATATATATAGTTATCAGCTCCTCCACACGAGCAGGATGTGACACAAAGTCAATTTCTTAACCGGAATTTGACAGGCTAGAATTCAGAGTTTTTCTTCTCCTAGACCGGTTGCCCAGTCTGTGCTATTATTTACTCATAGCTGGAGGAGTATTATTAGATCCATAACTTTACCAAGGGTATTAGCGCTATGTAAAATGCCGACAGCCTCGTCCAGGATTTGAACTCTTGTTGCCGAGTCCATTTCTTACGACACTTAACATTATTCGACGAGTACCCCTCTATCGATTGATATACATATATAAAATAGCGATATTTACATACGTATACTTATCTCTATTAAATAATCAAATTCATTTAAATGCTTTGTCTGACCTTTCTACAAGGCAAAGAAACACATTAGAAACGTTCGTTTAAAGTCTTTTTTGAAGTGATATAGTCACCATAGTCGAAGCCCTGACATTTTCCTTATATTTCGTTGTTATTGAAAACAACAAGACAACAACATATCTATTACATAAAATTAATTCTTTGATATTTGAATATACTTTTTTAAAGATTCTATTGTGGCCCTTTCTCTCTCTCTCTCTCTCTCTCTCTCTCACTCTCTCTCTCTCTCTCTCTCTCTCTCTCTCTATATATATATATATATATATATGTGTGTGTGTGTGTGTGTGTGTGTGTGTGTGTGTTGAAAGAATGAATAAAGGAAAGAAAGTATAGAATGGATAATATAGGATCTTTTAATCAATTTTACTTACACGTGTTTCGGTCAGGAGTTTATCCATGTGTACATTATTCAAACTATTATTATTTTTAAATAACCAAATGAAATGAAATAATAATAATAGAATATATATATATATATATATATATATATATATATATATATTTTTTAAACTGATTTGACATTCCTCTCCGACCCAAACAACTACGGAGTGAATGAGCTCTGATGATGATTTTTGTAAAATCGAAATCATTATCAGCTATGATTATATTAATAAATTGTTTTCTTCTTTAACAGCTTGTGTGATGTTTTCATTCCACCTTTTCATGCTCATACATATATATATATATATATATATATATATATATATTATATATATATATATAATATATATATATATATATATATATATATATATATATATATATATATATATACCAACCCCTCCACACGAGCAGGATGCAACAAAAGGTCAATTTCTTAAGCGGAGTTTAACAGGTTTGAATTGATAATTTTTCCTTCTCCTAGACTGGTTACCTAGCCATGGTTAAAGAGCCCAGTCTACCCTACTATTTACTCATAGCTGGAGGGAGAATTGGGTTCATGATGATGAGGATGATGAGGATGATGATGATGATGATAAGCACATTTTAAAAGGATTTTATATACCACTGAGTACACGCCCAAACATGTTTCTATCTCCGCCATTAGTGACATGATGTGATGGAATATCTTATCAATCAACTCTTGTGTCTATTTTCGGCTATTTTCATTGATTTTTAGTGATAAGGTTTTGACCTTAATCTTGATCCATTTCTCGTTGAAGGATTTTCTTCTTCTTCTTCTTCTTCTTCTTCTTCTTCTTCTTCTTCTTCTTTCTTGTGATCCAAACTCACCGAGTTAGTATCTTTGCTTGCGAAATAGAAACCCATATATCTGCAAAATAAGATCAAATAGAATGTTTCATCAGAGCGGTCTCTAGTAAGCGGCAAATTTCTACATCTAAATCTATTATTGCATGCTTGTTGCTTTGTTACCGTAAAAATATTATTATTACTAGCAAATATATGCACCCCCGGGTGCAAGTATTTAAGTTTTAATGTAATAAAATATTGTATCAAATTAGAAACGCTAATGAAACTAAATAAGAATGCAGATAAAAAGATTTGAAACAGAGGAGGGTATAATCGAAAAATAGAACAACTGAAATTTACTCTTCCATCATTCTCGTCTTTCATTGTTATTTTTTCTGATTTTACTATTTAGTTAAAAGAGGAAGTAAAGAATAAAATGACAGTTATCTTTTCTTGTTAATGGATTTCATTTAAGATTCATTGAAGAGATTTTTGCTTATATTAATTAAAATAAAACCAAACAATTAGAAATCAATAATACTAAGCACATATTTATTAAAATTACATTTTTAATATCAATATGCATATTAGCCTTCCCGTTCACACTGTAAACTGCTATTTTGTTGTATATATAAATACAATTGCATGTTATTAGTATGTAGATATGGTTAACAGTATAAATAATGTAAAACAATTTTATTAATAATTGAGGTTAAAATAAGGATAAATTCATGGTGAATGTGACGTCAATTACTAAGGGAATTGTGACTTGAATAGTGATTTAGTTTCGGTTACAGACAGAAAAACACACAATCTCCATTATAATAAGATTATTTCTCTGAATGTTTGAGATGAGGCTTGAAGATTAGTATTATCTGCGTTATTCGGACTATTGCCCCCATCTTCATTGTTATTTGTACAACGTTTCGGCCGATATACCCTCCGGCCTGCTTCACGTATTTCTTGTCGGACTCGGGAACCTTCTTTTCGAACTCAGGAACTTTCAAAGGGTTAGGTTCAAAGTTCCGTGATGGCTCCCGATTACGATAAGAAAGTTCCCGAGTTCGAAAAGAAGGTTCCCAAGTCCGAGAAAGTTCCCGAGTCCGACAAGAAATACCTGAAGAAGGCCGGAGGGCATATAGGCCGAAACGTTGTACAAATAACAATGAAGATGGGGACAATAGTCCGAATAACGCAGATAATATTATTATTATTATTGTTTTTAAACCTGGGCATAATTCTGTCCCCAGTTTTGACCAAGATCATTAATTTATCGCATTATATACGAGTAAAGCGCGTGGTGTAATCGTTAAAGTCATAGGAAATGGACTCGTCGCCCTGAGTTCAAATCCTGGACCTGGTAATTTCATTTCACTTAGCGTTAATACCCTTGGGAAAGGTATGAATTCTACTCTCCCGCCAGCTATGGGTAAATAGTAGGGCAGACTGGGCTCTTTAACCTTGGGTAGGCAACCGGTCTAGGAGAAGGAAAACTCTGAATTCAAACCTGTTAAACTCCGCTTAAGAAATTGACCTTGTGTCACATCCTGCTCGTGCGGAGAGGTTGGTAAATATATATATACGAGTAAACACGGTTTATCTAGATCCAGGTTTGGTAGATAGGTATTTACCTAACTCGCTTGTCACGGGTAGGCTGTGACACAATTTCGCAAGTAGGGGACACCCAATAAGGATCGAACTCGCTATTCAGTAGTAATGGGTCTGTTAGACTAGCTTGATATTACACCACGATGTGACACCCTTAGATAAAGGTTAAGTATAATTTTATAGATATGGTTTCATTAATTTTTGTGAAGACCCCATTACGACCTTTAATGCACAGGGTACTTCCACCGCCTCTTTTTCACTTTCGGTTACTAAAACGGGTTATCTTATTATAATGGAGATTGTGTGTTTTTCTGTCTGTAACCGAAACTATATTACTACTCAAGTCACAATTCTCTTAGTTATTGACATCACATTCTCCATGATTTTATTTTTATCTAAACCTCAATTATTAATAAAAGTGTCTTACATTATTAATACTGTTAACTATGTCTACATACTGACAACATGCAATTATATTTATATATACAACAAAATAGCGGTTTACAGTGTGAACGGGAAGGCTAATTTGCATATTAATATTAAAAAATCGAATTTAATAAATATGTGCTTAGTATTATTGATTTCTGTTAGGTTTTATTTTAATGAATATAAGCAAAAATCTCTTCAATGAATCTTAAATGAAATCCATTAACAAGATAAAATAACTGTCATTTTATTCTTTACTTCCTATTTTAACTAAATGCTTAAATTAGAAAAAATAACAATGAAAGACGAGAGTGATGGAAGAGTAAGTTTCAGTTGTTCCATTTTTTATTATACTCCCTCTGTTTCAAATATTTTATTATACTCCCTCTGTTTCAAATCTTTTTATCTGTATTCTTATTTAGTTTCATTAGCCTTTCTAATTTAATACAATATTATATTACATTAAAACTTGAATACTTGCACCCGGAGGGTGCATATATTTGCTAGTTATTATAAAATAAGATCATTTATTTATTTAATACCTTAAAAGCCGCCATATCGTGCTGTTACATAATTGTTAGTACCCTAACACTTATTTACAGTAGTGTAGAAACCAAAATGGCTGTTATAATTTGCAGCCTGGCGGCCTTGAAGGATTGAGTGACTCGGCTTGACCTCAGTCTGAACCTCCCTCTGGAGGACCGTGAGAATCGGTAGAGAAGACCTTCTTCCGGTTTAGATTAGAAAGAGAGTTTTTAGTTCAGTATTGGCCAGACCACGAAAGTGGTAAGTCGTGTTAAGCGCACTGCCGTACTCAATCTGCGCAGTTAGTCTGGTGGGCATTTCAGAATAAAATATGATCTAAGTTAAATCGAAGTCTTGGGTTATTATCTAAAAACTACTAATGACACAGGGCTTCTGATAAAGAGAAATCCCCAATGGAAGACCAGACACGAAGTCCCCAAGACGAAGTCCCCAAGATGAAGTCCAGACACTAGAAGAAGAACGTAAGATATCAAAGATGAGCAGAAGAATAACAGAAGTAAAGAGAGTATACAACAGTGCGACAATTAAACTAGCACCTGCGGAGAGCTCTTGATTGATTTTTCTCGAATTTATTTCCAATCTATAAAAACTGTTATCGTATAAAAAAAAAAGTCAGAAAAAACACGTAAAAATGGCTTCTTAACTATCCTTTGGATCACAGCGGCATTATGGAAAGGGGAGATTTGCTGTCTGGGTAACAGTTCATCCTCCATACCAAACCACCCAGGCTACGTAGTTCCACTAAAAAAATGGACACTACTCCATCGTCTCTCGATGACGGAAGGATGCCAACAGACAATTAAAATTTACGAATACAAAATTTCAATATTGCAAGTCCGAGTTCGGCCTGAAATGTCTTTAATTTGTTTACGGAGTCGGACTGATTCAAAAAAGGTATGACATGTTTGTCTACGGCTCCGAGGAGCAAAAATTTAAAAAAAATGTGATACACTGACATTCGCATTTACTATGTATATATTTATCAACCTCTCTACACGAGCAGGATGTGACACAAGGTCACTTGTTACTTGATTAGTAACAGCCTGGAGTGTAAGCAACCTGAGGTTTGAGTGCCAGACTAAACGAACCTAGAATAAATAACAACGTTATCACATTGCGCTAGTGAGATAGTGAGTTCGATTCGCACTGGGTGCCCCATACTTCTGGCCTTGTACCACATCTAAGCTAAGCTTAGTAAATAACTATAGGGCACCTCATGTGGTGTAATGGTTAGCAAGTTAGATTAGCAGACCACTGATAGTGAGTTCGATTCTCACTGGGTGCCCCATACTTCTGGCCTTGTGCCGTATCTAAGCTAAGCTTAGTAAATAACTATAGGGCACCTCATGTGGTGTAATGGTTAGCAAGTTAGATTAGCAGACCATTGATAGTGAGTTCGATTCTCACTGGGTACCCCGTACTTCTGGCCTTGTACCACATCTAAGTTAATCTTAGTAAATAACTATACCACTGGACCTTAGGTTATATTGACTTCTAAAAGAAATTTTTTCTTCCTCTTTTTTTTTTGTATTTGTAACTTGAAGATCTTTGCCAAAAAAATCCATGAGATTGGTCTTACGAAGATCGACCAATTACAACCTGTTTGTTGGTCACAAGGTCAGCCAGTACAGGCGGATGGTCGGTTTTTTTTTTTTACAGACACAAGAAGACAAAGAAGTTATTTTGAGATTGAAAGAGTCGATTAAATCAGAACTTACAAGAGGAGGAGGGGGGGAGAACAACTGTTTTTAAATGAATCATTTGTACCGCCCCGCCCCCCCCGAAAACACACTCCGAATACCACGTGACCCGTGTAAACACCACGCCCTTTTTTTTTTTTACTGTCAATAAGAAGTCATGTCGTATCTATATCAAAATTAATTGCTGATAAATAAATGAGGGGGATATATTCTATAATTAGCATTTCATAGACATATTCCTTTTAGAAATTATACTAATCGGCGTGAGCCCGAACGCAGACCACGCATCATTTTAATCCTCTCAGTCGGTAGAGCGTCGGACTAGGAACCACAAGGTTCTGGGTTCGATACCGGCCCTCGCCAAGTCAGCGTATGAGTAGCACAGGGATCTGTGCGATAAAGTGAGGAGCTGATGGTTGTCGCCTGTCCCGACCAGTGGCGTAAAAACTCTAAAGGCTTTTCCCTGACTCTCCCTTACCCATATCCGGTTAGGGTTCATAGACCGCAGAAACTAGTGGTCGGCATAAAATGGTATTAATAAGCCCATTAAACTACTCTAAATTGGATAGTGTGGTTGTAGTTAATTTTAATAAACAAAAATAACTATATAAAAATAAGACATAATTAACTGGTCGGTTTAGCGGCAGTTATATCGTGTTCCCTACTATCGTAGCCATAGCTTGGAGTGGAAAAGAGAAAGATTCGTGTCTTTCCTAACAGCATTAGCGCGAAGTGAAATGCAAACAGCTTCATCCTGGGTTTGAACTCGGCTCATCGAGTTAATTTCATTTCGATGAAAACAATTATGCTACGCCGATTTTCCTAAATTATTAAGTACCATCAACTAATTGTGATATTGTTGTGAGGTTTTAAGGGGTCAAATAAGAACAAAACGACGGGTAACAAATGTAGAAAAATGTATTAACAGAAAGTAGACAAATACAATAGAGAGATGTGGAAATTAAGTCCGACGAACAGAGTTATTGGCATAATCGCATTGGCTTACTGCTAAGCCACAATTATCCCTGTTACTTATAGTAACCTGTCGGCGCATTCCATTAGTCTTCTAACGGTGTATCACCTATAACAGATATAAATTATATAACATGGGTAAGACTCGAAATAGAGCTTACTGGTCATCTTCAGTGGCATTTATGAGTAATATACTTACAATACTGCTACTACTACTTATACACATCGATCATTCATACATAAATATCAATTGATAATGGAGATTCGGGCTCTTTTCGACTGTAACCGAAATTACGCCACTGATTACGTCACAGTAATTAAAAAAAATCTATGAACAATCAATTAAGAGTCAAATTTTCACGAAAGTTTTGATACTCATGTTTAGAATATTTTTTTCCCTTAGAATATCATTTTCATATTTCATTTTATGGAATCCGAACAAGATATAGATTACTCCCGCCCTGTCGGCTGGGGCGTTAGAATGCACCGACTGCACCTCTGCAGAGGGGTAAGACTCCCCCAATGGGGCCACCTGTTGGCCGTGGGTGGCGACCCGTGATGCTTAAGGATAGAGCCCTGGTGGATGAGTAGTTCATGACATGCAATACTCCACTTTGACCCTATCTTGGGCTAGACGGGCGGTCGGAGAGGCCCCCTCCGATCAATCGGCTGGTCACGTCAAGCCCTAGCGCCTATATGATTTTCCCAACCCTATTGCCCTTATGGCAAGCCCCAACCCCTTTTTATCATATGGGTGCTAGAAGGCGGTGGCTGTGGGTCTACATGTTCTGGAATGACGTTAAACTCTATCTGATGGTGAGGTTCCAGTTTTGGAGGTTTGGGGAATGTGGAGCACCCCTTCATCACCATTGCTCCCTGGTCCACTCTGACCCGGAGTGGTAGTACCTGTTAGGGTCCCATCTATGGGCTAAATAGAAAAATGTATTTATAAAAAACTTGTATTATCCATTAAGAATTGATTTATTTCAAAACTTTATCGGCATTAAATGACCCACTGAGGTTGATATGCCGTAAAACAAAACAAACCAAACAAACCAAAATATAGATTACTCGTACGATTATTAAATGTTTCTATAAAGATACGAGTCTGAATAATTAAATCAGATTTTTTTAGAAATGTTTTGGTGTTCTTTACTGTTGTAAAACAAAACAAATATCTCAGTGGAGTGGAGTGAATATGATGCTTTTTAAGTAAGTAATTATTTTTTTTAAATATTAAACGTTTTATATTATTTATTTACCCCCCCCACCACACACACTTCGGGCAATATCTTACAAAAATTTTTTCACACCACCCGCAGGGTGTTTTTTTGCTAGTATATATATAAAAAGATATACATATTATATTGATTGATTTTAACATGTCAACCCGTCTAGGGTTATTTTATGCCTAGAGGTTAGGAAATCACGTTCATTGTATATTCATATTTATATTTTTTGTGTAGTTATTTCTTAAGGGTTATTTTTCCTTTCTACACAGTTCTATCAAATACGAAAGATTGATTGATTTTAACGGCATGTCAACCCATCTATGGTTATTTCATACCAGGGGGTTAGGGAATCGTCTTCTTTGTGTGTTTATATTTATATTTGTCGTGTAGTTGTTCCTTAAGAGTTTTGTTTTGCATAAGGTCCCATCGAATACGAATAATTTTTTAAACAAATCTATTTGACAAACAGATTAGACCCAAATAGATACCTCCATTCCAGGTCAGAGTGGATCTGGGAGTAATGCCCGATCTCCAGAACTGGGGTTTCATCATCAGATTCAGATATATATATTACCAACCCCTCCGCACGAGCAGGGTGCGACACAAGGTCAATTTCTTAAGCGGAGTTTAACAAGTTTGAATTCAGAGTTTTCCTTCTCCTAGACCGGTTGCCTAACCAAGGTTAAAGAGCCCAGTCTGCCCTACTATTTGCCCATAGCTGGAGGGAGAGTAGGATTCATACCTTTCCCAAAGGTATTAGCGCTAAGTGAAATGCAATTACCCGTCCATCAGATTCAGATAAGTGTCATACCCAGGATAACCCCTTTTTAGTGGTGATGGGCCTTTATCCTTTGCAGCGGATTCTAAAAGCCGGTATTTTAAGTTATGAAATACCATTAGTTAACTGGGATATTTTGTTACTTAAAATCGCGCTTACTGGCCTCCTTTAGAGGCATTTATGCGAGTAACACTCATACTAATAATACCGCTACTATTACTACTTATAAACAGCGTTTATTCATAATGAATATCTTATTATAATGGAAATTATCTGTTTGTTAGTCTGTAACCGAAACTATATCACTACTCAAGTCACTATCCATTTAGTTATTATATATCACATTCTCCATGAATCATTTTTATTTAAGCCTCAATTATTGATAAAATTGTTTTTCATTATTAATACTGCTGGTCATATCTACGTACTAATAACATGCAATTGTATTTATATGTACAATAAATAGCGGTTTACAGTGTGAACGGCAAGCCTAATTTGCATATTGATATTTAAAATTTGATTTTAATAATTATGTGCTTGGTATTGTTGATTTCTAATTATTTGATTTTATCTTAATGAATATGAGCAAAAATCTTGGAGATAAATCTTAAAAGAAATCAATTAACAAAAAGAAATAACTATAATTTTATTCTTTACTTCCTAATTTAACTAAATAGTTAAATTAGAAAAGTTTAGCAAGGAAAGACGGAGGTGATGGAAGAGGAAGAGGAAGCTGTTATATTTTTCGATTATACCCCTCTCTGCTTCAAATAATTTTATCTGTATTCTTATTCAGTTTCTTTAGACTTTCTAATTTAATATAATATTTTATGACATTAAAACTTGCACCCGGAGGTGCATATATTTGCTAGTATGTATAAAAAGCGTTCGAATACAAATGAGATATACAAATATGACGCATAAGCTATATATTTAAAACAACAAAAACATGTATATTTAACGAACAGTCTCATTCATTCATTTATTTTTCTTTATAAATATAATTATCAATTGCACTGTGTCTATCAATGGCCATTGTTTAATGGCTCAGTGCTGTCATACCTAGCGCACTCCTTCGTCACAATGGAAACGACGAGGACAAAGGTGTAGCTAATAGCGCCTATTATTTCCTGCTACTTTTATTTCAGTGACGCAACCATGTCAAGTAAACCACTCCCGCCACCGCCACCACCAACCCCTTTGCCCTTTTGCGACGCAGGATGACCCGCTAATGTCTCTCTGATTCACAGCAAATGACAGGATGTTTGAGTTTAAACAATTTAAAGATTGTTCTTTCTTATCACGCTCACCAACTCCTTAAAAAAACGAAAATACTTTTTAAAGATCTGATAGATGTGAAATGCTATTCAAACAAATGTTGCAATGAAAATAATAATAATAATAATAATAATAATAATAATAATAATAATGGACAAATATCTGGACCTTGCCAGAGAACTGAAAAAGTTATGGAACATGAAAGTGAAAGTGATACCAATTATCAAAAGGATTAGAAAAGGGTTTGGAAAGTTTGGATATCAAAGGAAGGATTGAAACCATTCAGAACACTGCACTGCTGCAATCTGACAGAATACTCAGAAGAGTCCTGGAGACCTGAGGAGACTTGCTGTCACTCAGACTCCAGTGAAATACCATCATCTAACACTGGTGTGAAAACTCAAAAGGAGATAATAATAATAATAATAATAATAATAATAATAATAATAATAATAATAATATGGACACTTCAAACGACAAATCGGAGAGGTTGCACATGAAAAGACTTGGGCATGGTTAAGAAAAGGAAACCTCAAAAGAGAAATTGAATCACTAAGAATTGCTGCACAAAATAATGCCATAAGAACAACTTATATCAGAGCAAAAATTGATAAGACTCAACGAAATAGTAAATGTAGACTTTGTGGTGACAGAGATACGACTGTAAACCATGTATTAAGTGAATGTAGCAAACTAGCACAACGGGAATACAAAACTAGGCACGACTGGGTTGGGAAAGTGATCCACTGGGAATTATTCAAAAAATTAAATTTTGACAATGCAACAAAATGGTATATGCATAAACCAGAATCTGTTCTTGAGAATGAAACGCATAAAATTCTCTGGGACTTCGAAATAAAGACGGATCACCTTATCCCAGCAAGGAGACCAGACCTAGTGTTGATTAACAAAAAAGAAAGAACTTGTCAACTGGTGGATTTTGCAGTTCCAGCAGATCACAGGGTGAAGCTGAAGGAAAATGACAAGATGGAAAAATACCCGGACCTTGCCAGAGAATTGAAAAAGCTGTGAAATATGAGAGTGAAATTGATACCAATTGTAGTTGGTGCACTTGGAACGGTCCCAATAAACTTGGAAAAAAAGACTGGAGGATCTGGAAATCAGAGGAAGAATTGAGACCATCCAGACTACTGCACTGTTGCAATCAGCCAGAATACTCAGAAGAGTCCTGGAGGCCTTAGGAGACTTGTTGTCACACAGACTCCAGTGAAATACCATCAACTAACGCTGATGTGAAAAACTCAAAAGGAGTGAAAATAATAATAATAATAATAATAATAATAATAATAATAATAATAATAATGGCTTCCAGTTAGGAAAAATACGTTTGTCGGTATTTTAATCTTGATCAAGGATCCCCAAACATTTTTTTTCCCGGTGGGCCGGATAATTGAAAAAATAACGAGTGCGGCCCACATTATTATTGTGTTCAATACTTGCTCGCCAGAACGAAAGCTCTGAGAAAAAGATGTAAAACAAAATATATCTTTCCATCTTGTATTCATGGATAAGTTGCGTAAGATGCACAAAAACAAATTTAACCAACATATTTATTTTCAAAACATTATTAAAAAAATGCAACATTCAAATAGCGTCGGCGGGCCTGATAAAATGCCTTCGCGGGTCGGATCCGGTAGTTTAGTGACCCATGATCTAGATCAAGTCGCATAAAGGGCACCTTTTTAGCTCAGTCGTTAGAGCATCCACCTAGGAACCACAAGGATCCTGGTTCGATACCGGCCATTGCCAACTCAATGTATGAATAGCACAGGGTTCTGTGCGGTAAAGTAAGAAGTTGATAGTATGTGTGGTGCTCCACCTCAGGCGTAAAAACAATTTCGTTGGTTTAGCGCTAGTGAAAATAGGATAGAGTCACTCATTGTCTGGCTGATGCCGACCTTAGGTCACCCCGACGACTTTACTTTACTTACTGTCTAAATTTTTGTCTAAACAGTGATGAAAGTTTTTTTTTGAACAATGGGAGTTGGGTCGTACCCGTAGAAAGACACATAATCTTTTAATCTAGTGTGACTCTAAGAAATACGTCACACTTTTGACCGTTTTGGGCGTCTTCGCTTGTACCAGTGACATTCTTGACTTTCAGAAGTCAGTGCTGTTCAGAATTCAGTTATGGGTCTTTCTACGGATGCAATGAAACAACTCCCGTTGTTAAAAAGAAAACACCGATCACTGTTCAGACAACAATCTTTCCATGTTAATGTCCGATGAAGGTTTATTAAAAGACCGAAAGGTTATAACGCTGACTTCGCCATCAAGAACAAATTAATCTTTTGGGAATATTCCGTATTTTTCTATTTTAAACACACACACACACACACACACACACACACACAGATATATAATATATATATATATATATATATATATATATATAAGGTGTGTCAAAAAGTATCGAGATTTTTGTACTTTTTGACACACCTTGTATTCTGAAAAAATAACGTTTCATTCATTGTTCATTTTTATCTTGGTAAATACAACTTCAATCTCGATACCTTTTTACACACGTTATTATATATATATATATATATATATATATATATATATATATATATATATATATATTATACTAAAGCTGAGTTAATCAACTTTTGCTTCCTAAAGGCTTTTTTACTGTTTAGTTTAATGACACGAAGATTATACTAAATTATTCCTTACTTTTAGGATTGAATTATGTTTGAAAAAAATCTGTTTTAATTGGTTCTAATTAGTCGTAATTTGCAATTAAGTAAAAAACCGACCAATCTCTTATTTTACTCTGTGTCTACCACTTTCTTCCCCTCTATGTATCTCTTTACTACCTCCTCGTTATATAATGTAAGTTTCTCTGGGGAGAGAGAGAGAGAGAGAGAGAGAGAGAGAGAGAGAGAGAGAGAGAGGAGAATTTGAAATATATTATATATGTATATGTTAAATTTCTCAACCAGCAACCCGTAGCTTAAATGAGGTCAAACAGTTCCTTTCTTAGAAAGCTAACAAAATGATTTTGAGGTTTTGTTCAGCCTTATTTATTTAAAAAAAATTATTCGCTTTGCTAACACCCTTTTCCCTAATCTCAATTATCTACCCAGAGCTCGATGGGTGACCCAATGGGTCACGCTTTGTCTAATATATATATATATATATATATATATATATATATATATATTTCAAAGAAAGAAAGACTTAACAAACCGTCATTCCGTAATAATTTATTTCGACCAGAAACTTAAAAGGCTTTAAAAAAAATGTTTAATTCTTAAAGATTAAAAAAAAAAAAAAATTTAAATTAAAAATTTTTTTTTTAAGCCTTTGAGTTTCTGGTCGAAATAAAATTATTACAGAATGACGGTTTGTTAAGTCTTTCTTTCTTTGAAAGTTAAACATTGCTCTTTATTTAATCTAATTTATTGGTTATTATACATTGAGCTCTCTTTGGGGATTTATAAAAATCCTTGTATGAATATATGTTTGCACCTACAAGAGCATACAGTATTGTTGTACGGTGATATTTTGAAGATCCCAAATAGAATCATCTCTTACTACCAGTCATTTGAATATATATATATATATATATATATATATATATATATATATATATATATACTAGCAAATATATGCACCCTCCGGGTGCAAGTATTTAAGTTTTAATGTAATGAAATATCGTATTAAATTAGAAAGTCTAATAAGAAGGCAGATAAAAAGATATGTAACAGAATGGGGGTATAATAGAAAAATAGAAATGAAACTTACTCTTCCATCACTCCCGTCTTTCATTGCTGAATTTTACTTATTTAACTATTTAGTTAAATTAGGAAATAAAGAATAAAATGACAGTTATTTTTTCTTGTTAATGGATTTCATTTAAGATTCATTGAAGAGATTTTTGCTTATATTCATTAAAATAAAACCAAACAATTAAAAATCAATAATACTAAGCACATATTTAATAAAATCACATTTTTAATATCAATATGCAAATTAGCCTTCCCATTCACACTGCAAACCGCTATTTTTTGTATATATAAATACAATTGCATGTTATTTGTATGTAGATATGGACAACACTAATAAAAAGGTGAAGCAATTTTATTAATAATTGAGGTTTAAATATAAATAAAATCATGGAGAATGTGATGTAAATAACTATGTTAATTGTGATTCGATTAGTAATATAGTTTCGGTTACAGACAGAAAAACACACAATCTCCATTATAATAAGATATATATATATATATATATATATATATATATATAAGGATCCCATTTATTTAGCCAATAAAGCGAGTAAGAGATAACTCCCACCACTCATAGTCAACCTTCTATGGGCCCATTATCTATCCCTCACCGATTTCCCTTTGAAAAATCTTCCCCTCTGGGTAATAAATCTAACACCCAACAAAACTAAATTAAACTTCTATCTGTTTATTATGTATCTCTTACCAACTGTCATAACCTGTTGAAAGTGGGTCGGCTGCCTTCAATCGTTAATGTTGCGTGAAGGACATAAGAACTTGTGTAGAAATGTCTAACCTTAAAAAAAAATTGAAGATGTGTTGTGTAATGGTTATCGTCGTAGGAAATGGACTCGGTACACCCGGACCAAGTTACTTTTAAGCACCCCAGTGGCGATCTGGATTCAGAAGGACATGTTTCGCTTTGCACCGTCAACATCCGGTTGTTTGTTAGATTTAGGGTTAGGGTTAGGGATTAGGGTTAGGGCTAGGGGTTAGGGTTAGGGTAAGCAGTTAGATTTATAATTTTTAAAAAATGCGTCTAAAAATCGCATGGTAACAAACAACCGGATGTTGACGGTGCAAAGCGAAACATGTCCCTCTGAACCAGGTCGCTCCTGGGGTGCTTAAAGTTAACTTGGTCCGAACACCCGAGTTCAAATCTTGGACGAAGCTGTTTGCATTTTACATCTCGAAATATTAAGAATAAATCAAAGGTAAACAAACAATATCATAGTTACCTCATTTTTCTTTACACTTGCATTGTGATAGTCTTCAAAACCAACCACCAAACCAATATAAATATATATATATATATATATATATATATATATATATGTATGAGTAGTGGCTTACCGGTGGGTACGGGTACGATCGTTGGAGCGCACAGTATCCAGGGGTTAAGACCGTGAAAAAACAAATACAAAGTGCTCAATACAATGTAGAGCAAAATTTATTTAAGAAATGGATATAAAGTAACCTACTCGAGTTTCATCATCTGAATCGTCAGGGTTACATCCGCTGAATTAATCGAGTTTTCGATTAATATCAGTTGATACCACGTATGTCAGTTGGAATGGATCTTATCGATACAGATCTGTAACGATAAGATCCATTCCAACAGACATACGTGGTATCAACTGATATTAATCGAAAACTCGATTAATTCAGCGGATGTAACCTGACGATTCAGATGATGAAACTCGAGTAGGTTACTTTATATCCATTATATATATATATAATGGCTTTCAACTCGTATTCGAGTAAGATCATTTCCTGTTTTTTTTAAATCATAGTTGGGTGCCAGTAGCATTTGACACTCTATCCTTGTGTTTTCTCAGATGACTCACCATGCCAGCCCTGGAGATACTTACTCTTCCACATAAACTACATGCTGGAACTTCTCCACCTTGAATGTTGCTGGGCTGAAAATTACCCTTTCTAATAGTCCGCTTCAATTTTTGCTGTTTAATTCGGTTGGACTCAAATTCTTCCACAGACAGGTAGATGTTGGCTCTCCAGCCAGGTCTATTACAATCTTCCTGTCCTCCACAGCAATAGTAGTGTTCTTCAGAGTGTCCTTGAGGCAGTCCTTAAACCTCAATTTGGGTTTGCACTGACAGTTGAGATTTCCCCGTAAAATAGTTGTTTTGGGATTCGGCAATATATATATATATATATATATATATATATCTTGGGGTAGCGAAAACATGAAGTCAACGCCACTTGGAAACTAACAGTTAAAATGAATAACACAATAGAAATAATTCTATGACATGTGGGACATGTATGCATCACCTAGGGAAAGGTATGCATCTAACTATTCTTCCTCCAGCTATGGGTAAATAGAAAGGCAGACTGAGCTATTTAACCTTGGTATGGCAACCAGTCTTGAAGAAGGAAAACGTTGAAATCAAACCAGTTAAACCTCGCATAAAAAATTGACCTTGTGTCACAACGTGCTTGTGCATGTTTTTTTTTTTAAACTTTGTTTAGACCACCGGTCTAGGGAAAGGAAAACACTGAATTCAAACCTGTTAAAATCCGCTTAAGAAATTGAATTTGTGTCACATCCTACTTGTGTGGAGGGGTTGGTTAATAGATAAAAGAAGATTGGAAGTGAGGCATTTTTCACTTGGTAAGATGAATACCACTCGTTACTCTAGTTGCCCAGAATAGAGAGGCGTATCGTGGGCATCTTTAGTAGTGGAGTTGAGGGAGGCAGCCATGTTGATATACAAGGTGTGTCGTAAAAATATTGAGATAGCTGTGGTATTTACCAAGATAGAAATGAACAACGAATGGAACATTAATTTTTTTCATAATACAAGGTGTCATAACAATGAATGGAATGTTATTATTTTCAGAATACAAGGTGTGGCAAAAAGTTCGAAAAATCTTGATAATTTTTTGTCACACTTTATATATATATATATATATATATATATATATATATATATATAAGTTATTTCATAAAAGTAGCGAGATTGAAGCTGTATTTACCAAGACAGAAATGTACAATGAATGGAACGTTATTACTTTCAGAATACAAGGTGTGTCAAAAAGTACAAAAATCTCAAAACTTTTTTGACACACATTGTATAACCTTGGATTTTAAGATAAGGGTTCAAAGATTCACATAGTTTTAAGTTTAAGTCCTATAGAGGCCCTGAGCACTAGAAGATAATGGTACCTCCTTATATATAAAGTCTGCAGACTTGTTTTTTTTTGTGAGGGGGTATACAAAAAGACATTTAATTTGAATGATATTTATTAGGGCTGGTTTAGCTCAGTCGGTAAAGCGTTCGGCTAGGAATCACAAGGTTCTTGGTTCGATACCGGCCCTCGCCAACTCAGCGTATTAGTAGCACAGGGATCTGTGCGGTAGAGTGAGGAGCTGATGGTAAGTGTGGCGCTCCACCTCAGACGCTAAAATAATCTCCTTGGTCTAGCGCTAGTGAAAAAAAGGGGATAGACTCCCTCGCTGATTGGCTGATACCGACATTAGGCCGCTCCGAAGACTTTACTTTTACTTACACGAAAAAGAATAAATCGTTCATTTACTCGAAATATTTGGCAAATCCGACGATGGAAGATCTCAACGGTTTCCCCCACCCCCATCCTCTTTCTTTGATGCCCTAATCACGTGCTTATTTTTGCTTCGTGTTTGATCCAGCTTTGGATCGGATCAGGATTATATTAGATATATGGATCAGCCAGGAAATCTAATTAGAAATCGCTTAACACATTCCACCATGAGAGAGAGAGAGAGAGAGAGAGAAGAGAGAGAGAGAGAGAGAAGAAAATAATTATTTTCCTGACTTCTCACCAAAGGATCTTTTCTTTTTTTAAAGTGAGTATAGAACTTGATATTGAGTAATAATGGATCTGCGAGACTAGTTTGCAAACCATTACACCGTGATGGGACGCCATCGGAACTTTCCTAAATGCCTTTCAGAATATCCCTCGAAAAATTAGGCCTAAACTGAAATAGAATTGCTACCAACTAAACCCGGCTCATGAATACATCTTCCATCTAAAACAATGACCTGTATTTAACCAAAAAGAAAAGGCAGTGAAACTTTTGGTTTCCGCGTGGAACCCATACAAAAAGAATCAAAAGTCTCACTCACAGACATCCATGATACCATAGAACTAAGCTCCCCCCCCCAGGTTATTTAAACAGCCACTGTTCATGTCTGAAGTCACCCTGGCGCAACACCATGAAGCTAAGAGGTCCAGAAAAAAGCGACGACAACAAAGCACCGACACATCAACATCTTCAGGGACAGCCTTCACATGCGATATCTATGGTCGAGGCTGTTTTTCGAAAATTGGATTTCACAGTCACAGGAGGCGCTGTACCTTCAGGGACACAAGAACTTTATAGTCTTCCGAGACTGCAATGCCAATACAATACAATCCTTGACCTAAACAAGCTCCCCTCCCTACCCCCGCCGAAAAGACTACGTTGCATATAATTAAAAATTTCACAGTTGGGAGAATTGCTGTATTTGATTGCATATAAAAACAACTTTTTTCTTCTAAAATTGTCCCAAATTCTCCCTACCCCTTTTGTATAATATCCGAAGATGTGGTTGGTATTTACCCAACCCGTCCGGCAGGGTAAGACGGGACACAAGATTTTAAGTGTGGAATATCCTGCGAGGATTGACCTTTAATTCAGCAATAAAAGATGTGCCATACTAGCTTGCTAACCATTACACCATCATGATTGGTTTGGTTTGGTTTGGTTTGGTTTTACGGCATATCAACCTCAGTGGGTCATTTAATGCCGATAAAGTTTTGAAATAAATCAAGTCTTAATGGATAATACAATTTTTTATAAATACATTTTCTATTTAACCCATAGATGGGACCCTAAAAGGTACTACCACTCCGGGTCAGAGTGGACCAGGGAGCAATGGTGATGAATGGGGTGCTCCACATTCCCCAAACCTCCAAAACTGGAACCTCGCCATCAGATAGATTTTAACGTCATTCCCAGGGCATGTAGACCCTCAGTTACCGTCTTCTAGCACCCATATGATAAAAAGGGGTTGGGGCTTGCCATAAGGGCAATAGGGTTGGGAAAATCATATAGGAGCTAGGGCTTGACGTGACCAGCCGATTGATCTGAGGGGGCCTCTTCAACCGCCCGTCTAGCCCAAGAAAGGGCCAAAGTGGAGTATTGCACGTCATGAACTGCTCATCCACCTGGGCTCTATCCTTAAGCATCACGGGTTGCCACCCACGGTCAACAGGTGGCCCCATTGGGGGAGTCTTACCCCGCTGCAGAGGTGCAATCGGTGTACCCCATCATGAGACGCCCATATCCGAAGATGTGGTATCTGATACAATAATGTTTTTCCAGACGTCTCTCTCTTATTCATCTATTTCTTAGTGTTCAAGTTAGAATTTACTAAGCATTGGTTGATTGATTGATTAATATTAACAGCCTGTCAACACATCTAGGGTTAATTTATGCCTAGAAGTTAAGGAATCACGTTCAATGATATAGTATTCCAACTTCTTATGGACGATTTCATAGACCACTGATTTCGGAAGATCAAATTACACAGCAATATCACAAATTTGTTCCGTCTGTCAACTTGAATGAAAGATTCAATGCGCCCAATGTTGTGAACAACAGAAGACGATATCTACATATAACAGGTATTTGCCTCATACCCCACTTGTATGGGCTGGGCACAGGGCCTCGTTTTAACGTGGGCCTACCCACAAGCCGAAGCTCATGGGTGGGAAAGAACAAAAATTGCGTCGACCCCTTCGGCATTCCCCTCAAGAGGGGCGCCTCAGGCGCTGGGCAATAAACCCAGCCTTGCCCCTTTAAGTCAAGAGGGGCAGGTATTGCCTGGGGTATATCCCCCTGGGATCGACGCTATTAACTTGTAAAGATCCAGGACCGAAGCTACTGGACCCCCACCCCATTAGACGGGTTTACACACAGAAGATGATATCTACATATAAATGAAATTAAATAAATAGATGGTTGGTTCACGTAATCAAATTAAAATTCAATAGAAAAATCTTTTTTTTAGATAAATTCTTTTTAATCAGAAGTTTATGAGTGTTTTTCAACACTTATGATAAATTAAAAAAAGACAAAACATATTTTTATACTAAAATAGTTTTTACTTAATCAAAAGAAAAATGCAATTATGTTTATTTAAATAAGAATACAGTTTTTATTTGCCAAATATTTAAAATGTTTATTTAAATAAAAGGATGCTGTTCAGAAATAGTATCACAAAATTTGTAAAATTTGTTTTTGTCAGATACAATATAAGTTCAAAAAATAATCTATTCGTTTATTTTCAAATATTTGAAAGTTGAAGTTACTGGTGATGAGTTAAAATATGAGCCTTTCATTAAGTTGATGATTTGGGGTGCCTATTGGATACTTGGTCCCAAAAAATAATTCCATTGAGATCTGGGTAGATAATTGTCATCAGGAAAGAAGTGGGTTTGCAAAACGAATTAGTTTTTTAAAAAAATAGATACGGAATTTTTTTTTTTAATCATTAAATCATTTTCTAAGATTTCTAGGAAAGGGAAAGTTTGAACAAATTTAGATTTAAATAGACCTGATTGATGTAGGTTTTTGATGGTCGACGTACATTGGTGTGTCCGTGCATAACTGTACCCAGATGAGCGTCACTTATGAGTTCGTCCTTGCTTTTTCCAGCAGTGTCCAGCATGTCTTGTTCGTCTTACTTTGATGGTTTGTGGGATAGGAGGCAAGTGGCCTTACAGCTGCTATTTTGTGGGTTACTGCTTCCAAGATTTGTTCAAGATAGCATGCAGAATGCCTTTTTAGTTCCCATCTAGTTTTTTTCTTTAAGCGTTTCGTTAGAGTTCAAGTGGTACTGTCATACAGTAGCAGGGACACGGCTACTTGCTGGAGTAATTCTCGCCTTTATCTTATCTGAGATATCTGATCTGTCTTTCACAATCGATGCATATACTGACATCGCTTTCTAACTGAATAAAAATTATGAATTGTTTATTTCTCGGTTTGGCCATGACTACCTGAAACCACGAAGAGCGAAACAACGGATAGGGGTTAACCATTGGCTATCAAACTCTGGAATATACTATACCTCCTATCCCTCTCCCTCTCACCCTCTCTCTGTCTCTGTCTCTATCTCTGTCCCTTTCCACATATCATCCAATATATGCCCTGTGTGAAATTTAAGAACGGATAAAATATTTAAACTATCCCAGTAACTTAAGAAGAGTACTCTTAAGTCTTTCGCACCTGAAGCGTATCTCTAACTTATTGGGTGGGGGAGCAGAGAGAGAGAGAAAAGAGAGAGAAAGAAAGAGAGAGAGAGAGAGAAAGAAAAAAAGAGAGAGAAAGAAAGAAAGAAAGAGAGAGAGAGAGAAAAAAAAAGAAAAAAATGAGAGAGAAAGAAAGAAAAGAGAGAAGAAAGAGAGAGGAGAGAGGAGAGAGAGAGAGAGAGAGAAGAAAGAGAGAAGAGAGAGAAAGAAAGAAAGAAAGAAAGAGAGAGAGAGAGTGGGTGAGTGAGTGAGTGAGTGAGATTGGTTGTATTGGATTATCATTAAAAAAATATTTTTAAAAGAGAGAGAAAAAAAGAGAGAAAGAAAGAAAGAGAGAAAGAAAGGAAGAGAGAAAGAAGAGAGATAGAGAGAGAAAGAAAAAGAGAAAGAAAGAAAGAGAGAGAGAAAAAAAAGAAAAAGTGAGAAAAAAAAAAGAAAGAAAGAAAGAGAGAGAGAGAGAGAGAGAGAGAGAGAGAGAGAGAGGGGGGGTGAGATTGGTTGTATTGAATTGTCTTTGTTTCTAAGTCACATATTCATTTCCCCGCGGTGGTAGGTTGTAACATAAGTTCGGTTTAACTCGGGGACCCCACAGCATGCTTCCCGGACGGACAAGTGAGAAAAAAAAATGTTAAAGTCCCATCGGAATATCCATTCAAGAAGGTGTCTCAGGCGTTACGCAATAAACCCAACCTTTAACTCTTTTAGACTGTGATTTTCTGTGAGAAAACTTTTTTTTTTACATACCGAAGTATACGTATATTTGGCCATTAAAATAAGTAAGTAAAGTCGATGGGGTGGCCCAATGTCGGTATCAGCCGGACAGCAAGGGAATCTATCCCATTTTCACTAGCGCTAGACCAAGGAGATTATGTTCGTTATTTCTTTTTTGCGAGATTTTTTTTTTAAAGTTCAAAAATATTTACGTTTCTTCCTTCAATATGGCCTAAACTGATCACGTGACGTGTTTTGGTGGTACCTACCGTAAGGTAAATAACTTTTCTTTCTTTTTTTTTGTGCATAGATTCGCTGCAAGTGTCGGGGGTAATTATGAACTTTCGTTGGCCAAATTCCTTGCATAAAATTGTGCGTGCGCATTATCTCCCTTAACAAATTTGCTTGTATAATTTTTCTTATGAGATTTTCTTAAACAATTGAATGAATAAAAATACATTTCATTCTTATCGACACATTTTTTGTTTGTTTGTTTGAGAAATAATAATTCTATTTCTCAAACAAACAATAACAAAAAAAGTGTCGATAAGAATGAAATGTATTTTTATTCATTCAATTGTTTAAGAAAATCTCATAAGAAAAATTATACAAGCAAATTTGTTAAGGGAGATAATGCAAACAACCTCGTCCAAGATTTGAACTCGGTTCGCCAATCCCATTTCCTACGAGGATAACTGTTTGGATGTGCGCCCCTCATCTGTAGCCCAGATTTCGAAAACTGACGCAACACTATCTTTCTACCAGGGCGATTCCATGTCAAATCATCCAGAAAAAAGTAAAATTGTCACCCTCCCCCTTCAATTTATCTGAAATTTTGTACAGGTGAGAAAGTTAGACAATCCTCAAAATTTGAGCGTCCAATTCCAAAAATTGGAGGAGTTATGTCGATTTTTAACTCTCCAAATTTGGTGGTGTTCGCAAAAAATGGCGACTTTTTGTAATTAATTTGTGTCTGTAAAAAGAGTTCTAGAGCTTCCCTACTCCTAAAGATTGGTTTATAATGACATTTTTACCCAGGAAATCCAAAAATGCTATCGAAAAAGTCTGAAAGTCAACCAATTTTAAGTTATTGATGATTCTGAAATTCTTGGAATTGGAAGCACAAATTTTGGGGATTGTCTAACTTTAGCATAGTCCACATCAGTACAAAATTTCAGAAAAATTGAAGAGGGTGGGTGACCTGGCCGGGATGATTTGACATGGAATTACCCACCACCTTCCACGTCGTCATTTTTGGTCTTGTGCCAGATTAAAACTACATGATGATGTCCTATCGTGGCGTAATGGTAAACAAGCTAGCCTTGTAGATCCATTACCACATGATTAGCGAGTTCGGTCCTTGCTAGATGTCCCATAATTGTAAACTTGTGTCACATTTTACCCGTGGCGAACGGGTTGGGTAAATAAAGGCGTCACATCGTCATGTAATAGCAAGCTAGTCTCGAACATTCATTACTACTGAATAGCGAGTTCGATCCTTGCTGAATGCCCTATACTTGCAACCTTGTGTCACATCCTACACGTAGCGAATAGGTTGGGTATATATATATATTATATATATATATATATATATATATATATATATATATATATGAAAAATAGATGGAAATTAATCCGACAGTATGAAATTTAACATTTTTGAAAAAACAAATGCTGTTTATAAATGCTGACAGAAATCTGTTTCGACCGCTTCAATAGATCGGTCATCATCAAGAGCAACATATCATGAACAATTTTGATACTCATTATACACTTTTATATAATTTTACATCAAACTCTTTTGAGTTTTATTATGAACTATAATGCTTCTGATTTTTAAAAATAAAATAAAATTCATTTTATTTTTAACACAGCACACGCATTTTTAAAATTCCAGCATTGAATAATAGCGTTTTGTTTGTACCCATTCTTCTAACGGTTGTTTCATCCCATCTTTCTCTCATATGTTGCTCTTGATGATGACCGATCTATTGAAGCGGTCGAAACAGATTTCTGTCAGCATTTATAAACATCATTTGTTTTTTCAAAAATGTTAAATTTCATATATATATATATATATATATATATATATATATATATATATATAAACACCACGGATTTACCAATACTTATTGGTTACTTATTTAATAGTTGGAGTGTATTATGAACAATTTTGATATCTTAATATATACTTTTTATACAATTATACACTTTTTAAACAATTTTACATCAGGCTCTTTTGAGTCTTATTATAAACTGTAATGCTTCTGATTTTAAAAAATTAAAAATAAAATTCATTTTATTTTTAAATAAAATTCATTTTATTTTTAATACAGATAACGCATTTTTTGAAAAATTCCAACATTGACTAACAGCGTTCTGTTTGCGCATTCTTCTTCTAACGGTCATTTCATCCCGTTTTACTTTTGTTGAAGACCGATTTATTACATACGATCGATACAGATATTCCGAGGGACCTCACATCAGTGAGGGGGGGAACGATGTGCAGTTAAAACCGTTGAGAGCAAGGCCCCGAAACGGTGCACATTCTCTCCTGATTATCCCAAGCATTTGTAAACATCATTTGTTTTTTTCAATATATCAAATTCACACTGTCGGATTAATTTCCTCCTTTTATTTCACACACACACACACACACACACACACACACACACACACACACACACAGATATAATATATATATATATATATATATATATATATATATATATATATATCCTGGATATCTACGTGAAGATTTCGCAGAAATAAGTGATTCTAATTATTCTGAATATGTCTGAGACAAAATCTTTGGAAATACCAACTGAATTAAGTTTGATTCATTATCATATTCGCTATTTGTATTAAATGTCCTTATTTAAGTATCAGATTAAATTGTTGGTGACATTATAGAACTTTCAGCAAGCTGCCCTAATAATATTTTTCTTTGACGGTAGAACTGCCAACTTTGCAAAAATTAAAAAAAAAAAAAAAGAAAAAGAAATACAAGACATCTTAGTCAAATTTAAATTCAAACGAGTTTTCTGATGTTTACATATATATATATGAAATTTGAGATGAAATAATATTACTGCATGGGACGCACTCAATGGTGTTAGCGCGTGTTCCTGAAGTTTACAAATAAATAAATATCTACTATTTTGTGTAAATATTTATAAGTAAAATATTTTAAATAATCATTTAATTGGTAATTAAAAGATGCACTCAACATCTTATTTGAGGGTGACATAACTAAGTTTCCATTTCAAATTGTTTTTTTTTTTTTTGTTTTGTTTTTTTTTACTCCGTCGATAAATTTGAAGATTTTACTTACTTATGATACAAATCTTTCAAAAATAAATTTTTACACTCCTGATGGGACGTTTTTTTTGTTTTTGATTTTTTTTTTTTTTACTCCTTCAATAAATTTGAAGATTTTACTTACTTATGATACAAATCTTTCAAAAATAAATTTTTACACTCCTGATGGGACGTTTTTTTGTT
>CM042147.1:4763049-4815549 GCA_023376005.1 Doryteuthis pealeii
TTAGGAGATTGATTTAGAAGGCTATCACAATGCAGTTTGGAATAAATAAAAAATAATAATACGATAACAATGGTGTTGTGTGTTGACCTGTATTTTTATTATTTCTTGAATTTTCGAGGTAATACCTGTTTATCAAAAGAATTGAACTGAAGCAGTCCAGCTATGGCATTTCTTCCCAAATGAATCTTTTTTTTTTAAAATGATGTTATTTTTTAAATAACTGTATTCCCGTGTGAGCGTGAATGCGTTTATTTTTGTTTGTACGTGTGCGTATGTTGTAATGCGCGTGACATTGAAAATGCGTGTTGGTTGTGACGTTAAGACTGTATCCTAGCGCGGGATTTTGTACGTGTGTATGTGCGAATGAAAAAGCGTATTTGTGTTTTGTGACTTGTGATGTTTCCTGTTGGATGTAAAATCTTGCAAACTTGCAAATCGTTCGGAAAATTAAAACATATTACAGGGTAACCCAGAAAAAATAGAACCCAAATTATTTATTTATTTTCCCATTAAACTACCCCTAAACCCCAACCCTAAACTCCAACCCCCAACCCTAACCATAATCTCCAACCCTAAACCACAATCCTAAACCCCCTAGTTAAAATTAACAGTTTTATTACAAAATTTATGGGTTCTGTTTTTTCTGGGTCACCCTAATTTTCCGACAGATTTGCACCTTTAGCCTAAATTTTAATAAAGTTTTTCAATTTTTTTTTCCTAACCTGAAATTTTTAAATCATTCAGGATTTTAAAAAATGTTTCTTTTCGAATGCACAAAAAAATTTCAAGATAAAAAAAAAAGAATATTTTAAAAATTGTTGAAAACAAGTAATTGATTATTGAATATGAACAAAAAAAAATGTCCATTAGAGCTAACCATACGTGTAGAGGTATAATCGTAAAAGGGAAATAAAATGTAACTTTTCTGTCTAAATTGCGGCCTGAAAAAATGTAATACGGATAGGTTTATTTGTTTTTTAAGATAACGATGTAATTTTTCGCAATCGGATAATTTGATCTTTGAATTAACTGTTTTTCTTTGTAACAGCCCTGTACGATCTTTAATTGTTTTTTACGAGATTTTTGATAAACAAAGTTCGGAAATATTTATTTCCATTTTATTCAAGATGGCCTAAACTGATCACGTGACCCAATTGGAGGTGCCTAGTTTTCAATAATAACAATATTCCCAAATGGGCGGAGTTAAATATCTAGAAATGTAAGAGTAGTACTAAGTACGCAGATTTCGATGACGTAGGCATCAACTCTAAATAAGATCTAAACTCGTGACGTGTACATGTATCACGGATAGCCAGACACCATTTCAAGATTGTATCTATGTAGTAGACAAGACCCAATGAAAAAAAAATCAATTCCAAATGTGACAAATTTACTGGGTAGCGGAAGTTGATTGATGATTGATTTTAACGGCATGTCAAACCGTCTAGGGTTATTTTATAGCTAGAATTTAGGAAATTACGTTTATTGTGTGTTCATATTTACATTTGTATGTACTTATTTTTTTAAGAGGTTACTTCTCTGTTTTTGCAGACTGTTCTATTGAATAAGAAATTATATCTAAACAGATCTATTTGACCTATATATGGGACACTAATAGGTACTACCACTCCTAGTCAGATTGTTTTTGTTTCTTAAGAAGTTTTTTTGCATGAGGTCCTATAGAATACGAATAATTTTTAAAGAAATCTATTCGACCAATAGATAGGTACTAATAGGTACATAGAAACCACAAGGTTCCTAGTTCGATACCGGTCCTCGCCAACTCAGCGTATGAGTAGCACATGGATATGTGCGGTAAAGTAAGGAGCTGATGGTAGGTGTGGCGCTCCACCTCAGATGCTAAAACAATCTCCTTGGTCTAGCGCTATTGAAAAGGGGATAGACTCCCTCGCTGTTTGGCTGATACCGACTTTAGGCCGCCCCGACGACTTTATTCTGCATAGGGCCGGTTTAGCTCAGTCGGTAGAGCGTTCAACTCGGAACCACAAGGTTCCGGGTTCGATACCGGCCCTCGCCAACTCAGCCTATGAGTAGCACAGGGATCTGTGCGGTAAAGTAAGGAGCTGGTGGTAGGTGTGGCGCTCCACATCAGACGCAAAAACAATCTCCTTGGTCTAGCGCTACTGAAAAGGGGATAGACTCTATCGTTGTCTGGCTGATACCGACTTTAGGCCGCCTTTACTTTACTTTACTTATTCCGGGTCAGAGTGGGCCTAGGAGTAATGGCAATGAAGGGGTACTCAACACTCCCTGGATCTCCAGAGCTGGAGCCTCATCATAAGATGCAGTTTAGTGCCTTACCCGGGGGGGGGGTCTTACCTTTGGTGGGGGAGGGGGGTCTTACTTTTCTGAAGAGGATACAGTCATCATATTCTAAGCCCCGCCGATAGGGCTAATTTATCGCCAGATGTGCTCCAAATGTATCTATACCCCCCAAGATACCGCAGTCTGAAACAATTATGAGAATGCGCCAAATGCACTCCCTGAAACCGTAACATTAAATATCAAACCTGTTACCTGGGCTAAAAAGTATCTCAAAATAGACATTAAGTAGGTGTTATTCACGAATTAGGGCGGGATGACCCTTGAGGGTCCCGAATGTTTGCAGAAAGAATGGTGCATGAAATAAGGTTTATCTTGGAAGGGAGTGGAGATGCCAGCGGGGGGCGGGGGGGGGGTATATGAGGAATATTTTAGACCGGAATAATTAGCAATTTGTCTGTTTTTTCTTGGCGAATAGAATTCGGCTTACATCAACTTCCTAACGACCAACTTTTAAACATGGTGGGACTCTCTCTCTCCCTCATATGACTCGAATTATCATTATCATAGAATAATACGTTTGTTCATTAATTTTCCGATCGTTATCTCTTGCAACACCCTCTGGTTAAAAAAATGAGACCGTCCAAATCGTCCAAGATGAAATGCAAAAATGTAAGTCTTGATTATCTGGTGTTGCTTATCTGCCGAATTCTTATTTCTTATGAATGTTGTCACCTCAGCTAAATAATGGACCGTTCCGTTTTATTATAAAGAAAGAAACAAAAAATGACATGCTATACAAAAAAAATTAATAAGAAAGACAGTAAGAGTGTAGGGGAAATATAGAGAGATGAGGCGATAACGCTAATCTGTTTCAATCGAACAGAAGAAGAAAAAGAAGAAGAAGAAGAGAGAGAGAGAGAGAGAGAGAGAGAGAGAGAGAGAGAGAGAGAGAGAGAGAGAGAGTTAAATCAAAATTATTCAACTTTTTACATATTGAACAATTATGCAATAGCTCTTAAGTAAACATATTAAACGTTGTAATAATCAAATTATCATACTGTGGTATATCCACAGGTCCTGCTAGTTATCATAGAATATATATATATATATATATATATATATATATATATATATATATATATATTCAGCAGCAAGTTACTATTCAAACAGGTTTGGTTGAATACCACGGAATATTTCTTCTTGATGATTTTCGACCACGTCCATGATCGTCTTTTGTTGTAGTTGTCGGTTTTTTGTTTTTTTGTTTTTTGTAGGGCGATATTTATTCAGTTGGGAGTTTTTTTTAATGAGGTCGCAGGCTTATTCAGTTAGGAAGGTTTATTGTAGGTGGGGGTCTTATGGTTAGATCAGCCACCGCCTTCTAGCACATATATTATAAAAGGGTTGGGACTTGCCATAAGGGCAATAAGGTTGGGACAATCCTATTAGGTACTAGGGCTTGATGTCACTCTGACCGCCCAGTAAGGGCCTAAGTGGAGTGTTGCATGTAATGGACTGCTCGTCTACCAGGATTTCGTCCTTAAGCATCACGGGTTACCACCCACGGCCAACAGGTAGCCCGATGGCGGTACCCATCTATAGAGGTGCAGTCGTTGTATTTTAAAGCCCCAGCCGACAGGGCTGTTCACTACTCGTGTGGATGATCATCTAGTAACAGCGGACATAGTAAGCAAACTAAAACGTGTGTTCCAGACTAAGCCAAGCTGTGTAAATATCGACTTGAAGCAACCTGAAGCCTGAGTGTCTGACTAAACAAAGGTTAGTAAGTAGCAACCTTCAGACATGGCTCAAGTGGAACGACACTGATATTCAAACATAACGTGGCAGTAATTCATGGAAATGCTCCAACACATGCTGCTATTTCAACGATTAAAAAAACTTAGGATTATTTGTATTATGGTTAGCGGAATGAGAACAGGATAACCCCGTGGACTGAATAAAGGGTTGGGTTCAAAGTTCCGTGATGGCTCCCGATTACGAAAAAAAGGTTCCCGAGTTCGAAAAGAAGGTTCCCGAGTCCGAGAAGGTTCCCGACTTCGAGAAGGTTCCCGAGTCCGACAAATACAACCTGAAGAAGGCTGGAGGGCACATCGGCCGAAACGTTGTATAGATAACTATGAAGATGAGGACAATAGTCTGAATAATACAAATAATACTAATCATCAAGCCTCATCTAAAAAATTCAGAGAAATTGAAAACTTAGGATTAATGTTGGTTGGATGTTTGATTGATTTTAACGGCATATCAACCCATCTGGGTTATGTCATGCCTAATGGTTAGAAGTAATATATGTTGTGTATTTATATTTATACTTTTTTAGTTTATTTATTTGTTTTTTTGGTTTTAACAAAGTGTTAGCACCATTGGGGATCATGTTGTATGGTATTGATTAAGTTCATATCTATATTCTAATGTATAATTTTATTTCCCTCAAAAAGGACAGAATGTCCTCCATGTTGACATTTTCAAATAGATTTTCATATTGTTTGCATTAAAATAACGGTTTCTGATGTGAGCAAAAAACTGCATTCCATGAATAAGTGTTTAACAGTCAAAGGTGTTTGACATGTTTCACACTGTGGTTGTTGTTCTTATTTGAGTATATAGGAGTGCGTTAGTCTTGAGTGACTAATGCGTAATTGGGACACAATGACTTATTCCTTTCTAGACTTTCTTAAAGCTGATCTCCAGTTTCCCAAAGTGGGTTTGATTAGGAAGAGTTTATTGTGGATGTTGTTATTCCAGCGTTGTAAAACTTAGGGTTAATAAAAAAAAATTGACTGACTTGTACAGTGGTTTACGCATTCACTGTAAATCTACAGTAAGTAAAGCTTGACCTTCGTTGAACTTTGACCTAGTATTTGATTGGTCAAAGTGAGTCGTGTGAACAGGAAGTAGACGTATATAAGAAGTTTTAGCTTGGTTTTCGGGGGAGACAGATTGGATTGGATATTTCTAGCATACATGCTAGTTTAACTTGGGTTGAATAAAAACCTCTCAAAAATATTTCAAATCTTGTGTTCGTCACTAAAAACAACAACGGACACAAAGGTAAAGAAACATCCAAGAGGACATAAGAAATGAACAGAGAATCAACCCAGAATATTTTTCTTTCCTTCCCTATGTAGGGAAATATGACATATGGGTAGTTTAATGTGTCCCTTATACCCCGTATGCACTCACATGTGTTTAGAGGCAAGAACTGGCCCGT
This sequence comes from Doryteuthis pealeii, assembly GCA_023376005.1. NCBI lineage: Eukaryota > Metazoa > Mollusca > Cephalopoda > Myopsida > Loliginidae > Doryteuthis > Doryteuthis pealeii. The sequence continues at coordinate 4,768,568 of CM042147.1, forward strand.
CCCTGCAGCTTCTGGTAAAAAGGTTTAAGAGGGACCCACTCTCCTTTTCTTCTAGTACAATGGGGAAAAAGGTGCTACACTCTGGTGGCGGAATCTCTAGAGACCAGAATTTATTTGGGTCACTTTATCTTTGGGAAAGATTTGGCTGATCAGAGTTAAAAGGTTGGGGCGGGGAGTGAAGGAGAAAAAAAAATAAAAAGAACCGTGTTCAATGTAAGGCATAAAAATGAGAGTTTTAAGGTCAAATATTAGGGATCCAACCTCCATTAAAATGAATATTTAAAAACATCTATGATATAAAATTGCAGAAAGGACGACCAAATCCAGCTTAGAAGAAGCTAGGCATTATAAGATGGTGAAATAAGTTTTGTTTGTTTGTTTTGTTTTGTTTTACGGCATATCAACCTTGGTGGGTCATTTAATGCCGACAAAGTTGTGAAATAAATTCATTCTTAATGCATAATACAATTTTGTTTATAAACTCATGTTTTTCTATTTAACCCATAGATGACACCCTAACAGGTACTACCACTCCCGGTTCGGAGTGGCTTAGGGAGCAATGGTGATGAAGGGGTGCTCCCCATTCCCCAAACCTCCAGAAATGGAACCTCACCATCAGATAGAGTTTAACGTCATTCCCAGGACATATAGACCCTCAGCTACCGCCTTCTAGCACCCATATGATAAGAAGGATTGGGACTTGCCATAAGGGCAATAGGGTTGGGAAAATCATATAGATGCTAGGGCTTAATGTGACTAGCCGATTGATGGGGGGGGGCTCTCCGACCGCCCGTTAGAAAATCCTAAAGTGGAATATTGCAAGTCATTGACTGCTCAGCCACCTGGGTTCTATCCTTAAGCATCACGGGTTGCCATCCACGGCCAACAGGTGGCCCCATTTGGGGAGTCTTACCCCTCTGCAGAGGTGCAGTCGGTGCATTCTAACGCCCCAGCCGACAGGGCGGTGAAAAGTAAAAGGGTCGTAAAGTAGTATTGGCAGTAGAATTGGTAAACAATCATTTTATTCCAGCTTTCTGGTGAGAGCGTCCCATAGTGATGCAATTATGGGGATTTTAGTAAGCAACATTGAACTTTGGTTGGTTGAATTTTACGGCATGTCAACCCTTGTTGGGTTATTCTATGTCGAAGACGTTTTTTAGACAAACTGGTAGAAATAAACTAAAGTCAACGGTATGGCTATTGTCAGTATCAGCTAAACAACGAGGGAGTCTATTCTCTTTTCACTAGTGCTAGAACAGGAAGATTGTTTTTTGAGGTCTGAGATGGAGTGTCACACCTACCATCAACTCCCCACTTTACCGCACAGATCTCTGAAAAACTGACCTAAATTCAATTAATCTTTATGCCAAATTATTTACAATCCGAAACAGCGTGATGGCCCTTGAATAAATTGCCCGTGTAAAGATTGAATATCACCTCTATTAAATATCACCTCTAACATAATTACCGCCCTATTGGTGGGGCTTTGAAAACGATGATTGTAAGATACCCCTGTACTTCTGCAAAGGTTCCTTTGCCACAAAGAAATGTTCTGGACACGACACTAAAGGGCATCTGATGGTGAGGCTCATTTAAAAAATGGAAGTGTAGCACAAAAGTTTAGCTAAAGTTATATCGGACGAACCTTTACGAGTAAACTAGAATCGGCTACCCGCATCGCCTCGGTAGAGGGGGCGATAAAAAAGTTAGTCCCGCAGATACATTGTTACTAATAATCGCGAGTTGGATCCTCGATGGATGCCCCATAAAACCCCCCACGTAAAAAAAACCTGGTGGGACGGCAGAATTTTTTTCTCCAAAATATAAATAAAATCTTCATTATTTTTGCACAAAAAGCAAGCTCTGGTGATAGTGAATGTGAATATTTATTTACTTTGTCGTTAATTGTTTTATTTTCGTAGTTTCATCCGGACATCGGCTCTTTCGGCTGGGGCGTTAGAATACACCGACTGCATCTCTGCAGAGAGATAAGACTCCCCCAATGGGGCCACCTGTTGGCTGTGGGTGGCGACCCGTGATGTTTAAGAATGGAATCCTTGGGGATGAGCAGTCCATGACATGCAAACACTCCACTTAAACCCTTACTTAGGCTAGACTGACGGTCGGAGAGACCCCCTTCGTTCAATCGGCTGGACACGTCAAGCCCTAGCATCTATATGATTGCCCCAATCCTATTGTCCATATGACAAGCTCCAGCCCTTTTATCATGGGGCTAGAAGGCAGTGGCTGAGGGTCTTCATGTCCTGGGAATGACGTTAAACTCTATCTAATGGTGATGTCCAATTCTGGAGGTCTGAGGAATGTAGAGCACCCCTTTATCACCATTGATCCCTGCTCTACTCTGACCCGGAGTGGTAGTACCTATTAGGGTCCCATCTATGGGTTAAATAGAAAAAAATGCTTTTATAAAAAAATGATTATACATTAAGAATGAATTTTATTTCAAAATTTTGTCGGTATTAAATGACCCACTGAGGTTGATATGCCGTAAAACAAACCAAACCAAACCAAACCTAATCATCCGGACATACATACATACACACAACTGTTTTGCTTGTCTTTATATGAAGACCTGACCTGAATTCAACTTATCTTTATGCAAATTATTTAGAATCCGAAACAGCGTGGTGGCCCTTGAATAAATATTGAGTTACCATTTCAAACAGAATATCACCGCTAGCATAATTTCGACCCTGTCGGTAGGGCTTTGATACCGATAACTATTCCGCTGAGGGGTGCCTAACCACCGAAAGAGGTCTCCTGGATATAATACTAAAATGCATCTGGTGGTGAGGTTCCATTTCTGGAGATCCGGGGAGTATGTACACCTTTCATTGGCTCTTCTCCCTGGTTCACTTTGACTCCGAGTGGTAGTATTTTTTAAAGTCATATCAATGGGTCAAATAGATCTGTTTATAAAATATTCGGATCAAGTCACTAATAGGCACCCCAGTTGCGAGCTGCTTTTAAAGGATCGTAACTTTGCTTTTTACCGGTTGTTAGTAAATAAAACAACACGATTTTTGACGTTATAATTTCATACAAACCAAAGACACGTTTTTATACTACAAAAGTTTTTTGTTTTTAATTTTTTTTAAATAGTTTTTCATGTTGTTGTTGTTAGCATATGTGAAAAAATTAATTTTGCACAAATGATAAACTAATATTGTTATTTTTTTTTAATTATAAAACTTTAAATGAAAGACACGTTTACGTATAAAATAACCCTTGAGGGGTTGACGTGTCGTTAAAATCAATCTTTCAATCAATCTTTCTGTTTATGTCTGTAAGTTCAAAATTGGTGAAACAGTCTCTCTTGTTTATCTGCTTTCCTTGATCAGCAAGGGATTTATTAAGCTCAACTTAATTTGGCTCAAGATCAGAAGTTTAGGACACCTAGTCAGAATCATATTTACTAACAATAGTCAACTAGACAAGTTCGCCAACGATTAGTCTACTCGAATGGCTCAAGTAATTGATTTGTTGTAGAAAATATTACATTTTTCTCTCACTTAGAGAGACGTTACCGTTCAAGTAGTAATGAAGGACCAATGTGTATTATCTTTTGCTTCATTTATTATCATTATTATTTTCACTCCTTTTGAGTTTTCCACACCAGCGTTAGCTGAAAGTATTTCACTGGAGGCTGTATGACAACAAGTCTCCTCAGGTCTCCAGGACTCTTATGAGTATTCTAACCGATTGTAGCAGTGCAGTAGTTTGGATGTCCCAGTTCTTCCTCTGATTTCCAGATCCTCCAGTCTTTTTTCCAAGTTTATTGGGACCGTTCCAAGTGCACCAACTACAATTGGTATCACTTTAACTCTCATATTCCATAGCTTTTTCAATTCTATGGCAAGGTCCAGGTATTTATCCATCTTTTCCCTTTCCTTCAACTTCACCCTGTGATCTGCTAGAACCGCCAATCTACCAGTTGACACGTTCTTAGTGTGTTGTTAATCAACACTAAGTCAGGTCTCCTGATAGGGTGATCCGTTTTTTATTTCGAAGTGCCAGAGAATTTTATGCGTTTCATTCTCAAGAACAGAATATGGTTTATGCATATACCATTTTGTTGTATGGTCAAAATTTAATTTTTGCATAATTCCCAGTGGATCACCTTCCCAACCCAGTCGTGCTTATCTTTGTATTCCCGTTGTACTAGTTTGCTACATTCTCTTAACACATAGTTTACAGTCTCATTTCTGTCACCACACAGTCTACATTTACTATTTCGTTGCGTCTTATCAATTTTTGGCTTTGATATAATTTGTTCTTAAGGCATTATTTTGTGCAGCAACTATTAGTGACGCAGTTTATCTCTTGAGGTTTCCTCTTCTTAACCATGTCCAAGTCTTTTTATGTGCAACCTCTCCGAATTGTCGTTTGAAGTGCGCATATAATTGTTTCTTCCCATCTTTGTTTTCTAGTTTTCGTTGTTTTTCTGTTGTCCATATTATTACATCTGCTGTTGTTGGCTGCCATAAGTAATCTTTCTTTGCTCTTTTTTGTATACTCTTCGAGTCCTTAGATTGTGCCCTCTACACAGTCCTCTATGTTGGCAAGACCTCTTCCACCTTCTTTTCTTGATACATATAGCCTATCTTTATCATCCCTAGGATGTAGAGCCTTGTGCATCGTCATTAATTTCCTAGTCATTTGGTCGATCTGTCTGAGTTCTTCTTTTGTCCATTTTAAGAATGACCCAGAGTATCTTATAACGGGATTATATATTATTATTTACTCCTTTTGAGTTTTCACATCAGCATAAGCTGATGGTCTTTCACTGGAGTCTGAGTGACAGCAAGTCTCCTCAGGTCTCCAGGACTCTTCTGAGTATTCTGGCAGATTGCAGCAGTGCAGTGTTCTGAATGGTTTCAACCCTTCCTCTGATTTCCAAACTTGCCAGACCCTTTTCCAATCCTTTTGGGACTGTTCCAAGTGCACCAACTACAATTGGTATCACTTTTACTTTCATATTCCATAACTTTTTCAGTTCTCTGGCAAGGTACAGATATTTGTCCATTTTTTCATTTTCCTTTAGCTTCACCCTGTGATCTGCTGCACTGCAAAATCCACCAGTTGACAAGTTCTTTCTTTTTTGTTTATCAACACTAGGTCTGGTCTTCTTGCTGGGATAAGGTGATCCGTTTTTATTTCAAATCCCAGAGAATAGAGAAGTTCCCAGAGAATTTGATGCGTTTAGTTCTCAAGAACAGATTCTAGTTATTATTATTATTATTATTATTATTATTATTATTATTATTATTATTATTATTTTCCATCTTCTTATTGGCTTTTTTCTGCTTTCATCTTCCCCTTTTTGTTTGAATTCTACTCACCTTCCTTGTCATTCGATTTCCTTTTTATATCATATCCATAATTTCAATGTTCTATCCTATTAGGCACTATACAGCCATTCTTTTCTTTTATAATTCTAATTACTTTTTTTTCTCTTTTTTTGGGTGGTGGTGGTGGTGGATACAGCTTCTTCTTCTTCTTCTTCTTCTTCTTCTTCTTCTTCTTCTTCTTCTTCTTCTTCTTCTTCTTCTTCTTCTTCTTTCCCTTTTCATTATCTGTCCGTTTCTTACCGCTCTTTCTCTACTATATTCTTCTTCTTCTTCTTCTTCTTCTTCTTCTTCTTCTTCTTCTTCTTCTTCTTCTTCTTCTTCTTCTTCACAAATAACTACCAGTTTTGTAGTGAATCAGCATCAGGCTAACTTTAAACACTAATTATTTTTCTCAAATCATGTGCATTTGCAAAGATGGCTAACTTTTGGAGAGTACCAATGCAATCTGAAACATGATTCAACTGTGTTACATCAGTCAGTACTTCAACAGTAATGTCTCTTGTTCAAGGTCAGTAGTGCTCAACGTTACCGGGATCGACACTTAAGAAACACCAATGTGCTTGCTGGAAATGTGGTGGCTGGCATTTTACTCGGAAAACGCACACAGACTGACGTGGACTCAGACATCGAGAAGGCAGTCACGTTGAAGCCTTTGCATGGAAGCACGGAGGTATCCACTACGGATGGTTGACTCGCACTGGACATATCCAGAAAACCATGGCCTCGATTGCATGTGGACTTTTCTGGTCCTATCAGTGGTCTTAGCTTTTTTGCGGTTATGGATGTCCATTCCAAATTGTCAGAAATCTTTCTGGTGCAACATACGGACACCCTTCGTTCGACGAATACCATACTTAAACAGCTAATAAGATCAGTCTGGGACATAGCAATGAAACACAGTTCCTATTTGATGTTGCATCACCAACAATCCCCGCCCTGTCGGCTGGGGCGTTAGAATGCACCGACTGCACCTCTGCAGAGGAGTAAAACTCCCCCAATTGGGCCACCTGTTGGCCGTGTGTGACGACCCGTGATGCTTAACGATAGAACCCAGGTGGTTGAGCAATCCATGAGATGCAATACTCCACTTTGGCCTTTTCTTGTGCAAGACAGGCGCTCGGAGAGGCCCCCTTCGATCAATCGGCTGGTCACGTCAAGCCGTAGAAACTATATGATTGCCCCAACTCTATTGCTCTTATGACAAGCCCAACCCTTTTTATCATATGGGTGCTAGAAGGCGGTGGCTGAGGGTCTACATGTCCTGGAAATGAGGTTAAACTCTATCTGATGTGAGGTTCCATTTTGGAGGTTTGGGGAATGTGGAGCACCCCTTCATCACCATTGCTCCCAGGTCCACTCTAACCCGGAGTGGTAGTACCTGTTATGGTCCCATCTATGGGTTAAATAAAAAAATGTGTCTATAAAAAATAAGTATCCATTAAGAATGAATTCATTTCAAAACTTTGTCAGCATTAAATGACCCACTAAGGTTGATATGCCGTAAAACCAACAAAAACCAACAATCCAATGGCCAAGCAGAACGTTTTGTGGATATATTTAAACGTGTGGAGAGGAACAACAATAGAGAAGAACTCCTAAACTGTTCAGTGAAGAATGGCCTGTCGTCAGTACAAGCACTCATGGGACGAATGCTCGTACTATACTGGACGCCTTGAGCCCATAAAACGACAACAAAGGAAAAACACACAAATCAAAATAAAGGGAAAACATTCTCAGTTGTGTGATAATACTCAGTCTGCACTCGCACACCTTCGTTGCTCAATGTCTAAGACTCCAACCTTGTAATATTCTGTGCTGGCCGATTCGACGGGCACGAGACAGAGACAGGTTCACAAGGACAAAAAAAAACGGCTACAGTTTGGAAGATCAGATTTTTAAATCCAAATAAGGTTACCCGTGATCCATATTTTAGGGACATTTCCCACAGAAAGAAGCGAGCCCACTTGTAAGCAAATTACATTACGTTACATCAGCCGACTGGGCGTTTCATTTTTTCTAATCAAGTCAACGCTTTTTATTCTATAGAATTCTGTAATATTCTGTGCTGGCCGATTCGACGGGCACGAGACAGAGACAGGTTCACAAGGACAAAAAAGAAATAAAGAAAAGAAACACAACACAAAGTTTGATAACATGACGCTAATGGAAGAGGAAGTTGTGACCTTTTGTGCAGTTTGTGGTGGAGTAGTGTACACTTAGGTCTATGTCAGCTGGCAAGAAAGTTGTTTTAACACCAAGTCGATTACTGGCTTCACTGATGTGGGCCCCTGGCTGTTTTCTATCTCTGCTGCTACTGAGACGACACTATCACCCCGACTGCCAGTCAGAAAATAACTGCCTAAGGGCTTGACTATATGTAATTTACATCTTACAGAGCCCCATGGATTCGAACACCCAGATTCTCGACACTTAATTTCTTCTCAGACATTTTGTCTGTGATCTCTCTTTAAAGCGATAGCCATTACTTTATTTTCAGGCTCACTGTCTCTACTTTTCAACTCCCTTAAAACAGACTTTCTCATAAAACATAGATACCTAAAGATATTATCTCTAACTAGCTTAACTTCAGGTGGCCGTTCAATTCTTTAAAACTTTACTGCCTAATTCTTTGTGTCCTTAAGGGACAAACCACCAACCCATATACATATGACTGGGCTTTACACATTCTATTTTTACCTTTATTAAAGGCAATTAGAATATATAAATGACGCTATTGATTGAAGAGTAGAAATTGTTTGTTTTATTTTACGTCATATCAGTGTTTATTTCATGCTCTATAACATTTTGGTTCTCTAAAAAGGTCCAAGTGCTGCTCTCTGGAAAAGTCCAAGTAATACTCTCGAGCAAGGTCCAGATACACTTTTATGGCTTTCCTTTACTTTTACAGTGATCTGCTGGAACAACGCATTCAACGAGTTGACAAGTTATTTTTTTTCTCTCGTTAACATTAACTAGTTCTAGACTTTTGGCCTCGCCTGAGGCTGACCTGTTTTCATCTTAGAATTCCAAAGAATTATATGTCTCGTTTTGAAGGACAAACATTTGTCTGTATGTTGAACATTCAGTAGTTGGCACAATTCCCAGTAGATCCGCTCCCAACTCAGTCATGCGTGCTGTTCTAGTTTGCTGCGCTCGCTTATTATACGGTTGATTGTTTCATCTCTCTCTCTCTCTCTCTCTCTCTCTCTCTCTCTCTCTCTCTCTCTCTCTCTCTTCATTCTATTCTCGTGAGACTTATGTGTTCTCGTTTTCACGTAATTGGTTCTTAAGACGTGGTTCTAGATTACAGTTAAGAGCGATTCACTTACTCTTTTTATTTTTTTAGGTTTCGTCTGTCCATATTATCTCAAGCTCAGCTTCTTTTGTTTGTCGTCTGAAGAACCTCGTGTATTTGATTTTTCTTCCCGTCTTTTTTATTTTTATTTCTTTGGCTTCTTCTCACGCCTTGTCGGTGGGGTTTAGAATACGCTGACTCTGCAGAGTAGGAAAGACCCAACCCCCTCAAAGGGATGTTCTGAATATGATACTAAAAAGCATATTGTTGTATACCTTTTCTTTCCTTACTTCTATTCTTCTTCTGTTCATCTTTGGTATCTTACGTTCTTCTTCCAGCGTCTGGACCTAGTCTTGGGGACTTTGTATTGGTGGTCGGTCACACTCAATTCATTTCTTCTTCTAGATCAGTCTTGTTGCCAAGACATTCATCAACCACAAAACCATATTATTTATGTAAGCTTTTATTTACTTGACTAAACATATTTCTCTAACTAATCACAGCGCGCGTATGCAGTGAGCTCCAGCTAAGGCCTTATCCCGTATTTCGCGGGCTTTCTGTAATATTCCATGGAAAGTCCCGCCCGTGATATGAAAAGGGGCCATCCCTTCAGAAATACAGGTGGTTGACAATAATCTATGCATAGATTATATAACATTTGTTCCTAGCAGCAAGACAGTATTTAAACTTCTTATTAGTCCCAGTCGAGGCTTGTCTTATGGCTTTGACCACTGGATAATGAATTCAAATTAATGGCGTGATCCCAGGGGTCATCCTCCTAGGCAACACCTGCCCTCCCTAATTATGTAACAATATGATGGTGGTGCTCTTGTTCTGGAGATCCTAGTGCTATATGGCCCATTGCGGGTATATAAACAAGAGAGTTCTTGTTTGATAAAAAGAGAGACACCAGAGAGAGAGAGAGACAGACAGACAGACAGATAGAGACAGACGTTGAAAGCATCGGTTCTCACTAGATCACCAAAGTTAAGCAGCAATAAGCCTGTTCACTACTTACATGAGTGACCATTTAAGCAACAGCAAGTACTGTTAGAAACCGAATATTAAAATGACTTTATTCGGCATTAAATGACCCAAAAGGTTGATAAGCCGTAAAATTAAACAACAACAAAAATGACTTTATTCGGCAAAAATGCCCCAAAAGGGTTGATATGCCATAAAACAAAACAACCAACCAAAGATCCTAGGAATGTTAAGTACCCCTTCGTTTGCCAGTACTCCAAGGAATACTCTGACTCAGAGTGGTAGTACCTGTTTGCGGCCCATCTCCAGCTCAAGTACGTCTGTTTAAAAATATTTGTATTCGATAAAACCGTACCTGAAGATAAATAGATAGAATAAGTGAATGAGTAAGTGTGAGAGAGTGAATGAGTGAGTGGGTGTGTGAGTGTGAGTGGGTGAGTGAGTGGGTGTGAGTGAGTGGGTAAGATAGATATATAGATAGAGTTAGTGAATGAGTAAGTGTGAGAGACTGAATGAGTGAGTGGATGAGAGAGTGAGTGGGTGGGTGGGTGAGTGAGTGAGTGGGTAAGATAAATATATAGATAGAGTTAGTGAATGAGTAAGTGTGAGAGAGGGAATGAGTGAGTGAATAAGTGAGTGGGTGGGTGAGTGAGTGAGTGAGTGAATGAGAGAGTGAGGTAAATATATAGAGTGAACTAGATTAAAGCAGTTTTAGTGTATTGCTCTAATAACAATCTTGCTACGATGTGGCGTTTTTTATGGGTTAGGGTTATACACACTTGCACACGCACATACACAGACACTAACACATACGCACATCTGTACCAATCTATTTCTCATATATATATATATATATATATATATATATATATATATATATATATATATAATATATATATATATGTGTGTGTGTGTGTGTGTGTGTGTGTGCGTGCGTATTATATATATTTTTTTTGGGGGGGGATATGTGCTTAATTGAAGTCATACCTAATTTTTGAAAATTAATTAGTTAATAATTAATGGATTTAGGCAGGAATATATGTTCAAATGTAAGGCTAAACAAATCGAGGAAATGTCAATCCCTGATTGTACATTTCGACCAATGTGATTGACATTTTCTCGATTTGTTTAGCCTTACATTTGAACATATATGCCCGCCTAAATTCATTAATTATTAACTAATTAATTTTCAAAATTAGGTATGACTTCAATTAAGCACATATCCTCCAAAAATTGTCGGCTCAAAGCCATATCAAATAAACACAGTGTTTATTTACGTACTATCATATATATATATATATTATATATATATATATATATATATATATAAGGGAAAATATAAAAAGATTTAGGTTGAAAGCATAATAGACTATTTCAGGGAACCTAGAAGAATTATCTAGTCGTTCCCCTCATCAGATGCAGTCTATTATGCTTTCAACCTAAATCTTTTTTGTTATTTTTTCCTGGTATAATTTTTCTCTGTGACTCTGACAATAAGAGAACACATTGAGCTCTGTAAATTACGACAACTGAAAAACTACTGCTTGTTGCTGTCCACCGTATCCGATGATGACACCATGCGAATCATTTCCCTCCAATTGATTCGCTCTCTAGTTGCATCTTGCCAATTGCCTATGGGGATGTTAAAGTCCTTCGGGTTTCTCTTGATGTTGTCTTTGTACCTGAGCTTTGGTCTACCGATTATTATCATATATTAGTATTACTAGCAAAATAAAAAACACCCTGCGGGCGATGTAAAAATAAATTTTTGAAAGATATTGCCTGAGAGGGGTGGGAGTTAAAAATTCAATATCAGAGGGTGTGTATCATAAGTAAGACAAATCCTCATATTTATTAAAGGAGTAAAAAAAAAAAAAAAACAATTTGAAAAATAATTTTTGAAAGACATTGCCTGAGAGAGTGGGAGCTAAAAATTCAATGTCAGAGGGTTTGTATCATAAGTAAGACAAATCCTCATATTTATTAAAGGAGTAAAAAAACAACAAAAAAAAACACACAAAAAAAAACAATTTGAAATGAAAACTGAGTCCCGTCCCTCTCAAATAAAATGTTGCGTGCATGTAATAATCAAACAATTATTTTGAATATTTTCCACATCAATTTTCCACAAAATCGTAGGTATTTATTTATTTGTAAACTTTTTAGTTAACTTCTTGTTACTGTTAAAAAAAATAAAAATAAAAAAAAAAGAACGAAAGTATAAAACAATTTTTAAAATTGCTTACTCAAATTTTGGGTGTTTATAGCATAAGAATATTGTGACGTAAGCTGTGACGTAGAGCTATGACGTAGTTTTTGTTACAGACAGAAATACAGACAATCTCCATTATTAATAGATTATTTATTATATTATTTAGGTTGAGCATTTTTAGGTTGAGCACTTTAGGTTGAGAACTATTTCGATTGAGAACTTTTCAGTTTTAATTACCACGTAATGTCATCATTTTTATAACACACAGACATACATACATACACACATTTGGCTGGTCACATCAACTCCTACCACCTATATGACTGTCACAACCATGTTGCTCTTATGGCAAATGCCCAACCCCCTTTTATTATATACGTACTAGAACGTGATGGTCGAGGGTCTTAGAGTCCTCGGTAGGACTTTAAACTGTATCTAGTTCTGGAGTTCTGGCGTGTGTGGAGTACCACTTCATTGCCATTACTTACATTTCCCTCACACCCGGAGTGGTAGTACCTGTTAGAGTCCCATCTATAGGTTAAATAGATCAAAAATGAGTTTTAAAAACAAATTTGAATACCTAACAAAAAAGAATTAAAAAAAAATGTCTTCGGCATGAAATAACCCAACAACGTTTTGACATCCCGTAAAAATTCAACCAGCTAACCAACATACACACATGCACCCGTACGCATGCACACACACACACACACACACAAACACATACACATACATACATACATACACACACACAATATGAAATATTCTTGAGAAGTAAAATTACTGAAAATTATATATATATATATATGTATGTGTGTGTGTGTGTGTGTGTGTGTGTGTGTGTGTGTGTGTGTGTGTGTTTGTGTGTGTGTAAGTTGAAAATGGAAGAATCCACAGTATGTTGAAATGAAAAATAAAGGAAAAAAAATGTTGAATGGATAAAATAGGATTTATTTTATTTTATATTACTGACACGTGTTTCGGCCAGGATTTATATATGCATACATGTATTCTATCTATTATTATTTTAAATACAAATAAAAACAATAACAATAATAATAGAAGAAAAAAAAACACAGAATTTTTTTAGTATGCAAAGAAATAACGGCCTTCATCAGAGTAAATCCTTATTGTTTTAAATGAAATCGGTTGAAATACGGAGAATTTCCGAGATGCTTGAAAAAAGAACTTTTTTGAAATCGCTTGAAGAAAGTGTTCTATTATTATTATTGATACATGTATGCATGGATAAACTCCTGGCCGAAACACGTGTAGTAAAATAAAATAAATCCTATTTTATCCATTCAACATTTTCTTTCCTTTATTTTTCATTTCAACACACACACACACACACACACACATATATATATATATATATATATATATCAACTACACATAAAATATTTAGTTGTTTCTATTGATAAAAAAACCTACACAGCTTGAGATGTCGTTAAACGTGTAAGTAAAGGCCTAATGTCGGTATCAGACAGACAGACAGCGAGGAGTCTATCCCCTTTTCAATAGCGCTAGACCAAGGAGATTATTTTAGCATCCGAGACGGGGCGCCACACCTACCATCAGTTCCTCATTTTACCGCACAGATCCCTGTGCTACTCATACGCTGATTTGGCGAGGGGAGGTATTGAACCAAGAACCTTGTGATTCCTAGCCGAACACTCTACCGACTGAGCTAAACCGGCCCCAAGGGTTATTTTATGCTTAGAGGTTAGCAAACCGCGTTCATTGTACGTTCACGTCTACATTTTTGTGTAAGAGGGTTTTTTGGGGGTTGTAAGAGGTTGTACCTATCGAATACGAATAATTTTTAACAGATCAAATTGATCCATAAATGGGGGGTCTAACAGGTATCACCACTCGTGGTCATAGTGGATCTCGGAGTAATGGCAATGAAGGGGGCACTCCACATTCCTCAGATCTCCAGAACTGGAGCCTCACTATCAGTTAAGTCCATATCCATGACACACGTTTTGAGGGTGTGAGTCTTACCCCTCTGCAAGGGATACAATCAGCGTAATTCTAAGCCCTGTCGATAGGGCGCTAGTTGCTTCTAGCAAAAACGAGAATTTTCTTCTTTTTTTTATATAATAGTTTTATTGTAGTTTTTTTTTTCGTGTGTTTATTTATTCACTTTTCACATTAAGTAGAATCTATATATGGCATAATGAGATTTTTAGTAATATACAGATTGGAGGGAAACTGATTTACGTTCGATACCAATCATCATTAGCATCATCTTATAAAAAATCATCATCATAATTTCTTACGTTAAAAAAAAGGAATATCAGTTGATTCCCATCACTAATTATAGAGTTCTAAATCGTTTTTAAATCACACACACACACACACACACACACACACACACACACACACACACACACATATATTATATATATGTATATATAGGAATATAGAAATAAGCGAGGAAATTAAAACACACACACACACACACATATACATATTATATCTATATAACTCAGCACTTAACTGATTTAAACCTGTGTTTTTTTCATTCTTTCTTAATATACTACATATATATATGTATAAGTATTTCCATATATATATTATTCCTTGCTTATGTATATATATACATATATACAGGAATAATATAGGAAATTAATCACACACACACACACACACACACACGCACATATATATTTATATATATATTCACATACACACACACATATATTGAATATATATATGTGTGTGTATATATATATATAGGAATATAGGAATAAGCAAGGAAATTAAACACACACACACACACGCACTCACACACACACACACACGCACACACACACACATATATATGAAATTATACATATATATACATATATACATATATATATATACAGGAAATTATATATATATATACATAAATATATATATATATATATAATTTCCTCGCTTATTCCTATAACTTCGAATTCTTTTTACCTTATCTCCCTATCCTAGTTCCTTCTTTAATTTACCCCCCCCCAACCCCCTCACCCCGTCGTTCAATGTCTGCCACTCTTTCTCCAAGCCCCCCCCTCCTCCTTCCACCAGTAAAATGCTTCGTTGCAGCAACACCGCTACTGTGACGTCATGGAAAAGTTTTTCTCCGGTGCAACGTAGCAGTTAACGGGACGGTCTGGTATTTTCATAGACGAAGAAGCAAGATCCTGACGCGATGACGGAGTCGGAGGAGAGGGCAGAGTAGAGGGTTCTATATACTTTTACACTTAGTGGGCGCTGATTGGGGGAATGCAAGTCAGTACATATTTTAGCGGCTGGTTGGTTGGTTGTTTTACTTCCGCTTGTCTACCACGTCCCACCCCGTATTCTCTCTCTCTCTCTCTCTCTCTCTCTCTCTCTCTCTCTCTCTCTCTTCTTTCTTTCTTTCTTTCTCTTTTCTCTCTCACATTCTCTTTCTCTCTGTCTATCTACCTATCTCATTCTCATTCACTTTCTCTCTTACAGACCACACACACACACACACACTTACACGAGCGCATGCGCGTTGCGAGCGTCTTTCAACCTTTCTCCTTCCTTCATTCAACAAATAACTAAACCCTCCGCTCCCCCAGCATGTCTTATGTCTTTCTCAATGGGTTATCCTAATATGTCGTATGGTGGCAACCACAACAAAAAGATTGATATACCTTCAACCATCCTAATATGACAATTTTTTTCCCTTCAAATTTTTAAGATTTTCCACTAACTTTCTCGATTGGTTAGTTCAACAATCAATCACAGTTTTCCTTAACATAAACAAATAAGCTCACTGATAGAACGAAGGATACAGTGTTCTTTCTTTCGTCGTAGGTAAAAAAAAAAAAATAAAATAAAATAAATAAAATAAAAATTTAAAAAAAGAACCGTCTAGCAAAATAAAGAATAGCTATGTAATTGGAAAACTAAAAACCAGTTTATAAATCAAAATTTTCCATATTTTTAACCTACATACATATATACATACATACATACATATGTATGTGTGTATGTATGTATGTATGTATGTATGTATTACGCAAGGACTGTATGTATGTATGTATGTATGTTATTTTTCAAGGAGAAAAATGAAAATTTACACACATTCACGCACGCATGTTTTTCATATATATATGATATGTACGTGTTACTTATTGTATATATATATTATATACATAGAACATATATATATATATATATATATATATATATATATGTGTGTGTGTGTGTGTGTGTGTGTATTCATAAAGATAAAAAGTGACTTACCAGTGAATATGGTTGGGAGGTGCAAAATTCAGGGGTAAGTCAGCGATATAACAAATACAAAGTGCTCAATACGAAGTAGAGCAAATTTATTATAAAATGGGTACAAGAGATAACCTTGTACCCATTTTATAATATATATATTATATATATATATATATATATATATATATAAACTAGGGTTTCATTCCACCCTAATATATGATGTGGAGCCTCTACTCTACTGCACGTCAATTTTCATAAAGTTAGTATTCATATATGATACATGAAATTCGTCCTTTCAGCCCTGAAGCAGGCTTGTCCCCCCCCCCCAGCAGGCTTTATATATATAAAAAAAAGTCAAGTCGTCGGGGCGGCCTAATGTCGGTATCAGCCATGCAGCGAGGGAGTCTGTCCCCTTTTCACTGGCGCTAGACCAAGGAGATTGTTTTAGCCTCTGAGGTGGAGCGCCACACCTACCATCAGCTCCTTACTTTACCGCACAGATCCCTGTGCTACTCATACGCTGAGTTGGCGAGGGCAGGTATCGAACTAGGAACCTTGTGGTTTCTAGCCGAAATATATATATATATATATATATATAATAAATATGTACAATCATTATAAACACTAGCAAGAATATGCACCCTCCGGAAGTGAGTTTTAATGTAATGAATTAAATTATGAATTATAACAAAATTAAATAAGACCTCATAAAAAAATACGATATATTCATAGGATTGATTTTAACACGTTATTTATTAAATCCAGTTTTGTTAAACCCAGTATGCAAATTAACCACACAATATATTATGTAAGCCTTGATTTCTAAATTATATAAAACATTGTCACTCAGCCTCCAGTGAAATACCATCAACTAACGCTGATGTGAAAAACTAAAAAAGGGGTGAAAATGATAATTTTAAAACCAGGCAAACAGGTTTGGTTTGGTTTTTTTGTTTTACGGCAGATTAACTTCAGTGGGTCATTTAATGTTTTGAAATAGATTCATTCTTAATGGATACTCTTTTTTTATAAACACGTTTTTTTCCTTTAAGCCATAGATGGAACCCTAACAGGTACTACCACTCCGGGTCAGAGTAGACCAGGGAGCAATGGTGATGAAGAAGTGCTCCACATTCTCTAGACCCCCAGAACTGAAACCTCACCATCAGATCGAGTTTAAAGTCATTCTCAGGACATTAAGGCCCTCAGCCACCGCCTTCTAGCACATATGATAAAAAGGGCTGGGGCTTGCCATAAAGGCAATAAGATTGGAACAATCATGTAGATGCTAAGTCTTAACGTGGCCAGCCGACTGATCGGAGGAGGCCTCTCTGACCACCCGTCTATCCTAAGTAAGGGCCTAGAGTGTTGCATGTCTTGAACTGCTCATTCACCAGGATACCATCCTTAAGCATCGGGAGTCGCCACACACGGTCAACAAGTGGCCCCATTTGAGGGTTCTTAACCTTCTAGAGGGGTACAGTCAGTATATTCTAAAGCCCCACCGACAGGCCTTCAGGTAGCTGGCCAAATTTGTGTAATACCTATAAAACTTGGACAAGAACGACTCGCTTATAATTAATTAAATGGAAGCGCGTGGTGTAATGGTTAAAGTTACGGGAAATGGACTCGTCACCCCGAGTTCAAATCCTGGATGTGGTAATAGCATTTCACTTAGCGCTAATACCCTTGGGAAAGGTATGAATCCTACTCTCCCTCCAGCTATGGATAAACAGTAGGGTGGACTGGGCTCTTTAACCTTGGTTAGGCAACCGGTCTAGGAGAAGGAAATCTCTGAATTCAAACCTGTTGAAATCCGCTTAAGAAATTGACCTTGTGTTACATCCTGCTCGTGCGGAGTGGTTTGTATATATATATATATATATATATATATATATATAGATTATATATATAGATATTTCGTACAAATGAATTTAAATAACTCAACAGTAAGTACACGTAAATGATGTAGATTTCATAGCAAATGAACCAGAAATAAATAAAAAAATCTCGTCGATAAACATTTTACTACAGAGGTGCAGTCGGTGTATTTTTACAGTCCCAGCCGACAGGGCGACCAGATAGACAGACCTTCCCCTGCTAATAAATGTTAATAGATAAGCAACCCCGCCCCTCGGGCTGGGGGTCCAGTGACTTCGGCCCTGGATCTTACAAGCTAATATCATTGATCCCAGGGAGCCATCCCACAGGCAACACCTGCCCCCTTGATTTAAAGGGACAGGGCTGGGTTTATTGCCCAGTGCCTGAAGTGCCCCCTTGAGGGAGAATGCCGATGGGATCAACGCATTTTTGCACCCACCACCCATGAGCTTCGGTTTGTGGGTGATCATACATTAATAGGACCTTGTGCCTAACCTGATAATACATCGGTATAGCACAATCTTTCCACTCCATTTCCTTCCTCTATATGTCCCTACGTAACACTAACTAGTATTTTTTTTTTTTTTCTTTCTTTCTAGATACTAGTACAAAATAAAAAAACACCCACCGGGTGATGTAAAAATAGATTTTTGAAACATATTGCCTGAGGGGTGGGATAAAACATTCAATGTCAGCGAGTTTGTACCCTAAGTAAGTAAAATCATCAAATTCATTAAAAGATTAAAAAAAATAAAACAATTTGAAATGTAAACTTTAAATATGTATTAAAATAAAACAAACTATATATATATATATATATATAATACCAGTGATGTATTTATGAAAACTTGTTTTAAAAAACAATAAGGACTGTCTAATGTTGCATGTTCAAATTTTGAGTGTATTTATTCTATGTTATGACGCGATTTTGGTAATGTGACGTAAACAGTGACGTAATTTTTGTTACAGACAAAAACCGGAAGCGAATCTCCATTATTAATAGATGTACCTGGCCTTTGTTAGTGTGGCTTTGTGCCATTTCCATGTACAATTTGTCAAATATGCTTTGTTATCACAATGCACAACACAAAAACGTAGATCGATAAAAGTTGCCGTCTGTCCTCAGTCTGTTATAAGAGTCTATATATTGATTCAATAAACAAACTGTCGTTTATTTTACGTAGCTACAGAGTACAGACTGGTCAAGAACAGGATACGTTTTAATACTAACCGGTAGTGTTTTGACAAGGACAAAACAATGACAAGTACACCTTCATTGCCATTACTCCCAGGTCCACTCTGACCCGGAGTGGTAGTACCTGTTAGGGTCCCATCTATGGGTTAAATAGATTTTTTTTAAAAAAAAAACGAGTCTTTAAAAGTGTGTTTTTAAATACATGAGTTTAAGCAAATGGATATCCAATAGGAATGGATAAAACAAAAACGATTTCGGTATAAAATAACCCAACGTGGGCTGACATGCCGTAAAATCCAATCAATCATCTCTTCTTACTAAATAACAGAAAACACACACATACACACACATACACACACACATCATTAGGCACCGCTGAGAGCACGGATTTCCTAGACTCTCTCTCTCTCTCTCTCTCTCTCTCTCTCTCTCTCTCTCTCTCTCTCACACACACACATACACAACCCGTTCTTATCGATCATCGCCTCTGACAGGTCTTCCTAATGGCATCCGGAACCCATACAGAGTTGATTGATGTAGGGTTTTGTTATATCGTAAATGACCAGTTATACCGAGTGGTCGATCACGGGAGTATTATGAGGAGAGTCCTTCACATGAGTCCCACACAGAGTGATCTGTGTTACTTAAATAGTGGCTAGCACACCATCACTGCTGAGGTACGGGGAAGATGGGTCATTCCATTATATCAGATTTTGCTGGTCGGCATACTCTAGTGTGTCCATGTGTCGGTGTTCGCAGAAGAACGTTGTTTATGAGTTCGTCCTTGTCGCTCCAACAGTGTATTGTTCGTCCAGCTCGGATGGTTTGTCTGATGGGAGGTAAGTGGCCATACAGCTGCTGTTTTGAGAGGCGCTGTTTCCAAGAATTGTTCAAGACAACACGCAGCATCTTTCTATACTTCTCATCTGCAATTTTTTCTAAACATTTCGTTTGAGTCCAGGTGGTACAGCGATACAGTAGCACTGATACGGCTATAGCTTGGAAGTATTCTCGCTTTATCTTATCAGAGAGATCAGATTTCTGTCTCATTGATAATCTGTATCTGCCTTTCCTATGCATATATTGACATTGCTTTCTGTAGATGAGATATTACTACTTAGGTATATGAACTGGTCTACTAATTTCAGTGGCTTACTATCTATACCTTTCCTATGTATATTTGACATTGCTTTCTGTAGATGAGATATTACTACTTAGGTATATGAACTGGTCTACTAATTTGAGTTGCTATATGTATATTGACATTGCTTTCTGTAGATGAGATATTACTACTTAGGTATATGAACTGGTCTACTAATTTCAGTGGCTTACTATCTATACCTTTCCTATATGTATATTGACATTGCTTTCTGTAGATGAGATATTACTACTTAGGTATATGAACTGGTCTACTAATTTGAGTTGCTTACTATCTATACCTTTCCTATATGTATATTGACATTGCTTTCTGTAGATGAGATATTACTGTATAGCCTAAGACTGCTTCAGAGCGCTTCGGCCTCTGGAGTGGTTAGGTAATAAAATTAACAACGTCGATACCAGGGTGCTATTCCCCCAGGCAATACCTGCCTCCTTGATTTAAAAGGGCAGGGCTGGTTTTTGCACAGTGCCTGAGGCGCCCCTCGAGGGGGATGCCGACGGGATTGACGCATTTTTTGTGCCTACTACCCATGAGCTTCAGCTTGTGGGTGGTCCCACGTTAATAGGGCCTTGTGCCTAACCCGTACAAGTGGGGTATGGGGTAAATAAACATAGGTATGTGAACTGGTCTACTAATTTCAGAGGCTTACCATCCAGTGTGTAGAAGTTTCCATCTTGTTTAAAAAGTATGAATTCCGTTTTTATCTGAATTCACATAGAGATCACTGGCTCTTGTTGCCTTTTTCTAAGTTATGTAGCGGTGATTCGGTTTGTGTGAGAAGTACCAGATCATCTGCGTAGTGAGCATCTGTAATAGTTTTTGAAAGAAGGGCCTAAACGCTTTGTTGACATAAAGAGATGAAATGGAAAACATCAGATACTAAAGAAAGAAAGAAACGAAGAAAGAATATATAAATATATATATATAAATAAATATAGATAAATGGTTTGGTTTTACGGCAAGTCAACCCCTGTTGGGTAATTTAATGCCGAATTCAGTCTTTTTATAGGCAAGTATATGGTTCAAAGTGCTATGAGGAGATACTAACACACAGATTATCGTCGTAGGAAATGGATACGAGTTCGTATCCTGTACAAGGCTGGTAGCATATCTCATAGCGCTAATACTATTGGGAAATGTGAGTATCCAACTATTCTCCCTCCAGCTATGAGTAAATAACGGGTCAGACTGAGCTCTTTAACCTGGTATATATATATATATATATATATATATATATATATATATATATATATATATTTAAAGCGATATGCACACCTAATTCATTTAATTATAACTAATTAATTCTCAAATTAGGTATGACTTTAATTAAGCACATAATCTCCCACAATATATAATATATATATATATATATATATATATATGTGTGTGTGTGTGTGTGTGTGTGTGTGTACAAGGTCAATATCTTAAGCGGAGTATAGCATGTTTTAATTCAGAGTTTTCCTTCTCCTAGATTGGTTTACCTAGCCAAGAAAAAAGAACTCAGTCTCCCCTAATATTTACCCATAGCTGGAGGGAGAGTAGTGGGATGCATACCTTTCCCAACGTTATTAGCGCTATGTGAAATGCAAACAGACTCGTTCAGGATTTGAACTCGGGTCGACGAGTCCATTTCCCACGACTCTTACCCTTACACCACATGCCTCCATAACCTTGCTATGGGAGCTGCTCCAGGAGAAGGAAAATTCTTAATTCAAACCTGTAGGTCCCACCAATTTTCCCTGTGAATTACCCTTATATTTAGCACAATGAAACTTACATAAAGATTAATATTATCTTGAATTTTTTTGTCCATTCGAAAAAAAAAAAAAAAACTCCCGATGATATTTTAAAATTTCTTTCAGCAACTTAATGAAATAATGAAAATTATGAACGAAAAACAATGTTTACATTTTTGCACCGTTAAATCAATTGAAATTTAATATAGCCAAAAACAAGTTATGACTAGAGGCTTTTTAAAAAATTCTATGAAAAATCATGTATGGTCGAATTTTCACGAACATTTCCATAATTACCGACCTTTTGATGTAAATATATTTGAAATAGTTTTTTCCTGAAATATATTATGGGAAATATTTTTAGGAGGTCTACCCATCCTATTTTATTTTATGAAATGTGAAAAAATGAACCGACAAAATTTTTAAAACTTTTTTCCATAAAGATAAGAGTCTGAATAATTATATAAGAATATTTTTATAAGTTTCGATGCGAGAATACAGAATTCTGCTAAAAAAATATCAATAAAGAAATTGACCCAATTGTAAAAAAAAACGGACTGTTTTCCTTATTTTTTAAGATAACGTTGAGTAATTTCCACAATCGGATAATTTGATCTTTAGATTAACTTTTTTTTTTCTTTGTAACTCTAAGTTCATTTTTTAAATTTTTTTTTTTTTTTTGCGAGAAAGAAGAAAAAAATTCAAAAATATTTACGTTTCTTCCTTCAATATGGCCTAAACTGATCACGTGACGTATTTTGGTGGTACCTACAAACCTGCTTCTCCTCTTAAAAATAGATATTGTGTCACATCCTGTTCGTGTAGAAATGTCCGGGGGTAATACAAACAAGTCTGTAGTTCTCTTTAATCTTGGCGGGTTTTATTCACCTAAGAGAATGGAAATATTTCGCTTTAATGAATACCATAACGCATATCTCACACGTCATATGAAAACAACCGAATCGAAACAATTAAGAGGGGTGGGGTGGAGGGGTGGGGTGGAGATAAGCTAAAACTTAGGGGGGGGGGGGGGTGGAGAAAAGAAAAGTTGCAGACACCTTACTTGGCTGGCAACCAATTTTGCCATGATTGATGGGATCAGAAGCCTTGAATATTTACGCGCACGAACTGGAACCTTTGAGGGTAGGACAAAGTATCTTTATAAAAAGGTATACATTTATATTTAGTACGGTTTTATTCTCTCTCTCTCTCTCTCTCTCTCTCTCTCTCTCTCTATATATATATATATATATATATATAATATATATATATATATATATATGAAAGTAAGTAAACAAACAATATATTTATTTTTGATATGGCCTTTTTTAGCCGACAATTTTTGGAGGATATGTGCTTAATTGAAGTCATACCTAATTTTGAAAATTAATTAGTTAATGATTAATGAATTTAAACTGATAATCGTACAATTTAAACTGATAAAATCGTACAATTTAAACTGATAAATCGCAATTTAAAATAAAAATGGTGGTAATACAACACATTTCAATAATATTAATGTAATATCTAAATAGATAAAATATTTCACTTGTCATGATTATTTTCTATAATTATCGAATTTTATGCGATATACGCATTGTAATTGCCTTCAAGCAAAAAATATAAATAATAATAGCATTGTTATAAAATCAACAATGCTTCTAAAAAACAAACATCCAAAAATCTTATTCCCTTCGCCGAAGAACATAGGCCTGGTTTGTTATTATTCATTCAACGTCCCCTAACCTATTATGGTAGAGGCGTATCAGTATCATTGACAGGTTAATTTCGCAAGGATTGTCCGGTGCGTATCGTGGCCGAAGCAGTTAGTCTCTGACTATGCCTGCTGAAATCCCGGATTCGATTTCCGTCGGAGGGAAATCCTTAGTATACATCGCTGATGAGACTTAATAAAGTTGAAACAGTCTGTACGATGTTCTACACACCGAACAATTCTTTGCCGGGATTCACTTGTCATGATTAATTTTCTATAATTATCGAATTTTTGCGATATACTCATTGTAATTGCCTTCAAGCAAAAATATAAAAAATAATATATACTTTATTCAACAATGCTTCTAAAAAACAAACATCCAAAAATCTTATGTCTGTATATATTTTTGTATGTTTGTATGTACATCAACATGGAAGAAGTAACAAGGGAATAGGAAATTCACAAGTGGTCCCCAAACCCTGCATGCATATCCGGGCCAAGGAAGGAGATTGCCTTGTTTGCAGCAGATTTTCCACAGACGCAGTGACTAGTATGCCAAAAGCCATTGATTCCTGACAATGATGGAGATGCTCTTTGCATTTTCCACTAGAGCCCCTTTGGCCGGTTGTGACCCTAATACCACTGGGTACCAGATCTGTCCTCCTTGAGTGGCCCTACCAGGAACTTAAGTTCCTGACACCATAGCCTGACACTACTATTTACACAGCCCTGCAGCAATGAGGAATGGTTGGACTTTAGAATTAATGTGCTATATGGCCATTGAGCAAAGAGCTTCCTCCAAATTTTTTACAGGTCTTGTTTTTCGTTCTGCAGGTATCTAGCCACCCTCCTCACCAGACTAAATCTGTGGGATTACCAGTTTAGTTGCCAATGATCCAAGTATGGGTAATTTATGAGGAAGTTCGTCCCGGTCTCCCGCCTCAAAAAACTGCTACCCGGTGACTATCAAAATAACAACCCCAGCTCGTAATTCTTGTTTTTCGTATTATCGTAATTTGTCGTAATTCTTGTTTAGATATGAAGATATTTAGATATATAGTTTGGAATAGACTGAGATAGATAGATAGATAAACAAACAAAATAATATAGATAGATATGAACAAATGGAGATAGATATTTTCGACAAGTAAATGTATTGGGGGGGGGGCTTCTTTTTTTTTATCGTAATTCTTGTTTATTTAAACTAAAAACAAGACATTAAACAAACATGAATAAAAAAAAATCTTAGTATTTAAAGTAATATAGATAAATATGAACAAATTAAGATAGATAGATGGATAGTTTTGAATAGACTGAGTTGGGTCGTTATTTTAATAGTCACCGGGCAGCAACTCTTGAGGCAGGAGACCGGGACGCACTTCCTCATAAATTACCCAACTATGAAACAAGTAGTACTGGGTTACATAGTACCAGTAGCACATGTAACATAATACTACTGTTTTATTTAATAATCTTTACAATATTTGAATATGTAATTAAGAATTTAACACCTGTTAAAAATATATACAGAAATGTTTAATAGGTACTACCACTGTGGGTCAGAGTGGAACTGAGAGTAATGGCAAGAGAAGGAGTACTCCACACTCCAGAGCTCCATGCAGTTTACAACCATATATACGATTTCATTCAGTTTAATTTAAAATTAACTAATGTACAAAAGAGTTTTAGAAATAAGTAAATAAATAAATACGGGAAAAATGGAATACGGACAATTGTAAATAATTAATTCTTACTCCTCAACAGAGGTGCAGTCGGCGTAATATACAGGCCCAGCCGACAGACCTAAATAAATAAGGAAGTTTAATACATAGCTCGTTTAAATTGTCACTTCTTTAGGGGTAAAAAAGAAAATAAACTAAACGAATTTATTTTTATTACTTTAACGCAACAAGCAATTGAATTTAAGTTTTTGTCATGTATACAAAACGTTTTTGCAAAAAATATATTTCAAAACCTCAAGTTTAGGAATACATTTTTAAAAAATGATATTTTAGATGTAAACAAGAAGAAAAATATTTCCTTAAATTAACCAACATTGTACTATGCGAATTATCAGCGATTTAAAAAATTTGATTAATCATTATCCTCTCTTTTTTAAAATTTGATAAATCATATTCTCTCTTAATCTCGTTTTCTCTTTCTCCCTCCCTCTCTGGTGTTCCTAATTTTTTTAAAGTCCGGTCAGGGACCAGGTACTTTTGCTAGTATATATATATATATATATATATATATATATATATATATGTGTGTGTGTGTGTGTGTGTGTGTGTGTGTGTGTTGGTGTATGTGTGTGTGTGTCTATATCTATCTATCTATCTATCTCTCCTTCCAGACTCTCTCTCTCTCTCTCTCTCACTCACTCTCTCTCTCTCCGTCTATCCCTCTCTTTGTATCTTGTTATTCAATTTTGTTAATTAGGTAATATAACTACAAAAACATACATACATACATACATACATACATACAGATAGATAGATAGATAGATAGATAGATAGATTCAGAAGCTTTGAATATTTACGCGCACGGTCTGAAAAGAAGGAACGAAAGGAAGAAAGAAATGAAGAAAGAAAGAAAGAAAGAAAGAATAGAAAAAAGAAGGGAAGAAAGAAAGAAAGAAAAGAAAGAAAGAAAGAATGTATTGATACCTAGGTAATCTCAAAAGTAATGTCTCTAAAGCGCCGGGAACGCAGGGAAACTGTTTTTTGTGGCTATTGTGAACACTTGTGTTTGATGTGCATATACCTGCGCATGCCCCTGTGCTTATCTCGCTGCCACGCTCAGTCTTAGCTTGGCAGTCATTTCTAATGGAGAATCTAGATTGACTCTACTGCTAAGTGTGAAGTTCACGCAGTTACTCTGTTTTTGAACGGAAATGACATTAAACCGATTGAAATTCTTCGCCAATTAACGGAAATGTATGGTGAGTCATGCATGGATGTGAAAAACGTCCGCAAGTGGTGTAGGGAGTTTGCAGCAACAACGAGGTTCAACGCTTCCTCAAGGAACTGGTATAAGGTGGGATAAAAAAAAACTGCCACGGCGCCTACAAAAATGTCTCGACCGAAATGGCGATTATGTAAAAAGATAGATAAATGTTTTAAAGTTTAAAATGATGAAAACATCATTGAAAATAAACAATAAACGTTTCTGCGATTTCTAAATATTTTGGGGGACCTTACCTTTGGGATTAGCCTCATGAATTTGTTGGTTTTATCGCCAGTCATTTCTTTTCAGCGCGACCACCAAACGAAATGGGGTTAAAGCAAAAAACCCTAAAAACACGCCACCAGAATATCCAGCTACATTTAAACCTTAAAATCCCCAAACATCTCCCACCCCATACCCCCTTCACCTTTTGCACAACAAATGTTTTTGGTTACTTCCATGGCATTTTTTTTATGTAGGTATCAGATTCTCTTGTAAGCATGTTTTATCAAAAATGAAAAACAAGGATTTAGTGTTTAGCTTTTTATTCAGTTTTTCTTGATGATGAACAAAATGTCACAGATGTGGTTGTAGGCAGTTTAAAAAACTATCTGGAGTCTCTGTAGGTACTTTTGACCATCTTTGGTCATTTTCAAGGACATAGATGATTCTATGTTGTGGAGTTGGGCATGATGTCATGTATGAACATGTAAGCCATTGGTACTGGTTTGAAGTGTAGATATAACAGCTATGGATCATATGACTGTGAATCCATTAAGAGATTTTGCTTAAAAAGTTTGGACTCTAGAAATTATAAGTTCTCAAATTAGACTGTTCATTTGTGTGGCTATTAAATCACACATGGAGTGAACCAATGCACAACATGTCAGCACACCAACTATCACAATACTACCAACTGTTGAAGCATCTTGGCGTAACTCGTTGGGGTGAACTTGGCTACACGAGTTCAAATCCCCATGAGGCAGCTTGCATTTCACCAAAGCGCCAATACGTATTATGAATCCAAGTATTCTCCCACCAGCAATAGGTATATAGTGGGTCAGACTGGACTTATTAATCTTGGCATGGTAACCGGTCAAAGAGAAGGAAATCTCTGAATGATAGCTTTTTGATTTAGTTCGTCATGGGACGCACATATTTGTTTTGAATAAGTCTCCAGGAAAATGTATGGGTCCCAACTAAAGCCGTTTAACTACTACCTTGTAACCTATCCTGTGTAATACGTTTCTAAGAAACTGAAATGTATTTATAGTTAGCTTGAAATGGTAAGGGAAGAAAAATGAAAAACACTGGGACGCATGGATACGATTGTACTGCGTCCTTTTAGATTTTTGTGTGTCAGGGACGCAGGATGCGCACCTATCAGTATCTATGGAGCTAGAAAAAGATGTGCTTCACTAGGTTATCCCTGCCCAAGACCAAACAAGGTTAGCGGGGTAAGTCTATCCTCCTCTAAACTCCTATTGGGTTATTTAATGCCCGAGTTTGTTTTTCAAGCAATTATATTATATCATTTTTCCAAAGCTCCAAAACTGGAATCTGACCACCAGGTGCAGTTTAGGGTCATACCTAATATATATATATATATATATATATATATCATCATCAGCTCCCCATCTTACCGCACAGATCCAACCTGTTGCTACTCACGCGCTGGGTTGGCGAGGGCCGGTATCGAACTGGGAACCTAGTGATTCCAAGGCGGATGTTAAGCCGAGTAAAAGTATAATAATCTTGATTTAGATAGGATGGAATCTTTGATACCATTGAGAAATTGTAATATATATATATATATATATTAACTAACCCCTCCGCACGAGCAGGATGCGATACAAGGTCAATTTCTTAAGCGGGGTTTAACAGGTTTGAATTCAGAGTTTTCCTTCTCCTAGAATAGTTACCTAACCATGGTTAAAGAGCCCAATTCGCTATAGCTGGATGGAGAGTGGTTGGATTCATACCTTTCCCAAGGGTATTAGAGCTATGTGAAATGCAAGCAGCTTCGTACAGGAATTGAACTCGGGCCGACGAGTCCATTTTCTACGACTCTAACCATTAGACCACGCGCCTCCACGGTAGATATAAAAAGGAAGAAGGAAGGGAGGAAGGAAGTATGGAAACAAAAACAAAAAAAATTATGAAGGAAAGGAAATATACTAGAAATATCGGGTAAGTAAGAATCGCTTGGTTCCTGGGATGCTCCCCCATACACAGTATGCAGTACCTGTCCTCTCACCTAAAAGGTACAGAGTCGGGTTTATTACTCAGTGCCTGAGGCGCCCAAAAAGAGGAATGCCGATGGGACAAATATTTTCTTTGGCACTGGCCATTGCATGAGATCCGATTTTTGTGTGGATCTCCATGTGTTAACTTTGTGTTAAGCCAGCCTGGTGGGGGGTCAGGAAAATAACTACTAGAAATATCTACCCCAGTCAAAACAAACCCTAAAATTGGCAACGAATCTATAATTTCTTACGGTCTCTGTGCCTGACTCAACACTAACTTCGTTGTGGGAGTCCAGTCTTGTTCTCGAGAGACTGAATTGGAATTTACAGCAGCCAAAATGTGCAATCGAAAAAGTGGTCAACAGCGATCAAGAAAAAGAAAAGAGAAAAGGTAAGAAAAGGGAAAAAGAAAAGGAAAAAGAAAGGGAAAAAAGAAAAAGAAAAAGAAAGAAAAAAGAAAAGGAAAAAGAAAGGGAAAAAGAAAAAAGAAAAGGGAAAAAGAAAAAGAAAAAGAAAAGGGAAAAAGAAAAAGAAAAGAAGAAAAAAGAAAAGAAAAAGAAAAAGAAAAAAGAAAAGGGAAAAAGAAAAAGAAAAAAGAAAAAGAAAAAAGAAAGGAAAAGAAAAGAAAAAATAAGGCGAAAGAAAAAGAAAAAAGAAAAGGGAAAAAAAAGAAAAAGAAAGGGAAAAGAAAAAGAAAAAGAAAAGGAAAAAAAGGAAAAGAAAAAAGGAAAAAGAAAAGGAAAGGGAAAAAGAAAAAGAAAAAAGAAAAGGGAAAAAGAAAAGAAAAAAAAAAGGGAAAAAGAAAGGGAAAAAGAGAAAAGAAAAAAAAAGAAAAGAAAAGAAAAGAAAAAGAAAAAGAAAAAAAAAGAAAAAGGAAAGAAAAGAAAGAAAAGAAAAAGAAAAAGAAAAAGAAAAGGGAAAAAGAAAAGAAAAAGAAAAAAGAAAAAAGAAAAGGGAAAAGAAAAAGAAAAGAAAAAGAAAAAAGGAAAGGGAAAAAGAAAAAAAAAAAGAAAAGGGAAAAAGAAAAGAAAAAGAAAAAAAAAAAGAAAGGAAAAAGAAAAAGAAAAAAGAAAGGAAAAAGAAAAGAAAAAGAAAAAAGAAAAGAAAAGGAAAAAAGGAAAGGGAAAAAGAAAAGAAAAAAGAAAGGGAAAAAGAAAAGAAAAAAGAAAAGGGAAAAAGAAAAAAGAAAAAAGAGACGAGATATTTATTTTTATGTGAATCAATAAAACTTGGAATTTAGGATTTAGGATCGATATTATTAAGAAGCAAAACAAAAGTAGAGAAAAAAAATGAAAAAAAATAAAAAAAAGTGTAGCACAAAGTTAAAGCTAAAGTTACTTCGAACGAATCTTTATACGATTGATTCTTCTAGAATACACCGACTGCCACCTCTGCAGATGGGTAAAACTCCCCCCCCAAATGGGTCGCCTGTTGGCCGTGGTGGTGACCCGTGATGCTTAAGGATTGAACTCAGGTGCTGAGCAATCCATGACCTGCAATACTCCACTTAGGCCCTTACTTGAGTTATTTGAATTCATTTGTATGGAAAAAAAATAATCATAAGCAGTAGTTCCTTCCAGGTTTTATAGGTATCGCACAAATTTGGCCAGCTACCTGAAGTCCCGAGATACATTATTACTAATAATCGCGAGTTGGATCCTCGCTGGATGCCCCATAAAAATCCCACGTAAAAAAAACCTGGTGGATGGCAGAATATTTTTTTCTCCAAAATATAAATAAAATCTTCATATTTTTGCACAAAAAGCAAGCTCTGGTGATAGTGAATGTGAGTATTTATTTTACTTTGTCTGCTCAATAAACAAAAATCAAAAGGTTTGTTTTTTGTGTGTGTGTGAATTATTTTACTTGATTTTTCAATTTGAAGAACGTCATAAACATACTA
Organism: Doryteuthis pealeii; assembly: GCA_023376005.1. Lineage (NCBI taxonomy): Eukaryota > Metazoa > Mollusca > Cephalopoda > Myopsida > Loliginidae > Doryteuthis > Doryteuthis pealeii. The sequence goes on from CM042147.1 coordinate 4,799,456, forward strand.
AAATGTTTTGCTTGTCATTTATATGAAAAACTATTAAGTAAAAGTAAATAATAGTTCCTGTCCAGGTTTTATAGTATCGCACAAATTTTGCGACCATTCTACCTGAAGCCCTGTTCGGTGCGGCTTTTATACAGTAGACTGCGCCTCTCTAGAGGTTTAAGAACCTCCAAATGGGGCCACCTGTTGCTTACGTTGGGAACCCTTTATACTATAAGGACGGTATCTGGTGAAAAGCAGTCCAAGACGTGCAACACCTCTTGACCCTTACTTAGTCTAAGACGGGCGCGTGGAGAGGACCCTTCCATCAATTCAGCTGATCTCGTCAAGCCCAGCCACCTATATGGATTTCCCAATCCTATTTGCTCTTATGGCAAGCCCCAATCATTTTATATGGTTGACTAGAAGCGTACGCTGAGGTATCATGTCTATTAAACATGTATGACGTTAAAACTATATCTGATGGTGAGGTTCCAGTTCTGGGGAACTAGGGAATTGGAGCACCTCTTCATCACCATTCTCCCAGGTCCACTCTCACACGGAGTAATAGAACCTGTTAGGGTCCCATCTAATGGTTTAACAGAAAATTTGATTACAAAAACAAAAAATGTATTTAAAAATTCTTCCAAACTATCGTACGAATATTTCAATATTTGCCGCATTAAATGACACACGGTGGTTGATATGCCGTAAAAACGAAAGAAACAAACGAATTCTTTATAAGTTTATAAGTTATATGATACTAAGAATGTTTAGCTTGTGATTTTGAAGAAGCAGGGTTGGGTTTATTTCAGTGCCAGAGGTGCTCCCCTTGTGGGATGCCGACGGGATTCAACGCATATTTTGTGCCTACCACTCATGAGCTTCGATTTGTGGGTGGGCCCACATGAAAATGTCCTTGTGTCACACCCTCATAAGTGGGATGAGAGGCAAACACCCTAAGAATGTTTAGCGTGTCATTATATGAAAAACTGACCTAAATTCAATTAATCTTTATGCCAAATTATTTAGAATCCGAAACAGCGTGATGGCCCCTGAATAAATTGCCCGTGCAAAGATTGAATATCACCTCTATTAAATATCACTCTAACATATTACCGCCCTATTGGTGGGGCTTTGAAAACGATGATTGTAAGATACCCCTGTACCTCTGCAAAGGTTCCTTGGCCACACAAGGAATGTTCTGGACATGACACTAAGCGGGCATCTGATGGTGAGGCTCCAGTTCTTGGGAATAAAAAAATGTAGCACAAAAGTTCAGCAAAGTTATATCGGACGAACCTTTACAAGTTTAAACTAGAATCGGCTACCGCATCACTGGGTAGAGGGGGTGTAAAAAAAATTAGTCCCGCAGATCCATTATTACTAATAATCGCGGTTGGATCTCGCTGATGCCCCATAAAAATCCCCACGTAAAAAAACCTGGTGGGACGGCAGAATTTTTTTTTTCAAAATATAAATAAACTTAATTATTTTTGCACAAAAAGCAAGCTCCGGTGATAGTGAATGTGATATTTATTTACTTTGTTGCTCATAAAAAAAAGCAAAAGTGTTTTGGTTTGTGTGTGAATTATTTTACTTGATTTTCGATTTGAAGAACGTTCCATAAACGATACTAAAATGTTTACGTGTCATTATATGAAAACTGACCTAAATTCAATTAATCTTTTATGCCAAAATATTTAGAATCCGAAACGCGTGATGGCCTTAAATAAATTGCCCGTGTAAAGATTGAATATCACCTGTATTAATTATGGATTTTATTGTTTTTCTCATGGATTCAAATGCCTTCAATTTACTGATTGTGGAAAAAGTGCTTAATTCGGAGTTTTAGGTAACCTTTGGGCCCTAATAATCCCCCTGAGAATGGGCAAAAAATGGCCAATTTGTGTACAAATAAAGTGCAAACTTAATATGATTTTCTGATAGAGTTCGATCAGGAGTATCACATAGTAAATAAGGTTGAGTCTGTTGAAGAATTGGGGAGATATGGGGCTTCAAAGGTGCCCCCCCAAACCATTTTTTCAGCCATTATAAGTCTACGTATTTTGATGAAAATGTACGTTTTTTATTTTATTGTTTTTTCTCATGAATTTCTAATGCCTTGAAAACGATGACTGTAAGGTACCCCTGTACTTCTGCAAAGGTTCCTTGGCCAAACAAAGGAATGTTCTGGACATGACACTAAAGTACATCTGATGGTGAGGCTCCTGTTCTGAGAGAGATTGTTGTTGGCACCTTTCCGTCCCAAGGACGATGGCGTAGTGTCCAAAATAAATAAAAAATATCTGCATCTGTGCAAGTGATTCTGCAGCCAATTCTTGAGTGACAGGTCTTTGGTGCACCGAATGCTCAAAAACTGTTATGCTTTCTGGGCCGCTGTCTTTTCTCCTCTTCCTGTCTCTTTTGCTGTTTGTTTTGTTGAGGCTACTCTCCTCTCTGCCTCACCTTCTCTCCGTGCCTTGCTTAACGTTAAGGCGTCAGGCGTTCTGTTTTTTTGTATCTACCTCCCTCGTGTTTGTGTCGATATCGCATATCTCATTACACCCTGCAGACATCTTTAAATTTGTAAGCGTGGTCTACCAAACCGATCGGGAACCTTTTACTAATTCGCCGTACAAAAGATCTTTTGGGTGCGACAATTTTCCATTCTCCGGACTTCAGAGCTAAATATCCTTAAAAATAATACAGCATTCATTGTAGTGTACCAAACAAGGAAGATATTATCGTAAATAGATTAGGCGTTTTCTTTACTAGGTAATACATAAGTAAAGTTTTCATTTACTATTCTTAATACAAATAATCTATATGGGTTCAAGTATTTTCCGATCTAATACCATTGATCTTGGAGTTATGGCAACGGAGAGTTACTCCACGCTACCCAGAGTTCCAGAAGTGTAGTCTCACCACCGGTGCAGTTTGGTCATATCTTGTACACCACTTCATTCTTTCAAAGGTGCAGAACCTGAGATGGAATGGAACAGGTTTAGATAGATAGATAGATAGATAGATAGATTAGATAGATAGATAGTAGATTAGATGTTAACAGTCTGAGATAAATAGATTTACTGATAATTGATAGAAAGAAAGAAAGGAAAAAAGAAAGAAAGAAGGAAAGAAAAAGTTAGATATGAAAGGGGATATGGACAGACTAAGATAGATAGATAGATAGATAGGAACAGAGTAAGATAGATTGATAGATAGATAGATAGATAGATAGATAGATAGATAGATATTATGTTAACAGTCTGAGATAAATAGATTTACCATAGAAAGAAAGAAAGAAAGAAAGAAAGAAAGAAAGAAAAAGTTAGATAGAAAGGGGGATATGGACAGACTAAGATAGATAGATAGATAGATAGATAGACAGACAGATGTTAACAGTCTGAGATAAATAGATTTAATGGTAGAAAGAAAGAAAGATAGAAAGAAAGAAAGGAAGAAAGTTAGATATGAAAGGGGATATGGACAGACTAAGATAGATAGATAGATAGATAGATAGACAGACAGATGTTAACAGTCTGAGATAAATATATTTAATGATAGAAAGAAAGAAAGATAGAAAGAAAGAAAGAAAGAAAAGAAAGAAAGAAAAAGTTAGATATGAAAGGGGGATATGGACAGACTAAGATAGATAGATAGATAGATAGATAGATATATGTTAACAGTCTGAGATAAATAGATTTACCGATAGAAAGAAAGAGAAAGAAGAAAGAAAGAAAGAAAGAAAAAGTTAGATATGAAAGGGGGATATGGACAGACTAAGATAGATAGATAGATAGATAGACAGACAGATGTTAACAGTCTGAGATAAATAGATTTAATGATAGAAAGAAAGAAAGATAGAAAGAAAGAAAAAAGAAAGAAAGAAAGAAAAAGTTTAGATATGAAAGGGGGATATGGAACAGGACTAAGATAGATAGATAGATAGATAGATAGATAGATGTTAACAGTCTGAGATAAATAGATTTAATGGTAGAAAGAAAGAAAAGATAGAAAGAAAGAAAGGAAGAAAGTTAGATATGAAAGGGGATATGGACAGATAAGATAGATAGATAGATAGATAGATAGATAGACAGACAGATGTTAACAGTCTGAGATAAATAGATTTAATGATAGAAAGAAAGAAAGAAAGAAAGAAAGAAAGAAAGAAAGAAAAAGTTAGATATGAAAGGTGGATATGGACAGACTAAGATAGATATATAGATAGATAGATAGATGGGAACAGAGTAAGATAGATAGATAGATAGATAGATAGATGTTAACAGTCTGAGATAAATAGATTTAATGATAGAAAGAAGAAAGAAAGAAGAAAGTTAGATATGAAAAGGGGATATGGACAGACTAAGATAGATAGATGATAGATAGATGACAGATAGATAGATAGACAGATAGATAGATGGGAACAGAGTAAGATAGATAGATAGATAGATAGATAGATAGATAGATGTTAACTGTCTGAGATAAATAAATTTAATGATAGAAAGAATGAATGAAAGAAAGAAAGAAGGAAGGAAGGAAAGAAAAAGTTAGATATGAAAGGTGGATAGGGACAGACTAAGATAGATAGATAGATAGATAGATAGATAGATAGATATGCACTAGGGTAGCCCTTATTTTCAACTTTCTAAAAGTTTAGCTCCTAACCCTCTATCTTGTTTCAATTAACAAAAAACAAAAAAACAAAAAAAAAGAAATTTTTAAACAGCAATCTAGAAAATTTTTGTGCTCAATCGGACGACAGTAAGACGACCCATAATCGGCAGTGACATTTTCCAAAGGAAAGTCATTTTTTTTCAGATACATTTTCTAAAGGAAAACTCACGTTACGCAAAGCTCTTAAGAATTGACCTTGTGCCACATCGCGGTAGAAAGGTTGGGTAGATACTAACTGTAAATCAACTGAATGTACCAAAACGCTTGGGTATTTCTAACTTGATGGTGTCGGTATTTAAAAGGTAATTTGGTTTGTTTGTTACCCGAGACGTAGAAACCATTATCCGTCATTAGTAAGATTAATTCAGATTAATCCAAGAAATTGCTTCGACGTTGACCGAAGAATGTGTAGTAACTTGAGTTATGAACAAGGGCGTAGTTGGAGATCTGTAGTCGCAGGTTGCCCCCGGTTTCTTGAAGGGCACCCTCCAACATTTACTGGGATGTATTGTATAATGTCAGTAGAAATACAATAGGTGAACTACTATTCATAATGCTTTTTTTTTGGTGTGGGGGCGCCTCCAATGAGGGACCGGGTCGATTCAAATAGGTCTTCCCCAGCTACGCCCCTCGTTATGAAGACGCCTCGAACTGCGTGTTTAATATCAATAAGACATATTTGTTGTTAATTGTGTCCTTCTTGAATTTTCGTCTCTTATATCTCTCATTAAGGGCCGGTTTAGCTCGTTCGGCTAGGAATCACAGGTTCCTGGTCGATACCGGTCCTCGCCAACTCAGCGTATTAGTAGCACAGGGGATATATGCGGTAAATTAGGAGCTGATGGTAAGGTGGCACTCCACCTCAGACGCTAAAATAATCTCATCGGTCTACTACTTGTAAAAAGGGATAGACTCCTTCGCTGTGTGGCTGATACCGACATTAGACCACCCCGACGACTTTACTTTTTTTATATCTCTTATTAATCCCGTTCCCAGACTGCTTCTATCTATCTATCTATCTATCTATCTATCTACATACATGCATACATACAAGTCCATATCTCGAGTACTTTCGGCATTTTCGAAGTGCCATCATCATGAGTGATGGTTCTAGTTTTGTTTTTTCAACGTACTTATTAAGCGATGTGGAGGTTGGAATTAGGAGAATTGATAAGCAAAAGTGTTATTAGCATTTTAAAATGTGCAGTACTCATTGGAAATTAATTTATTTAAGGCATGGTTTGTATGTTTGACTCGTATAAAGCGTCTAGTATTGGAGTTTTTGTTTATTTTTATTTTTTATTTTTTATTTTATTTTTTAAATACTTTCCAAGATCCGCTGTTACCGGGTGCTAGATCTTTGTTTTTCTTTTCTTAATTAATTACTTTTTATATATTTTTTATTCCTTCTATGCTTATATTTATCGTGTTTATGTCTTCTTTATCTTTATATAGTTAATTTCGACATATCTTAGCTTTTTTTTTTTTATTCTTTAGCTTTTATTACCTCTTTTTATCTATTGATTTGTAGAACAATTGTTGTTTCATCTTTTCTTTCTACTTTCCTTATTTTTTTTTATTTCTCAACCCGCGACTCTTTTGTTCTCTGCTTAATATCTATATACCGATCTAAAAATCTTTATTACACTAGTGGTAACAGTTTGTTTTTACACTTCATCAAATTTTCATGTAGTTCATTTCTTATCTAGTGGCTCGGCCCTGGACCTTACAAGCTAACATCGTTGACCCAGCGATTTAAAGGGACAGGGCTGGGTTATTGCCTTGTGCCTGAGGTGCTCCCCTTAAGGGAATTTATCAACGGATCAACTCATTTTTGCACCTCTGTCCATGATTTCGATTTGTGGATGGTCCCCATTGATAGGCCTTGTGCCTGAGCCGCACACGTAGGGTACGTGGTAAATATCTACATTAATTTTGCTAAAAGTCATTTTAAACAACAACAACAACAATAACAAAATGTGACATATTGGTACCTCTGTTATTATGCTTATAAAAGAGGATATTGGTATTTATGGATTATTCGACTATGTCCTCATCTTTATGGTTATCTGCACAACGTTTGGCCGATGTGCCCTCCGGACTTTTAAGGTATTCTTTTTGAAGGAACCTTCTCGAATCCGAGAAACTTCTCTTCGAAAATCGGGAACCTTCTTGTCGAACTTGGGAGCCTCCATGTCGTAATCGGGGAGTTTCACGGAAACTTCGAACCGAACCCTCTATTCAATCCACAGGTTAGACTGTTCTCATTTCTTTAACATGAACAATAGATTGGGACAATAATTCGAATAATCCAATAATACAAATTATCAAACCTAAAAAAATTGTCTTACCAAAAGAAAATATTTAACATTGTACAAAATTATAACGTTGATGGAAACGAGTAACCAGCGTCAGAACTAAACACACACACAGAGAGAGAGAGAGAGAGAGAGAGAGAGAGAGATAGAGGGGGAGGGAGAGGGGAGGGAGAGATCCATGCTGTTGGCCATCCTTGATAATGATGATGATTCACACAATCACTATACACTTAACATCTTTCATTTTGTCCCTCACATAAACATCACTTAACAGTGTCCTGAAGATTGGTATAAAATACCGAAATACTTAAGTATTGACACTAAAAATTTTTCTGTCGTAACATCCTGTGTTTGTTATATTTTAATATTTTCTTTCATATTGTCGGATTAATTTCCTCATCGATTTCCAATATATATATATATACTATATATATATATATGTATAGAGAGAGAGGAGAGAGAGAGAGAGAGAGAGAGAGAGAGAGAAGAAAGCGAGAGAGGGAGAGAGAGAGAGAGAGAGAGAGAGAGAGAATCCATGATGGCCATCCTTGATAATGATGATTCATGTCATGATAATACAATAAAACTGAGACCACATCATTCATCATCGTTATCATTATCTATATAAAGAGTTATATAGATAGAAGGTAGGTTAGATATGAGATGAGTGAGATAGATTAGTTGATTTTGTTGTAATAATGCAGAAATGCACGCAAGAGATAATATTATTAAATTACGTATAAAAAGCATTACATTCATCACACATTTCACGAAAAAACCCGAAACCTTTGAGACGCTAGGATTAGGGTTAGGGGTAAGGGTTAGAGTCAGTTTTAGGGTTAGGGTTAGCGTTAGCGTTAGGGTTAGGCTACTTCGGGAGTTTCCGTAATTTACAACTATTCATACGTAAAATGCGATTTCTAATGATATTATCTCTTTGCACTATTCTGCATTTTTAACGACTTTTGAACGGACATTTTTACGGTAGAGTTCTATTTAATTTTATTTTATTACTTGTAGATTTATTAGATTACGTACTTATCTATCTATATCATATCTATCTATCTATCTATATATATATATATATATATATATATATATATATATTTGGGAATAAAAGGCCTTAAATACCATGGGATCGTGGTTATGGACCCTTTACACTCGCGAGTATGCTCACGATCTTCTTCAGACACTGATATATTTTTATTTAGCAAATAAAATACATCAGTGGTCTGAAGAAGCTCGTGAACATACTCGCGAGTGGAAATGGTCCATAACCACGATACCCATGGTATTTAAGGCCTTTTTATTCACAATAACTTTTCTCTGTTTACAATAATTAAACATTGAGCTTCATACGGAACCTGAACTCTACAACAAACTACTGGTAGAGAATTAGGACCCGCCTAGATCACTGTACCAAGAAACTTGGTACCGCACAAAGTAATATATATATATATATATATATATATAATATATTATAATATATATATATGCCGAGTGATTAAAAGAATGTTAACACTTCTATGGAGTACTTTCATGATATTATAATTCCAAACACTCCCTACCAGTTTGCCATCCTTATCAACACATTCTTGAATTTTCCCTAGATGATCTCCATGTTAACCAGTTTTGTTTCCTAATAAAGTTACTCTCATAAAAATGTATTTATTCATCCAACCCCTCTACTATGAGCAGAACGTGATACAAGGTCAATTTTTGAAGCGGAGTGCAGCTGGTTGGGTTCATAGGTTTTTCTTCTCCATATACCCTACCAAGGACAAAGAACCCAGTCATCTGTTATATTTACATCTATTAATAATGGAGATTCGCTTCCGGTTTTTGTCTGTAATAAAAATTACGTCACTGCTTACGTCACATTACCCAAAATCGTCATAACATAGAATAAAATACACTCCAAAGAACATGCTTACGTCACATTACCCAAAATCGTCATAACATAGAATAAATACACTCAAAATTTGAACATGCAACATTCGACAGTCCCCATTGTTTTTTAAAACAAGTTTTAATAAATACATGACTGGTATTATATATCTATATATAGTCTGTTTATTTAATACATATTTAAAGTTTACTTTTCAATTGTTTTTAATTTTAATCCTTTTAATGAATTTGATGATTTTACTTACTTAGGGTACAACTTTTGCTGACATTGAATTTTACTCCACCCCTCAGCCAATATGTTTCAAAAATCTATTTTTACATCGCCCGGAGGGGTTTTTATTTTTGTACTAGTACAGATAAAATACGGAACACTAAATGATAATGCAAGATCAGGTTGTTGGAAAAATATCAAGGTTTTATTTAACCCTGGGTAGAGAATGCTTCTATCCGAAAAGTGACTTAAGTAGCTCACACATGTTGTAAGCTGGGGTCCATTCAGTCAAAAACCTGAAACCATAAGTAGCATGGTGGAAACCTCATTTCCGGGTCCCCATCAGACTCCTACTGATCAAAGGGAGCAACTCTATTTCGTTAGGTCTTGCTAACATATCTTTTTTTACCCATAGCTGGAATAGAAAAAGTGAATTCATGCCTTTCCCAAAGCTGTCCAGTGCAGCTGGTTTGGGTTTCATAGTTTTTCTTCTCCAGACTGTATGCCTTACCAAGGCCAAAGAACCCAGGCTATCTTCTTTTTTTTACCCATAGCTGGAGTAGAAAAAGTGAACTCATGCCTTTCCCAAAGCTTTTCCAGTCCCTAATGCCAAAAACAGATAATGACTCTGGTGCCAGAAGTACTATTGCTTGGTTAAAAGAAGAGTATACTCGGTCACAAACAAATTGTCAGTCATATGGAGGTCCGATTTCCTGACAAGCTGAAGCGACAGTTCTTCCAGGCTGTGGTTGTATCAGTGCTGCCTATATGGCCTGCACCACTTGGACCCTAACGAAGCGTCTTGAGAATAAGCTAGATGGAAGCTGCACAAGAATGCTGCGTGCAGTCTTGAACAAGTCGTGGAAACAGCACCCCACGAAGAGGCAGCTGTACGGTCACTGGCCTCCCATCTCACAAACTACCGGTGAACAGACAAGACATGCAGGACACTGCTGGAGAAGCAGGTACGAGCTCATAAGCGACGTCCTCCTGTGGAAGCCAACACATGGATAGGCAAAGTGTGGGCGCCCGGCAAGGACCTACACCTGCGAGGATGCTATTTGCTCCGCAGAGGACCTCCCAGGTGCAATGAATGATAGGGAAGGTTGGCGAGAGATTGTCATGGATATCCGTGCTGCAAGCGCGACATGATGACAGTTTTCTAAAACAATGTTTTTTTAGTTTAAATTTAATAGGTTTTAAATTTAATAGTTTTTTTTTTTAGTTTAAATTTCTAGTTTTTTTTAGTTTTAAATTTCATAGGTTTTTTTTAGTTTAAATTTCATAGGTTTTTTTCTATGTGTTTGCGTGTATGCATGAGCGTATTACTAGTTTCTTTTTCTTTTTTTTTTTTTTTTTCATGCTTCTTTTTCGTCTATCCAAAGGGCCATCCCCTAAGGCAACACCTGCCACTTGATTAAAGGAGCAGGGATGGGATTATGCCCAGTGCCTGAAGCGCCTCCTGAGGGGGAATGCCGACTGGATGAACGCATTTTTGCACCCACCCCCAAAAGTCTCGCTCGTGGGTGTCCCACATTAATAGCCGGCTACCGTAAACGTGGGTGCGTGGTAAAATATCTAGTCAATTTGTGCAGTGCCTTGAATCTCTCTTATATCTTTTCTTCTCTGTTCAAGTCAACTTTCTTCTACCCCTCTCTCTCTCTCTCTCTCTCTCTCTCCTCTCTTCCTCTCTCTCTCTCTTCTCTCTCTCTTCTCGACACGTTTAAGAAGCCCAGCGTCCATTTACCATAGCTGGAGTAGAGCTTAGGATCTATCTTTCCAGGGCTATAGCGTTAAGTGAAATGCAATACAGGTCCAGGATTTGACCTCGGGCGACGAGTCCATCCCATGACTTTAACATTTACACCACACCTGGCCTTGAGTAGTGACATAGTTTTGTACAGACAGACTAACACACAAAGCTCCATATAATAAGATGTACAATTCGGTATGAGTTTTTATACCGTTATCGCACTGGCAACCATATAACCCAATCTATCACATTGTTTTTGGACTTGACAAAGCAGGTATTAATCTTTTTTTCATGAAATTAATCGAATAATTTTTCGTGATATTCTGTTGTCAAACAGAATCTTCTTGTTTGCAATAGCTAATCAATATACTTATGAAGTAAAGCAAGGAGTTCATACAAAATATTGTTATGACCTTCCTTTAGGACACGCATAAAATTCCAGACAACGTACTTAGGCGGTCGAACTAATGGCTTAGAAATTTATTTAATTTAATAATGGGAATTCGGTGTCTGTCTGTCTGTCTGTTAACTGAAACTACGCCACACATATGTCACAATACCCTCGGAATGCTAAGTTTACAATGAGTATCAATTTATTAGTTCAGAATCATTAATACGTTTAGAATAAATTCTTATTAGTAAAGAGTCTCAATAAAAAATCTGAGATAGATTTACATCAAAACAGTCCTGTTATTAGTGTGTTTTAAATCCTACAATGTTGTGTTTATATTACACTGTAGGATTATCTTCCGTTGAGTTGTCTGCCCCGTTTAGTTTTTGCTTGGCTGCCCGCCAGGGGGCTATAGTATTTAAGCGCCGGGTTTAAACCCTTTCGTCTCTTCCTGTTCCAGTAACCACGAGGAAATGGGAGATTTTGGTCTTACCCCTTCTCGTTTGGAGCTCGCCCCTTACATACTGTAAGGAATTTACAGGCATGAGACATTCTAGTCTCATGTCGTAATTTTGTATATCTTGTACCATTCATGAAGTAGTATTTATCTTTCTACATGACTGTACCTATGTATTTATGTATCTCGTTCTTACCATGTGCTGTGCCATATTAAAATATTTTTGTCTATCAACCCTTGTCGGAGTCTTGTATTTCAAATATATAACTTTGAACTTTCTTACACCACTAAGAATTAAAGGTTTACATAATAATATGGTTGGTAATGCATACTTGGTTTAACAAAACCGGTTAATAAATAATTAATTGGTGTATGATCTCTGATATAATTTGTTGTTATTCTCCAATGTATTAAAAATCAATCTGGAATTTTAATGGACAAACCAATCAGATATATTTAAATAGTGTAATCTTTATATACTTTTTAGCTAATTCTGTGGTCTTTCTAATTGATATAATTCATTACATTTATAATTAAATACTTCTCCCGAGGGCGCATATTATTGCAGTTAGTTTAATTCAGTCAATTGAAGAATTAGTTTTAAAATGCAACATTGCACATTAGCATTGAATTCCAATGTGTGCTGTCCTGCCGACGGGGCTTAGAATATGCTGAATGTATCTCCTTGCGAACGGTTAAGATTCCCTCCTTGGGGGCATCCTGACGTGCGGAGAGTGGTAAATAATGCAAAGGACGCCCCAAGGAGGGAATCTTACCGTTCTGCAAGAGATACATTCAGCATATTCTAAGCCCCGTCGGCAGGACAGCACACATTGGAATTCAATGCTAATGTGCAATGTTGCAATTTAAAACTAATTCTTCAATTGACTGAATTAAACTAACTAGCAAGAATATGCGCCCTCGGGGAGTAAGTATTTAAGTTATAATGTAATGAATTATATCAAATTAGAAAGACCAACGAAATTAGCTAAAAACGTATATAAAAAGATTACACTTATTTTAAATATATCTGAATTGGTTTCCATTTAAAATAATTCACAAGATTGATTTTAATACATTGGAGAATACAACAATTATATCAGAGATCAATAACACCAATTAATTATTTATTAAACCCGGTTTTGTTAAAACCAGTATGCAAATTAACCACACCATATATTATGTAAACCTTTATTTCTTAGTGGTGTAAGAAAGGTTCAAAGTTATATATATTTGAATACAAGACTCCGACAAGGGTTGATAGACAAAAATATTTAATATGGCACAGCACATGGATAAGACGAGATACATAATACATAGGTAAAACAAAGTTACATGTAGAAAGATAAATACACATTCATGAATGGTACAAGATATACAAAAATTACAGACATGAGACTAAGAATAGTTCATGCTGTATAATTCACTTACAGTAATGTAAGGGGGCGAAGCTCCAACGAGAAGGGGTAGACCAAAATCTACCCCATGTGTCTCGTGGTTACTGGAACAGGAAAAGAGACAGAAGGGTTTAAACCCGGCGCTTAAATACTATAGCCCCCTGGCGGGCACCAGCAAACTAAACGGGCAGACAACTCAACGGGAAGATAATCCCTACAGTGGTATATAACACACATTGTAGGATTTTAAACACACTAATAACATGGACTGTTTTGATGTAAATCTATCTCAGATTTTTATTGAGACATCTTTACTAAATAAGATTTATTCTACGTATTAATGATTCTGACTATAAATTAAATACTCATTGATAAACTTACGCAATTCCGGAGGGTATTGTGACATGAGTAGTGGCGTAGTTTCAGTTACAGACAGACAGACAGACACCGAATTCCCATTATTAAATTAAATAAATTTCTAGCCATTAGTTCGACCTGCTAAGTAACGTGTGTCTGGAATTTATGCGTGTGTCTAAAGGAAGGCATAACAATATTTTGTATGAACTCCTTGCTTAGCTTCATAAGATATTGATTAGCTATTGCAAACAGAAGATTCTGTTTGACAACAGAATATCACGAAAAAATTATCGATTAATTTCATGAAAAAAAAAAGATTAAATACCCTGGCTTTGTCAATCCAAAACAAATGTGATAGATTGGGTATATTGGTTGCCAGTGTCGATAACGGTATAAAACTCATACCGAGATTGTACATCTTATTATAATGGAGCTTGTGTGTTAGTCTGTCTGTAACCAAAACTATGTCACTACTCAAGCGCGTGGTGTAATGGTTAAAGTCATGGGAAATGGACTCGTCGCCCCGAGGTCAAATCCTGGACCTGGTAATTGCATTTCACTTAACGCTAATACCCTTGGGAAAGGTATGAATCCTACTCTACCTCCAGCTATGAGTAAATAGGACAGACTGGGCTCCTTAAACGTTGTCGAGAGAGAGAGAGAGAGAGAAGAGAGAGAGAGAGAGAGAGAGAGAGAGAGAGAGAGAGAGAGGGGTAGAAAGAAAGTTGACTTGACAGAGAAGAAAAGATATAAAGAGAGATTCAGCCACTGCACAAATTGACTAGATATTTACCACGCACCCCCACGTTTACGGGTTAGGCACAAGGCCCTAATGTGGGACCACCACGAGCCGAGACTTTTGGGTGGGGGTGCAAAAATGCGTTCATCCAGTCGGCATTCCCCTCAAGGAGGCGCTTCAGGCACTGGGCAATAATCCCATCCCTGCTCCTTTAAATCAAGTGGGCAGGTGTTGCCTTAGGGGATGGCCCCTTGGGATCAGACGAAAAAGAAAGCATGAAAAAAAAAAAAAAAAGAAGAAAAAGAAACTAGTAAATACGCTCATGCATACACGCAAACACATAGAAAAAAACCTATGAAAATTAAACTAAAAAAAAAAACCTATGAAATTTTAAACTAAAAAAAACTATGAAAATTTAAACTAAAAAAAAAAAACTATTAAATTTAAAAACCTATTAAATTTAAAAAAACATTGTTTTAGAAAACTGTCATCATGTCGCGCTTGCAGCACGGATATCCATGACAATCTCTCGCCAACCTTCCCTATCATTCATTGCACCTGGGAGGTCCTCTGCGGAGCAAATAGCATCCTCGCAGGTGTAGGTCCTTGCCGGGCGCCCCACACTTGCCTATCCATGTGTTGGCTTCCACAGGAGGACGTCGCTTATGAGCTCGTACCTGCTTCTCCAGCAGTGTCCTGCATGTCTTGTCTGTCTCACTCGGATAGTTTGTGAGATGGGAGGCCAGTGACCGTACAGCTGCCTCTTCGTGGGGTGCTGTTTCCACGACTTGTTCAAGACTGCACGCAGCATTCTTGTGCAGCTTCCATCTAGCTTATTCTCAAGACGCTTCGTTAGGGTCCAAGTGGTGCAGCCATATAGCAGCACTGATACAACCACAGCCTGGAAGAACTGTCGCTTCAGCTTGTCAGGGAAATCGGACCTCCATATGACTGACAATTTGTTTGTGACCGAGTATACTCTATCTTTTAAACCAAGCAATAGTACTTCTGGCACCAGAGTCATTATCTGTTTTTGGCATTAGGGACTGGAAAGCTTTGGGAAAGGCATGAGTTCACTTTTTCTACTCCAGCTATGGGTAAAAAAAAGAAGATAGCCTGGGTTCTTTGGCCTTGGTAAGGCATACAGTCTTGGAGAAGAAAAAACTATGAACCCAAACCAGCTGCACTGGACAGCTTTGGGAAAGGCATGAATTCACTTTTTCTATTCCAGCTATGGGTAAAAAAAAAGATATGTTAGCAAGACCTAACGAAATAGAGTTGCTCCCCTTTGATCAGTAGGAGTCTGATGGGGACCCGGAAATGAGGTTTCCACCATGCTACTTATGGTTTCAGGTTTTGACTGAATGGACCCAGCTTACAACATGTGTGAGCTACTTAAGTCACTTTTCGGATAGAAGCATTCTCTACCCAGGGTTAAATAAAACCTTGATAATTTTCCAACAACCTGATCTTGCATTATCATTTAGTGTTCCGTATTTTATCTGTACTAGTACAAAATAAAAAACACCCTCCGGGCGATGTAAAAATAGATTTTTGAAACATATTGGCTGAGGGGTGGGAGTAAAAAATTCAATGTCAGCAAGTTTGTACCCTAAGTAAGTAAAATCATCAAATTCATTAAAGGATTAAAAATTAAAACAATTTGAAAAGTAAACTTTAAATATGTATTAAAATAAAACAGACTATATATAGATATATAATACCAGTCATGTATTTATTAAAACTTGTTTTAAAAAACAATGGGGACTGTCGAATGTTGCATGTTCAAATTTTGAGTGTATTTATTCTATGTTATGACGATTTTGGGTAATGTGACGTAAGCATGTTCAAATTTGGAGTGTATTTATTCTATGTTATGACGATTTTGGGTAATGTGACGTAAGCAGTGA
>CM042147.1:4818049-4825549 GCA_023376005.1 Doryteuthis pealeii
ATGTTAGCTTGTAAGGTCCAGGGCCGAAGCCACTAGATAAGAAATGAACTACATGAAAATTTGATGAAGTGTAAAAACAAACTGTTACGATATATCTAGCACCCGGGTAACAGCGGGGATCCTTGGAAGTATTTAAAAAATAAAAAAATAAAAATAAAAAATAAAAATAAACAAAAACTCCAAATACTAGACGCTTTATACATCAAACAATACAAACCATCCTTAAATAAAATTAATTTCCAATGCAGTACTCACATTTTAAAATGCCTATAACACTTTTGCTATCAATTCTCCTACTTCCAACCTCCACATCCATTAATATACGTTGAAAAAAACAAACTAGAACACATCACTCCATGATGATGGCACTTCGAAATGCCGAAAGTACTCGAGATATGGACTTGTATGTATGCATGTATGTAGATAGATAGATAGATAGATAGATAGATAGAAGCAGTCTGGGAACGGGATTAATAAGAGATATAAAAAAAGTAAAGTCGTCGGGGTGGTCTAATGTCGGTATCAGCCACACAGCGAAGGAGTCTATCCCCTTTTTACAAGTAGTAGACCGATGAGATTATTTTAGCGTCTGAGGTGGAGTGCCACACTTACCATCAGCTCCTAACTTTACCGCATATATCCCTGTGCTACTAATACGCTGAGTTGGCGAGGACCGGTATCGACCCAGGAACCCTGTGATTCCTAGCCGAACGAGCTAAACCGGCCCTTAATGAGAGATATAAGAGAACGAAAATTCAAGAAGGACACAATTAACAACAAATATGTCTTATTGATATTAAACACGCAGTTCGAGGCGTCTTCATAACGAGGGGCGTAGCTGGGGAAGACCTATTTGAAATCGACCCGGTCCCTCATTGGAGGGCGGCCCCCACACCAAAAAAAAAAGCATTATGAATAGTAGTTCACCTATTGTATTTCTACTGACATTATACAATACATCCCAGTAAATGTTGGAGGGTGCCCTTCAAGAAACCGGGGGCAACCTGCGACTACAGATCTCCAACTACGCCCTTGTTCATAACTCAAGTTACTACACATTCTTCGGTCAAACGTCGAAGCAATTTCTTGGGATTAATCTGAATTAATCTTACTAATGACGGATAATGGTTTCTACGTCTCGGGTAACAAACAAACCAAATTACCTTTTTAAATACCGACACCATCAAGTTAGAAATACCCAAGCGTTTTGGTACATTCAGTTGATTTACAGTTAGTATCTACCCAACCTTTCTACCGCGATGTGGCACAAGGTCAATTCTTAAGAGCTTTGCGTAACGTGAGTTTTCCTTTAGAAAATGTATCTGAAAAAAAAATGACTTTCCTTTGGAAAATGTCACTGCCGATTATGGGTCGTCTTACTGTCGTCCGATTGAGCACAAAAATTTTCTTAGATTGCTGTTTAAAATAAAATTTCTTTTTTTTTGTTTTTTTGTTTTTTGTTAATTGAAACAAGATAGAGGGTTAGGAGCTAAACTTTTAGAAAGTTGAAAAATAAGGGCTACCCTAGTGCATATCTATCTATCTATCTATCTATCTATCTATCTATCTTAGTCTGTCCCTATCCACCTTTCATATCTAACTTTTTCTTTCCTTCCTTCCTTCTTTCTTTCTTTCATTCATTCTTTCTATCATTAAATTTATTTATCTCAGACAGTTAACATCTATCTATCTATCTATCTATCTATCTATCTATCTTACTCTGTTCCCATCTATCTATCTGTCTATCTATCTATCTGTCTATCTATCTATCATCTATCTATCTTAGTCTGTCCATATCCCCTTTTCATATCTAACTTTCTTTCTTTCTTTCTTTCTTTCTATCATTAAATCTATTTATCTCAGACTGTTAACATCTATCTATCTATCTATCTATCTATCTTACTCTGTTCCCATCTATCTATCTATCTATATATCTATCTTAGTCTGTCCATATCCACCTTTCATATCTAACTTTTTCTTTCTTTCTTTCTTTCTTTCTTTCTTTCTTTCTTTCTTTCTATCATTAAATCTATTTATCTCAGACTGTTAACATCTGTCTGTCTATCTATCTATCTATCTATCTATCTATCTTAGTCTGTCCATATCCCCTTTCATATCTAACTTTTTCCTTCTTCTTTCTTTCTATCTTTCTTTCTTTCTACCATTAAATCTATTTATCTCAGACTGTTAACATCTATCTATCTATCTATCTATCTATCTATCTTAGTCTGTCCATATCCCCCTTTCATATCTAACTTTTTCTTTCTTTCTTTCTTTCTTTCTTTCTTTCTATCTTTCTTTCTTTCTATCATTAAATCTATTTATCTCAGACTGTTAACATCTGTCTGTCTATCTATCTATCTATCTATCTTAGTCTGTCCATATCCCCCTTTCATATCTAACTTTTTCTTTCTTTCTTTCTTTCTTTCTTTCTTTCTTTCTATCGGTAAATCTATTTATCTCAGACTGTTAACATATATCTATCTATCTATCTATCTATCTATCTTAGTCTGTCCATATCCCCCTTTCATATCTAACTTTTTCTTTCTTTCTTTCTTTCTTTCTTTCTTCTATCCTTTCTTTCTATCATTAAATATATTTATCTCAGACTGTTAACATCTGTCTGTCTATCTATCTATCTATCTATCTATCTTAGTCTGTCCATATCCCCTTTCATATCTAACTTTCTTCCTTTCTTTCTTTCTATCTTTCTTCCTATTAAATCTATTTATCTCAGACTGTTAACATCTGTCTGTCTATCTATCTATCTATCTATCTATCTTAGTCTGTCCATATCCCCCTTTCATATCTAACTTTTTTTTTTCTTTCTTTCTTTCTTCTTTCTTTCTTTCTATCGGTAAATCTATTTATCTCAGACTGTTAACATATATCTATCTATCTATCTATCTATCTATCTATCTATCTATCAATCTATCTTACTCTGTTCCTATCTATCTATCTATCTATCTTAGTCTGTCCATATCCCCCTTTCATATCTAACTTTTTCTTTCCTTCTTTCTTTCTTTTTTCTTTCTTTCTTTCTATCAATCTATCAGTAAATCTATTTATCTCAGACTGTTAACATCTATCTACCTATCTATCTATCTATCTATCTATCTATCTATCTATCTATCTAAACCTGTCCATCTCCATCTCAGTTCTGCACCTTTGAAGAACATGAAGTGGTGTACAAGATATGACCAAACTGCACCCGGTGGTGAGACTACACTTCTGGAACTCTGGGTAGCGTGGAGTAACTCTCCGTTGCCATAACTCCAAGATCAACTGGTATTAGATCGGAATACTTGAACCCATATAGATTATTTGTATTAAGAATAGTAAATGAAAACTTTACTTATGTATTACCTAGTAAAGAAAACGCCTAATCTATTTACGATAATATCTTCCTTGTTTGGTACACTACAATGAATGCTGTATTATTTTTAAGGATATTATCTCTGAAGTCAGGAGAATGGAAAATTGTCGCACCCCAAAAGATCTTTTGTACGGCGAATTAGTAAAAGGTTCCCGATCGGTTGGTAGACCACGCTTACAATTTAAAGATGTCTGCAGGAGTGTAATGAGGATATGCGATATCGACACAAACACGAGGGAGGTAGATACAAAAAAACAGAACGGCCTGACGCCTTAACGTTAAGCAAGGCACGGAGAGAGGTGAGGCAGAGAGGAGAGTAGCCTCAACAGCAAAGAGAGACAGGAAGAGGGAGAAAAGACAGCGGCCCCAGAAAGCATAACAGTTTTTGAGCATTCGGTGCACCAAAGACTGTCACTCAAGAATTGGGCTGCAGAATCACTTGCACAGATGCAGATATTTTTTATTTATTTTGGACACTACGCCATCGTCCTTGGTGGACGGAAAGGTGCCAACAACAATCTCTCTCAGAACAGGAGCCTCACCATCAGATGTACTTTAGTGTCATGTCCAGAACATTCCTTTGTGGCCAAGGAACCTTTGCAGAAGTACAGGGGTACCTTACAGTCATCGTTTTCAAGGCATTAGAATTCATGAGAAAAAACAATAAAATCAAAAACGTACATTTTCATCAAAATACGTAGACTTATAATGGCTGAAAAATGGCATTTGGGGGGCACCTTTGAAGCCCCATATCTCCCCCAATTCTCAACAGAACTCAACCTTATTTACTATGTGATACTCCTGATCGAACTCTATCAGAAAATCATATTAGTTTGGCACTTTATTTGTACACAAAATTGGCCATTTTTGCCCATTCTCAGGGGATTATTAGGGCCCAAAGGTTACCTAAAACTCCGAATTAAGCACTTTTTTCACCATCAGTAAATTGAAGGCATTAGAATCCATGAGAAAAAACAATAAAATCCATAATTAATACAGGTGATATTCAATCTTTACACGGGCAATTTATTTAAGGGCCATCACGCTGTTTCGGATTCTAAATATTTTGGCATAAAGATTAATTGAATTTAGGTCAGTTTTTCATATAATGACACGCTAAACATTTTAGTATCGTTTATGACGTTCTTCAAATCGAAAATCAAGTAAAATAATTCACACACAAAAAAAAAACAAAACACTTTTGCTTTTTTTTTATGAGCAGACAAAGTAAATAAATATTCACATTCACTATCACCGGAGCTTGCTTTTTGTGCAAAAATAATTAAGATTTTATTTATATTTTGAAAAAAAAAAAAATTCTGCCGTCCCACCAGGTTTTTTTACGTGGGGATTTTTATGGGGCATCCAGCGAGGATCCAACTCGCGATTATTAGTAATAATGGATCTGCGGGACTAATTTTTTTATCACCCCCTCTACCCAGGTGATGCCGGGTAGCCGATTCTAGTTTACTTGTAAAGGTTCGTCCGATATAACTTTGGCTGAACTTTTGTGCTACATTTTTTTATTCCCAGAACTGGAGCCTCACCATCAGATGCCCTTTAGTGTCATGTCCAGAACATTCCTTTGTGGCCAAGGAACCTTTGCAGAGGTACAGGGGTATCTTACAATCATCGTTTTCAAAGCCCCACCAATAGGGCGGTAATTATGTTAGAGGTGATATTTAATAGAGGTGATATTCAATCTTTGCACGGGCAATTTATTCAGGGGCCATCACGCTGTTTCGGATTCTAAATAATTTGGCATAAAGATTAATTGAATTTAGGTCAGTTTTTCATATAATGACACGCTAAAACATTCTTAGGGTGTTTGCCTCTCATCCCACTTATGAGGGTGTGACACAAGGACATTTTTCATGTGGGCCCACCCACAAATCGAAGCTCATGAGTGGTAGGCACAAAATATGCGTTGATCCCGTCGGCATCCCCCACAAGGGGAGCACCTCATGCACTGAGCAATAAACCCAACCCTGCTTCTTCAAATCACAAGCTAAACATTCTTAGTATCATATAACTTATAAACTATAAAGATTCGTTTGTTTCTTTCGTTTTACGACATATCAACCACCGTGTGTCATTTAATGCCGGCAAAATATTGAAATATTCGTAGCGATAGTTTGGAAGAAAATTTTTTAATACATTTTTTTTTTTTGTAATCAATTTTCTGTTTAAACCATTAGATGGGACCCTAACAGGTTCTATTACTCCGTGTGAGAGTGGACCTGGGAGCAATGGTGATGAAGAGGTGCTCCATATTCCCTAGTTTCCCAGAACTGGAACCTCACCATCAGATATAGTTTAACGTCATACATGTTTATACATGAATACCCTCAGCTACCGCCTTCTAGCACCCATATAAAAATGATTGGGGCTTGCCATAAGAGCAATAGGATTGGGACAATCATATAGGTGCTAGGGCTTGACGAGATCAGCTGATTGATCGGAAGGGGTCTCTCCGACCGCCCGTCTAGACTAAGTAAGGGTCAAGAGTGTTGCACGTCTTGGACTGCTTTCACCAGGATACCGTCCTTAAGTATAAAGGGTTGCCACGTACAGCCAACAGGTGGCCCCATTTGAGGGTTCTTAACCTTCTAGAGAGGCGCAGTCACTGTATTTAAAGCCGCAGCCGACAGGGCTTCAGGTAGATGGCCAAATTTGTGCGATACCTATAAAACCTGGACAGGAACTATTATTATACTTTTACTTATAGTTTTTCATATAATGACAAGCAAAACATTTTAGTATCGTTTATGACGTTCTTCAAATTGAAAATCAAGTAAAATAATTCACACACACACAAAAAAACAAACACTTTTGATTTTTTTATATGAGCAGACAAAGTAAATAAATACTCACATTCACTATCACCAGAGCTTGCTTTTTGTGCAAAAATAATGAAGATTTTATTTATATTTTGGAGAAAAAATATCTGCCATCCCACCAGGTTTTTTTTTACGTGGGGATTTTTATGGGGCATCCAGCGAGGATCCAACTCGCGATTATTAGTAATAATGTATCTGCGGGACTTCAGGTAGCTGGCCAAATTTGTGCGATACCTATAAAACCTGGACAGGAACTACTCGCTTATGATTATTTTTTTTCCATACAAATGAATTCAAATAACTCAAGTAAGGGCCTAAGTGGAGTATTGCAGGTCATGGATTGCTCAGCCACCTGAGTTCAATCCTTAAGCATCACGGGTCACCACCCACGGCCAACAGGCGACCCCATTTGGGGGGAGTTTTACCCATCTGCAGAGGTGCAGTCGGTGTATTCTAGAAGAATCAATCGTATAAAGATTCGTTCGAAGTAACTTTAGCTTAACTTTTGTGCTACACTTTTTTTTTTTTTTTCATTTTTTATTCTTCTTATTTTGTTTTTGCTTCTTAATAATATCGATCCTAAATCCTAAATTTCCAAGTTTTATGATTCACATAAAATAAATATCTCGTCTCTTTTCTTTTCTTTTTCTTTTTTTTCTTTTTTCTTTTCTTTTTCCTCTTTTTCTTTTTCCTTCCTTTTTTCCTTTCTTTTTTTTCTTTTTCTTTTCTCCCTTTTCTTTTTCTTTTTTTCCTTTTCCTTTCTTTCTTTTCTTTTTCCCTTTTCTTTTTTTTTTCCCTTTTCCTTTTTTTCTTTCTTTTTCTTTTTTCTTTTTCCCTTTTCTTTTTTTTCTTTCCTTTTCTTTATTTTTTCTTTTCTTTCCTTTTACTTTTCTTTTTTTTCTTTTCCCTTTTCTTTCTTTTCTTTTTCCCTTTTCTTTTTCCCTTTTCTTTTTCTTTTTCTTTTTCCCTTTTTTTCTTTTCTTTTTCCCTTCCTTTTTTCTTCTTTTCTTTTCTTTTTCCCTTTCTTTTTTCTTTTTCTTTTTCCCTTTTCTTTTTCTTTTTCTTTTCCTTTTTCTTTTTCTTTCTTTTTCCCTTTTCTTTTTTTTTTCTTTTTCCCTTCCTTTTTTCTTTTTCTTTTTCTTTTTCTTTTTCCCTTTCTTTCTCTTTCCCTTTTCTTTTCCTTTCTTTTTCTTTCTTTCCCTTTCTTTTTCTTTCTTTTTCCTCTTTTTTCTTTTCTTTCCTTCTTTTCTTTTTCCCTCCTCTCTTTTCTTTTCTTTCCCTTTT
>CM042147.1:4826893-4844393 GCA_023376005.1 Doryteuthis pealeii
GCTATTTCAGCCGACAATATTTGGGAGAATTATGTGCTAATTGAAGTCGGACTAATTTATGAAAGTTAAGTAATTATAATTAATTAATTTAGGCGGATTACCTATTAAATTTAAGGCTAAACAAATCGAGAAAATCAATCTCGATGTACATTTTCGGCCTAATTTAGGCCTTCATCAGCAGGAAGCTATAGATACAAAGACCGCCCCGTGGTGCGATTCGAAAACCTGATGTCAAGCTGACTGTCGAAGGCTTTACCACCCACACACGGACCTTAGCCAGATTTCCTGGGTTTTGTAAGAGTAGGTATTATATTCCTCCTTAAACTGACTCTACACGAACTCAGAAGTAAACAAACAGACGATGTGTGATATGGCATTTTCGCCGACAATATTTGGGAGAATATGTGCTTAATTTTTGAAGTCGGACCTAATTTTATGAAAGGTATTAATAAAATAATAATTAGCGGGGATTACCTATTAAATTTAAGGCTAAACAAAGCGAGAAAAATCAATCTGTATGTACATTTCGGCTATTAAGGCCTCAATCAGCAGAGCTATAGATTAAATATGAGTGTATGTATGCATATATGTATGGATATATATGTATATAAATGTAATGGATATGTATATCATGTATGGTATATAAATGTATATGAAAAGTAACACTTTTTGAAAAAAACAAATGATGTTATATAAATTGCTGACAATATTGTTTCGACCAGCTCAATAGATCGGTCATCATCAGAGCAAACATATAGAGAAAGACGGGGAAAAAATGATGATGACCGATCTATTGAGCTGGTCGAAACAGATATCTGTCAGCAATATATAACATCATATTGTTTTTTCAAAAATGTTAAATTTTCATTACTGTCGGATTAATTTCCATCTATTTTTCATAATATAATTATAATATATATATATAAAAATATATACTATATATATTGGAATATATATATGATATATATGTATTGTAATATATTATATGGATATATATGTATGGAATATATATAATATATATACTATATATATAACATAAGTACATATATATTGTATATATATATGTCACATATATATGTGTATATACATATATGTATGTATGTGTATATATATGGATAGATAGTATGAAATATATATGATATAAATATATACATACATATATATGTAGTATATATGTACATATATATGTTGTATAATATGTATATGTATGTATGTGTATATGTATGGATATATATGTATATAAATGTATGGAATATATGTATGGATATATAAATGTATATAATATATATTAATGATATATATATGTATATATATGTATGGATATATATATATATAATATAAGTATATAGATATAGATAATATACATTATACATACATATATATGTATATATATATATATATATATATATATAATATATATATATATATTGAATTCTGATTGATTATAAAATGGCAGATAAAATCACTAGTCTCATTGGCTAAGTTCTATTTCGGAGTTAAGTAGTTTTTTTTTTACATATTTACTCATTTAAAACTTAACTAACTAATTATTAAACCAAGATACCTATGTGCGAAATGTAAGTCTACTCTTTTTGTGATTTACCTTAATCATAACGTAAAAATTATGAGACATCTTTTACATCCAACAGAACTGAACGAAAATCGCTTTGGGACTGGGGCCTATTAACTTCCCCCACAAAGTCAATTTTTTTAAGCCGAGTTTAACAGGTTTGAATTCAGAGTTTCAAATATATTATTTCCCTGATCTGCTATCTGGCAGGATTAACATAAGGTCTTTTTTACGTGGGGATTTTTTAAATTTCTTTTTTAAAATCATTTTTTTTTTCTATGGAGTATCCAGCGAGGATCGAACTCGTTATTTAGTAAAAAACATATCAAATTTAATTTATCATTTATATTATAAAGGCTTTGACAAGATAAAGTGACAATTTCCAGCATGGAGTCGGGTCAGTGCTACTATATTGCTGCTCTACTTTACCTAAACGAAACACTCAGAGAAAAAAACTAGATGGAAAAAGCTAGATTTGTTATTAAAAAAACAAAACAAACCCGAAAGTATGATTCCCAAGTACTTTCGGTTCTACTTTAAGGGTGTTTTAATGTTTTCATTGTTTGTATTAAGTGTATTAAAGTGTTGCGTTTTAAAGGTCATCATTGTTATATCAAGTGTCGCTAAGATGGCGCTAAATGACGCATTCTTTCTTTTTTTTTGGGGGGGGCAAATTTAAATCCGCCTAAACCGCTGAACGACACTTGATACAAACAATAATAACCGGAGGTAAATTCCTATAACCAGATTCCATATTACATCCTGTTTACCATATCCTGTGTATTTTTCCATCCATTGGCGAATTTTACGGTGACGTTTCTCCTTATTAGACACCAAATTCGACTATTCACATTTTAAAAAAAATTAATTGTTGCTATAGAAACCCATTTGATATTTAACGGCGTTTCAACTCGTCTAGGATTATTTTATGCTTAGAGTTAGAAACCTGCGTTCATTGTAGTTCACATTTACATTTTGGTAATCTGAACATTAGCTACATAAATGAGAGTAACCCCCTTGTTTATTTCACTTTGAGGAAGCCATATGTTTTGGTCGGCCATTTTCATTTCACCGTAAATCAATACAACTGCACGTTTTAACATGAAAATATCATAAATGTATTCTTAAAAACAATTAAGTTCATTTCAAATAATGCGCAAGCACAATTAAGAACACATTTTATGATATTTTCGTGTTAAAACATGCAGTTGTATTGATTCGAACAAATTCGTATTTTCAGTGTAGATATACGGTGAAATGAAAATGACCGACCAAAATATATGGCTTCCTCAAAGTGAAAAAAGCAAAGGGAGGTTACTCTCATTTATGTAGCTAATGTTCAGATTACCTACATTTTTTGTAGTATATTCTGGAGATTTTTTTTGTACACGAATACAAATTAAGTTTTAAATAGATCTCTTGACCCACAGATGGACCCCAACAGGTAATATCATTCCGAGTAAGAGTGGACCTGGGAGTAATGCAATGAAAGAGTACTCTACACTCACCAGATCTCCAGAACTGTTGCCTTATTATCAAATTCAGGTTAGTTTCATACAATAGACAGTCCCTTGTCATAGAGGTGTGTGGTGTAATGGTTAGAGTCGTAGGAAATGGACTCGTCGACCCGAGTTCAAATCCTAGATGAGGCTGTTTACATATCACATAGCGCTAATACCCTTGGGAAAGGAATGCATCCAACTACTCCCTTCAGCTATGGGTAAATATTAAGGCAGACTAGGCTCTTTAACCATGACTAGGTAACTAGTCTAGGAGAAAGAAAACCCTGAATTCACACCTGTTAAACTCCGCTTAAGAAATTGATCTTGTGTCACATCCTGATCCCTAGCACCTAATATGATTTTCCCAGCCCTTTGCCCTTATGGCAATCTCCAGCCCTTTTTTATCATATGGGTGCTAGAAGGCTGTGACTGAGGGTCTACATGACCTGGAATGACGTTAAACTCTATCTGATGGTGAGGTTCCAGTTTTGGGGTTTGGTGGAGCACCTCTTCATCACCATTGCTCCCTGGTCCACTCTGACATGGAGTGGTAGTACCTGTTAGGGTCCCACCTATGGTCAATAGAAAAACATGAGTTGATAAACAAAATTGTATTATGCATTAAGAATGAATTTATTTCACAACTTTGTCGGCATTAAATGACCCACTGAGGTTGATATGCCGGAAACAAAACAAACCAAACCAAACCAAAAAAAAACAAAAAAAAACAAAAAACATCCTGATCGTGCGGAGAGTTGGTAAATAAATACCAAGGACGCCCCAAGGAGGGAATCTTACCTTCTGCAAGAGATACATTCAGCATATTCTAAGCCCCGTCGCAGAACAGCACACATTGGAATTCAATGCTTAATGCGCAATGTTGAAATTTTAAAACTAATTCTTCAATTGACTGAATTAAACTAACTAGCAAGAATATGCGCCCTCCGGGAGTAAGTATTTAAGTTATAATGTAATGAATTATATCAAATTAGAAAGACCAACGAAATTAGATAAAAACGCATATAAAAAGATTACACTTATTTTAAATATATCTGAATTGGTTTCCATTTAAAATCATCCACAAGATTGATTTTAATACCTTATATCAGAGATCAATAACACCAATTAATTATTTATTAAACCCGGTTTTGTTAAAACCAGTATGCAAATTAACCACACCATATATTATGTAAACCTTTATTTCTTAGTGGTGTAAGAAAGGTTCAAAGTTATATATATTTGAATACAAGACTCCGACAAGGGTTGATAGACAAAAACATTTAATATGGCACAGCACATGGATATAACAAGATACATAATACATAGGTAAAACAAAGTTACATGTAGAAAGATAAATACACATTCATGAATGGTACAAGATATACAAAAAGTACAGACATGAGACTAAGAATAGTTCATGCTGTATAATTCACTTACAGTAATGTAGGGGGGGCGAAGCCCCAACGAGAAGAGGTAGATCAAAATCTACACCATGTGTCTCGTGGTTACTGGAACAGGAAAAGAGACAGAAGGGTTTGAACCCGCGCTTAAATACTATAGCCCCCTAGCGGGCACCAGCAAACTAAACGGGCAGACAACTCAACGGGAAGATAATCCCTACAGTGGTATATAACACACATTGTAGGATTTTAAACACACTAATAACATGGACTGTTTGATGTAAATCTATCTCAGATTTTTATTGAACATCTTTACTAAATAAGATTTATTCTACGTATTAATGATTCTGACTATAAATTAAATACTCATTGATAAACTTACGCAATTCCGGAGGTATCGTGACATGAGTAGTGGCGTAGTTTCAGTTACAGACAGACAGACACCGAATTCCCATTATTAAATTAAATAAATTTCTAGCCATTAGTTCGACCTGTTAAGTAACGTGTGTCTGGAATTTATGCGTGTCTAAAGGAAGGCATAACAATATTTTGTATGAACTCCTTGCTTAGCTTCATAAGATATTGATTAGCTATTGCAAACAAGAAGATTCTGTTTGACAACAGAATATCACGAAAAATTATCGATTAATTTTATGAAAAAAAAAAGAAAAAGATTAAATACCTTGGCTTTGCAAGTCCAAAACAAATGTGATAGATTGGTATATTGGTTGCCAGTGTCGATAACGGTATACAACTCATACCGAGATTGTACATCTTATTATAATGGAGATTGTGTGTTAGTCTGTCTGTAACCAAAAACTATGTCACTACTCAACCGCGTGTGTTAATGGTTAAAGTCATGGGAAATGGACTCGTCGCCCCGAGGTCAAATCCTGGACCTGGTAATTGCATTTCATTTAACGCTAATACCCTTGGGAAAGGTAGAATCCTACTCTACCTCCAGCTATGAGTAAATAGGACAGACTGGGCTCCTTAAAACGTTGTCGAGAGAGAGAGAGAGAGAGAGAGGAGAGAGAGAGAGGAGAGAGAGAGAGAGAGAGAGAGAGAGCTGACTTGACAGAGAAGAAAAGATATAAAGAGAGATTCAGCCACTGCACAAATTGACTAGATATTTACCACGTACCCCCACGTTACGGGTTAGGCATAAGGCCCTATTAATGTGGGACCACCCACGAGCCGAGACTTTTGGGTGGTGGGTGCAAAAATGCGTTCATCCCGTCGGCATTACCCCTCAAGGAGGTGCTTCAGGCGCTGGGCAATAACCCATCCCTGCCATTTTAAGTCAAGTGGGCAGGTGTTGCCTTAGGGGATGGCCCCTTGGGATCAGACGAAAAAGAAAGCATGAAAAAAAAAGAAAAAAAGAAACTAGTAAATATGCTCATGCATACACGCAACACATAAAAAAAACCTTTATGAAATTTAAACTAAAAAAAAAAACCTATGAAATTTAAACTAAAAAAAAAAAAAAACTATCAAATTTAAACTAAAAAAAAAACCTAACAAATTAAACAAAAAAAAAACTATCAAATTTAAACTAAAAAAAAAAAAACCTATGAAATTTAAACTAAAAAAAAAAAACCTATGAAATTTAAACTAAAAAAAACCTTATGAAATTTAAACTAAAAAAAAAAAAACCTATGAAATTTAAACTAAAAAAAACCTAGAAAAAACTAAAAAAAAAAACTAACAAATTTAAACAAAAAAAAAACTATCAAATTTAACTAAAAAAAAACCTAACAAATTTAACAAAAAAAAAACTATCAAATTTAAACTAAAAAAAAACCTATGAAATTTAAACTAATAAAAAAGCCTATTAAATTTAAAAACCTATTAAATTAAAACTAAAAAACATTGTTTTAGATAACTGTCATCATGTCGCGCTTGCAGCACGGATATCCATGACAATCTCTCGCCAAACTTCCCTATCATTCATTGCACCCGGGAGGTCCTCTGCGGAGCAAATAGCATCTCGCATGCTGGTCAATGTAGGTCCTTGCCGGGCGCCCCACACTTGCATGTCCATGTGTTGGCTTCCACAGGAGAACGTCGCTTATGAGCTCGTACCTGCTTCTCCAGCAGTGTCCTGCATGCCTTGTCCGTCTCACTCAACCTGTGAGAGGGAGGCAAGTGACCGTACAGCTGCCTCTTCGTGGGGCTGCTGTTCCACGACTTTGTCAAGACTGTACGCAGCATTCTTGTGCAGCTTCCATCTAGCTTATTTTCAAGACGCTTCCTTAGGTCCAAGTGGTGCAGCCATATAGCAGCACTGGTACAACCGCAGCCTGGAAGAACTTCGCCTTCAGCTTCTCAGGGAAATGGACCTCCATATGACTGACAATTTGTTTGTGGCCGACTATACTCTCTTTTAAACCAAGCAATAGTACTTCTGGTACCAGAGTCATTATCTTGTTTGGCATTAGGGACTGAAAGTTTGGGAAAGGATGAGTTCACTTTTTCTACTCAGCTATGGGTAAAAAAAATAAGATAGTGTTAGCAAGGCCCTAACAAAATATAGTTGCTCCCCTTTGATCAGTAGAGTCTGATGTGAACCCGGAAATGGGTTTCCGCATGCTACTTATGGATTGGGTTTGACTGAATGGACGCAGCTTACAACATGTGTGAGCTACTTAAGTCACTTTTCGGATAGAAGCATTCTCTACCCTGGGTTAAATAAAACCTGTTAATTTTTCCAGCAACTGATCTTGCTTATCATTCAGTGTTCCGTATTTTATCCGTTCTAGTACAAAATAAAAAACACCCTCCGGACGATGAAAAATAGATTTTTGAAATATATTGGCTAAGGGGTGGAGTAAAAAATTCAATGTCAGCGAGTTTGTACCCTAAGTAAGTAAAATCATCAATTCATTAAATGATTAAAAATTAAAACAATTTGAAATGTAAACTTTAAATATGTATTAAAATAAAAACAACTATAATAGATATATAATACCAGTCATGTATTTATTAAAACTTGTTTAAAAAACAATGAGGACTGTCTAATGTTGCATGTTCAAATTTGGAGTGTATTATTCTATGTTATGACGATTTTAGATAATGTGACGTAAGCAGTGACGTAATTTTGTTACAGACAAAAACCGGAAGCGAATCCCATTATTAATAGATGTGAAATATAACAGATAGACTGGGTTCTTTGTCCTTGGTAAGGTATATGGAGAAGAAAAAACCTATGAACCCAAACCAGCTGCACTCCGCTTCAGAATTGACCTTGTATCACGTTCTGCTCATAGTAGAGGGTTGGATGAATAAATACATTTTTTATGAGAGTAACTTTATTAGGAAAAACAAAACTGGTTACATGGAGATCATCTAGGAAAATTCCAGGAATGTGTTGTATAAGGATGGCAAACTGGTAGGAGTGTTTGGAATTATAATATCATGAAAGTACTCCCATAGAAGTGTTAACATTCTTTAATCACTCGCGCATATATATATATATATATATATATATATATACTTGTGCGGGTACCAAGTTTCTTGGAAACAAGGTGATTCTAGGCGGGTCCTAATCTCTTACCAGTAGTTTGTTGTAAAGTTCAGGTTCCGTATGAGAGCTCAATGTTTAATTATTGTAAACAGAGCAAAGTATTTGGAATAAAAGGCCTTAAATACCATGGGTATCGTGGTTATGGACCATTTCCACTCGCGAGTATGCCCACGAGCTTCTTCAGACCACTGATATATTTTATTTGCTAATAAAATATATCAGTGGTGTGAAGAAGCTCGTGAGCATACTCCGAGTGGAAAGGGTCCATAACCACGATACCCATGTATTTAAGGCCTTTTATTCCCAAATATATATATATATATATATTATTATATATATATATATATAGATAGATAGATAGATAGATATAGATATAGATAGATAAGTACGTAAATCTAATAAATCTACCAAGAAATAAAAATAAAATTAAATAGAACTCTACCGTAAAAATGTCCGTTCAAAAAGTCGTTAAAAATGCAGAATAGCGCACAAAAGATAATATCATTAAAATCGCATTTTACGTATGAATAGTTGTAAATTACGGAAAACTCCCGAAGTAGCCTAACCCTAACGCTAACCCTAACCCTAACCCTAAAGCTGGCACTAACCCTTACCCTAACCCTAATCCTAGCGTCTCAAAGGTTTCGGGTTTTTTCGTGAAATGTGATGAAATGTAATGCTTTTTATATGTAATTTAATAATATTATCTCTTGCGCGCTATTCTGCATTATTACCCAAAAATCAACTAATCTATCTCACTCATCTCATATCTACCTACCTATCTATCTATATAAGCTCTTTATATAAGATGATGATAACGATGATGATGATGTGGTCTCAGTTTATTGAATTCATCATGATCATCATATCAAGGATGGCCATCATATATTCTCTCTCTCTTTCTTCTCTCTCGCTTTCTCTCTCTCTCTCTCTCTCTCTCTCTCTCTCTATACTATATATAATATATATATATATATATAATATATATATATATGGAAATACGATGAGGAAATTAATCCGACAATATGAAAAGAAAATATTTAAAAAATATAACAAACACAGGATGTTACGATCAGGAAACAATTTTTTAGTGTCAATACTAAGCATTTCGGTATTTTATACCATCTTCAGACACTGTTAAGTGATGTTTATGTGAGGGACAAAATGAAAAGATGGTTAAGTGTATAGTGGTTGTGTGAATCATCATCATTATCAAGGATGGCCAACAGCATGGATTCTCCCCCCTCCCCTCCTCTCTCCCCCCCCTCTCTCTGTCTCTCTGTCTCTCTGTCTCTCTCTCACTGTGTGTGTGTGTTTAGTTCTGACGCTGGTTACTCGTTTCCATCAACATTATAATTTTGTACATATGTAAATATTTTCTTTTTGGTAATACACTTTTTTTTTAGGTTGATAATTTGGATTATTGGATTATTCGAATTATTGTCCCAATCTTCATTGTCATGGTTAAAGAAATGAGAACAGTCTAACCCTGTGGATGAATAGAGGGTTAGGTTCGAAGTTCCGTGAAGACCCGATTACGACATGGAGGCTCCCAAGTTCGACAAGAAGGTTCCCGAGTTCGAAGAGAAGTTTCTCGGATTAGAGAAGGTTCCCGAGTTCGAAATACCTTAAAAAGGCCGGAGGGCACATCGGCCAAAACGTTGTGCAGATAACCATAAAGATGAGGACAATAGTCCGAATAATCCAAATAATCTAAAATATCCTCTTTTATAAGCATATAACAGAGGTACCAAATATGTCAAACATTTTTATTGTTGTTGTTGTTGTTGTTTTTTAAATGACTTTTAGCAAAATTAATGTAGATATTTACCACGTACCCCACGTGTGCGAGTCAGGCACAAGGCCCTATTAATGTGGGACCATCCACAGATCGAAGCTATGGAAGGCGGGTGCAAAAATGAGTTGATCCGTTGACATTCCCCCTCAAGGGGAGCCCTCAGGCACCAGGCAATAAACCCAGCCTGCCCCTTTAAATCAAGGGGCAGATATTGCCTGGGGGGACGCCCCTGGGATCAACGATGTTACCTTGTAAGGTCCAAGGCCGAACCACTAGATAAGAAATGAACTACATGAAAATTGATGAAGTGTAAAAAAAAAAAAGGGTAACGATATATCTAGCACCCGGGTAACAGTGGGATCCTTGATAGACCCCGTTTTTTTAAAAATTTTTTAATAATTTTTAGATAGAAACTATCCTTGTGTAATGGTGATTAAATTTGTGTAGGATTTGAAGTCAACAGTGATAGGACAATTGTAACAAATAGACGGACAAACAACTTCAGTATTATATATATATATATATCTTATTATAATGGAGATTGTGTGTTTCTGTCTGTAACCGAAACTATATTACTAATCGAGTCACAATTAACATAGTTATTACATCACATTCTCCATGATTTTATTTATATTTAAACCTCAATTATTAATAAAAATTTCTTCACCTTTTTATTAGTGTTGTCCATATCTACATACAAATAACAGGCAAAATTTATATTACAAAAATAGCGGTTTGCATTGTTGAATGGGAAGGCTAATTTGCATATTGATATTTAAAAAATGTGATTTTATTAAAAAAAACCAAAACAGTTAGAAATCAATAATACTAAGCACATATTTAATAAAATCACATTTTAATATCAATATGCAAATTAGCCTTCCCATTCACAATGCAAACCGCTATTTTTTGTATATATAAATACAATTGCCTGTTATTTGTATGTAGATATGGACAACACTAATAAAAAGGTGAAGAAATTTTATTAATAATTGAGGTTTAAATATAAATAAAATCATGGAGAATGTGATGTAAATAACTATGTTAATTGTGACTCGATTAGTAATATAGTTTCGGTTACAGACAGAAAAACACACAATCTCCATTATAATAAGATATATATATATATATAATACTGAAGTTGTTTGTCCGTCTATTTGTTACAATTGTCCTATCCACTGTTGACTTCAAATCCTACACAAATTATAAATCACCATTACACAAGGATAGTTTCTATCTAAAAAAATTATTAAAAAATTTTTAAAAAACGGGGTCTATCAAGGATCCCCACTGTTACCCGGGTGCTAGATATATCGTTACCCTTT
Source organism: Doryteuthis pealeii (assembly GCA_023376005.1). Taxonomy (NCBI): domain Eukaryota; kingdom Metazoa; phylum Mollusca; class Cephalopoda; order Myopsida; family Loliginidae; genus Doryteuthis; species Doryteuthis pealeii. Next base: position 4,838,015 of record CM042147.1, read on the forward strand.
TTTTTTTTTACACTTCATCAAATTTTCATGTAGTTCATTTCTTATCTAGTGGCTTCGGCCTTGGACCTTACAAGGTAACATCGTTGATCCCAGGGGGCGTCCCCCCAGGCAATATCTGCCCCTTGATTTAAAGGGGCAGGACTGGGTTTATTGCCTGGTGCCTGAGGTGCTCCCCTTGAGGGGGAATGTCAACGGGATCAACTCATTTTTGCACCCGCCTTCCATAAGCTTCGATCTGTGGATGGTCCCACATTAATAGGGCCTTGTGCCTGACTCGCACACGTGGGGTACGTGGTAAATATCTACATTAATTTTGCTAAAAGTCATTTAAAACAACAACAACAACAACAATAACAAAATGTTTGACATATTTGGTACCTCTGTTATTATGCTTATAAAAGAGGATATTTTAGATTATTTGGATTATTCGGACTATTGTCCTCATCTTTATGGTTATCTGCACAACGTTTTGGCCGATGTGCCCTCCGGCCTTTTTAAGGTATTTCGAACTCGGGAACCTTCTCTAATCCGAGAAACTTCTCTTCGAACTCGGGAACCTTCTTGTCGAACTTGGGAGCCTCCATGTCGTAATCGGGAGTCTTCACGGAACTTCGAACCTAACCCTCTATTCAATCCACAGGGTTAGACTGTTCTCATTTCTTTAACCATGACAATGAAGATTGGGACAATAATTCGAATAATCCAAATAATCCAAATTATCAAACCTAAAAAAAAAGTGTATTACCAAAAAGAAAATATTTACATATGTACAAAATTATAATGTTGATGGAAACGAGTAACCAGCGTCAGAACTAAACACACACACACAGTGAGAGAGAGACAGAGAGACAGAGAGACAGAGAGAGGGGGAGGAGAGAGAGGGGAGGGGAGAATCCATGCTGTTGGCCATCCTTGATAATGATGATGATTCACACAACCACTATACACTTAACATCTTTCATTTTGTCCCTCACATAAACATCACTTAACATGTCCTGAAGATGGTATAAAATACCGAAATGCTTAAGTATTGACACTAAAAATTGTTTCCTGATCGTAACATCCTGTGTTTGTTATATTTTTTTAAATATTTTCTTTTCATATTGTCGGATTAATTTCCTCATCGTATTTCCATATATATATATATTATAATATATAATATATATATATATATATAGAGAGAGAGAGAGAGAGAGAGAGAGAGAGAGAAAGCGAGAGAGAGAGAAAGAGAGAGAGAATATATGATGTTGGCCATCCTTGATATGATGATCATGATGAATTCAATAAAACTGAGACCACATCATCATCATCGTTATCATCATCTTATATAAAGAGCTATATAGATAGATAGGTAGGTAGATATGAGATGAGTGAGATAGATTAGTTGATTTTGGGGTAATAATGCAGAATAGCGCGCAAGAGATAATATTATTAAATTACATATAAAAAGCATTACATTTCATCACATTTCACGAAAAAACCCGAAACCTTTGAGACGCTAGGATTAGGGTTAGGGTAAGGGTTAGTGCCAGCTTTAGGGTTAGGGTTAGGGTTAGCGTTAGGGTTAGGCTACTTCGGGAGTTTCCGTAATTTACAACTATTCATACGTAAAATGCGATTTTAATGATATTATCTTTTGTGCGCTATTCTGCATTTTTAACGACTTTTGAACGGACATTTTTACGGTAGAGTTCTATTTAATTTTATTTTTATTTCTTGGTAGATTTATTAGATTTACGTACTTATCTATCTATATCTATATCTATCTATCTATCTATCTATATATATATATATATATATATATATATATATATATATATATTTGGGAATAAAAGGCCTTAAATACAATGGGTATCGTGGTTATGGACCCTTTCCACTCGCGAGTATGCTCACGAGCTTCTTCACACCACTGATATATTTTATTTAGCAAATAAAATATATCAGTGGTCTGAAGAAGCTCGTGGGCATACTCGCGAGTGGAAATGGTCCATAACCACGATACCCATGGTATTTAAGGCCTTTTATTCCCAAATTACTTTGCTCTGTTTACAATAATTAAACATTGAGCTCTCATACGGAACCTGAACTTTACAACAAACTACTGGTAGAGAATTAGGACCCGCCTAGAATCACCTTGTTTCCAAGAAACTTGGTACCGCACCAAAGTATATATATATATATATATATATATATGCGCCAAGTGATTAAAGAATGTTAACACTTCTATGGGAGTACTTTCATGATATTATAATTCCAAACACTCCCTACCAGTTTGCCATCCTTATCAACACATTCCTGGAATTTTCCCTAGATGATCTCCATGGTAACCAGTTTTGTTTTCCTAATAAAGTTACTCTCATAAAAAATGTATTTATTCATCCAACCCCTCTACTATGAGCAGAACGTGATACAAGGTCAATTCTGAAGCGGAGTGCAGCTGGTTTGGGTTCATAGGTTTTTTCTTCTCCATATACCTTACCAAGGACAAAGAACCCAGTCTATCTGTTATATTTCACATCTATTAATAATGGAGATTCGCTTCCGGTTTTTGTCTGTAACAAAAATTACGTCACTGCTTACGTCACATTATCTAAAATCGTCATAACATAGAATAAATACACTCCAAATTTGAACATGCAACATTAGACAGTCCTCATTGTTTTTTAAAACAAGTTTTAATAAATACATGACTGGTATTATATATCTATATATAGTTTGTTTTATTTTAATACATATTTAAAGTTTACATTTCAAATTGTTTTAATTTTTAATCATTTAATGAATTTGATGATTTTACTTACTTAGGGTACAAACTCGCTGACATTGAATTTTTTACTCCCACCCCTTAGCCAATATATTTCAAAAATCTATTTTTACATCGTCCGGAGGGTGTTTTTTATTTTGTACTAGAACGGATAAAATACGGAACACTGAATGATAATGCAAGATCAGTTTGCTGGAAAATTAACAAGGTTTTATTTAACCCAGGGTAGAGAATGCTTCTATCCGAAAAGTGACTTAAGTAGCTCACACATGTTGTAAGCTGCGTCCATTCAGTCCAAACCCCAATCCATAAGTAGCATGGCGGAAACCCCATTTCCGGGTTCACATCAGACCTCTACTGATCAAAGGGGAGCAACTATATTTTGTTAGGACTTGCTAACACTATCTTATTTTTTTTTACCCATAGCTGGAGTAGAAAAAGTGAACTCATACCTTTCCCAAAACTTTCCAGTCCCTAATGCCAAAACAGATAATGACTCTGGTACCAGAAGTACTATTGCTTGGTTTAAAAGAGAGTATAGTCGGCCACAAACAAATTGTCAGTCATATGGAGGTCCAATTTCCCTGAGAAGCTGAAGCGACAGTTCTTCCAGGCTGCGGTTGTACCAGTGCTGCTATATGGCTGCACCACTTGGACCCTAAGGAAGCGTCTTGAAAATAAGCTAGATGGAAGCTGCACAAGAATGCTGCGTACAGTCTTGAACAAGTCGTGGAAGCAGCACCCCACGAAGAGGCAGCTGTACGGTCACTTGCCTCCCATCTCACAGGTGAGTGAGACGGACAAGGCATGCAGGACACTGCTGGAGAAGCAGGTATGAGCTCATAAGCGACGTTCTCCTGTGGAAGCCAACACATGGACATGCAAGTGTGGGGCGCCCGGCAAGGACCTACATTGACCAGCTATGCGAGGATGCTATTTGCTCCGCAGAGGACCTCCCGGGTGCAATGAATGATAGGGAAGTTTGGCGAGAGATTGTCATGGATATCCGTGCTGCAAGCGCGACATGATGACAGTTATCTAAAACAATGTTTTTTTAGTTTTAATTTAATAGGTTTTTAAATTTAATAGGCTTTTTTATTAGTTTAAATTTCATAGGTTTTTTTTTTAGTTTAAATTTGATAGTTTTTTTTTTGTTTAAATTTGAATTTGTTTTTTTTTTTTAGTTTAAATTTCATAGGTTTTTTTTTTTAGTTTAAATTTCATAAGGTTTTTTTTTTAAATTTCATAGGTTTTTTTTTTAGTTTAAATTTCATAAGGTTTTTTTTTTTAGTTAAATTGATAGTTTTTTTTTGTTTAAATTTGTTAGGTTTTTTTTTAGTTTAAATTTGATAGTTTTTTTTTTAGTTTAAATTTCATAGGTTTTTTTTTTAGTTTAAATTTCATAAGGTTTTTTTCTATGTGTTTGCGTGTATGCATGAGCATATTTACTAGTTTCTTTTTCTTTCTTTTTTTTCATGCTTTCTTTTCGTCTGATCCCAAGGGGCCATCCCCTAAGGCAACACCTGCCCACTTGACTTAAATGAGCAGGGATGGGTTTATTGCCCAGCGCCTGAAGCACCTCCTTGAGGGGTAATGCCGACGGGATGAACGCATTTTTGCACCCACCACCCAAAAGTCTCGGCTCGTGGGTGGTCCCACATTAATAGGGCCTTATGCCTAACCCGTAAACGTGGGGGTACGTGGTAAATATCTAGTCAATTTGTGCAGTGGCTGAATCTCTCTTTATATCTTTTCTTCTCTGTCAAGTCAGCTCTCTCTCTCTCTCTCTCTCTCTCTCTCTCTCTCTCTCTCTCTCTCTCCTCTCTCTCTCGACAACGTTTAAGGAGCCCAGTCTGTCCTATTTACTCATAGCTGGAGGTAGAGTAGGATTCATACCTTTCCCAAGGGTATTAGCGTTAAATGAAATGCAATTACCAGGTCCAGGATTTGACCTCGGGGCGACGAGTCCATTTCCCATGACTTTAACCATTACACCACGCGGTTGAGTAGTGACATAGTTTTGGTTACAGACAGACTAACACACAATCTCCATTATAATAAGATGTACAATCTCGGTATGAGTTGTATACCGTTATCGACACTGGCAACCAATATACCCAATCTATCACATTTGTTTTGGACTTGACAAAGCCAAGGGTATTTAATCTTTTTCTTTTTTTTCATAAAATTAATCGATAATTTTTCGTGATATTCTGTTGTCAAACAGAATCTTCTTGTTTGCAATAGCTAATCAATATCTTATGAAGCTAAGCAAGGAGTTCATACAAAATATTGTTATGCCTTCCTTTAGACACGCATAAATTCCAGACACACGTTACTTAACAGGTCGAACTAATGGCTAGAAATTTATTTAATTTAATAATGGGAATTCGGTGTCTGTCTGTCTGTAACTGAAACTACGCCACTACTCATGTCACGATACCCTCCGGAATTGCGTAAGTTTATCAATGAGTATTTAATTTATAGTCAGAATCATTAATACGTAGAATAAATCTTATTTAGTAAAGATGTCTCAATAAAAATCTGAGATAGATTTACATCAAAACAGTCCATGTTATTAGTGTGTTTAAAATCCTACAATGTGTGTTATATACCACTGTAGGGATTATCTTCCCGTTGAGTTGTCTGCCCGTTTAGTTTGCTGGTGCCCGCTAGGGGGCTATAGTATTTAAGCGCCGGGTTCAAACCCTTCTGTCTCTTTTCCTGTTCCAGTAACCACGAGACACATGGTGTAGATTTTGATCTACCTCTTCTCGTTGGGGCTTCGCCCCCCCTACATTACTGTAAGTGAATTATACAGCATGAACTATTCTTAGTCTCATGTCTGTACTTTTTGTATATCTTGTACCATTCATGAATGTGTATTTATCTTTCTACATGTAACTTTGTTTTACCTATGTATTATGTATCTGTTATATCCATGTGCTGTGCCATATTAAATTTTTGTCTATCAACCCTTGTCGGAGTCTTGTATTCAAATATATATAACTTTGAACCTTTCTTACACCACTAAGAAATAAAGGTTTACATAATATATGGTGTGGTTAATTTGCATACTGGTTTTAACAAAACCGGGTTTTAATAAATAATTAATTGGTGTTATTGATCTCTGATATAAGGTATTAAAATCAATCTTGTGGATTGATTTTAAATGGAAACCAATTCAGATATATTTAAAATAAGTGTAATTTTATATGCGTTTTTATCTAATTTCGTTGGTCTTTCTAATTTGATATAATTCATTACATTATAACTTAAATACTTACTCCCGAGGGCGCATATTCTTGCTAGTTAGTTTAATTCAGTCAATTGAAGAATTAGTTTTAAATTTCAACATTGCGCATTAAGCATTGAATTCCAATGTGTGCTGTTCTGCCGACGGGGCTTAGAATATGCTGAATGTATCTCTTGCAGAACGGTAAGATTCCCTCCTTGGGGGCGTCCTTGGTATTTATTTACCAACTTCTCCGCACGATCAGGATGTTTTTTTTTTTTTTGTTTTTTTTTTGGTTTGGTTTGGTTTGTTTTGTTTTACGGCATATCAACCTCAGTGGGTCATTTAATGCCGACAAAGTTGTGAAATAAATTCATTCT
>CM042147.1:4854393-4861893 GCA_023376005.1 Doryteuthis pealeii
ATAGAAGTTCACTTGCAACGGTTTGTTGCTGCATAGCCTCTTCCTAGATTCTTTGCTATCGGGTGTCTGTGTTCTTCGTATCGGTCGGCTCTCTGCTTTCTTCTTTGGTTGGGGTGGGGATTAGGGTGTTTCTCTACTTCTCTGGTTGCCCCATGTTCCCTGATTCCAAATCTTCGCTGATTTCATGGAAGAAACACGGGGATATATTTTTGTGTACACTTTCTTTTAATCAACTTCCCCGATTTCCGAACATTTTTATACCGCACACGCTCGGGGGGAAGCATCACAAAGACGAAATATACGCCTGTCCGAAAGACCCGTCTGGCTAGATTTTCATTCCCAAGAATTGCCTGAACGCGTGACCCTTTAAGACAATGAGAAACCTGTTCCAGATTAACTTGAGGCTAAGACCTGTCAATCCGGTTCTCTGTGATTTTACTTCTACTACTGGTCACCATACCAGGGTTAAAGAGCCAGTTTTTTTTTTCTATTTACCCATAGCTGGAGGGAGAATAGTTGGATTCATACCTTTCTCAAGAATATTTGCACTATAGGAAATGCAAACAGCCTCGTTCAGAATTTGAACTCAGATAGCCAAGTATACTTCCTATCATGATAATTGATGCTCCACTCCTCCCTTTATTGGGAAGTAATGTTGGTTTTTGTCGTTTGGTTATCATCAGGACATGTTTATTTTTAGAATACAGTTCATGACGGATTAAGCTATCCAACATACAAACGCATTTAAAGTGAGTGCTCATGTTTCTTTTTACCAACATTTCATTTAATAAAGGGAAACTTGGTCATTAAATTGTTTGGAGGTAGAGAAGATATTTAGTTGAGTCCCCACTCTCTAAGGACCAATCATCATCATCATCATGTCGCGCAAGCAGCACGGGTATCCATGACAATCTTTCGCCAACCTTCCCTATCATTCATTACACCTGGAAGCTCCTCTACGGAGCAGCCAGCATCTTTCACATAACTATGTAGGTCCTTGCTGGGCGCCCCACACTTGCATGTCATGCGTTGGCTTCCACATGAGAACGTCGCTTATGAGTTCATCCTTGCTTCTCCAGCAGTCTCCTGCACGCCTTGTCCGTCTCACTCGGATAGTTTGTGAGATGGGGGGAAGGTGACCGTACAGCTGTTTCCTGGTGGGGTGCTGTTTCCACGACTTATTCAAGACTGCACGCAGCATTCTTGTGCAGCTCTCATCTAGCTTATTCTCAAGACGCTTTGTTAGGGTCCAGGTGGTGCAGCCATACAGCAGCACCGACACAACCACAGCCTGGAAGACTGATTAAGCTATCCAACATACAAACGCATTTAAAGTGAGTGCCCATGTTTATTTTTTACCAACATTTCATTTAATAAAGGGAAACTTGGTCATTAGATTGCTTGGAGGTAGGGAAGATATTTAGTCCCCACTCTCTAAGGACCAATATTAGCATTAATATATCTTTAATATACTAACACTGCCTTGTCCGTCTCACTCGAATGGTTTGTGAGATGGGGGGCAGGTGGCCATATAGCTGTTTCCTCGTGGGGTGTTTTTCCACGATTTGTTCAAGACTGCACGCAGCATTCTTGTGCAGCTTCCATCCAGCTTATTCTCAAGGCGCCTCGTTAGGGTCCAGGTAGTGCAGCCATACAGCAGCACTGATATAACCACAGCCTGGAAGAATTGTCGCTTTAACTTGTCAGTGAGATAGGTTTCCATATTACTGATAATTTGTTTGTGGCCGACCACGCTTTTCCTATTCGTGTATTTATGTCGCTTTCTGCGGATGAGATATTGCTACCTAGGTATGTGTTGTAGGTGACTCACCCTATGACACGAACATGGACTTACCCAAAGGGTATATATTTAACAGAGTAAAGCTACTCAAACGAGTAGTACCAGATACAGTTCTTCGTGTAAGCTGAAACAAGGAAACCCTTCCATTGTACGTTGATATATATTGCTGAATGCAATCTGTTCCCTACATTTTATACCCGTGCTGAGTTATTATTTATTGACCCTTAAACCGGTCATAACAGCATGTGAATTGTTCTACTGGCTTAAGGGGCTTGCCGGGAACTGCTGGAGAAGCAAGGACGAGCTCATAAGCGACGTTCTCCTGTGGAAGCCAACACACGGACATGCTAGTTTGGGCCGCCCATCAACGACCTTCATTGACCAGCTATGCAAAGATGCTGGATGCTGCGCGGAGGACCTCCCTGGGAAAATGAATGATAGGGAGGGTTGGGGAGAGATTGTCATCGATATCCGTGTTAATTGCGCGACATGATGGTGATGAGGAGGGGGAAGGATGATGATACTAACACTGAATAAACGGTAGGAAAGACAAGATATACTCTTTTATACATAGAGTAACATTCAATATATACATAATATTCATGCAGTTGATTGATTTTTTTGGTACACGGTTCTATTGAATACGAATTAACGGCAATCAGCTCACAAAATTTTGCGGCAAATGTCTGTAATTTTTAAAATGTCAGTTCACTCACACTGTTCGAATTCGTATATATATAAAAGTAAAAAGTAAAGTCGTTGGGGCGGTCTAACCGTGGCAGTTTATTCTTTAAAAATATTTCTAGTAAGTTAGGTAAACGTATTTAAAGTGAAAATTGTTCTATCTATCTACTTTAAGCACTTTGGAATATAAAAAAACGGAAAGTCGTCGGGGTGGCCTAATGTCGGTATCAGCCAATCAGCGAGGGAGACTATCCCCTTTTCACTAGCGCTAGACCAAGGAGATTGTTTTTGCATCTGAAGTGGTGCGCCAAACCTACCATCAGCTCCTTATTTTACCGCACAGATCCCTGTGCTACTCATACGCTGAGTTGGCGAGGACCGGGATCGAACTAGGAACCTTGTGGTTTCTAAATATTGCTCTGTATATAATCTAAAAGTTTATTATACATTGAGCTCTTTTTAGTGATTTAAAGATTCACTGTATTTTATATATACTGGATCAAAAAATAATAAACCCATGTGTTTTGAAATCACATATAGAATCATCCCTTACTACCCAAGTTTGGATACATCTCATCATTATATATATATATATATATATATATATATATATATTATAGGGTGACCTACAAAAACATGCCTGACTTTTTTTTTTTAAATTGGGGGGGGATCACCCTATATATATATATATATATATATATATATATATATAATATATATATGTATGTGTGTGTGTGTGTGTGTGTGTGTGTGTGTGTGTGTGTGTGTGTAAGCTATGCTCGTGTGCAAGAGATTTACAATAGATTGTAGCCATCTAACTGTTAATGTCAGAAAACCAAACACGGTAAACATTAAAAAGGAAAGTTGTTAAATATTCAATGAGCGTTTGTGATAGATCAGTCATTGCGGGTCTATTTACATATGCTCTTTACTTGGGTTGATTTATAGATTAAAAGCCTGGGCGTCTCACATGGTGTAGTGGTTAACGAGCTAGATTGGTAGATCAATACTAATGAGTTCGATGCCCACTGGGTGTTCCGTACCCATGGCTGTGGGTCACAACTAAGATCATGATCATTATCATCATCCTCATCATCATGTCACGCCGACAGCACGGATTCCTAAACTCTCTCTCTCTCCCCCCCCCCTCTCTCTCTCTCTCTCTCTCTCTCTCTCTCTCTCTCTCTCTCTCTCTCTCTCTCTTTCCCTCTCCCTTCCAGAGAAACTAACATATAATGAGGAGGTAATCAAGATATATTTAAAGAGGGGTAAAGTGATAGGCAGAATGCAAAGAAAAGGACGGGTCAGTTTTTTACTTAATTGCAAATTACGACTAATTAGAACCAATTAATATGGATTTTTTTTCAAACATAACTCAATCTAAAAGTAAGGAATAATTTAGTATAACTTTCGTGTCATTAAAATAAACAGTAAAAAAAGCCTTTAAGTGACATCTCTTTTGCCACCCGCTCCTGACACGTCTTCCATCGCTCCTGGGACGTCTTCTGCACGGCATCAAAAACCCGCTACTGATAAGGTTTTTGCTGATCGGCCTACACTGGTGTGTCCATGTGTTGGTGATCACAGGAAAACGTTACTTTTGGGTCCGTCCTTACTTCTCCAGCAGGGTCCAGCACTTGTTGAACTGCTTTTTTGTTGGGTGCTGCCTCCAGGATTTGGTCAAGACAGCGCACAGTATCCTTGTGTAATTCCCATCTAGCTTTTTCTCTAAGCGGTTCGTTAAAGTCAAAATGGTGCAGCCATACAGTAGCACTGACAAGGCTACAACTTGGAAGGATTCTCGATTTATTCTATAGGAGAAATCTATATGATCGATAATCTGTCTATAGCATGCCTTGTCCATGCCTTTCCCATGCGTAAATTAATGAATTTTAAAGTTGATGATGATGATGATAGATATCGGTGCGAAAAATGAAATCTTCAAAATGCATTTATATTCCAACTGAGACTATTAGTTAACTTTGCCTTAATATTTTTGAGAAAGGAAATAATACTTCTCTCCAAATCATATATTTATTTACTAAGCGTAGCTTAGATGCGCCACAAGGCCAGAAGTATGGGGCGCCCACTGAGAATCGAACTCACTAACAATGGCTTGCAAATCTAGCTTGCAAACCATTACACCATATGAGGTGCCCAAATCATAGAAATCTGATTTCACTGGTAAGTTAAACGACAATTCTTCCAAGCATAGGAAAGGCATGGACTGCTATACAGATTATCGATCATATAGAAATCTTTCTGATAAGATAAAGGGACCATATGACCTTTAGGCACCCCTTTTACTTTGCTGATTCATAAGTACATTTTTTCATTTACACCGTCAACATCCGGTTGTTTGTTAACAGACGATTTTTAGAGTTTTTTTAAATTACAAAACTAACCCCTAACCCCTAACCCCTAACCCTAACCCCTAACCCCTAACCAACAACCGGATGTTGACGGTGTAAATTTAAAAAATGTACTTATGAATCAGCAAAGCAAAAGGGGTGCCTAAATGTCATATGGTCCAGATAAAGTGAGAATCCTTCCAACTTGTAGCCGTGTCAGTGCTACTGAACGGCTACACCACATGGACCCTACCGAAGCGCCTTGAGAATAAGCTGCAAAAGAATGATGTGTGCGATCTTAAAGAAATCGTTGAAACAATACCCCAAAAGAGAGCAGCTGTACGGCCATTTGCCCCCCCCCATCACACAAACCAGCTTAATGATGAAATCCTGGTGGCTGAGCAGTCCATGACATGCAACACTCCACTTTGGCTGGACAGGCGGTCGGAGAAGCCTCCCCCAAACAATCGGCAGGTCACGTCAAACCCTGGCACGTACATGGCTGTCCCAACCCAATGCTGTCTGGGCAAACCACTCAGGCTACGTAGTTCATAAAAAAATCGACACTACTCCATCGTCTCTCGACGGAAGGATACAAACAACTCTTTTTATCATATCATGTGCTAGAAGGCTGTGACCAAGGGTCTTGGTGTTGCTAATGGTGAAGTTTCAATTTTGGAGTTCTGGGGAGTATGGAGTACCCCTTCATCGCCATTACTTGCAGGTCCACACTGACCTGGAGTGGTAGTACTTGTAAGGGTCCCTTCTGTGGGTTAAATAGAAAACAAGTTTTAAAAATGTGTTATGAATTGAGTTTAAAAGAAAAAAAAATTAATGCCCATCAAGGTTGAATAAAAACTAAACGCCTTCTGCATAAAATAACCCAACAAGGGTTGACATGCCGTAAAATCCAACAAACCAAACCAAACTTAATACTAATAATCATAGGAGTTCAAGTAATTATATCTATTTGATAACATTAAATAACATCTTCTTATTATAATGGAGATTGTGTGTTTTTTCTGTCTGTAACCGAAACTATATCACTACTCAAATCACAATTCCCTTAGTTATTGACATCACATTCTCAATGATTTTATTTTTATTTAAATCTCAATTATTAATAAATTTATTTTACATTATTAATACTGTTAACCATATCTACTTTCTAACAACATGCAATTATATTTATATATACAACAAAATAGCGGTTTACAGTGTGAAAGGGAAGGCTAATTTGCATATTGATATTAAAAATGTGATTTTAATAAATATGTGCTTAGTATTATTGATTTCTGATTGTTTGGTTTTAACTTAATGAATATAAGCAAAAATCTCTTCAATGAATCTTAAATGTAATCCATTAACAAGAAAAAATAACTGTCATTTTATTCTCAACTTCTTCTTTTAACTAAATACTTAAATTAGAAAAATAACAATGAAAGATGAGAGTGATTGAAGAGTAAGTTTCAGTTGTTCTATTTTTTTTATACCCCTCTCTGTTTCAAATCTTTTATCTGCATTCTTATTTAGTTTATTAGCCTTTCTAATTTAATATAATATTTTATTACATTAAAACTTAAATACTTGCACCCGGCGGAGGGTGCATATATTTGCTAGTATCATTAATAACAATAATTCTTTTTTGAATATCCCACAAGAATGAATAAAACAAAAATGTCTTTGGCATAAACCCAAGAGTATCTGGGTGTTTGATTCTCATCCCACTTATGAAGCGTGACACAAGGGTATTTTTATGTGGGCCTACCACAATCCGAAGCTCATGGGTGGTAGGTACAAAAAATGCGTTGATCCTGTCGGCATTCCCTCTCAAGGGGGCGCCTCAGGCGCTGGGCAATAAACCCAGCCATGCCTCTTTAAATCAAGGGGGTAGGTGTTGCCTGGGGGGAATGCTTCTTGGGATCAATGCTGTTAATTTTACTTAGCCGCTCCAAAGGCCGAAGCACTTTGAAGCTGGTACAGCAATAGCATAAACCCAAGTGTTGACGCCTTAAAACCAACCAACCAACCAACCAACCAACCAACCTCTACTGTTACGAGAGTACCTTTTCCTTTTCACATAACCCAATATACACAATCGCTATGTATTATAGGATGTTTACAAAAAGGTTCTATTTATATTTTAGATCCCGGTAATGTCCAATTAATGGGATGGACCGTTTATATTAGTGGAGGCGCGTGGTCTAATTGTTAGAGTCATAGGAAATGGACTCGTCGACATGAGTTCAATTCCTGGACGAAGCTGTTTGCATTTCACATAGCGCTAATACCCTGGGAAAGGTATGCCTCCAATTCTCCTCCAGCCATGAGCAAATAGCAGGGCAGACTGGGCTCTTTAACCATGGCTAGGTAACCAGTCTAGGAGAAGGAAAACTCTGAATTTAAACCTGTTAAACTCCACTTAAGAAATTGACCTTGTGTCACATCCTGTTCGTGCGGAGGGGTTGGTAAATATATATAAAAAATATCTATACAAATTTGCACTGTAATGACATTATTTTGTAATGGTAATTATTTAAATCTAAAAACTTTAAAAAAAATTAGATTAAAAAATATTTTTTTTAAATCCCCTCCTCGAATAATTTCGGTGGGTATTGGATTACATCAAAATTTCTTGTCGTAATCGGGAGCCATCACAGAACT
>CM042147.1:4864393-4875128 GCA_023376005.1 Doryteuthis pealeii
GCAGAAACACACCTCCAAACCCTAATGCTGCCACCTTCAAATATCACTGTTGGAATTGTGTTGTTTGGTTTGAAACTTTAGGGGATTATCTTCCTTTTGCCGGAAGAGTTATCTTCTCGCTGCGTTGCTGTTTGTTCCCACTAGGGGTACCTCTGGTATTTAAGCGCGTTCATTCGAACACTGTTTCCTCTTTTTAGCTGGATCTTCTCAAGAACTGCTATGGGCTAGAATCTATCTACCCCCTTCTCGGCGGGGCTTTTGACCCCCCCCCCTTACATTACTGTAAGTCCTTTATAAAGCATGGACTATCATTTAGTTCCATGTCTGTAGCATTTATATGTTAGGTACATTTGGGTATCTTGTTTATACCTAAATATTGTATATGTATTTACATGTTCTATTCTCCTGTACATTATGTATCTTATCGTTTCCATGTGCTGATATATATTAAATGTTTTGTCTCACAACATGTCGGAATTGTATATTCAATTATCAACTTTGAAACTTACAAAACTATCGCCACTTGTGGGTTGGAGAGGGTCACCATTTTGTTCAACGTCGGGGCTACCAATTTGTGGCTGGTCAGGATTACCATTTTGTGGAGTGTATACTTCTCGGAAACGGGACCGTTCTTGGTTGTAACGTGAAGTGCGTAAAAGTAAAAGTAAAGTCGTCGGGGTGGACTAAAGTCGTATCAGCCAGACAGTGAGGGAGTCTATCCCATTTTCATTAGCGCTGGACCAAGGAGATTGTTTTTGCGTCTGAGGTGGAGCACTACACCTACTATCAGCTCCTTACTTTACCGCACAGATCCCTGTGCTACTGATAAGCTGAGTTGGCGAGGGCCGGTATCGAACTAGGAACCTTGTGGTTTCTAGCCGAACGCTCTACCGACTGAGCTAACCCGGAAGTGCGTAATGGAAGCGAATTACTTACTTTTGAAATTATGGAATTGTCGGATGGCTACCGATTAGTGCGTTTGTCGGGGTCACCATTTGTGGGGGCATGTGTATCAATTTTTGGGTAGAAGAAGAAAATTCAAATACTGAGTCCCACAACTTCAACACACGAGACTATGGAAATGTGGTTTCCACAGAAAACAGAAGAAAATAATTTAGATATAAAAATCAACTTAATATACAATATATACAATTTGAATTGTCAATGTTCTTTAAGTGGTGTTGAGAACAGTATATGTTACTGGGGGTAATTGTGTGTGCGAGGTGCATGTGTTTTGTTTATGTTTGTGACTGCTAGTGTTCATTTTGATATCAACATGTATGTGTCAAAATTCTTTTGTTTACACGATTCAAAACCTAAATCATAATATACAATTGTAAAACTAATTGTTTAAAAAAAAACTTCATTATTCCATTCCACGTGCACGTAAAATATTGGAGTTAATCCTATACCATCTTTCCTCCAAACATTATTTCTAGACTTACGTCCAAACAACTCAATTTTGGTTTCGTCAAAAACATGCAAAAACATGCATCTCCAGCAAAAACATGCATCTATTAGCTCTGTGCAGATTCTAGATACTGTGCAGAAGACCTACCAGGGGTGATCAATAGGGACAGGTAGAGAGAGAGAGAGTCAGTCAAACATGACATGATAATGATGATAATATCAGGTGACTAAAATGGTTCAAGCCATGGTAGGTAGCTGCTGTGGTTGGTAGTATTGTGGTAGTTGGTGCACTGACATGTTGCGCATGGCTTCATTCTGTGTGTTTTGTTTTATTTTCTAAAGAAAAAAAGAAAAAAGAAAAACTGCTATGGTTTCAAGTAATTATTTCTATCTAAAAATAGTCATTTGTTTGCACACAGTTATATGGTTTCAAGTAACTAATAATAATAATCTTTAGTAAACAATTATAGTTTCAAGTAACTAATAATAATAATCTTTAGTAAACAATTATAGTTTCAAGTAACTGAATGAATTAAGATATAATTAAAATAGGCGTAATCATTTTTATATGTGTTCTTATTTAATTTTGTAAGTGTTTCTAATTTAATATATTTCATTATATTAAAACTTAAATATTTAACACCAGGAGGGTGCATATTCTTGCTAGTCATTGTAATATAGATTTAAATCATAATATACAATTGTAAAACTAATTGTTTAAAAAAAAACTTCATTATTCCATTCCACGTGCACGTAAAATATAGGAGTTAATCCTATACCATCTTTCCTTACGTCCAAACAACTCAATTTTCGTTTCGTCTGCCCATAATACCTTTTCCTAATACAATTTTTCCATAACCTCATGTTTACGAATGAATTTCAGCCTGACATCTTTTTGTCTTTTCAATAGCAATGGAGTTTTTCGCGGGGTGCGTGTGTGTATGTGAGGGGGGGGGGGGCGTGACTTGAGATTGTTTTAAATTCCTGATGAATGCAAATAATCCCGCATCTTTTGACGATTATCCATTGGATTTTGTTTAATTCGATGCATTAATTTCGGTAATTTATGAGAAAGTGCGTCCTCAGAAATTGCTACCCGGGGACTATTAAAATAACGTCTCCAGCTATATCGTCTCGGCGGTGTTACTTGAAAGAAAACAACCAACTTAGGGCGTTAAATGTATTTAAGATGGAGGGGGGTCTCTTTTTTGTCGTAATTCTTGTTTATTTATTGAAATTTGTCGTAATTCTTGTTTAGATATGAAGATGGATATATAGTTTGGAATAGACTGAGATAGATAGATAGATAAACAAACAAAATAATATAGACAGATATGAACAAATGGAGATGGGTGGAGAGATATATATAAACAAAGCAAAAAATGAACAAATTGAGGTAGATAGATTGATAGATAGATAGATATCCATCTTCATATCAAAACAAGAATTACGACAAATTTCTATAAATAAACAAGAAATACGACAAATTACGATAAATAGATAAGAATTACGACAAAAAAAGAGAAGCCCCCCCACCTCTAAAATACATTTAACGCCCTAAGTTGGTTGTTTTCTTTCAAGTAACACCACCGAGACGACATAGCTGTGGACGTTATTTTAATAGTCACCGGGTAGCAATTTCTGAGGTAGGAGACCGGGACGCACTTCCTCATAAATTACCTTAATTTCCTCAAAGATCTTGACGAAATCTTCCGTGGCGCACCTGTTCTTTGGTTTTCAAAAGTTTTGCATTTTCATACCTTGCAATTAATGAAATAATTTAATGAAATAATTCAATTTATACCTTGCAATTAATGAAATAATTTAATAATGAAATAATTCAATAATGTAATATTTAGGTTGGTCTGAGATTTTTTTCTGTAACTTTAATCTTCCTACCAGAGCTAAACAATCAGTTCTTTTTTGCAAATTGGTCAATTCTTTACCTCTTTCCATGATAACCTTCTTGTACGAATATCAATTACAGAATGTTCCGTTTGTGTTTTTATAGGCTAAAAATAACTACTGATAACATTTTTGGAACATTCTAGAATATTCGACTTGAATAATTTAGAGTATTAAAGGAATTAATTTCCTCAGAGATCTTGAAGAAATCTTACGTGGAGCGCCTGTTCAATAGTTTTGCGTTGTTTTATGCCTTGCAATTAATAGACGAATTGTAGTAAATTTAATATTTAGGTCGTTTTCTCGAAAAAAAAATTTTTTAAATACATAACTACTGATAACATTATTGGAACATTCTAGAATCTTCTAATTGAATAATCTAGAGTTTTAAGCAATTTAAAAGTTCCAAAATCTGAAATTTGCATTGTACGAATACTTTTTTCCTATTAAAATGGATAAATGGGATTTACTTAATAGTTAATAATTATTTTAGTTAATAAATTAAATATTTGTATGCATACGAATATTTGTTTCCTCCTCCCATTATATATATATATATATATATATATATATATATATATATATATATATATGAATTTAACATTTTGAAAAAACAATTGGTAATTAATATCTGCTGACAGAATCTGTTTCGACGCCTTAGTAGAAGGGTCATCATCAACGAGCAAAAAACTTTTACGAAAGAAAGAAAGGATAAAAAAAACCGTTGGAAGAGAATAGGGGGTACAAACACACGCTGGAATGCTTGAATTTTTTTAAATGCGCATACTGTTTCAAAAATAAAATAAATTTTATTTTTAAAATCAGAAGCGTTTTTAATTCAAAAATAAACTCAAAAAGAGTTTGGTGTAAATATATAAAAAAGTGTAAGAGATTATCAAAAATGTTAAATTCATTCTGTCGGATTAATTTCCATTTATTTACATATATATATATATATATATATATATATATATATATATATATATATATATATATATATATATATATATATATATATATGAGAGTTGGAGTAACATCCGACTGTATGAGGTAAGGTAAAAGGATAGTGAACAAAAAATAATAATAACTCAAACAAGTCTGAGAGTTGAAATATTTCGTCCTTTCATAAGGACTTCCTCAATCAACTGACTTTTATTCGTAATTTTTGCTTTGAATAAAAGTCAGTTGACTGAGGAAGTCCTTATGGAAGGATGAAATATTTCTACTCTCAGACTTGTTTGAGTTATTATTATTTTTTGTTCACTATCCTTTTACCTTACCTCACACACACACACACACACACACACACACACACATATATATATATATATATATATATATATATATATATATATATATATTATATATATATATATAGAGGATGTCCCAAAATAATGTATACACTCTTTAAATATTAGGGCAATGGCATTAACTACTAATATTTAAAGAGTGTATACATTAATATTTAAAGAGTGTATACATTATTTTGGGCCTATATATATATATATATATATATATATATATATATATATATATATATATAGAGAGAGAGAGAGAGAGATATGGTGGAGAATATATTTTAAAGATGATTAGATATACTGTTCATTGTTTGTTCTTTTCGAAGCATGGAGAAATAAATATGAAAAAAATAAAAATAAAAATAGAAGTGATTTAAGTTTCCAAGAATTTAAAGCGACCGCTTAAGCAACCGTATCCACCACCTTGTCTTGTTCTTTTTTTTTTTAAATCACATTGACAATAATAAATCTATTTCACATCCTGTCTGAAAAATTTAGTGATAATCGAAGTCATCTAAAATATACCATACAGAAAATATGTATGATACATATAAATTTAAAACTGATTTTAAAAAGATTTAATAATCTAATGTCAGGTGCAATCTCTGCCTGGAAGAGAAGATTCAAATTGTAAAATGCAAAGAAAGGGATAAACTGTTAAATCAGAGAAACGAAATTGTGGCGATGTGCCGCCATAAAAGTAGTTTAAAAAATATCCTAAAATACTCTAAAAGCAGCATTCCATGTTTTTCCTTCCCATCTCCACCCTAAAAAAATATGAAGGAAAAATTTATTTCCTTCTTTTCATTTTTTCATTATGTTCGATTAAAATGATTAGCATTATCGCTTCCGTGTGCTCACCCCTCTTTATTTTTCCCGTACACTCTATATTTCCCCTACTCTCTTTCTTTCTTAATATATTTTTCTGTGTAGCATATCCTTTTCTTTTTCCTTTTTTAATAAAATACGTAATGATCCATTATTTAGTTGGGGTGATGATACTCATATGAAATAATAAATCGGTGGATAAGCAGCACTAGATAATCAGAATTTACATTTTTGCATTTTATCTTGGACGATTTGGATCGTCTCATTTTAACCAAAGATTGTTGCAAGATGATAATGATTGTACAATTAAGGAACACGAGTATTAATATAGAGATGCAAAATATTTACAGTTAAAAAAATATGAAGGAAAAATTTATAAATATACAAAGTTACTGGGACAAATTTAAAATTCAAAACAGAATGTAAGTAGAAATAATTTTATGTTTTATTAATTCTAACGATAAACTCTCAAGAGTGAAGTTATTTAGAATCCACCACTATATTTCACAACTTAAAAAAATTCCTAAAAGGAAATAAATATGGCTACCTAAATCTGTTACATAATTATTAGATTCCTAACACTTATGTACCATTAGTGTAGAAACCAAAATGGCTGTTATAATTTGCAGCCGGCCGCCTTGAAGGATTGAGTGACTCGGCTTGACCTCAGTCTGACCCTCCTTCTGGGGGATACCGTGAGAATCAGTGGAGAAGACCCTCTTCCGGTTTAGATTAGAAAAAGAGTTTAGTTCAGTATCGGCCAAACCACGAAGGTGGTAAGTCGTGTTAAGCGCACGGCCGACTCAATCAGCGCAGGTAGTCTGGTGGGGATTTCGGAATAAAATATGATCTAAAGCAAATCGAAGTCTTGGGTTATTATCTAAAAACTACCAATGACACAGGGCTTCTGATAAAGAGAAATGGAAGACCAGATACGAAGTCCCCAAGACGAAGTCCAGACGCTAAAAGAAGAACGTAAGATACCAAAGATGAGCAGAAGAAGAATAGAAGTAAAGAGAGTATACAACAAATCCTTATTAAGAAATTCTGAATTTGAATTAGCAGAGATAGGTATTAATATCCTGTATAATATGACTAGAAAAATTAGGGAACTGAATCAAAAGTTTAAAAAAGCATTAAATAGAGATCTAGATTAGTATCTGTATGCTTAAGAATAAGGTCATGGGAAGAAACATAGACATCATATAGTATAAATATATTTTACATATGTATATGTGAAGATAGGAGGGTCGGAGTAAATCCAACAGTATGAGGTAAGGTAAAAGGAGTTTCATTACCAAACTCACTTTCTCTTCTATAAATACAAATGTATGTGCCATGTTTTGAATAAACAGACTGATGAAGTTCCCGCTTAAAGCGGAACGAAATATTTATCTCCTACTTCTACTTGTTTGAGTCATTATTTTTTGTCCATATATATATATATATATTTTTTAAATTTTTATAAATAAAAGGAGCGCCAAAATTAAGGGATCAATTAGGATTAAGTGGTAAGTGGCACAGTAAAAAATTGTTCAAATGCCTGCATTTCGAAACGAGTTCACTTCTCTTGTTTAATAAGTTTTTGTTTGTATTTTGTAATATACACAATTTTTCTTCTATACAGAGATCACATTTACGTTGTCCGCCTTTGTATGCCTCGGCCTTTTTTCTTTTATTATTTCCCATTTTATTATAGGTGTTCTACCCGTTTTTTCTTTATATATATATATATATATATATATATATATATATATATATATATAGGATACTCTAATTTAATGTATACAAAATAGAACTCACTTTTTGTCAGATGAATGCTATGTAAAAAGGAGTAAAATTGATGAGTCCACATGATAAGAAACATGGGAAGATTAAAAAAATAAAATAAAACTTTGAACTGAAAATGGCCAGTCTGAAAAATCCCTAACAGAATAGACATTAAGCCGCCAACTGGTCCTTCCCTATGCTGATGGAATGCTTTAAGCCACCCAGATAAACATCTTCCACTAGGTCAGAAACATAACACCCTCCTAAAAAGATAAGATGAATTGAAACCCGATACCATCACAAGGATCTAGTGAAAATATATAAAAGAAATCTCAGAATACCATTTTCAATAAAGTTAGCGGTCTGATGAAGCTCGTAGGTATATTCAGATACCTGTGAGTGGAAATGGTACCATAACCGCAAAGTAGCTGCAAAATTTTTTTTAGCTTTTTTCTTTACAAATTATATTGCTCTGTTTATAAAGAAAAATAAACATCGAGCTCTCAAATTGGACCTGAGCTCTCTAACATTTTACCGTTGGAAGAAAGGACCAGCTTAGAATCATCCTAATACATAATATATATATATATATATATATATATATATATATATATATGTGTGTGTGTGTGTGTGTGTGTGTGTGTGTATTTGGGCAGCATTCTTTCATTTATACATGTAGAATTAAACAAAAGACACATCTCCTGTTTAACAATTTTATTTTTGATCTCTTCGAGTTTTCTGGCCAACTTTTTAAACAGGAGATGTGTCTTTTGTTTAATTCTATACACACACACACACACACACACACACACACACATATATATATACTAGGTGTACCTGCGGAAATTCCACAAATATATGTATAAAGATTGCTTGAAAATTATAAATAAATTGAGATCAAACTATAAATAAAATTCCAGGATGCATTGTTGTTGATTTCTTTTTGCTATTTTTATATTTGATGAATTAATGACATCTCCAAAAATAGATAAAATGAAAGGTAATTTATGAGGAAATGCGTCCCGGTCTCCTGCCTCATAAATTGCTACCCGGTGACTATTAAAATAACGACCCCAGCTACGGTGTTACTTGAAAGAAAACAACCAACTTAGGGCGTTAAATGTATTTTAGAGGGGGGGGCTAATCTTCATTGTTATTTGTACAACATTTCGGCCGATATACCCTCCGGCCTTCTTCAGGTATTTCTTGTCGGACTCGGGAACCTTCTCGGACTCGGGAAAAAAAAACACAATATGAGTCTAGGTAAAAAATCATACATAAGTAAAATAGGTAAATATTCTAACCAAATCAAGACATTAGGTTTATAAGTTCCCAAAATTCACACTCAATTGTCCAATTGGACACATGGCCGAGTGGATTAGGCAGTTGGGTTAAAAGACAGTTCTAAATGACAGTTATCTCTGGTTCCCGAGTTCAATCCTGAGTGAAAGCAGTTAGAAAAATAATTATTTAGCACAACTTCTACCCCAGCGAAAAATCTTTTGTAAAGAGAAGATGAATTAAGAAGTTGAAAGAAAGAAATTAATAAACAAAACCAAAGAAACAAACAAAAGTAAAGAAAAGAAATGACAAGAAAAAAAGGAAATGACAAGAAAGAAAGAAAGATAAATAGAAAAAAAGGAAGAAAGAAATGAAGAAAAGAAGGAAGAAAGATAAGTAGAAAGAAAGAAAGAAAGGAAGAAAGAAAGAAAGATAAGTAGAAAGAAAGAAAGAAAGATAAGTAGAAAGAAAGAAAGAAAGATACGTAGAAAGAAAGAAAGGAAAAAAGAAAGAAAGATACGAAAGAAAAAAAGAACGAAAATGGTTGAAAGAAAGAAAGGAAAGAGATAAGGAAGGAAATAACATTTTGTTTTAAAAGAAAGAAACGAAAATAAGATAGAAAAATAAAGAAAGGAAATCGCAAAAATAAAAGAAACAAACAAGCAAAAGAAAAAGAAAATGGCCGAAAAAAGAAAGAAAAAGAAAATGGCCGAAAAAAGAAAGAAAAAGAAAATGGCCGAAAAAAGAAAGAAAAAGAAAATGGCCGAAAAAAGAAAGAAAACGAAAATGGCAAACAGGGTTCTTCAACCTTGGTACAGTAACCGGTCTAGATGAAGGAAAACTCTGAATTCAAACCTCTTAAAACCCTGCTTTAATATTGGCATTGTGTCACATCCTGCTCGTTCGGAAGGGCTGAGTAAATACACACTATCATAATGTTCATTTGATGGAAAAATAAATAGCAGACTATCAGCTGTATTGCAGATTAGCATAATAACCATTGGAAATTGCCCCCACCCGTATCTTTTGGCCTACGATGAATCTTACCAAGGACGTAATGGCCATTTTGAGTCATTGAATTTGAAACCCTTGGGTTACAGTTATTGATTGTGAAACCGAAGGAAATAAAGCGAAAGGTGATTTTATTTATCTCAGAGAACGACTGTAAAATTGTCTGATTTGGATGATTAAGATTATGTGACGGAGAACGAGAAAGGAAAAAGAGCAAGACATTGTCTTGCCTGCCGGGATCGAACTCGCATCCTCCCGCATGCAAAAACAAATGCGTTTTGGGCACTGGACGGACGCGAGGTTCGACTGATGTGCCCGGATGTTTGGCTAATATGCCCATAAAATAACAAGTGAGTCGAGCACTGGGCAGTCAGCAGCAGCAGAAGCAGTCGACGACGAAGCGCTTTTTAGTTAAAAAAATGGATTTTAGTCGAAACAAAACTAAATAGGAAATGTGATTTTGAACTGCTAAAGATTATTTCGACTACGACGACGGATTTTCCAGCGACGAAGACGAAGAATGTGTTGACCAACAGAGGGTCTGGCTTGTGAGAAGACGGAGAACTCGCTTGTTTTTTGGTTCCCCCTCGGCGGGAGCTTGTTGATTCGAAGGTCTGTTTCGCCCCATATATCCCCCCCCTTCTATAGATTATCAACACAAACCAATAATTCCAATGAACAGAATAAACTTAACTTGTAAGCTGTCCTTGGTATGACGTTAAACTATCTGATGGTGAGGTTCCAGTTCCGGAGCTCTGGGGAATATGGAGCACCCCTTCATCACCATTGCTCCTAGGCCCACTCTGACCCAGAGTGATAGTACCTGTTAGGGTCCCATCAATGGGTTAAATAGAAAAAAATGTGTTTATAGAAAAATTGGACCATATGACCTTTTGGCACCCCTTTTGCTTTGCTGATTCATAAGTACATTTTTTTCATTTACACCGTCAACATCCGGTTGTTTATTAGGGGTTAGGGTTAGGGGTTAGGGTTAGGAGTTAGTTTTATAATTTTTTTAAAAACTCTAAAAATCGTCTGTTAACAAACAACCGGATGTTGACGGTGTAAATGAAAAAATGTACTTATGAATCCACAAATCAAAAGGGATGCCTAAAGGTCATATGGTCCGAAAAATTGAGTACCTATCAAGAATGAGTTTATCTTAAAACTTTGTCGGCATTAAATGACCCTATGAGTTTGATATGCGTAAGCAAACAAAGGCAAACTAAACT
>CM042147.1:4875228-4882728 GCA_023376005.1 Doryteuthis pealeii
TATCAATACTAACTGGGACACTATAGCTAGATGTAACTAGCACCGTTAGGAATTATTAGACAGTTTTAAGTGACAGTTACTCTAGACTGCAGGTTCAATCCTGGCCAGGAGTAGCACAGAATTAATGATGAACAGCTTAACACCTGTACCCTCTCAGCTATGGTCAGCGGGAGGAAAACAGAATACCCCTAGACTGAATAAAGGGTTAGGTTCAAAGTTTTGTGATGGCTCCCGAATTACGAAAGAAATTTTGATGTAATCCGCCAAATACCTTGCACGGCCGAGCAAAATATATTCGAGAGGGGATTGTATTAAAAAAAATATTTTTTAATCTAATTTTTAAAAGTTTTTAGATTTAAATAATTACCATTACAAAATATGTCATTTACAGTGCAAATTTGTATAGATATTTTTTTCTTATTTACCAACGGCTCCGCAGAACAGGATGTACCAAGGTCACTTCTTTATAAGCGGAGTATTAACAGGATTAAATTTTCTGAGTTTTTCCCTCTCCTCAGACTGGTTACCTTAGCCATGGGTAAAGAGCCCATGTCTGCCCTGCTATTGCTCATGGGCTGGAGGGAGAAATTGGAGGCGATAACCTTTCCGCAGGGGTATTAGCGCTTGTGAAATGACAACAGCTTCGTCCAGAATTGAACTCATGATCGACGAGTCCATTCTACCTATGACCTAACAATTAACCAACGGCGCCCCACCTAATATACAAACGGTTCCACTTCCCAATTAATGGACATTACGGGATTAAATTATAAATAGAACCTTTTTGTAACATCTATAAATACATAGCGATTGTGGTATAATTGGGTTATGTGAAAGGAAAAGGTACTCTCGTAACAGTAGAAGTTGGATGGTTGTTGGTTTTAAGGCGCTCCACTTGGGTTTAATGCTATTGCTGCTGCCAGCTTCAAAGGGCTTGGGGCGGCTTCGGCCTTTGGAGGCGGCCTAAGTAAAATTAAAAACAGCATTGATCCCAAGAAGCTTCCCCCAGGCAACAACCTACCCCCTTGATTTAAAACAGAGGCATGGCTGGGTTTATTGCCCAGCGCTGAGGCGCCTTGAGAGGGAATGCCGACAGGTATCAACGCATTTTTTGTACCTACCACCCATGAGCTTCGACGTGGTAGGCCCATAAAACAATAAAAATACCTTGTGCCGCCTTCATAAGTGGGATGAGAATCAAACACCCAGATTACTCTCTGGGTTTATGCAAAGAATTTTTGGTTTTATTCATTCTTATGTGGATATTCAAAAAAAAGAGAATTATTTGTTATTAATGATACTAGCAAATATTAGCACCCTCCGCCGGGTTTCAAGTATCATAAGTTCTAATTAATAAAATATTATAATTTAAATTGAGAAAGACTAATAAAATAAATAGAATGCACATAAAAGGATTTGAACAGAGAGGGGTATATCGAAATAGAACAACTGAAACTTACTCTTCAATCATCTCAAAATCTTTCATTGTATTTCTAATTAAGTAATTAGTTAAAAGAGGAAAGTTGAGAATAAAAATGACAGTATTTTTTCTTGTAATGGATTTCATTTAAGATTCATTGAAGAGATTTTTGCTTAATATCATATGAATAAACCAAACAATCAGAATGCAATTAATACTAAGCACAATATTTATTAAAGTCACATTTTACAATATCAAATAATTGCAAATTAGCCTTCCTTCACGACTGTAAACCGCTATTTTGTTGTATATTATTAAATATAATGCATGTTGTTAGAAATGTAGAATGGTTAACAGTATTAATAATGAAAATAATTTATTAATAATTGAGATAATTTAATAAAAATAAAGATATTGAGAAATGTATGTCAATAACTAAGGAATTGTGATTTGAGTAGTGATATAGTTTTCGGTTACAGACAAAAAACACACATCTCCATTATAATAAGAACGATGTTATTTAATGTTATCAAATAGATAATAATACTTGAACTCCCTATGATTAATTAGTATAAGTTTGGTTTGGTTTGTATTAGGATTTTACGGCATGTCTCGAACTCCCCTTGTTTGGGTTATTTTAATGCAAAGACGTTTATTTTTATTCCAACCTTGATGGTTTAATTTTTTTTCTTTTAAACTTAATTTCATAACACGTTTTTAAAAACTTTTTTTATTCTATTTAACCCACAGAAGGGACCCTTACCAAGTACTACCACTCCACAGGTCAGCTGTGACCCGCACAAAATAACGGCGAGGAGAGGTGCTTGGATCCCACCACCTCCCCCAGGATCTCAAAATTGAAACTTTTCATCTATTAGCAACACCAAGACCCTTGGTCACAGCTTTCTAGCACACGTGATATGATAAACAACGAGAGTTGTTTGTATCTTCGGTCGAGAGACGAGTGGAGTAGTGCTCAGATTTTTTATGAACTACGCTAGCCTGAGTGGTTTGCCCAGACAGCATGGGGTTGGGACAACATGCTTACGTGCCAGGGTTTACGTGACCGCGCCGATTGGTTCTGGGAAAGGAGGCTTCTCCGACCGCCTGTCCAGCCAAAGTGGTGTTGCATGTCATGGACTGCTCAGGCGCAGAGGATTTCAATCATTAAGCTGGTTTGTGTGATGGGGGGGGGGCAAATGGCCGTAACAGCCTTGCTCTCTTTTGGGGTATTGTTTCAACGATTTCTAAGATCGCAACAGGCATTCTTTTGCTCAGCTTATTCTCTAGGCGCTTCGGTAGGGTCCATGTGTGGCAGCCGTTCAGTAGCACTGACACGGCTACAGAGTTGGAAGATCTCTCTCCTTTATTGGACTATATGACTTAGGCACCCCTTTTGCTTTGCTGATTCATAGTAGCATTTTTGTCATTTATACCGTCAACATCCGTTGTTTTTAGGGGTTAGGGTTAGGGTTAGGGTTCGGGTTAGGGGTTAAGGGGGGTTAGTTTTGTAATTTAAAAAACATCTAATAAATCGTCTGTTCAACAAACAACCGATTTGAACGGTGTAATGAAAATGTAACTATGAATCAGCAAAGTAAAGGGGTGGCTAAAGGTCCTAATGGTCCTTTATCTATCAGAAAGATTCCTATATGAGGTCGATAATACTGTAATAAGTAGCAGTCTTGCCTCCTATGCTTGGAAGAAATTGTCGTTTAACTTACCCAGTGAAAATCAGATTTTCTACTGATTTGGGCACCCATTATGGTTGTAATGGTTATGCAAGCTAGATTTGGCAAGCGCATTGTAGATTGAAGGTTGCGAATTCTCAGATGGCGCCCCATCTTCTGGCATTGATGTGCATCTTAAGCTACGGTTAAGTAAAATATAATATATGATTTGGAGAGTATAGTACTCTATTCTTTTCTCAAATATTAAGGCATAAGTTAACTAATCGCTCAGTTGGAATATAAACACCTGCATTTTGAAGAATTTCATTTCGCACGCGAGATATGGTATATAATCATATATCATAATCAAACTCTTTAAAAATTCATTATAACTTACGCATGGAAAAGGCAGGACAAGGCATGCTATATTGGACAGATTATCGATCATATAGATTTCTCTATAGAAAAATCGAATCCTTCAAGTTGTAGCCGTGTGCAGTGCTAACTGGTAAAGCTGCACCATTTTGACTTTTAAAACGAACCGCTTAGAGAAAAAGCTTAGAATGGGAATTCACAAGGATACTGTGCGCTGTCTTGACAAGTCCTGGAGGCAGCAACCCAACAAAAAAGCAGTTCAACAATCGGACCTAGCTGGAGAAGTAAAGGACGGACCAAAAGTAACGTTTCCGGTGCTGATCACCAAACAACATGGACATACCAGTGTAGGCCGACCAGCAAAAAACCTTATCAGTAGCGGATTTTTGATGGCCGTGCGGAAGACGTGCCAGGAGCGAAAATGGAAACGTGCCAGGAACGGTGGCAAGAGAGATGTCTCCTAAACGGCTTTTTTTTTGACTGTTTATTTTAATGACACGAAAAGTTAGACTAATTATTCCTACTTTTTGATTGAGTTATGTTGAAAGAGAGTTCCATTTAATATCGCAGTACTAATTAGTCGTAATTTGCAATAAAGTAAAAAAACTGGACCCGTCCTTATTCTCTTTGCTATTCGTGCCTATCACTTTAACCGCGCTCTATTTATACCATGATATCTTGCATTATCCAATCCGTGTCCTACGATTATACTGTTAGTTTCCTCTGGGAGGGAGGGCAGACGAGAGAGAGAGAGAGAGAGAGAAGAGAGAGAGTAGAGAAGAGTATAGAGAGAGAGAGAGTTTAAGGGAATTCTGTTAGCTAGTCTGGCAGTGGATGGTAAGATAATGGATTAGATGATATAATGATCATTGATCTTAGTTGGACCCACATCATCAAGGTACGGCAACCAGAAGTAACATGACGAACTAATCCCAGCGGGCATCGAACGTCAGATAGTATTGGCCTACTGACGCAACTCGGCTATGCTCATTAACCGCACTACAGTCACCATGTGAGACCCCAGGCTTTAATCTATAATCTCCAAGTTAGAGGCATGATGTAAATAGACCGCGCAATGACTGAGCTATCACAAACGCGTCATTTGAGATATTTAACAACTTTCCTTTTAATAGTTTACTCTGTGTTCTGGTTTTCTTGACATTAACAGTTCCAATGGCTACAATCTTTTGTGAGAATCTCTGCACACGAGCATTAGCTTTACACACACACCACACACACACACACACACACACACAATATATTATCCTATACGGTATGAGTGTATATAGGGTGACCCACCCCCAATTATTTTTTAAAAAGTCAGCATGTTTTTTGTAGGTCACCCTATATATATATAATATATATTATATATATAATATATCATAATATATCATATATAGAGATGTATCCAAAACTTGGTAGTAAGGGATGATTCCTATCATGTGATTTCAAAACACACTGGGTTTTTATTTTTTGATCGGCAGTATATATAAATACGTGAATCTCTCCTAAATCACTAAAAAGAGCTCAATGTATACATGGTACAAAATATTATTAGTATTATATACAGAGCAATTATTTTAAGAAACCTAAACTATATGGATTCCTAGTTCGATGCTCGGTCCTCAGCCAAACTCAGACTGTATGCAGTAGCACAGAGGACTCTGATGCGGTAAATAAGGACTGATTGTAGGTTTGCGCTCCACATTCTATGGCAAAAACAATCTCCTTGGTACAGCGCTAGGAAAAGGGGATAGCCTCTCATCCCCTCCTGATTGGCTGATAGGCCTGACATTAGGCACACCGCGACTACTTTTTTAATATTCCAAAGTTGCTTAAGTAGATAGATAGAACCAATTTTTAATCTCTAAATACGTTTACCTAACTTACTAGAAATATTTTTATAAGATAGATAACTTCCCACGTTTAGACGCGCCCCAATGACTTTACTTTTACTTTTATATATATAAACGAATTCGAACAGTGTGAGTGAACTGACATTTTAAAAATTACAGACATTTGCCGCAAAATTTTGTGAGCTGATTGCCGTTTAAATTCGTATTCAATAGAACGTGTACCAAAAATCAATCAACTGCATGAATATTATGTATATATTGAATGTTACTCTATGTAATAAAAGAGTATATCTTGTCTTTCCTACCGTTTATTCAGTGTTAGTATCATCATCCTTTCCCCCTCCTCATCACCATCATGTCGCGCAATTACAACGGATATCGATGACAATCTCTCCCAACCCTCCCTATCATTCATTTCCCAGGGAGTCCTCCGCGCAGCATCCAGCATCTTTGCATAGCTGGTCAATGAAGGTCGTTGATGGCGGCCCAACTAGCATGTCCGTGTGTTGGCTTCCACAGGAGAACGTCGCTATGAGCCTCGTCCTTGCTCTCCTAGCAGTTCCCGGCAAGCCCCTTAAGCCAGTAGAACAATTCACATGCTGTTATGACCGGTTTTTAAGGGTCCAATAATAATAACTCAGCACGGGTATAAAATGTAGGGAACAGATTGCATTCAGCAATATATATCAACGTACAATGGAAGGGTTCCTTGTTTTCAGCTTTACCACGAAGAACTGTATCTGGTACGGACTCGTTTGTGAGTAGCTTTACTCTGTTAAATATTAACCCTTTGGGTAAGTCCATGTTCGTGTCATAGGTGAGTCCACCTAATAACACATACCTAGGTAGCAATATTCATCCGCAGAAAGCGACATAAATACACGAATAGGAAAAGCGCGTGGTCGGCCACAAACAATTATCAGTAATATGGAAACCTATTCTCATGACAAGTTAAAGCGACAATTCTTCCAGCTGTGGTTATATCAGTGCTGCTGTATGGCTGCACTACCTGGACCCTAACGAGGGGGCGCCTTGAGAATAAGCTGGATGGAGAGCTGCACAAGAATGCTGCGTGCAGTCTTGAACAAATCGTGGAAACACACCCACGAGGAAACAGCTATATGGCCACCTGCCCCCCATCTCACAAACCATTCGAGTGAGACGGACAAGGCAGTGTTAGTATATTAAAGATATATTAATGCTAATATTGGTCCTTAGAGAGTGGGGACTAAATATCTTCCCTACCTCAAGCAATCTAATGACAAGTTTCCCTTTTTAAATGAAATGTTGGTAAAAAATAAACATGGGCACTCACTTTAAATGCGTTTGTATGTTGGATAGCTTAATCAGTCTTCCAGGCTGTGGTTGTGTCGTGCTGCTGTATGGCTGCACCACCTGGACCCTAACAAAGCGTCTTGAGAATAAGCTAGATGAGAGCTGCACAAGAATGCTGCGTGCAGTCTTGAATAAGTCGTGGAAAACAGCACCCCACAGGAAACAGCTGTACGGTCACCTTCCCCCATCTCACAAACTATCCGATGGAGACGGACAAGGCGTGCAGGAGACTGCTGGAGAAGCAAGGATGAACTCATAAGCGACGTTCTCATGTGGAAGCCAACGCATGGACATGCAAGTGTGGGGCGCCCAGCAAGGACCTACATAGTTATGTGAAAGATGCTGGCTGCTCCGTAGAGGAGCTTCCAGTGTAATGAATGATAGGGAAGGTTGGCGAAAGATTGTTCATGGATACCGTGCTGCTTGCGCGACATGAATGATGATGATTGGTCCTTAGAGAGTGGGGACTCAACTAAATATCTTCTCTACCTCCAAACAATTTAATGACCAAGTTTCCCTTTATTAAATGAAATGTTGGTAAAAAAAGAAACATGAGCACTCACTTTAAATGCGTTTGTATGTTGGATAGCTTAATCCGTCATGAACTGTATCTAAAAATAAACATGTCCTGATGATAACCAAACGACAAAAACCAACATTACTTCCCAATAAAGGGAGGAGTGGAGCATCAATTATCATGATAGGAAGTATACTTGGCTATCTGAGTTCAAATTCTGAACGAGGCTGTTTTGCATTTCCTATAGTGCAAATATTCTTGAGAAAGGTATGAATCCAACTATTCTCCCTCCAGCTATGGGTAAATAGAAAAAAAACTGGGCTCTTT
>CM042147.1:4890228-4942728 GCA_023376005.1 Doryteuthis pealeii
CGGCTCTCTGCTTTCTTCTTTGGTTGGGGTGGGGATTAGGTTGCCCCATGTTCCCTGATTCCAAATCTTCGCTGATTTCATGGAAGAAACACGGGGATATATTTTTGTGTACACTTTCTTTTAATCAACTTCCCCGATTTCCGAACATTTTTATACCGCACACGCTCGGGGGGAAGCATCACAAAGACGAAATATACGCCTGTCCGAAAGACCCGTCTGGCTAGATTTTCATTCCCAAGAATTGCCTGAACGCGTGACCCTTTAAGACAATGAGAAACCTGTTCCAGATTAACTTGAGGCTAAGACCTGTCAATCCGGTTCTCTGTGATTTTACTTCTACTACTGGTCACCATACCAGGGTTAAAGAGCCCAGTTTTTTTTTCTATTTACCCATAGCTGGAGGGAGAATAGTTGGATTCATACCTTTCTCAAGAATATTTGCACTATAGGAAATGCAAACAGCCTCGTTCAGAATTTGAACTCAGATAGCCAAGTATACTTCCTATCATGATAATTGATGCTCCACTCCTCCCTTTATTGGGAAGTAATGTTGGTTTTTGTCGTTTGGTTATCATCAGGACATGTTTATTTTTAGAATACAGTTCATGACGGATTAAGCTATCCAACATACAAACGCATTTAAAGTGAGTGCTCATGTTTCTTTTTTACCAACATTTCATTTAATAAAGGGAAACTTGGTCATTAAATTGTTTGGAGGTAGAGAAGATATTTAGTTGAGTCCCCACTCTCTAAGGACCAATCATCATCATCATCATGTCGCGCAAGCAGCACGGGTATCCATGACAATCTTTCGCCAACCTTCCCTATCATTCATTACACCTGGAAGCTCCTCTACGGAGCAGCCAGCATCTTCACATAACTATGTAGGTCCTTGCTGGGCGCCCCACACTTGCATGTCCATGCGTTGGCTTCCACATGAGAACGTCGCTTATGAGTTCATCCTTGCTTCTCCAGCAGTCTCCTGCACGCCTTGTCCGTCTCACTCGGATAGTTTGTGAGATGGGGGGAAGGTGACCGTACAGCTGTTTCCTGGTGGGGTGCTGTTTCCACGACTTATTCAAGACTGCACGCAGCATTCTTGTGCAGCTCTCATCTAGCTTATTCTCAAGACGCTTTGTTAGGGTCCAGGTGGTGCAGCCATACAGCAGCACCGACACAACCACAGCCTGGAAGACTGATTAAGCTATCCAACATACAAACGCATTTAAAGTGAGTGCCCATGTTTATTTTTTACCAACATTTCATTTAATAAAGGGAAACTTGGTCATTAGATTGCTTGGAGGTAGGGAAGATATTTAGTCCCCACTCTCTAAGGACCAATATTAGCATTAATATATCTTTAATATACTAACACTGCCTTGTCCGTCTCACTCGAATGGTTTGTGAGATGGGGGGCAGGTGGCCATATAGCTGTTTCCTCGTGGGGTGTTGTTTCCACGATTTGTTCAAGACTGCACGCAGCATTCTTGTGCAGCTTCCATCCAGCTTATTCTCAAGGCGCCTCGTTAGGGTCCAGGTAGTGCAGCCATACAGCAGCACTGATATAACCACAGCCTGGAAGAATTGTCGCTTTAACTTGTCAGTGAGATAGGTTTCCATATTACTGATAATTTGTTTGTGGCCGACCACGCTTTTCCTATTCGTGTATTTATGTCGCTTTCTGCGGATGAGATATTGCTACCTAGGTATGTGTTGTAGGTGACTCACCTATGACACGAACATGGACTTACCCAAAGGGTATATATTTAACAGAGTAAAGCTACTCAAACGAGTAGTACCAGATACAGTTCTTCGTGTAAGCTGAAACAAGGAAACCCTTCCATTGTACGTTGATATATATTGCTGAATGCAATCTGTTCCCTACATTTTATACCCGTGCTGAGTTATTATTTATTGACCCTTAAACCGGTCATAACAGCATGTGAATTGTTCTACTGGCTTAAGGGGCTTGCCGGGAACTGCTGGAGAAGCAAGGACGAGCTCATAAGCGACGTTCTCCTGTGGAAGCCAACACACGGACATGCTAGTTTGGGCCGCCCATCAACGACCTTCATTGACCAGCTATGCAAAGATGCTGGATGCTGCGCGGAGGACCTCCCTGGGAAAATGAATGATAGGGAGGGTTGGGGAGAGATTGTCATCGATATCCGTGTTAATTGCGCGACATGATGGTGATGAGGAGGGGGAAGGATGATGATACTAACACTGAATAAACGGTAGGAAAGACAAGATATACTCTTTTATACATAGAGTAACATTCAATATATACATAATATTCATGCAGTTGATTGATTTTTTTGGTACACGGTTCTATTGAATACGAATTAACGGCAATCAGCTCACAAAATTTTGCGGCAAATGTCTGTAATTTTTAAAATGTCAGTTCACTCACACTGTTCGAATTCGTATATATATAAAAGTAAAAAGTAAAGTCATTGGGGCGGTCTAACCGTGGCAGTTTATTCTTTAAAAATATTTCTAGTAAGTTAGGTAAACGTATTTAGAATAAAAATTGTTCTATCTATCTACTTTAAGCACTTTGGAATATAAAAAAGTAAAGTCGTCGGGGTGGCCTAATGTCGGTATCAGCCAATCAGCGAGGGAGACTATCCCCTTTTCACTAGCGCTAGACCAAGGAGATTGTTTTTGCATCTGAGGTGGAGCGCCAAACCTACCATCAGCTCCTTATTTTACCGCACAGATCCCTGTGCTACTCATACGCTGAGTTGGCGAGGACCGAGATCGAACTAGGAACCTTGTGGTTTCTAAATATTGCTCTGTATATAATCTAAAAAGTTTATTATACATTGAGCTCTTTTTAGTGATTTAAAGATTCACTGTATTTATATATACTGGATCAAAAAATAATAAACCCAGTGTGTTTTGAAATCACATATAGAATCATCCCTTACTACCAAGTTTTGGATACATCTCATCATATATAATATATAATATATATATATATATATATATATATATATAATATAGGGTGACCTACAAAAAACATGCCTGACTTTTTAAAAAAAATTGGGGGGGGATCACCCTATATACATATATATATATATATGTGTGTGTGTGTGTGTGTGTGTGTGTGTGTGTGTAAGCTATGCTCGTGTGCAAGAGATTTACAAAAGATTGTAGCCATCTAACTGTTAATGTCAGAAAACCAAACACGGTAAACATTAAAAAGGAAAGTTGTTAAATATTCAATGAGCGTTTGTGATAGATCAGTCATTGCGGGTCTATTTACATATGCTCTTTACTTGGGATGATTTATAGATTAAAAGCCTGGGCGTCTCACATGGTGTAGTGGTTAATGAGCTAGATTGGCAGAGCAATACTAATGAGTTCGATGCCCGCTGGGTGTTCCGTACCCATGGCTGTGGGTCACAACTAAGATCATGATCATTATCATCATCCTCATCATCATGTCACGCCGACAGCACGAATTCCCTAAACTCTCTCTTCTCTCTCTCTCTCTCTCTCTCTCTCTCTCTCCTCTCTCTCTCTCTCTCCTCCCCTCCCAGAGAAACTAACATATAATGAGGAGGTAATCAAGATATATTTAAAGAGGGGTAAAGTGATAGGCAGAATGCAAAGAAAAGGACGGGTCAGTTTTTTTACTTAATTGCAAATTACGACTAATTAGAACCAATTAAAATGGAATTTTTTTCAAACATAACTCAATCAAAAAGTAAGGAATAATTTAGTATAACTTTCGTGTCATTAAAATAAACAGTAAAAAAAAAGCCTTTAGGAGACATCTCTCTTGCCACCCGTTCCTGGCACGTTTTCCATCGCTCCTGGCACGTCTTCCGCACGGCATCAAAAATCCGCTACTGATAAGGTTTTTGCTGGTCGGCCTACACTGGTATGTCCATGTGTTGGTGATCACAGGAAAACGTTACTTTTGAGTCCGTCCTTACTTCTCCAGCAGGGTCCAGCACTTGTTGAACTGCTTTTTTGTTGGGTGCTGCCTCCAGGATTTGGTCAAGACAGCGCACAGTATCCTTGTGTAATTCCCATCTAGCTTTTTCTCTAAGCGGTTCGTTAAAGTCAAAATGGTGCAGCTATACAGTAGCACTGACACGGCTACAACTTGGAAGGATTCTCGATTTATTCTATAGGAGAAATCTATATGATCGATAATCTGTCTATAGCATGCCTTGTCCATGCCTTTCCTATGCGTAAGTTAATGAATTTTAAAGTTGATGATGATGATGATAGATATCGGTGCGAAAAATGAAATCTTCAAAATGCATTTATATTCCAACTGAGACTATTAGTTAACTTTGCCTTAATATTTTTGAGAAAGGAAATAATACTTCTCTCCAAATCATATATTTATTTACTAACCGTAGCTTAGATGCACCACAAGGCCAGAAGTATGGGGCGCCCACTGAGAATCGAACTCACTAACAATGGCTTGCAAATCTAGCTTGCTAACCATTACACCATATGAGGTGCCCAAATCATAGAAATCTGATTTCACTGGTAAGTTAAACGACAATTCTTCCAAGCATAGGAAAGGCATGGACTGCTATACAGATTATCGATCATATAGAAATCTTTCTGATAAGATAAAGGGACCATATGACCTTTAGCCACCCCTTTTACTTTGCTGATTCATAAGTACATTTTTTCATTTACACCGTCAACATCCGGTTGTTTGTTAACAGACGATTTTTAGAGTTTTTTTAAATTACAAAACTAACCCCTAACCCCTAACCCCTAACCCTAACCCCTAACCCTAACCCCTAACAAACAACCGGATGTTGACGGTATAAATGAAAAAAATGTACTTATGAATCAGCAAAGCAAAAGGGGTGCCTAAATGTCATATAGTCCAGATAAAGTGAGAATCCTTCCAACTTGTAGCCGTGTCAGTGCTACTGAACGGCTGCACCACATGGACCCTACCGAAGCGCCTAGAGAATAAGCTGCAAAAGAATGCTGTGTGCGATCTTAGAAATCGTTGAAACAATACCCCAAAAGAGAGCAGCTGTACGGCCATTTGCCCCCCCCCCATCACACAAACCAGCTTAATGATGAAATCCTCGTGGCTGAGCAGTCCATGACATGCAACACTCCACTTTGGCTGGACAGGCGGTCGGAGAAGCCTCCTTCAAACAATCGGCGGGTCACGTAAAACCCTGGCACGTACATGGTTGTCCCAACCCAATGCTGTCTGGGCAAACCACTCAGGCTACGTAGTTCATAAAAAAATCGACACTACTCCATCGTCTCTCGACGGAAGGATACAAACAACTCTTTTTATCATATCATGTGCTAGAAAGCTGTGACCAAGGGTCTTGGTGTTGCTAATGATGAAGTTTCAATTTTGGAGCTCTGGGGAGTGTGGAGTACCCCTTCATCGCCATTACTTGCAGGTCCACACTGACCTGGAGTGGTAGTACTTGTAAGGGTCCCTTCTGTGGGTTAAATAGAAAAAAAAAGTTTTAAAAATGTGTTATGAATTGAGTTTAAAAGAAAAAAAATTAATACCCATCAAGGTTGAATAAAAATTAAACGTCTTCTGCATAAAATAACCCAACAAGGGTTGACATGCCGTAAAATCCAACAAACCAAACCAAACTTAATACTAATAATCATAGGAGTTCAAGTAATTATATCTATTTGATAACATTAAATAACATCTTCTTATTATAATGGAGATTGTGTGTTTTTCTGTCTGTAACCGAAACTATATCACTACTCAAATCACAATTCCCTTAGTTATTGACATCACATTCTCAATGATTTTATTTTTATTTAAATCTCAATTATTAATAAAATTATTTTACATTATTAATACTGTTAACCATATCTACATTCTAACAACATGCAATTATATTTATATATACAACAAAATAGCGGTTTACAGTGTGAAAGGGAAGGCTAATTTGCATATTGATATTAAAAATGTGACTTTAATAAATATGTGCTTAGTATTATTGATTTCTGATTGTTTGGTTTTATCTTAATGAATATAAGCAAAAATCTCTTCAATGAATCTTAAATGAAATCCATTAACAAGAAAAAATAACTGTCATTTTATTCTCAACTTCCTCTTTTAACTAAATACTTAAATTAGAAAAATAACAATGAAAGATGAGAGTGATTGAAGAGTAAGTTTCAGTTGTTCTATTTTCGATTATACCCCTCTCTGTTTCAAATCTTTTTATCTGCATTCTTATTTAGTTTTATTAGCCTTTCTAATTTAATATAATATTTTATTACATTAAAACTTAAATACTTGCACCCGGCGGAGGGTGCATATATTTGCTAGTATCATTAATAACAATAATTCTTTTTTGAATATCCCACAAGAATGAATAAAACAAAAATGTCTTTGGCATAAACCCAAGAGTATCTGGGTGTTTGATTCTCATCCCACTTATGAAGGCGTGACACAAGGGTATTTTTATGTGGGCCTACCCACAATCCGAAGCTCATGGGTGGTAGGTACAAAAAATGCGTTGATCCTGTCGGCATTCCCTCTCAAGGGGGCGCCTCAGGCGCTGGGCAATAAACCCAGCCATGCCTCTTTAAATCAAGGGGGTAGGTGTTGCCTGGGGGGAATGCTTCTTGGGATCAATGCTGTTAATTTTACTTAGCCGCTCCAAAGGCCGAAGCACTTTGAAGCTGGCACAGCAATAGCATAAACCCAAGTGTTGACGCCTTAAAACCAACCAACCAACCAACTTCTACTGTTACGAGAGTACCTTTTCCTTTTCACATAACCCAATATACACAATCGCTATGTATTATAGGATGTTTACAAAAAGGTTCTATTTATATTTTAGATCCCGGTAATGTCCAATTAATGGGATGGACCGTTTATATTAGTGGAGGCGCGTGGTCTAATTGTTAGAGTCATAGGAAATGGACTCGTCGACATGAGTTCAATTCCTGGACGAAGCTGTTTGCATTTCACATAGCGCTAATACCCCTGGGAAAGGTATGCCTCCAATTCTCCCTCCAGCCATGAGCAAATAGCAGGGCAGACTGGGCTCTTTAACCATGGCTAGGTAACCAGTCTAGGAGAAGGAAAACTCTGAATTTAAACCTGTTAAACTCCGCTTAAGAAATGGACCTTGTGTCACATCCTGTTCGTGCGGAGGGGTTGGTAAATATATATAAAAAATATCTATACAAATTTGCACTGTAATGACATTATTTTGTAATGGTAATTATTTAAATCTAAAAACTTTTTAAAAAATTAGATTAAAAAATATTTTTTTTAAATCCCCTCCTCGAATAATTTCGGTGGGTATTGGATTACATCAAAATTTCTTGTCGTAATCGGGAGCCATCACAAAACTTTGAACCTAACCCTTTATTCAGTCTACGGGGGTATTCTGTTTTCCTCCCGCTGACCATAGCTGAGGTACAGGTGTTAAGCTGTGTCAATCATTATTCTGTGCTACTCCTGGCCAGGATTGAACCTGCAGTCTAGAGATAACTGTCACTTAGAACTGTCTTAACCTACCTTCTTTATCCACTAGGCTATGTGTCATATGTATTATAGGATGTTTACAAAAATGTTCTATTTATATGTTTGATCCCGGTAATGTTCAATTAATGGAATGGACCGTTTTTACATATAATAAATATTTGTGCTAAATTTGAACTGTTGTGAGATTATTTTGTCATGGTAATTATTTAAATCTAAAAATGAAATTTTAAAAAATTAGATTTTTTTAATCCTTCTTCGAATAATTTCGGTGGGTATTGGTTACATCAAACTTACCAATTGATCTGGTTCGATATTTGTCCATCAAATTCGAAATAATCACAGATGTGACTTATTGATAATATTCGATCATTTCAATGTGACGTGACATTTTGTCTATTACGAAGAAAGTAAATGGAAAATTACTGGCATTGAAAAATTGACGAGAACTGTTGTTTACTATCAAGGGTATCGACTATTATATCCAAAAATAGATATTCATTTATAAAATCATATATATGTGTGTGTGTGTGTATGTATGTGTGTGTACGTGTGTATGTATATATCTGTGCATATATACTTATGTATCTGTATATATATATATATATATATATATATAATATATATATATATATATGTGTGTGTGTGTGTGTGTGTGTGTATGTATGTGTTTGTGTTTTGTGTGTGTTTCTAAGTAAGGATAGTGTGTGTTTCTAAGTGTAGTGTAGACAGATTTAATAGCACTTGGTGACTGACAGTTTCTCACTCGTGCGATCTCACACACACACACACACACACACACACACACACATATAATATATATATATATATAAGTAAAGAAATAACAAAAGACTTAGAGATTGAGCATTATAGTCTATTTCAGGGAGCTGAAATAGACTATAATGCTCAATCTCTAAGTCTTTTGTTATTTCTTTACTAATATATTTGCTCTGTGACTCTAACATTAAGAGCACACATTGAGCTCTCAAACTGCGACAGTTTTTTTAAATAAAACTATTGTGTCGTAAGGAAGATTTCTTCACTGGACTTTTGGATTATATATATATATATATAATATATATATATATATATATATATATATATATAGTTTGTGGGGAAACAGATAATGTATTGTATTTCCAACTAATGTATATACATACTTTTCATGTATTTGACTGTACACAGATACATAATAACTATATATATATATATATATATATATTATATATATATATATATATATATACAGGTTTTTTTTATAGTATGTTTGAAGCATTGTGCGCATGTGTAATATAGAGATTTTTGAAGGCAATTGACAATGCAATATATGTTGAAAATTATATTTATTTACCTTCTTTTTTAATTCTAAATATTTTCGGAATAAAATTCCATCATCAGAGTTATTAAAGGTACAAGGTGTTTTTTTTAATAGTACTTATCTCACGGCGATGGATTACACCATCAAAAATCTCTATATTATATATTTATATATATATGTGTTGTAAACAAGGTATGTTTGGAATGGCTTTTTTGCCGACAATTTTTTGGAGAATATGTGCTTAATTGGAGTCGTACCTAATTTTGAAAATTAATTAATTAATAATGAATTAGGCGGGAATGCCTATTTAAATGTATGGCTAAACAAATCGAGAAAAATCAATCTCTGTATGTACATTTCGGCCTATTAGGCCTCATCAGCAGAGCTATAGATAGGAAGGCCGCCCTGTGCGTGATTTGAAACCGGACTGCCAAGCTGACAGGCCGATACCATAACCGCTACACCAAACGGACTTCTTAGATTTTACGATTTGTTTAGAGTAGGTTAATATTCCTCTTCTAGTGACTTTTAATATATATAATACAAAAAAAAAGAATACCTAATCTTCATCTAATACTTTGTAGAATAGCCATTTTTCACTTCTACAGTAACCAACCAGCTTCTTGTAGTTCTCAACTAAATAATGATTTGCAAATTTTAGTTGGTATTTTGTTCAATTCTTCTTTGCGTATGGTCTTCCGATCCGGGATGTTTCTTGGAGCTCTCAATTGGATATGAATTTTCAAATAACGCCAAATTCGCAATTGGATTTAAATCTGGGTCTCCTGCCTCAGAAATTTCTACCCGCGGACTATTAAAATAACGTCCCCAGCTATATCGTCTCGGTGGTGTTACTTGAAAGAAAACAACCAACTTAGGGCGTTAATGTATTTAAGATGGGAGGGGGTCTCTTTTTTGTCGTAATTCTTTTTTATTATCGTAATTTGTCGTAATTCTTGTTTATTTATCGTAATTTGTCGTAATTCTTGTTTATTTATCGTAATTTGTCGTAATTCTTGTTTATTTATCGTAATTTGTCGTAATTCTTGTTTAGATATGAAGATGGATATATAGTTTGGAATAGACTGAGATAGATAGATAGATAAACAAACAAAATAATATAGACAGATATGAACAAATGGAGATGGGTGGATAAATATATATAAACAAAGTAAAAAATGAACAAATTGAGGTAGATAGATTGATAGATAGATAGATATCCATCTTCATATCAAAAGAAGAATTACGACAAATTTCTATAAATAAACAAGAAATACGACAAATTAAGATAAATAGATAAGAATTACGACAAAAAAACATAAGCCCCCCCCGCCTCTAAAATACATTTAACGCCCTAAGTTGGTTGTTTTCTTTCAAGTAACACCACCGAGACGACATAGCTGGGGACGTTATTTTAATAGTCACCGGGTAGCAATTTCTGAGGTAGAAGACCGGGACGCACTTCCTCATAAATTACCTTAATTTCCTCAAAGATCTTGACGAAATCTTCCGTGGTGCACCTGTTCTTTGGTTTTCAAAAGTTTTTCATTTTTATACCTTGCAATTAATGAAATAATTTAATGAAATAATTCAATTTATACCTTGCAATTAATGAAATAATTTAATAATGAAATATTTCAATAATTCAATAATGTAATATTTAGGTTGGTCTGAGATTTTTTTTCTGTAACTTTAATCTTCCTACCAGAGCTAAACAATCAGTTCTTTTTTGCAAATTGGTCAATTCTTTACCTCTTTCCATGATAACCTTCTTGTACGAATATCAATTACAGAATGTTCCGTTTGTGTTTTTATAGGCTAAAAATAACTACTGATAACATTTTTGGAACATTCTAGAATATTCGACTTGAATAATTTAGAGTATTAAAGGAATTAATTTCCTCAGAGATCTTGAAGAAATCTTACGTGGAGCGCCTGTTCAATAGTTTTGCGTTGTTTTATGCCTTGCAATTAATAGACGAATTGTAGTAAATTTAATATTTAGGTCGTTTTCTCTAAAAAAAAAAAATTTTATAAGTATATAACTACTGATAACATTATTGGAACATTCTAGAATCTTCTAATTGAATAATCTAGAGTTTTAA
Source organism: Doryteuthis pealeii (assembly GCA_023376005.1). Lineage (NCBI taxonomy): Eukaryota > Metazoa > Mollusca > Cephalopoda > Myopsida > Loliginidae > Doryteuthis > Doryteuthis pealeii. The sequence goes on from CM042147.1 coordinate 4,901,129, forward strand.
GCAATTTAAAAGTTCCAAAATCTGAAATTTGCATTGTACGAATACTTTTTTCCTATTAAAATGGATAAATGGGATTTACTTAATAGTTAATAATTATTTTAGTTAATAAATTAAACATTTGTATGCATACGAATATTTGTTTCCTCCTCCCATTGTATATATATATATATATATATATATATATATATATATATATATATATATATGAGAGTTGGAGTAACATCCGACTGTATGAGGTAAGGTAAAAGGATAGTGAACAAAAAATAATAATAACTCAAACAAGTCTGAGAGTTGAAATATTTCGTCCTTTCATAAGGACTTCCTCAGTCAACTGACTTTTATTCGTAATTTTTGCTTTGAATAAAAGTCAGTTGACTGAGGAAGTCCTTATGGAAGGATGAAATATTTCTACTCTCAGACTTGTTTGAGTTATTATTATTTTTTGTTCACTATCCTTTTACCTTACCTCACACACACACACACACACACACACACAACACACACACAGATATATATATATATATATATATATATATATATATATATATATACAGGATGTCCCAAAATAATGTATACACTCTTTAAATATTAGGGCAATGGCATTAACTACTAATATTTAAAGAGTGTATACATTAATATTTAAAGAGTGTATACATTATTTTGGGACACCCTGTATATATATATATATATATATATAATATATATATATATTATATATAACAGAGAGAGAGAGAGAGAGAGAGAGAGAGAGAGAGAGAGAGAGATGGCGGAGAATATATTTTAAAGATGATTAGATATACTGTTTATGTTTGTTCTTTTCGAAGCATGGAGAAATAAATATGAAAAAAAAAAAAAAAAAAATAGAAGTGATTTAAGTTTCCAAGAATTTAAAGCGACCGCTTAAGCAACCGTATCCACCACCTTGTCTTGTTCTTTTTTTTTTTTAAATCACATTGACAATAATAAATCTATTTCACATCCTGTCTGAAAAATTTAGTGATAATCGAAGTCATCTAAAAGATACCATACAGAAAATATGTATGATACATATAAATTTAAAAATGATTTTAAAAAGATTTAATAATCTAATGTCAGGTGCAATCTCTGCCTGGAAGAGAAGATTCAAATTGTAAAATGCAAAGAAAGGGATAAACTGTTAAATCAGAGAAACGAAATTGTGGCGAGGTGCCGCCATAAAAGTAGTTTAAAAAATATCCTAAAATACTCTAAAAGCAGCCTTCCATGTTTCTCCTTCCCATCTCCACCCTAAAAAAATATGAAGGAAAAATTTATTTCCTTCTTTTCATTTTTTCATTATGTTCGATTAAAATGATTAGCATTATCGCTTCTGTGTGCTCACCCCTCTTTATTTTTTTCCCGCCACTCTATATTTCCCCTACTCTCTTTCTTTCTTAATATATTTTTCTGTATAGCATATCATTTTTTTTTTTCATTTTTTTAATAAAATTCGTAATGATCCATTATTTAGTTGGGGTGATGATACTCATATGAAATAATAAATCGGTGGATAAGCAGAATTTACATTTTTGCATTTTATCTTGGACGATTTGGATCGTCTCATTTTAACCAAAGATTGTTGCAAGATGATAATGGTTGTACAATTAAGGAACATGAGTATTAATATAGAGATGCAAAATATTTACAGTTAAAAAAATATGATGGAAAAATTTATAAATATACAAAGTTACTGGGACAAATTTGATATTCAAAACAGAATGTAAGTAGAAATAATTTTATGTTTTATTAATTCTAACGATAAACTCAAGAGTGAAGTTATTTAGAATACACCACTATATTTCACAACTTAAAAAAATTCCTAAAAGGAAATAAATATGGCTACCTAAATCTGTTACATAATTATTAGATTCCTAACACTTATGTACCATTAGTGTAGAAACCAAAATGGCTGTTATAATTTGCAGCCGGCGGCCTTGAAGGATTGAGTGACTCGGCTTGACCTCAGTCTGATCCTCCTTCTGGGGGATACCGTGAGAATCGGTGGAGAAGACCCTCTTCCGGTTTAGATTAGAAAGAGAGTTTAGTTCAGTATCGACCAAACCACGAAGGTGGTAAGTCGTGTTAAGCGCACAACCGACTCAATCTGCGCAGGTAGTCTGGTGGGGATTTCGGAATAAAATATGATCTAAAGCAAATCGAAGTCTTGGGTTATTATATAAAAACAACCAATGACACAGGGCTTCTGATAAAGAGAAATGGAAGACCAGATACGAAGTCCCCAAGACGAAGTCCAGACGCTAAAAGAAGAACGTAAGATACCAAAGATTAGCAGAAGAATAATAGAAGTAAAGAGAGTATACAACAAATCCTTATTAAGAAATTCTGAATTTAATTTAGCAAGGATAGGTATTAATATCCTGTATAATATGACTAGAAAAATTAGGGAACTGAATCAAAAGCTTTAAAAAAGCATTAAATAGAGATCTAGATTAGTATCTGTATGCTTAAGAATAAGGTCATGGGAAGAAACATAGACATCATGGAGTATAAATATTTTTTACATATGCATATGTGAAGATAGGAGGGTTGGAGTAAATCCAACAGTATGAGGTAAGGTAAAAGGAGTTTCATCACCAAACTCACTTTCTCTTCTATAAATACAAATGTATGTGCCATGTTTTGAATAAACAGACTGATGAAGGTCCCGCTTAAAGCGGAACGAAATATTTCTCTCCTACTTCTACTTGTTTGAGTCATTATTTTTTGTCCACTTTTCCTTTTACCTTACCTCATGTGTATATGTAATTGTATATTTGTGTGTGGGGGCTCATATCTATGTGTATATATATATATATATATATATATATATATATATATATATATATATATATATATATTTAAAAAATTTTATAAATAAAGGAGTGCCAAAATTAAGGGATCAATTGGATTAAGTGGTAAGTGGCACAGTAAAAAATTGTTCAATGCCTGCATTTCGAAACGAGTTCACTTCTCTTGTTTAATAAGTTTTTGTTTGTATTTTGTAATATATACAATTTTTCTTCTATGTAGAGATCACATTTACGTTGTCCGCCTTTGTATGCCTGGGCTTTTTATTATTATTTCCCATTTTATTATAGGTGTTCTGCCCTTTTTTCTTTATAATATATATATATATATATATATATATATATAGGATACTCTAGTTTAATGTATACAAAATAGAACTCACTTTTTGTCAGATGAATGCTATGTAAAAAGGAGTAAAATTGATGAGTCCACATGATAAGAAACATGAGAAGATGAAAAAATAAAAGAAAACTTTGAACTGAAAATGGCCAGTCTGAAAAATCCCTAACAGAATAGACATTAAGCCGCCAACTGGTCCTTCCCTATGCTGATGGAATGCTTTAAGCCACCCAGATAAACATCTTCCACTAGGTCAGAAACATAACACCCTCCTAAAAAGATAAGATGAATTGAAACCCGATACCATCACAAGGATCTAGTGAAAATATATAAAAGAAATCTCAGAATACCATTTTCAATAAAGTTAGCGGTCTGATGAAGCTCGTAGGTATATTCAGATACCTGTGAGTGAAATGGTACCATAACCGCAAAGTAGCTGCAAAATTTTTTTAGCTTTTTTCTTTACAAATTATATTGCTCTGTTTATAAAGAAAATAAACATCGAGCTCTCAAATGGACCTGAGCTCTCTAACATTTTTACCGTTGGAAGAAAGGACCAGCTTAGAATCATCCTAATACATAATATATATATATATATATATATATAATATAATATATATATATAATATATATATGTGTGTGGTGTGTGTGTGTGTGTGTGTGTGTGTGTGTGTATGTATGTGTGTGTGTGTGTGGTGTGTGTGTGTGTGTGTATTTGGGCAGCATTCTTTCATTTATCCATGTAGAATTAAACAAAAGACACATCTCCTATTTAACAATTTTATTTTTGATCTCTTCGAGTTTTCTGGCCAACTTTTTTAAACAGGAGATGTGTCTTTTGTTTAATTTCTACACACACACCACACAACCACACACACACACACACACACCATATATATATACTATATATATATATATATATATATATATATATAATACTAGGTGTACCTGCGGAAAATTCCACAAATATATGTATAAAGATTGCTTGAAACTATAAATAAATTGAGATCAAACTATAAATAAAATTCCAGATGCATTGTTGTTGATTCTTTTTGCTATTTTTATATTTGATGAATTAATGACATCTCCAAAAATAGATAAAATGAAAGGTAATTTATGAGGAAATGCGTCCCGGTCTCCTGCCACATAAATTGCTACCCGGGTGACTATTAAAATAACGACCCCAGCTACGGTGTTACTTGAAAAAAAACAACCAACTTAGGGCGTTAAATGTTTTTTAGAGGGGGGGGGGGTCTAATCTTCATTGTTATTTGTACACGTTCGGCCGATATACCCCTCCGGCCTTCTTCAGGTATTTCTGGATTCGGGAACCTTCTCGGACTCGGGGAAAAAAACACAATATGAGTCTAGGTAAAAAATCATACATAAGTAAAATAGGTAGAATATTGCTAGCCAAATCAAAGACATTAGTTTATAAGTTCCCAAAATTCACACTCGATTGTCCAATTGGACACATGGCCGAGTGGATTAGGCAGTTGGGTTAAAAGACAGTTCTAAGTGACAGTTATCTCTGGTTCCCGAGTTCAATCCTAAGTGAAAGCAGTTAGAAAAATAATTAATTAGCACAATTCCTACCCCAGCTATGGTTAGCGGAATGAGAACAGGATACCCCCGTGGAATAAATAAAGGGTTAGGTTCAAAGTTCCGTGATGGCTCCCGAATACGACAAGAAAATTCCCGAGTTCGACAAGAAATACCTGAAGAAGGCCGGAGGATATATCGGCCGAAACGTTGTACAAATAACAATGAAGATGGGGACAATAGTCCGAATAACACTAATAATACTGACATCCATGATGTGTTCCAGAACGGGACATTATACGCGGGAAACTTGTGTATCAACTGTTGTGCTCATTGAGTAATGGAATTGCAGTTGAAATGACGTAATGGATTTTTTTTTCAGAGGAAGCCAAAGGTTAAGAATGGTTAAAGAATGGAATGAAGAATGGATCGGATTTTGAGGTTTTAATTTTTGGAATATGGATTTGAAAGATTCTGGCCTAAAGCGAAAAATCTTTTGTAAAGGGAAGATGAATTAAGAAGTTGAAAGAAAGAAATTAACAAACAAAACGAAAGAAAGAAACAAAAGTAAAGAAAAGAAATGACAAGAAAGAAAGAAAGAAAGAAAGAAAGATAAGTTGAAAGAAAGAAAGAAAGAAAGATAAGTAGAAAAAAAGGAAGAAAGAAAGAAAGATTAGTAGAAAGAAAGAAAGAAGGAAAGGAAAAAAGAAAGAAAGATACGAAGAAAGAAAGATACGAAGAAAGAAAGAAAAAAAGATACGAAGAAAGAAAGAAAGAAAGATAAATAGAAAGAAAGAAAGAAAGAAAGATAAGTAGAAAAAAAGGAAGAAAGAAAGAAAGATACGTAGAAAGAAAGAAAGAAAGAAAAAGAAAGGAAGGAAAAAAGAAAGAAAGATAAGTAGAAAGAAAAAAAGAACGAAAATGGTTGAAAGAAAGGAAGGAAAGAGATAAGAAAGGAAATAACATTTTGTTTTAAAAGAAAGAGACGAAAATAAGATAGAAAAATAAAGAAAGGAAATCGCAAAAATAAAAGAAACAAACAAGCAAAAGAAAAAGAAAATGGCCGAAAAAAGAAAGAAAACGAAAATGGCAAACAGGGTTCTTCAACCTTAGTACAGTAACCGGTCTAGATGAAGGAAAACTCTGAATTCAAACCTCTTAAACCCTGCTTTAATATTGGCCTTGTGTCACATCCTGCTCGTTCGGAAAGGGCTAGTAAATACACACTATCATAATGTTCATTTTTTGATGGAAAAATAAATAGCAGACTATCAGCTGTATTGCAGATTAGCATAATAACCATTGGAAATTGCCCCCACCCGTATCTTTTGACCTACGATGAATCTTACCAAGGACGTAATGGCCATTTTGAGTCCTTGAATTTGAAACCCTTGGGTTACAGTTATTGATTGTGAAACGAAGGAAATAAAGCGAAAGGTGATTTTATTTATCTCAGAGAACGAACTGTAAAAATTGTCTGATTTGGATGATTAAGATTATGTGACGGAGAACGAGAAAGGAAAAAGAGCAAGACATTGTCTTGCCTGCCGGGATCGAACTCGCATCCTCCCGCATGCAAAAACAAATGCGTTTTGGGCACTGGACGGACGCGAGGTTCGACTGATGTTGCCCGGATGTTTGGCTAATATGCCCATAAAATACAAAGTGAGTCGAGCACTGGGCAGTCAGCAGCAGCAGAAGCAGTCGACGACGAAGCGCTTTTTAGTTAAAGAAATGGATTTTAGTCGAACAGAACAAAACTAAATAGGAAATGTGATTTTGAACTGCTAAAGATTATTTCGACTACGACGAGGATTTTCCAGCTGCTAGACGAAGAATGTGTTGACCAACAGAGGTTCTGGCTTGTGAGAAGACGGAGAACTCGCTTGTTTTGGTTCCCCCTCGGCAGGAGCTTGTTGATTCGAAGGTCTATTTCGCCCCATATATTTCCCCCCCTTTTATAGATTATCAACACAAACCAATAATTTCAATGAACAGAATAAACTTAACTAGTAAGCTGTCCTTGGTATGACGTTAAACTATCTGATGGTGAGGTTCCAGTTCCGGAGCTCTGGCGAATATGTAGCAACACTTCATCACCATTGCTCCTAGGCCCACTCTGACCCGGAGTGATATACCTGTTAGGGTCCCATCTATGGGTTAATAGAAAAAAATGTGTTTATAGAAAAATTGGACCATATGACCTTTTGGCACCCCTTTGCTTTGCTGATTCATAAGTACATTTTTTCATTTACAACCGTCAACATCCGGTTGTTTATAGGGGTTAGGGTTAGGGATTAGGGTTAGGAGTTAGTTTTATATTTTTTAAAAAACTCTAAAAATCGTCTGTTAACAAACAACCAGATGTTGACGTGTAAATGAAAATGTACTTATGAATCCACAAATCAAAAGGGATGCCTAAAGGTCATATGGTCCGAAAAATTGAGTACCTATCAAGAATGAGTTTATCTTAAAACTTTGTCGGCATTAAATGACCCTATGAGTTTGATATGCCGTAAAGCAAAATAAAGCAAACTAAACTAGTAAGGATAAAAGAAAATGTCCGGTATATAAAGATGTCGCCATTAAAATGGAAAAAGGTTCTGATTTTTTTTTCTGGGTCAGCCTGTACAGGTTGACCCAGAAAAAACAGAACCCAAATATATATTTATTTCCCATTAAACTAACCCTAACCCTAACCCTAACCCGAAACCCTAATTTATTTGTTTAATGGGAAAATTAACAGTTTTATTACAAAATTTGTGGGTTCTGTTTTTTCTGGGACACCTTCATTTACTGTACAGGCTGACCCAGAAAAAACAGGACCAAATTATTTATTTATTTCCATTAAACTAACCCTAAACCCTAAAACCTTAACCCTAACCCTAAACCCTAATTTATTTGTTTTTAATGGAAAAATTAACAGTTTTATTACAAAATTTGTGGGTTCTGTTTTTTCTGTGACACCTTCATTTACTAACCAAAAGTTCATAATTACCGGCGCGTGTACAACAAACAAATAGCGAATAGTCGCAACTAACAGTTTTTACTGCATCTCCAGCGGTTTGGAGACCTTACTTTTCGAATTACTTACGTATCTTAGAAAAGCCATTGTCACCATTTTGTTGGTTATTTGCATTTTTGTCTGTTGTGACCACTGATGAAAAAGGCAAATAGAAAGGAAGGGAGGGGGGGTATTACGAACACACAAACACAAAACAGGACCTACTGTGTTTGTATATTCGATGAATATAGGAAATGGATGCTGGTAATATTACTATTACTACCGCTGATGATGATAACGATGATGATGATGTGGTCTCAGTTTTATTGCATTCATCATCATCACCATCATCATTATCAAGGATGGCCAACATCATGGATTCTCTCTCTCTTTCTCTCTCTCTCTCTCTCTCTCTCTCTTTCTCTCTCTCTTCTCTCTCTCTCTCTCTCTCTCTCTTTCTCTCTCTCTCTCTATATATATATATACATATATATATATATTTGGGGGGGAGAATATGTGCTTAATTGAAGTCGTACCTAATTTTGAAAATTAATTAATTGATAATTAATGAATTAGGCGGGCATACCTATTTCAAATGTAAGGCTAAACAAATCGAGAAAAATCAATCTCTGTATGTACATTTCAGCCTATTAGGCCTCATCAGCAGAGCTATAGACAGGAAGACTGCTTTGTGTGTGATTCGAACCCTGACTGTCAAGCTGTCAGGCGGGGACTCAAGCATTACACCAGCTGGTTTCCCAATTGTCGGCTAAAAAAGCCATATCAAACACATTGCTTGTTTGTTTACTTCTCATATATATATATATATATATATATATATATATATATATATATTTACTACCACTGATGATGATAATGATGATGATTGGGTCTCAGTTTTATTGTATTCATCATTGTCATCATCATTAACAAGGTTGGCCAACAGCATGGATTCTCCCCCTCTCCCTCCCTCTCTCTCTCTCTCTCTCTCTCTCTCTCTCTCTCTTTCTCTTTCTCTCTCTTTGCTCTCCCAGAGAAACTAACATATATAATGAAGATGTAATCAAGAGATATTTAGAGAGGGATAAAGTGATAGGCAGAATGCAAAGTAAGTGACGGGTCAGTTTTGGACTTAATTGCAAATTACGACTAATTAGAACCAATTAAAATAGTTTTTTTTTCAAACTTAACTCAATCTAAAAGTAAGGAATGATTTAGTATAACTTTGTGTCATTAAAATAAACAGTAAAAAAGCCTTTAGGAGACAAAAGTTGATTCGCACGGCTTTAGTATAATAATAGATTATATATATCTTGTTATTTCAATAGTGATATGGCCGTCCACGAACACACGCACGCACACACGCACGCATGCACGCATAATATATATATTGTTGTTTTAAGCATGATATGGTTGCCCATGTTCACACACACACACACACACACACACACACACACGTGTGTATATATATATATATATATATATATATATATATTATACATATATTTATGAAAACTTTGATTTATCAGATTCATCAAACATTTATTTTTAATATAGTCCGTATATGTCAAAATTTGCACCTACACTGATATTATATGTATATACGCAAAATCTTTACACGTACGTTTGAGTTCTCAATTTTGGTTGAATCCTACCATGGAAACACCTGATATCATTCAACTATACAGGGTGTTCGGTAGGTTGGAGGTATTGACGCACACTACACATCATTTAAAAGCTTGGATCCTTCTTCACTCATATATGTGATGTGTGAGACGACCTGCTCTGCACTCCTGCTTTAGATGTACTTGTCTAGATCCCAACGTTGTGAATTATGTGCCGGCCGAATTTAAGCACGAGTCAGAAATACAGGCTTCACCAAGGATTGAAAAACAAACCAACAACAACCAACACCAAGTGTACAAGACACATGGAAGAAAGGGTGTGTTGTACTCGCTGGCTGCTACTGTCTACTACTGGCAACTTGACATTCAACGGGCCAACTTGGCCCTTCGATCCCCGGGTTCTACTAACTTAGGGCTCGAGTTTAGTTGTATTTATGTCAAATTCCCTACCCAAACATCTTCTCGGACCACACAAATGGCCAGAACTTAAGTAAATCGCAGACTTCGAGTCGCCATTAACCCTAAATTAAAGCACCAAATATTTTCAGACAATCTGTCTACACATATGTTGATCATTAATTTTTCAAAAAGAGAATTTCTCCTAAAAAATCCTTTTTGCTTTTAAATACCTGGGTGCCTAAGATATTTCACCAAGTGGTCCCCATTTCATGGTGCATATAGGTCTCTTTAAACTTTACGACCTAATCTTTTGATTCGGTAAAAAGGTCGCCACCAACCTTTTACTATGCCGCCTTAACCTACTCTCTTTTCTTATTTATTTTATTTATTATTTATTCTGACCATGTTCGTCTTTCAACCATAGTATCACAGATGACATAATGGATGATTGAACCCACCTGAATCATGGAAGATAATAACTTGTATCATGATGATTGCACCGCCATCAAATTTGGAGATTATGGTTGCTGCCCAATGCTCCCTGAACACTGTAAAAACAATCAGGCACGAACTGGAGAATTGCCAGGGAGACTACGAGGTTGTGGCTAGAAGAAAACAACATAACAGACGATCTGATTGTGTTCGTACAGCAAAATCCCTCGGAAATCTGCTGAAAAAAGTGTTGGGGGCCCTCAGATGCCTACGTGGAGTTTCTAAACACTGTAGATAAGCCCTGGATAACAAGGGTAGCCAATGATAGGCCATATGTATGGCAGCAGGATTCGGCCCCCTGTCCCACCTCTGGGAAAAGTTGATGGTTGTCGACGAATTTTTACGACTACATCAGTCCCAATGTTTGGCCTCTGAAAACCCCAGATCTTAACCCCATTATGTATGGGTTGCTGTTGAAAAAGACACCAATCGCCGTGTCAGTACTACAAATGCCCAGTTAATCGACAGAATTAATGTAGTTTTTGACACCCTTCCCAGGGAAACTGTAACATCGCTTGCTCCAGGTTCCGGAGCAGGATTGAGGCTGTGATAGACGCTATTGGCGGTTATTTTGAGTGAAACTTGTTGACAGTAGTGTAATTTCCGTGCCTGTTTTAATACCTTTACAATCCATTAAATTTTGTAGTTCCAAGCACTTTTTTTTTCCTCATGAAAAAAGTCAATTTTTTTTCCCGAACACACACACAACACCCACACACACACACACACATACTATATATCTGTTGGTTGGTTGGTTGGTTGGGTTTAACGGCACGTCAACCCATTGGGTCATTTTATGCCGAATACGTTTTTTTTTCTTTGTAAGGTACAGCTGCCACATGTGCAGCCACCTGCATATCATTCCAGATCTTGCTTCTATTGGTATTTAGGTATAGTGATAGGGGTTTAGTTATTTTTTTTTAATCAAGTTTTCTGTTAAGTATTTGAACATCAAGAGAGTGTTTGGGTGATTTTTGTAGGTCTATGAATTTATATCCTTGATAGGAGGCGGTTCTTTTCAAAAGTTTTTGTATGCTCTTGAGATCTATTTTTCCAAATAGTTGTCATGCTGTTAATTGTAGAACTTTATTCGGGTGTGGGAGAGGTGTGTGCATTCAATCAGAAATAATACCTGTGTGTGTGTGTGTGTTGTGTGTGTGGTGTGTGTGTGTGCGTGTTTTATATATATATATATATATTTGGAGGATATGTGCTTAATTGAGTCATACTAATTTTTGAAATTATTTAGTTAATGTTATGAATTTAGGCGGGCATATATGTTTAAATGTAAGTCTAAACAAATCGAGAAATGTCAATCCTGAATGTCACTGAATTTTGACCATATATGCCCGCCTAAATTCATTAATCATTAACTAATTAATTTTCAAATTAGGTATGACTTCAATTAAGCACATATCCTCCAAAATTGTCCGCTAAAAGCCATATAAATAAACACAGTGTTTATTTTACGTACTCTCATATATATATATATAATATATATATATATGTGTATGTGTAGATATGATATAGCTAACCTTGAGAAAGGCATATACCCCTGATCTACCCAGGTATGGGTTAAATAGTACTACTTCTGTTCTCCTACAAGGGTGGCTTTAAAATTTATGACCCACGAAGATTGATATGTCATCAAACAAAGAAACCAAACCAAACTATAATATAATATAGCATGATGTGGAGATTTTTATTGCTGTTATCTAGATCTCGCAAGACTCGTAAAACGTATTGACCCTTGAGCAAGGATATCCACTCCACTCAAACTAAAAAGTAGAAAGACACAGGTAGGAAATTAATAGCTATAAAAAATAAAGGCTGTGTCAGTCGCTGTCAAAATTTAAGAATATATTTTTTCTCCACGTAACCCCTTGAACTCGAACGGCCGGTATATTTGTTAATACCGAGAAGTACATATAACCGGGTGGTCTGGGAATCTATACCAATATATATATATATATATATTATATATATATATATATTATATATATATTTACCAACCCCCATTTGTCAGTATGATCAAACTTTAGTCTCTTGCATAGTTCCCAGTGGACCACTATTCTTTTTACTGGCATTCACTTATTATAGGATTAACTGTTTTATCTCTATCACCATATATATATATATATATATATATATATATATATATATATATACCAACCACTCCGCACGAGCAGGATGCGACACAAGGTCAATTTCTTAAGCGAAGTTTAATATGTTTGAATTCAGAGTTGTCCTTCTCCTAGACTGGCTACCTAGCCATGGTTAACGAGCCCAGTCTGTCCTGCTATTTACACATAGCTGGAGGGAGAATTGGATTCATACCTTTCCCTAGGGTTTTAGCGCCATGTGATATTCCAACAGTTTCATCCAGGAATTGAACTCGGGTTGACGAGTCCATTTCCTACGACTCTAACCATTAGACCACGCGCTTCCATTCTATACCAATATAGGCGCGTGGTATAATGAATATCGTCGTATGAAACGGACACGGTGACCAGGGTTCAAATTCTGAACGAGACTGGATGATAAGACTCTGAAATTAGTAGATATGTTTATTCCCTAGGTAGAATATCTCATCAACAGAAAGCGATGTCAATATACGCATAACAAAGCATGGACTGCTATAGTCAGCTTATATTGATCAAATGGAAATCTGATGTCTTTGATAAGATAAAGCCTGAATCCTTTCAAACTGTAGTCGTGATAGTGCTACTGTATGGCTGTACCACTTGGACTCTAACGAAACGCTCAGAGAAAACGCTAGATGAGATGTGTACAAAGATGTTGCGTGTAGCCTTTCAAAAATGATGGAAGCAACAGCTCACATTTAAATAAAAAATGAAAAAAATTCAAATTAATAACGAAAATTCGATAATTAAATTGGAATTGAAAATACAAAAAATCAAAATAATCATTAATATATCTCTGGGGAATTTGAAGTCACTCCTCGTTGGATTATTTCTGGTATATAAGGTGTGCTGGAGGCCACAACTTAAATTTACACCCGGCCTTGTGCCACAAGTAAATAAAACTTTAGTAAATATTTTTTAATTCAAATTAATAACTAAATGAAAATGAATCAATTCAAAATAAATATAAGTAGATCAGTTCACATACGTAGTGAATATCTCATCTACAGAAGTGATGTCAATATACGCATCAGAAAGGCATGGACTGCTATACAGATTATCGATCATATAGAAATTGATCTATTGTAAGATCCTTATTTATTGTCGCTTGAAACCTGGACGAGGTTGTTTGCAGGTTAATACTCTGGGAAAGGTATGAATCCAACTATATCCCTCCAGCTATGGATAAATAGCAGGGCAGACTGAGCTCTTTAATCTTGGTTAGACTACCAGTTTAGGAGAAGGTAAACTCTGAATTAAAACCCGTTAAACTCCGCTTAATAAAATGACCTTGTGTCGCATCCAGGACAACTAATACGATATTTTAACTCCCCATCAAATTAAAATAGATACAAGGTCGTTTTATTGCGGGGTCCACGTACGAATCAATACGGCGGTCTTAAAAATTGCTTGGTTCTGACGTCATTCTCCTTCAACGACGCCGAGCAATTATCTCGGCCCTTACACCTTTTAGGAGAGGGATCAAGTGTTTCCTGGTGAAAGCTTCCCTGCGCCCGAAGCAAAGCCATTAATATTTCTCATCTACACGATAAGAGAAAACGGTGCTCTTCCAATATGCGGTCTACCGAATGGTTTCTAATCCAATAATATGTGATCTACCGAATTGTTTACATTCCAATAAGTGATCTACCAATTAACTACCCATTATTTTCCCATTAAACTAACCCTAAACCCTAACCGTAACCCTGTCTTCTTTTTTCCTAGTAGATCACATGCCATGAATAGTAGATCAATAGTAGATCACAAACATTCGGTAGATCACATATTGGAAGAGCACCGAGAAATCTCCTATGCATATTAAGTAAGCAAAACTTGCAAATTGGTCGGAAAATTACAACGGAAAGTTTTTTGGTGGTCCTCCATGACAGTTTAACTACAGTCTATAAATGAACTTTTTGCGAAATGGGTTACGGTTTAGGGGTTTGGGGATTAAGGTTCTTTTTAATTACGTATTCCTTTAAAAAAAAATTATACATTTAATGTTGAAAAATATATTTTTAAAACCAAGTTTAATTGAAATTATGCATTACAATACTAACACAAACAACTGAGACTAATGTGTCTACCGTTGGGTTCAATAATTAATTTCAATGGTTAATTAAATGTATAATAATTTTTTTTTTATTTTTAAGCAATACGTAATTAAAAACAACCTTAATCCCCAAACCCCTAAACCGTAACCCAGTTCGCAAAAAGATCATTCATAGACTAGTATTATCTGCGTTATTTGGACTATTGTCCTCATCTTCATTGTTATTTGTACAACGTTATACAAATAACGTTGTACAAATAACAATGAAGATGAGGACAATAGTCCGAATAACGCAGATAATACAAATCTTCAAGCCTCATCTCAAACATTCAGAGAAATAGCATTCATAGACTAGTTAAACTGTCATGGGGGACCACCAAAAAACTTTCCTTTTTCATTTCCGACCAAATTGCATGTTTAGCCATTAAGTATTGCTAGTTTAATAAATTAACGTATATAACCTCGCTAACGATTTCAGCAAAACTGTTTTTTGTTTTTGTTTTTTTTGTTTTTTGTTTTGTTTTTTGCATTCGTAAACAACAATTCTCACGAATACAAACCACTGAACGAACTCACACTCATGAATAAAACTGCTTTCATGTACAGACATAAAGACGCCGCAAAAGATAGTTGTACAAAACGACGCATGCGCAGTCCTTAGCATAGGTCCATCAAAATCTTGTAAATGTGTAAATACTTTGATGAATATGATTATTTTTGTCCATTTAGTGTACGTACATTATATTCGCTTGAACAGGTATTAACAAATACTTATTTTGCTTATGTAACGTCAGCCGCACCTGGAAGTAAAATTATCGAAATTTTCCACTATTTGTATGTAGTGGTGGTGGTGGTGGTGGTAGGGGAGCAAGAGAAAGAGAGAGAGAGAGAGAGAGAGGTAGACAGAGACAGACAGAGAGACAGACAGAAAAGGGACAGGAGTGAAAGAGACGCCATCTGCTGGGAGTGTCGACAGTCAGTTTTTCAACAAAAGGAAATTACGGGAGCGACCTTGACAGTCTCAACCTTCGCCGATTCAAAGCGTTCGCTTAAAAAAATAAAAAAATAAAAAAATAAAAATTTGCATAATTCTTTTCAAAGAAAATTATAAAGAATATTTTTAGGTAAATGTTTTGTTGAAGATTGAAAAGTAAAATATAACATTAGGGTAGCTTGGTTGGTTGGTTGGTTGGTTGGATTTTACGGCATGTTAACCCTTGTTGGGTTATTTTTTTGACGAACACGTTTTGTTTTATTCAACCTTGATCGGTATTAATTTTTTTTAAATTCCAATTTTTTTAACACATTTTTTAAACTCATTTTTTTTTTATATCCAACCCATAGATGGGACTCTAACCGGTACTACCACTTCGGGTCAGAGTGGACCTGGGATTAATGGTGATAAACAGGTACTCCACACTCCCCAAAACTGCAAAATTGAAACTTCACCATTAGATGCAGTTTAACATCATATCCAGGACGCTAAGACCCTCAGCCACCCGCCTTCTAGCACATATATGATAAAAAGGGTTGGTTGGGGGTTTGCCATTAGGGCAATAGGGTCTGGACAATCATTTAGGTGCTTGGGTCTGACGTGACCGGACAAATGATCGGAAGGGGCCTCTCCGACCGCGCACCTATCCTAAGTAAGGGCCAAAGTGCGGAGTTGCATGCCATGGACTTCTCAGCCACCAGGATTCCGTCCTTAAGCATCACTGGCCACCACCCTCGGTCAACAGGTAGTTACATGGGTTGGATTTTACTCATCTGCAGAGGTACTGTTGGCATATTCCAAAACCGCAGACGACAGGGGGTGTTAGGTTAGGATTACGAAACTGGATACAGACCGCAGCTGCTGCTGCTATTTCTAATATAACTGCTATTACATCAATTATTATTAATAACATTATTACTACTGCTGCAACTACTATTACTAATACTTATTTCTTTCAGACAGAATTATCTGGTTGGTATCTTTGTGCCAAATATCAGAGATGAAATTAATTTCTATGTATATCTTGTGAACTAAAAAAACCGTGGTTGATATGGTATCTTATTTATATATATGAATCCTTGTGAAACTTTGCAATTATTATCTCGGTTTCACTTTTAGAAAAAGCAATGAAAATAGTTTGCGTCTTTTTTTTAACGAAAGAATAAAAGAAATAATTTTAAGAAAAAATGAAATCTATACATAAAACGTAATATTTACACACACACACACACACACACACACACACACTCTCATACACACACATATATGTGCGTGTGTGTGTGTGTGTGTGTGTGTGTGTGTATACATATGTATAAATATATATATGGAGAAGGAAAACTGTTAAACCCCACTTAAGAAATTGGTCTTATGTCACAACATACTCGTGCAGAAGGGTTGATATATATATATATATATATATATATATATATATATATATATATATATATATATATAATAATTTTTTTCTCCCAGATACTGGATTTCACTTTTCCCTGCACAGTCTTTATACCTTGACGAAGGGTGAAGGTTCACCCGAAATATCGGAATTAAGCGAACCAGGGACAGAACAACAACTGGACATTAAAATTCTGTTTTTTTTTGGGTTTTTTTTTGGTTTTGTTTTTTTGTTCTGTTTTTTTGTTTTTTGTTTTGTTTTTTTCCATGCTTCATAATACAAAAAAAACAACGTTCAAAGTAAATGTTGAGACAATATATTATATATATATATATATATATATATATATATATATATATATAAATGAAAATTCTCTATATTGCTCTCTCCGTTCACTTACCGGCACTAGGTACATCGAGCTCTCACCACGGTTTATCTTTATCACTACGGTTAAAATACACATGTAATGATCCTCATTACTACAAATATATATTATATATATATATATATATATTATATATATATATATATGTGTGTGTGTGTGTGTATATATATATATATATATATATATATATATCAATCCTTCCGCGGGATATGTATTAGGTTGTATATAATATACATATATACCTGCGTGGTAAAATAAGGAGCTGATAATAGGCGTGGCGCTCCACCTCAGACGCAAAAACAATCTGATTGGTCTAACGCTAGTGAAAATTATATATATATATATATATATATATATGTATATATATATATATAATATTAAATGTATGTATGTATGTATACATTGTTATGTATATGTATACATTGTATATATGTATAAATTGTTATATATATGTATGAGTTCATACAAAAACTGGTCATGATTAAACTCACATTAAAATCTGATAGTGGCTCACCCGAAGGAAATTATAAAATACGGTTAATTTTGGTTTGGAACAGGGTTTTTCAAAGTTGTCTACATACAATAACCCACTGGGGTCTATAAAACAACTCAGGGGGTCTGTAAGTATTTGGGGGTCTATAAGGGGTTTATGGAAACAACTAAGCCTTCTTAGTAATTAGAGGAAATTAATTCCACAAGAGTCCTGCTCATGTTGATGTATTTTGAAAAGTTTATGCCAAGGTTCCTCAAAGTGGTATACATAAACACCCTGGGGTCTATACAACAACTCAGGGGGTTTGTAAGTATTCGGGGGTCTACAAGAGTTCTATGGAAACTATTAAGCTTTCTTAGTAATTAAAAGAAATTAATTCCACACGAATCCTGGAGAACATTCTCATGTTGATATATTTTCAAAAGTTTAAGAATGAACTTATCAAAAGTCATCAGCTTCACCCATCATATTAAGAAATGTGCTTCCTTGGTAAGTTATTAAGTTAGTATTAAATATTTGTAGCTCTTTTTTACATGTTATGTTTACTTTACTGTTTATTTCATGTTTATTTTACAATTAGCAGTTTTACATAAACGTTTGTGCAAAATTCATTAATTACATAATTGGTTGCAACAAAACAACTACAAGGTGGACTGAGGTATATAACGAGGGGGTCCACGATCAATAAATTTTTTGTTGGGGTCTACCGACTTAAAAATTTGCGAACCCCTGATTTAGAATAAAAATAAACATAAAAAAAGAAGAAATGTTAAAGATTGTCTAATTTAGGGATCACCAAACTTTTTTGACGGGGGGCAGGATAATGGAAAAAAATAGATAAATAACGAGTTCGGGCCACATTATTATTGTGTTCAATACTTGCTCGCCAGAACGAAAGCTCCGAAAAAAAGATGTAAACCAAATTTATCTTTCCACATTATATTCAACATATTAACCAACATATTCATTTTCAAAACATTATCAAAGAACGCAACATCATATGGGTGCTAGAAGGCGGTGGCTGCGGGTCTACATGTCCTGGGAATGACGTTAAACTCTATCTGATGGTGAGGTTCCAGTTTTGGAGGTTTGGGGAATGTGGAGCACCCCTTCATCACTATTGCTCCCTGGTCCACTCTGACCCGGAGTGGTAGTACCTGTTAGGGTCCCATCTATGGGTTAAATAGAAAAATGTATTCATAAAAAAATTGTATTATCCATTAAGAATTGATTTATTTCAAAACTTTATCGGCATTAAATGACCCACTGAGGTTGATATGCCGTAAAACAAAACAAACCAAACCAAAGAACGCAACAGTACCAGAATGGTTTAGTGAGATTTGTGAAACTGAAGTTTGCCTTTCAAGATATCGAAATACTCACACGCACGAAATTTTGTAACCTACCTACAATAGTCAAGTCCATAAAGATTTAGTAAGTTTAACATGATTTTAAAATTTAAATGGTATCAGAACATCTCACGTTCCGTACGTTTTAGAAAAAACACATTCAAGTACCGTCGGTGGACCTGATAAAATGCATTCGCGGGCCGGATCCCTATCCATTACCGACCATAATAGGTAGGTTTCCCAAGGCGAAAAAGATGACTTTTAGTTTCCAAAAAAAGGGTGGGAAAAAATGCGGCCAAATGAATTCCTATAGACTCCTGAATATCATATTTTTTTATGCATAATTTAATTCGGGGTAAAATGTGCTAAACTACATGTTTGTATGTTTAGTGGTTTGGGTGATACTAGGGAAAGTCCTCATGTTTTATTTGAATGATTGTTAGGTACCTCCAAAATAGATCATGATCAGTTTACGCCATATTGAAGGAAGAAACGTAAATATATTTGAACGTTTTTTTCAATCTCGCAAAAAAGAAATAACGAACCTAAAGAGTTGTTACAAAGAAAATCTGTTAATTCAAAGATCAAAATTATCCGGTTGGAGAAAAATTACTCATCGTGAAAAATAAATAAAACAGTGGGTTTATCTAACAACACGGTCAGTTTCTTTATCGATATATTTTTTAGCAGAAGTCTGTATTCATGGTTCTTTTACTAAAAAGCTTTGGTATTGAGACTTAAGATCTTGATATAATTATTCAGATTATTTATAGAAAAAAAAGTAAAAATCGTTTTTTGCCGGTTCATTTTTTCATAAAATAAAATAGGGGGGAGTAGACTTCGTAAGAAAATATTTCCTCTAATATATTTTAGAAAAAGACTATTTCAGACACCTTTTATTCTAAAGGTAAGTAATTATGGAAATTTTCGTGAAAATAGGACCATTAATTTATTTTTCATAGAATTAAAAAAAAAACCTTTAGTTATAACTTGTTTTTGGCTACGTTAAATTTCACTTGATTTAACGGTGCAAAAATGTAAACATTGTTTTTCGTTTATAATTTTCATTATTTTTGTAAGCCGAATTTTTTTTTTTTAAATCATTAGGAGTTTGTTTAATACTTCTTCTTTCGAATGAATAAACAAATTTCAAGATAATATTAACCTTTATGCAAATTTTATTATGTTACATATAGTGGGGAGTAAATTTCACGGGGGAAATTGGTGGTACCAACGGAAAACTTCAATATATGCAACATTTACGCTTGGGAAAAAAACGTATGATATTCAGGAGTCTATAGGCATTCATTTAGCCGCATTTTTCCCCACCCAAAAATTGGTCATGGAATCAAAAATCTAGAGCCATATTGACCTTTGGGCCCGTAGCCTATAAATTAGAATCTAATTTATGGTCGGTATAGAGTGCGTTACGTTGTTGATGCAGGGAGTGACAGAAAGGAGTGACTTTTTTTATTGAATTGTTAAGGAAGGGTTAAGGACACTTGAGAAATTGCGTAAAAAGAGTGTTGAATTGTGGGATGAGAATATCGGATAGCATGTACTCTCTCTCTCTCGACGGGGCGGCCTAAAGTCGGTATCAGCCATACAGCGAGAGAGTCTATCCCCTTTCCAATAGCGCTAGACCAAGGAGATTGTTATAGCATCTGAGGTGGTGCGCCACACCTACCATCAGCTCCTTACTTTACCGCACAGATCCCTGTGCTACTCATACGCTGAGTTGGCGAGGACCGGTATCGAACTAGGAACCTTGTGGTTTCTAGCCGAACGCTCTACCGACTGAGCTAACCCGGCCCCTATGTACTAGGTATACCAATTTGTCGAAAAATCCGTGTTTTTTTTTCAATACATTTGACCCCCCCCGTTTGAAAAAAAAGTGGACCCTCACTTCATCACCATTGCTCCTACTCTGACCCGGAGTGGTAGTACCTATTAGGGTCCCATCTATAGGTCAAATAGAAAATTTGTTAACAAAAAAAAAAATGAGTTTAAAAAAATGTTCTCCCAAACTATCGCTATGAATATTTCAAAAACTTTGCCGCATTGAATGACCCACGTGGTTGATATGCCGTAAACCAAAACAAACTCACAAACAAACTGAATAGTGAGTTCGATCCTCGATGGATACCCCATGACGGACGGGTTGGGTAAATACCTGCGTTTCATGAAACAAGGTAATTCCCTTTGTGGTTTGCACGAAAACCTTTCAGCACCTAATGGGCTGAAATGTACATACAGAGATTGATTTTTCTCGATTTGTTTAGCCTTACATTTGAATAGGTATGCCCGCCTAATTCATTGATTATTAATTAATTAATTTTCAAAATTAGGTACGACTTCAATTAAGCACGTATTCTCCCAAAAATTGTCGGCTAAAAAAAACCATATCAAAACACATTTGTTTGTTTGTTTACTTCTCATACTGTCGTGTAGTAAAGTCACCATAAGTGGAATATAAACCTACTTCAAAACGAACGGGAAAATCTGGGAAAAAACAGCTAGTGTAATGGTTAGAGTCCCCACCTGTCAGCTTGAAAGTCAGGGTTCGAATCACACACAAAGCAGTCTTCCTGTCTATAGCTCTGCTGATGAGGCCTAATAGGCTGAAATGAACATACAGAGATTGATTTTTCTCGATTTGTTTAGCCTTACATTCTAGCACGGTGTCTCGAGTTCAAATCCATGATAAAGCTGTTTGCATTTCGCTTTTGTACTAATGCCATAGGGTTTTGGTTTGGTTTGGTTTACGGCATATCAACCTCAGTGGGTTATTTAATGTCTTCAAAGTTTTAAAAGAAATCCATTCTTAATGGATGCTCTTTTTTTTTATAAACTAATGTTTTTCTATTCAATCCATAGATGGGACCCTAACAGGTACTACCACTCCGGGTCAGAGTGGACCAGGGAGCAATGCTGATGAAGGGTTGCTCCACATTCCCCAAACCTCCAGTAGTGGAACCTCACCATCAGATAGAGTTTAACGTCATTCCCAGGACATGTAGACCCTCAGCCACCGCTTTCTAGCACCCATATGATAAAAGGGGCTGGGGCTTGCCATAAGGACAATAGGGTTGGGGCAATCATATAGGTGCTAGGGCTTGATGTGACTAGCCGATTGATCGGAGGGGGCCTCTCCGACCGCCCGTCTCGCCCAAGTAAGGGCCTAAGTGGAGTGTTGCATGTCATGGAGTGCTCAGCCACCTGGGTTCAATCCTTAAGCATCACGGGTCGCCACCTACGGCCAACAGGTGGCCCCATTGGGAGAGTCTTACCCCTCTGCAGAGGTGCAGTCGGTGTATTCTAACGCCTCAGTCGACAGGGCGTAATGCCATTGGGAAAGGTTTGAATCTATCTCTCCCCCATACAGATGTGTATTTATTCAATCCTCCTCACGAGCAGCGTGTGACACAAGGTCAATATTTAAACAGAGTTTAAGAAGTTTGAATTCAATTTTTTTTCTCCTCTCGGTCGCCTAACCAAGGTTAAAGAGACCAGTCTGCCCTACTATTTACTGGAGGGAGAATAGTTGGATTCATACCTTTCCCAATGGTATTAGTTTTATGTGAATTGCAACTAGCTTCGACCAGGATTTGAAATTTGAACTCGTGTCGCTGTGTCCAGAGATATAGTTACAGAAAGTGAGAGAGAGAGAGAGAGAGAGAGAGAGAGAGAGAGAGAGAAGAGAGAGAGAGAGAGAGAGAGAGAGAGTGAGTGAGTGAGACAGACAGACAGACAGGTGAGTAGAAGGAAAGAACGCTTTTATTAATACTACTAAACCGAGTAATAAATAAATTTTTTTTTGTTTTTATATGTATAATATACATGAACATACGCTCCCCAGATCTCCAGAACTGGAGCCTCACCATCAGATGCAGTTTAGTATCATAACCGAGACATCAAGCTAGACACGTGGATATACCACGGTATGATAATTTAACTATTTCAACTTTTGATATGTATACTTAAGAGCTATTGCAAATAATTCAATGTATAGAAATGATTGTTTTATAAAAAAAAAAAGAAGAATTTATACAAACGAATATCTTAATTATTTAATTAGATAATTTTCTATTTCAAATTAAATTAGAAAATTATATATGGGTGGGGGGAGGCATCCAAATCTTTCTAACATTCAAAATGCTATAACTCTGAAGCCATTGCAAAAAATTCATTAAAGCATAGCACTAATATATCTGGAAAAGGTATGCTTAAAGGGTCGACTTAGCTCAGTCGGTACAGCGTCGGACTAGGAACCACAAGGTCCCTGGTTCGATACAGGCCTTCAGTGTATGAGTAGCACAGAGATCTGTGCGGCAAAGTAGGGAGCTGATTATAGGTGTGGTGCTCCACCTCAGACGCAAAAACAATCTCCTTGCTAGTGAAAAGGAGATATACTCCCTCGTTGATTGGCTGATACCGACTCTAGGTCACCCCGATGACTTTACTTACATTACAACTATTCTCCTCACAGCTATTGGTAAATAGAGCATACTGGGCTCTTTAGCCTTGGTTTGGCAACCAGTCTAGGAGAAGGATAACTTTAAATTCAAACCAAATTCAAATCTAATTTTCTAATTTAATATCCAAGTGTAGAACTTACTGCAAACTGTTTAGAAGAGATCCTAAAAGGTCAGTTCAAGACACGTAGATACAAAAAAAAACGAGGTTCTTTTAGTCAGTAGCCTAGCTAGGAGTGAGTGAGGGAGGAAATCCGCTCCGGGTTGATCTTTGGGTAACAGGGGCGGGGGGGGGGGGTAGGCAACAATGTCAAGGTGACCCAGGCGGTACACGATCGAGTTACGCATAAACATAATGATTTGTTACGTATCATTTAACTCGCACCTGAACTGTTATATTCGTAGCAACGGTTGGGGTGTGAGGAGCGGAACCCCCTGCCTAGCGTGTAGTGCACATTATACAGGGTGTCCATAAAGACCTACTGCAGGTTGGAAATGTATCAACAAAGATGGCGGTCATGTTGAAGTGCAATAATAATAAAAAATACATTGATATTAAAACTTTAAAAGTTGAACTTTTATATGTTTTTTTTAATGAAAAGATTTTATCATTTGTACAATGTGAGTTATTAAATGATCAATTTTAAAACTGTTTCAAGACACTCTGTATACTAATACGCTTTTATCTGCGTTCGTTCCTTCACAGCTTGGTATCATATCTTTTCATTTTGTCTGAGTTAATAAAGAATGATGAAAAAATTCAACGTTGACTCTGTATTTAATATCAAAACCTTCGTGCTATTCTTTGAGACATTTATATCACACGTTGTATAGAGTTGCAGAAAATGGACTCGACGACACGAGTTCAAATCCTGGACGAGGCTATTTGCATTCCACATAGTGCTAATACCATGAGGAAAGGTGTGCGTCCAACTATTCTCCCTCCAGATATGGGTAAATAGTAGGGCAGACTGTGCTCTTTAACCGTGGTTATGTAACCAGTCTAGGAGAAGGAAAACTTTGAATTCAAACCTTCTAAACTCCGCTTAAGAAATTGACCTTATGTCGCATCCTGCTCGTGCGGAGGGGTTTGGTAATATATATATATATATATATATAAAATAATAAAAAGTATTGTGTGATGTTTTCCTTCCGCATTGTGTGATGTTTTCATTCCGCATTGTGTGATGTTTTCATTCCACCTTTTCATACTGATACTGTCGGATTCATTTCCTTTCTTTTAACTTATATATATATATATATTACTCTACAGCTGAGCAGGACAGGACAATTTAAAAAAAAAAAAAAAAAAAATCTGTTTTCAAATGCCTTAAAAATAAAGAATTCATCATTCGCATCTGATGAGTCGGGAGAATTAGACATTTTTGTCTAAGCTCCCTGAAATAGTCTATAATGCAAGATCTATAAGTCTTTTGTTATTTATTTAAATATAAATTTGCTCTGTGACTCTAACAATAAGAGCACACATTGAGCTCTCAAACTGCGACAAGTTGTTTTTAAAAAAAACCTATGTCGTAAGGAAGATTTCTTCTCTGGACTTTTGGATTATATATATATATATATATATATATATATATATATATATATATATATATATATATTACACTTTCTCAATGGTATCAAAGATTCCACTCCATTTAAATCAAGATGATTATACTTTTATCCGGTATAGCTCAGTCAGTAGAACATCCGCCTTAGAACCACTAGGTTCCCGGTTCGATACCGGCCCTCGCCAACACAGCGCGTGAGTAGCAACAGCTTTGATCGGTGCAGTAAGGTGGGGGGGCTGATGGTAGGTGGGGCTCTCCACCTCAGACGCTAAAACAACCTCTCTTGTTTTGCGCTTGTGAAAAGGTGATATATTCCCTTGCTGTCCGGCTGATACCGACAATAGGCTACTCCTCCTACTTTTACGTATTGAACTATTTCGCAATAGCTCGGAAGTATACATATCAAACATTGCAATAGTTAAGTTAGAATACCGTGGTATATCCACTGTATGTCACTACTGATATTGTCTGGGTGTTAATTGTTATAATTCTCTGTAATATTCTCTCTGACTTTGCTATCCAAAATAAAAGCAATAGACCAGATATAAAAGAAAATCTTGCCTTCTAATTGATATGTGGGTAATACCATATCAAATCATCCGGGCCATGTCACCCACCCCTTTCAATTTTTCTGAAAGTCCAGGTGCGGACTATGTTAAAGTTAGACACTTTCCAAAATTTGAGCTTCCAATTCCAAAAATTGGAGGAGTTATGGCGATTTTTAACTCTCCAAATTTGACAGAGCGTTTTATTGCCGAGAGATACAATAAGATATTGGCAAAAAATGGCGACTTTTTGTAATCAATTTTTGTCTGTAAAATGAGTTCTAGAGCTTCCCTACTCCTAGAAATTGGTTTATGAAAGCATTTTAGTCAAAGGAATCCCAAAGATGCTATCAAAAAAGTCTGAAAGTTAACCAGTTTTAAGTTAGTAATGATTTCTGATTTGCAAAAATGTTAACTGATGTTGTAGCTTCGGTTCTGAGCAAGAACCAAATTATCTTTTTGGTACAAATAATGTTTAATATATGTGAAATAATAATAGCAGAAAATTGTCATAGACACAGTGCCACATTGTGATATTGATTTTGCTACTGTGGCGTTATTTTCGTATTTGCCTGGAGAGTTGTCTGCCCGTTTAGTTTCGCTGGTTCCCGCTATCGGGCCTCGGGTGTATTTAAGCGGCTGATTTCAACTTCTCTTTCTCTCTTTGCCTGCCGATCTACGAGACACATGGGTTAGACACTGTCTACCCCTTCTCGTTGGGGCTACGGCCCCTTACATGACTGTAAGTGATTCATACAGCATGGACTATTCCTAGTCTCATGTCTGTTGCTTTTTGTTTTCCTTTTACGTGTAACTTTGTATTACTATATACGTATGTTTATGTACACCTCTATGTATTATTACCCTGTTTTATTCTCTGTGCTGTATATAAATGTTTTGTCTATCAACCTTTGTCGGAGTTTTTACCTTCAAGTATTATCACTTTGAATCTTACACTACGAAAAAATAAAAATAAAAACTCGGTGAAGAGATTGTAGGCAATGAAAGTAAATTAAAATGAAATACAATTGTGATAATAACTTAATTCTTCTGTTGCTGTTTATCACAGTCTTTCGGGTTTTTTTCTAAGTAAGGTCACTGTTTTTATTTCCAGAAAATCAGTTTGTCATTTCCTGTTCATTTGTAACAGCATAATTTACCAGCATTAACATTATGTAGTTTTACTGACTCATTGTTGATAAGTAATGCCTATTAGCAAACACCACCCTGTCGGCGGGCTTAGAAATACGCTGGCTGTAAAAGTAGCTGACCGTAAAAATACGCTGATCCCCTCCCCAAAAAAGGGGGATTAACTACTTATGAAATATGTTGTAATGGAATATCCACCCCGCCCCCTTCTCTCCTCTCTCTCTCTCTCTCTCTCTCTCTCTCCTCTCCTCCCTCTCCTCTCTCTCTCTCTCAGCCGTGTGGTCTGACTATAAGCCAAGCAAGGAGGGAGTCATCCCCTTTTTACTAGCATAAACCAGGGAGATTGTTTTTCCGTTTGAGGTGGTGTGCTACAACCTCATCATTTCCCCACTTTTTTTTTCAAAATTGTAGCTGCTGTTATTTAGGTGAAAGAGGAGCTACATTAGTTACCTTTTGCTAACTTTTGTGTCTCAGTTTACAAACATTGATGAAGCTATAATTATCTTGGCTCTATTCAGCAGACACACCAATGGAGAACAGGTGGCCCCATTGGGAGAGTCTTACCCCTCTGCAGAGGTGCAGTCGGTGTATTCTAACGCCTCAGTCGACAGGGCGTAATGCCATTGGGAAAGGTTTGAATCTATCTCTCCCCCATACAGTATGTGTATTTATTCAATCCTCCTCACAAGCAGGTGTGACACAAAGGTCAATATTTAAACAGAGTTTAAGAAGTTTGAATTCAATTTTTTTCTCCTCTCGGTCGCCTAACACAAGGTTAAAGAGACCAAGTCCTGCCTAACTATTTACTGGAGGGAGAATAGTTGATTCAATACCTTTCCCCATGGTATTAGTTTTATGTGAATTTGCAACTAGCCTCGACAGGATTTGAAATTTGAACTCGTGTCGCTGTGTCCAGAGATATAGTTACAGAAAGTGAGAGAGAGAGAGATGAGAGAAAGAAGAGGAGGGAGAAGGAGGAATAGTGAGTAGACAGACAGAACAGACAGGTGAGTAGAAGGAAAGAACGCTTTTATTAATACTACTAAACCGAAGTAATAAATAATTTTTTTTTGTTTTTTATAGATCTAATATACATGAACATACGCTCCCAGATCTCCAGAACTGAGCTCACATCAGATGCAGTTTAGTATCATAACCGACATCAAGCTAGACACGTGATATACCACGGTATGATAATTTAACTATTTCAACTTTTGATATGTATACTTAAGAGCTATTGCAAAATAATTCAATGTAAAGAATGATTGTTATAAAAAAAAAGAAGAATTTATACAACGAATATCTTAATTATTTAATTAGATAATTTTCTATTTCAAATTAAATTAAGAAAATATATATGGGTGGGGGGAGGCATCCAAATCTTTCTAACATGCAAAAAATGCTATAACTCTGAAGCCATTGCAAAAATTCATTAAAGCATAGCCAATATATCTGGAAAAGGTATGCTTAAAGGGGTCGACTTAGCTCAGTCGTACAGCGTCGGACTAGAACCACAAGGTCCCTGGTTCGATACAGGCCTTCAGTGTATGAGTAGACAGAGATTTGTGCGGCAAAAGTAGGGAGCTGATTTAGTGTGGCTGCTCCACCTCAACGCAAAACAATCTCCTTGCTAGTGAAAAGGTAGAATATACTCCTTCGTTGATTGGCTGATAACCGACTCTAGGTCACCCCGATGACTTTACTTACATTACAACTATCTCCTCAGCTATTGGTAATATAGAGCATACTGGCTCTTTAGCCTTGGTTTGGCAACCAGTCTAGGAGAAGGATAACTTTAAATTCAAACCAAATTCAAATCATATTTTCCTAATTTAATATCCAAGTGTAGAACTTACTGCAAACTGTTTTAAGAAAGAGATCCTAAAAGGTTCAGTTCAAGACACGTAGATACAAAAAAAAAACGAGGTTCTTTTAGTCAGGTAGCCTACTAGGAGTGAGTGGGGAGGAATCCGGCTCCGGGTTGATCTTTTGGGTAACAGAGGTGGGGGGGGGGGGGGTAGGCAACAATGTTCAAAGGGTGCCCAGGCGGTACGATCGAGTTACGCCAACACTATAATTTTGTTACCGTAATCATTATCGCACTGAACTGTTATAGTCGAGCAACGGTCTGGTGTTGAGGAGCGGAACCACCCTGCCTAGCGTGTAGTGCACATTATACAGGGTGTCCATAAAGACCTACTGCCAGGTTGAAATGTATCAACAAAGATGGGGTCATGTTGAAGTGCAATAATAATAAAAAATACATTGATATTAAAACTTTTAAAAGTTTGAACTTTTATATGTTTTTTTTAATGAAAAGATTTATCATTTGTACAATGTTGAGTTATT
Source organism: Doryteuthis pealeii (assembly GCA_023376005.1). Classification (NCBI taxonomy): domain Eukaryota; kingdom Metazoa; phylum Mollusca; class Cephalopoda; order Myopsida; family Loliginidae; genus Doryteuthis; species Doryteuthis pealeii. The sequence goes on from CM042147.1 coordinate 4,930,259, forward strand.
AATGATCAATTTTTAAAATGGTTTCAAGACACTCTGTATACTAATACGCTTTTTCTGCGTTCGTTCCTTCACAGCTTGGTATCATATCTTTTCATTTTGTCTGAGTTAATAAAGAATGATGAATAAAAAATCAACGTGTTGACTCTGTATTTAAATATAAAACCTCGTGCTATTCTTTGAGACATTTATATCACAACGTTTGTATAGAGTGGAGAAAATGGACTCGACGAACACGAGTTCAACATCCTGACGAGGCTATTTTGCATTCCACATAGTGCTAATACCATGAGGAAAGGTGTGCGTCCAACTATTCTCCCTCCAGATATGGGTAAATAGTAGGGCAGACTGTGCTCTTTAACCGTGGTTATGTAACCAGTACTAGGAGGAAGGAAAACTTTGAATTCAAACCTTCTAAACTCCGCTAAAGAATTGACCTTATGTCGCAATCCTGCTCGTCGGAGGGTTTTGGTAATATATATATATATATATATATAAAATAATAAAAAGTATTGCTGTGAGTTTTCGCTTCCAGCATTGTGTGATGTTTTCATTTCCGCAATTGTGTGATGTTTTCATTCCACCATTTCATAACTGATACTGGTCGATTCATTTCTTTCTTTTAAACTTATATATATATATATATTACCTCAGCTGAGCGGACAGGACATTTAAAAAAAAAAAAAAAAAAATCTGTTTTCCACGGTTCATTTTTGCAATATAAAAAAATAGGGGGTGTAGACCTCGTAAGTAAATTTTTCCCCTAATATATTTAAGAAAAAGACTATTTCAGAACACCTTTTTTTCTAAAGGTAAGTAATTATGGAAATTTTCGTGAAAATCGGACCATTAATTTATTTTTTCATAGAATTAAAAAAAAAACCTTAGTTATAACTTGTTTTTGGCTACGTTAAATTTCAATTGATTTAACGGTGCAAAAAATGTAAACATTGTTTTTCGTTTATAATTTTCATTATTTTGTAAGCCGAATTTTTTTTTTTAAATCATTAGGAGTTTGTTTAATACTTCTTCTTTCGAATGAATAAACAAATTTCAAGATAATATTAACCTTTATGCAAATTTTATTATGTTACATATAGTGGGGAGTAAATTTCACGGGGGAAATTGGTGGTACCAACGGAAAACTTCAATATATGCAACATTTACGCTTGGGAAAAAAACGTATGATATTCAGGAGTCTATAGGCATTCATTTAGCCGCATTTTTCCCCACCCAAAAATTGGTCATGGAATCAAAAATCTAGAGCCATATTGACCTTTGGGCCCGTAGCCTATAAATTAGAATCTAATTTATGGTCGTTAATGTATACGAGTGCGTTACGTTGTTGATGCAGGGAGTGACAGAAAGGAGTGACTTTTTTTTTATTGAATTGTTAAGGAAGGGTTAAGGACACTTGAGAAATTGCGTAAAAAGAGTGTTGAACTGTGGGATGAGCATATCGGATAGCATGTACTCTCTCTCTCTTCGACGGGGCGGCCTAAAGTCGGTATCAGCCATACAGCGAGGGAGTCTATCCCCTTTTCAATAGCGCTAGACCAAGGAGATTGTTATAGCATCTGAGATGGTGCGCCACACCTACCATCAGCTCCTTACTTTACCGCACAGATCCCTGTGCTACTCATACGCTGAGTTGGCGAGGAACCAGTATCGAACTAGGAACCTTGTGGTTTCTAGCCGAACGCTCTACGACTGAGCTAACCCGGCCCCTATGTACTAGGTATATACCCAATTTGTCGAAAAATCCGTGTTTTTTTTTCAATACAATTTTGACCCCCCCCCCCCGTTTGAAAAAAAAAGTGGACCCTCACTTCATCACCATTGCTCCTACTCTGACCCGGAGTGGTAGTACCTATTAGGGTCCCATCTATAGGTCAAATAGAAAATTTGTTAACAAAAAAAAAAAATGAGTTTAAAAAATGTTCTCCCAAACTATCGCTATGAATATTTCAAAAACTTTGCCGGCATTGAATGACCCACCGTGGTTGATATGCCGTAAACCAAAACAAACTCACAAACAAACTGAATAGTGAGTTCGATCCTCGATGGATACCCCATGACGGACGGGTTGGGTAAATACCTGCGTTTCATGAAACAAGGTAATTCCCTTTTTGGTTTGCACGAGAACCTTTCAGCACCTGATAGGCTGAAATGTACATACAGAGATTGATTTTTCTCGATTTGTTTAGCCTTACATTTGAATAGGTATGCCCGCCTAATTCATTGATTATTAATTAATTAATTTTCAAAATTAGGTACGACTTCAATTAAGCACATATTCTCCTAAAAATTGTCGACTAAAAAAGCCTTATCAAACACATTTGTTTATTTGTTTACTTCTCATACTGCCGTGTAGTAAAGTCACCATAAGTGGAATATAATCTACTTCAAAACAAACGGAAAATCTGGGGAAAAAACCAGCTGGTGTAATGGTTAGAGTCCCTGCCTGTCCGCTTGACAGTCAGGGTTCGAATCACACACAAAGCAGTCTTCCTGTCTATAGCTCTGCTGATGAGGCCTAATAGGCTGAAATGTACATACAGAGATTGATTTTTCTCGATTTGTTTAGCCTTACATTCTAGCACGGTGTCCCGAGTTCAAATCCATGATAAAGCTGTTTGCATTTCGCTTTTGTACTAATGCCATTGGGTTTTGGTTTGGTTTGGTTTACGGCATATCAACCTCAGTGGGTTATTTAATGTCGTCAAAGTTTTAAAAGAAATCCATTCTTAATGGATGCTCTTCTTTTTTTTATAAACTAATGTTTTTCTATTTAATCCATAGATGGGACCCTAACAGGTACTACCACTCCGGGTCAGAGTGAACCAGGGAGCAATGCTGATGAAGGGATGCTCCACATTCCCCAAACCTCTAGTAGTGGAACCTCACCATCAGATAGAGTTTAACGTCATTCCCAGGACATGAAGACCCTCAGCCACCGCTTTCTAGCACCCATATGATTAAAGCGGCTGGGGCTTGCCATAAGGACAATAGGGTTGGGGCAATCATATAGGTGCTAGGGCTTGACGTGACTAGCCGATTGATCGGAGGGGGCCTCTCCGACCGCCCGTCTAGCCAAAGTAAGGGCCTAAGTGGAGTGTTGCATGTCATGGAGTGCTCAGCCACCTGGGTTCAATCCTTAAGCATCACGGGTCGCCGCCTACGGCCAACAGGTGGCCCCATTAGGGGAGTCTTACCCCTCTGCAGAGGTGCAGTCGGTGTATTCTAACGCCTCAGTCGACAGGGCGTAATGCCATTGGGAAAGGTTTGAATCTATCTCTCCCCCATAGTTATGTGTATTTATTCAATCCTCCTCACGAGCAGTGTGTGACACAAGGTCAATATTTAAACAGAGTTTAAGAAGTTTGAATTCAAAGTTTTTTCTCCTCTCGGTCGCCTAACCAAGGTTAAAGAGACCAGTCTGCCCTACTATTTACTGGAGGGAGAATAGTTGGATTCATACCTTTCCCAATGGTATTAGTTTTATGTGAATTGCAACTAGCCTCGACCAGGATTTAAAATTTGAACTCGCGTCGCTGTGTCCAGAGATATAGTTACAGAAAGTGAGAGAGAGAGAGAGACAGACAGACAGACAGACAGACAGGTAGGTGAGTAGAAGGAAAGAACGCTTTTATTAATACTACTAAACCGAGTAATAAATAGTTTTTTTTTGTTTTTATATGTATAATATACATGAACATACGCTCCCCAGATCTCCAGAACTGGAGCCTCACCATCAGATGCAGTTTAGTATCATAACCGAGACATCAAGCTAGACACGTGGATATACCACGGTATGATAATTTAACTATTTCAACTTTTGATATGTATACTTAAGAGCTATTGCAAATAATTCAATGTATAGAAATGATTGTTTTATAAAAAAAGAAGAATTTCCTCAAACGAATATCTTAATTATTTAATTAGATAATTTTCTATTTCAAATTAAATTAGAAAATTATATATGGGTGGGGGGAGGCATCCAAATCTTTCTAACATTCAAAATGCTATAACTCTGAAGCCATTGCAAAAAATTCATTAAAGCATAGCACTAATATCTTTGGAAAAGGTATGCTTAAAGGGTCGACTTAGCTCAGTCGGTACAGCGTCGGGCTAGGAACCACAAGGTCCCTGGTTCGATACAGGCCTTCGGCGTATGAGTAGAACAGAGATATGTGCGGCAAAGTAAGGAGCTGATTGTAGGTGTGGCGCTCCACCTCAAACGCAAAAACAATTTCCTTGGTCTAGCGCTAGTGAAAAGGAGATATACTCCCTTGTTGATTGGCTGATACCGACTCTAGGTCACCCCGATGACTTTACTTACTTTACAACTATTCTCCTCGCAGCTATTGGTAAATAGAGTATACTGGGCTCTTTAGCCTTGGTTTGGCAACCAGTCTAGGAGAAGGATAACTTTAAATTCAAACCAAATTCAAATCTAATTTTCTAATTTAATATCCAAGTGTAGAACTTACTGCAAACTGTTTAGAAGAGATCCTAAAAGGTCAGTTCAAGACACGTAGATACAAAAAAAAAAAACGAGGTTCTTTTAGTCAGTAGCCCTAGCTAGGAGTGAGTGAGGGAGGGAATCCGGCCCGGGTTGATCTTTTGGGTAACAGAGGTGGGGGGGGGGGGGGTAGGCAACAATATCAAGGGTGGCCCAGGCGGTACACGCTCGAGCTATAATTTGTTACGTAATCATTTAAAATCGCACCTGAACTGTTATATTCGTAGCAACGGTTGGGGTGTGAGGAGCGGAACCCCTGCCTAGCGTGTAGTGCACATTTATACAGGGTGTCCATAAAGACCTACTGCAGGTTGGAAATGTATCAACAAAGATGGTGGTCATGTTGAAGTGCAATAATAATAAAAAAATACATTGATATTAAAACTTTAAAAGTTGAACTTTTATATGTTTTTTTTAATGAAAAGATTTTATCATTTGTACAATGTGAGTTATTAAATGATCAATTTTAAAATTGTTTCAAGACACTCTGTATACTAATACGCTTTTATCTGCGTTCGTTCCTTCACAGCTTGGTATCATATCTTCTCATTTTGTCTGAGTTAATAAAGAATGATGAATTAAAATTCAACGTTGACTCTGTATTTAATATTAAAATCTTCGTGCTATTCTTTGAGACATTTATATCACACGTTGTATAGAGTTGTAGGAAATGGACTCGACGACACGAGTTCAAATCCTGGACGAGGCTATTTGCATTCCACATAGTGCTAATACCATGAGGAAAGGTGTGCGTCCAACTATTCTCCCTCCAGATATGGGTAAATAGTAGGGCAGACTGTGCTCTTTAACCGTGGTTATGTAACCAGTCTAGGAGAAGGAAAACTTTGAATTCAAACCTTCTAAACCCCGCTTAAGAAAATGACCTTATGTCGCATCCTGCTCGTACGGAGGGGTTTGGTAATATATATATATATATATATCTTATTATAATGGAGATTGTGGGTTTGTATGTCTGTAACCGAAACTATATTACTATTCAAGTCACAATTCCCTTTGTTATTTACATCACATTCTCCATGATTTATTTTTTATTTAAACCTCAATTATTAATAAAATTGTTTTACATCATTAAGACTGTTCACCATATCTACATACAAATACCATGCAGTTGTATTTTATATTCAAAAAATAGTGGTTTACAGTGTGAATGGAAGGCTAATTTGCATATTGATCTTAAAATTTTGATTTTAATAAATATATGCTTAGTATTATTGATTTCTAATTGTTTGGTTTTATATTAATGAATATGAGCAAAAATCTCGGGGGATAAATCTTAAAAGAAATCCATTAACAAGAAGAAATAACTGTAATATTATTTCTTTACTTCCTATTTTAACTAAATAGTTAAATTAGGAAAATTTACCACTGAAAGACGGGAGTAAGGGAAAATGATAGAAGAGTTAGTTTCAAAGTTGTTCTATTTTTCAATCGTACCCCTCTGTTCCAAAATATTTTTATCTGAATTCTTATTCAGTTTATACTTGCACCGGAGGGTGCATATATTTGCTAGTATATATATATATATATATATATATATATATATATATATATATATTACACTTTCTCAATGGTATCAAAGATTCCGCTCCATTTAATTCAAGATGATTATACTTTTAGCTCAGTCAGTAGAGCATCCGCCCTGGAATCACTAGGTTCCCGGTTCGATACCGGCCCTCGCCAACACAGTGCATGAGTAGCAACAGCTTTGATCGGTGCAGTAAGATGGGGGGGCTGATGGTAGGTGGGGCTCTCCACCTCAGACGCTAAAACAACCTCTCTTGTTTTGCGCTTGTGAAAAGGTGATATATTCCCTTGCTGTCCGGCTGATACCGACAATAGGCTACTCCTCCTACTTTTACGTATTGAACTATTTCGCAATAGCTCTGAAGTATACATATCAAACATTGCAATAGTTAAGTTAGAATACCGTGGTATATCCACGGGTACCACTAATGCTGTATGTCACTACTGATATTGTCTGGGTGTTAATTGTTATAATTCTCTGTAATATTCTCTCTGACTTTGCTATCCATAATAAAAGCAATAGACCAGATATAAAAGAAAATCTTGCCTTCTAATTGATATGTGGGTAATTCATATCAAATCATCTGGGCCATGTCACCCACCCCTTTCAATTTTTCTGAAAGTCCAGGTGCGGACTATGTTAAAGTTAGACACTTTCCAAATTTGAGCTTCCAATTCCAAAATTGGAGGAGTTATGGCGATTTTTAACTCTCCAAATTTGACAGAGCGTTTTATTGCCGAGAGATACAATAAGATATTGGCAAAAAATGGCGACTTTTTGTAATCAATTTTTGTCTGTAAAAATGATTTCTAGAGCTTCCCTACTCCTAGAAATTGGTTTATGAAAGCATTTTTAGTCAAAGGAATCCAAAGATGCTATCAAAAATGTCTGAAAGTTAACCAGTTTTAAGTTTATAATGATTTTCTGATTTGCAAAATGTTAACTGATGTTGTAGCTTCGGTTCTGAGCAAGAACCAAATTATCTTTTTGGTACAAATAATGTTTAATATATGTGAAATAATAATAGCAGAAAATTGTCATAGACACAGTGCCACATTGGGAAATTGATTTTGCTACTGTGGCGTTATTTTCGTATTTGCCTGGAGAGTTGTCTGCCCGTTTAGTTTCGCTGGTTCCCGCTATGGGGCCTCGGGTGTATTTAAGCGGCTGATTTCAACTTCTCTTTCTCTCTTTGCCTGCCGATCTACGAGACACATGGGTTAGACACTGTCTACCCCTTCTCGTTGGGGCTCGGCCCCCTTACATGACTGTAAGTGATTCATACAGCATGGACTATTCCTAGTCTCATGTCTGTTGCTTTTATGTTTATCCTTTTACGTGTAACTTTGTATTACTTATGTATGTATGTTCATGTACACCTCTATGTATTATGTACCCTGTTTATTCTGTGCTGTATATAAAATGTTTTGTCTATCAACCTTTGTCGGAGTTTTACCTTCAAGTATTATCACTTTGAATCTTACACTACGAACAAATAAAAATAAAAACTCGGTGAAGAGATTGTAGGCAATGAAAGTAAAATTAAAAATGAAATACAATTGTGATAATAACTTAATTCTTCTGTTGCTGTTTATCAACAGTCTTTCGTTTTTTTCTAAGTAAGGTCACTGTTTTTATTTTCCAAGAAAAATCAGTTGTCATTTCCTGTTCATTTGTAACAGCATAATTTACCAGCATTAACCATTATGTAGTTTACTGACTCATTGTTGATAAGTAATGCTTATTAGCAAACACCACCCTGTCGGCGGGGCTTAGAATACGCTGGCTGTAAAAGTACGCTGACCGTAAAAATACGCTGATCCCCTCCCAAAAAAAGGGGATTACTACTTATGAAATATGTTGTAATGGAATATCCACCCCGCCCCTCTCTCTCTCTCTCTCTCTCTCTCTCTCTCTCTCAGCCGTGTGGTCTGACTATAAGCCAAGCAAGGAGGGAGTCCATCCCCTTTTTACTAGCACTAAACCAGGGAGATTGTTTTTCCGTTTGAGGTGGTGTGCTACACCTACCATCATTTCCCCACTTTTTTTTTCAAATTGTAGCTGCTGTTTTTAGGTGAAAGGAGGAGCTACATTAGTTAACTTTTGCTAACTTTTGTGTCTTCAGTTTACAAACATTGATGAAAGCTATAATTATCTTGCTTACTCAAGCAGACAACACCAATGGAGACATTGTTCTGGTATTAAGAGCTTTTGGGTTTTCTTATAGTGAGCACGTATTTATACTGGGCTGGCTTCGAGGATTTGTAGCCTGCCTTACTATTCCTGTTCTTTCTTATTGTATCTCTCGGCAATAAAACGCTCTGTCTTAAATCTACAAACGTGTTGACTGGTTCTTCCACTCGACTACAACTTTGTCTGATTGTATCCCTTTTAAGGACACAACAGAAACTAAACTGCATCTGATGGTGAGGCCCCAGTTCTGGTTATCTAGGGAGCGCGTAGTACTTCTTTATTGACTCCCAGACTAGTTTAAATGAAATATAACGGGATGACGTATATATATATATTATATATATATATATATTATATATATTGTTCCTTATGTTCTCCATATATCTTCTCTCCGTTTCAAAATCCGTCGCCTGCGACGATGACGTCAATATAACTGTTTTCTCCATCGCGTTAGAACACTTTCTTCAAGCGATTTCAAAAAGTTCTTTTTTTCGAACATCTCGGAAATTCTCCGTATTTCAACCGATTTCATTTAAAACAATAAGGATGTACTCTGACGAAGGTCGCTATTTCTTTGTAATACTAAACATTTCTGTAGTTTTTTCTATTATTGTTATTTTATTTTATGGTGTATTTAAAATAATAATAGGTAGAATACATATATACATAGATAAACTTCTGACCGAAACACGTGTCAGTAAAATAATATAAAATGAAATCTATTTTATCCATTCAACATTTTCTTTCCTTTATTTTTCATTTCAACATTCCGTCGGATTCGCTTCCATTTTTAACTTATATATATATATATATAATGTGTGTGTGTGTGTGTGTGTGTGTGTGTGTGTGTGTTATACTAAAGCTGAGCGAATCAATGTTTATCTCCTAAAGGACTTTTTACTGTTTAGTTTAATGACACCAAAGTTATACTAAATTTTTCCTTAGTTTTAGGATTGTATTGTGCTTGAAAAAAAATTCCATTTTAATTGGTTCAAATTAGTCGTAATTTGGAATTAAGTCAAAAAGTGACCCGTCTCTTACCACATTCTGCCTGTCACTTTCCACTCTCTGTGTATATCTTGATTACCTCCTCGTTATATATGTTAGTTTATCTATGTGTGTAAAGAGAGTGATTTGGAGAATATGAAATATATTTGTATGTCAAGTTTCACAAGCAGATAGCTAGAAGCTTAAATTATTTCAAACTTCCCCTTTCTTAGAAATCTTACAAAATGATTTTAATGTTTGTTTGTGGCGAAAGTGCTCATATTTGAAACTACCACATAACTAAAATATGTTATAAAATGTTTTCACTTTAACAGCATATTGTGTTGTTTTCATATCCTTTTATCTATACTCATACCGTCGGATTCATTTCCTTTCTTTTAATTTTATTATATTATATAATATATATATAATAATATTATATATTGGTTTGTTGGTTGGTTTTGAAGGCTGTCACAATGCGAGTGTAAAGAAAAAAAGAAGGTAACTATGATGTTTTTTGTTAACCTGTCATTTTATTTCTTAATATTTCAGGACGAAAATTCCCATCATCAAAAGAATACTGGAACTGAAGTTGTCTTAGCGGCTGCTAGATTCGTTCTGGTTTTTGACATCTCAACCACTTCTCATCTGATGATTGGATTACCAAGAAACTTTAAGTTATGAGTGTGAAATCATAATATCACCATTATATATATATATATATATATATATATATATATATATATATATATATATAAAATGTTGTTCTGGTTCCAACGGGAGAAAATTCAATATTTTATTTAAAAAAAAGGAAGGTCTGCAAAATGTATTTTGTTCTCAGAAATTTTTTTTTTAATTCTTTTTGTTTTACATATGCAACACGTGTTTCAGATCTTCTGGTATCTTCTTCAGGCTTTGATTGATAATATGAAAATGAATTTTTACATGCATGTGTATAGATATACATACACATGAGTATTTCACCTCCTCTTCCTGTTTTTGTGGGAGTGGAATTGAATTTCATTTTTAACATTAGTCTTTTAAACAGGTGTTTTTTTTGTTTTTTGGGTGGTTTACTAATAAAGTCATTAGCTGAATTTTTATAGCTTTTTTTATAACTTTTTTTATTTTATTACATTTTGCGGACCTTCCTTTTTTTAATAATATATATATATATATATATAGAGAGAGAGAGAGGGAGAGAGATAGATAGATAGATAGATAGATATAGTAATGTTTTAAAGCACAACAAGCATATAATTATTATTTTAGCCCGTTCCATTTCTGGGAGAAAGAGAATCTGTTGTAGTCATTGAATAACATCAGATCGACAAACATTGTTAAAAAAAAACAAAACAACTTTCTAACTGGTTGTATTAATAGTGTTACTGTAATTATTCCCACCTTTGATCTTCCTCATTTGTAGTTGTCAACAATGTAATTACTTTTTACAAACTATCTTTGTGGCATGTTTGATTTATCTACTGTTGGCCAAAAGGTTACAAACATTTCAAGAATTGTCATCAATTTTCCAGTAAAAACAAGCGTCGTTGGCATCCTTACGTCAACTAAAGACGAGGGCGTAGTGTCCACTTTTTAAAAAATCTGCAACTGCGTGAGTGGCTGGACAGACCAATTTTTGAATGGCAATCTCTGGTGCAGTGACTGCAAACAAACGGTGATGCTTGCTGGAATTGTTGTTGTCTCTCCTTCCTTCTGGCTCTCGTTTCTGCGGCGGCTTTTTTCCTCTCTTTTTCACTCCTTTTCGTCCCTTGTTTTTTTTTCTGCAACTGTGTGAGTGGCTGGACAGACCAATTTTTGAATGGCAATCTCTGGTGCAGTGACTGCAAACAAACAGTGATGCTGACTGGAGTTGCTGGTGTCTCACCTTCCTTCTGACTCTCTTTTCTGCGGCGGCTTCTCTCCCCCTCTTTTTCACTCGTTTTCGTTCTTTGTTTGACGAGGACGTAATATTACCAGAAAAGACGTCTAGAAAAACAGCAATTTTTAGCGGTTATAGTCGAATGAGGCTTCGATTGTGAAAGTAAAAATAAAAAGACCTTATTCTTGGTGTTTGTTGTTGTTGTTGTTTGTTTGTTTGTCCACTCCCCACCCCACCCCCAACCATCTTTACTATTTTTCATCGTCATTTACTGTATTCTGTGGCTGTAGTATTTTGGAACACCCTACAGCGGCATTCAGTCCTTCTTCATTTGAAGCCCCTCTGTCCTTTCCTTTGGGTCTATTTTAATTTGATGGGGAATTAAAATATCGTATTAGATGTCCTGGATGCGACACAAGGTCATTTTATTAAGCGGAGTTTAACGGGTTTTAATTCAGAGTATACCTTCTCCTAAACTGGTAGTCTAACCAAGATTAAAGAGCTCAGTCTGCCCTGCTATTTATCCATAGCTGGAGGGAGTATAGTTGGATTCATACCTATCCCAGAGTATTAGCGCTATCAGAAATGCAAACAACCTTGTCCAGGTTTCAAGCGACAAGGAAGAACAATAAAATAAGGATCTTATCAATGAGATCAAATTTCTATATAATCGATAATCTGTATAGCAGTCCATGCCTTTCTGATGTGTATATTGACATCACTATCTGTAGATGAGATATTACTACCTACGTATGTGAACTGATCTACTTATTTATTTATTTTGAATTGATTCATTTTCATTTAGTTATTAATTTGAATTAAAAAAATATTTACTAAGTTTTATTTACTTGTGGCACAAGGCCGGGTGTAAATTTAAGTTGTGGCCTCCAGCACACCTTATATACCAGAAATAATCAAACGAGGAGTGACTTCACATTCCCCAGAGATATATAAATGATTATTTTGATTTTTTGTATTTTTCAATTCCAATTTAATTATCTAATTTCGTTTTTAATTTGAATTTGATTTTTCATTTTTGATTTAAATGTGAGCTGTTGCTTCCATCATTTTTTAAGGCTATACGCAACATCTTTGTACAGTTCTCATCTAGCGTTTTCTCTGAGCGTTTCGTTAGAGTCCAAGTGGTACAGCCATACAGTAGCACTATCACGACTACAGTTTGAAAGGATTCAGGCTTTATCTTATCAAAAACATCAGATTTCCATTTGATCAATATAAGCTGTCTATAGCAGTCCATGCTTTGTTATGTGTATATTGACATCGCTTTCTGTTGATGAGATATTCCTATATATATAGAATAAACATATCTACTAATTTCA
>CM042147.1:4947728-4957728 GCA_023376005.1 Doryteuthis pealeii
AAGTCCAGAGAAGAAATCTTCCTTACGACACAAGAGTTTTATTTAAAAAACCTGTCGCAGTTTGAGAGCTCAATGTGTGCTCTTAATGTTAGAGTCACAGAGCAAATATATAAGTAAAGAAATAACAAAAGACTTAGAGATTTAGCCTTATAGTCTATTTCAGGGAGCTTAGACAAAATGTCTAATTCTCCCGACTCATCAGATGCGAATGGTGAATTCTTTATTACTTTAAAGGCATTTGAAAACAGATTTTTATTAAGCTCCCTGAAATAGACTATAACGCTAAATCTCTAAGTCTCTTGTTATTTCTTTAATTATATATAATATATATATATATATATATATATATATATATATAATGATACGGGTATCAAAGACATGAAGTCAACGGCCTGGTAACTGACAGTTTCTCGCCTGCCCGATTTTCAAACCAAGTATATATTTGCGTTTTTTTTTCTTATATATTGTTGTGTAGTGCATCATGAGAACGATCAACCAGTTGATTCTAGTTTAGTCTGTGGTGCATGGTAGGAAGGTTGGTTTTCTTTATCATCAGGTCGTATTGGCAGCTCGGATATCCCTGACTTTTCCTCGCCACCCGACCTTATCAGCCATCACTCCTGGAAGGTCTTCTGCACAGCAACTAATATCCTCGCAGAGCTGATTGATGTAAATTTTTGCAGTACCGCCTACTCTAGTGTGTCCATGTGAAGGTGCCTACAGTAGAACGACACTTATGAGCTCGTCCTTGTTTCTCCAGTAGTATGCAGCATTGTTCTTCTTATCCGAATGGCTAGTGTGATATGAGGCAAGTGACTGTGCAGCTGCCCTTTTATGGAGTGTTGTTTGTTTCCAGGATTTTTTCAAGACGTTTTGTTAAAGTCTAAGTGATTTTGCCATGCAGTTGTACTGATAAAGCCACAGAACATATTGCCACCGTTTTCTGTAGATGAGATATTGCTACCTAGGTATGTAAACTGGTCCACTAATTTCAGGGGTTTGTCATTTAATGTGGTGATGGATCCATATTGTTTAAAACACTTGAACTCTGTCTTTTTTTCTGATTTCACGTAGAGGCCAATGCTCGTGTTACATAATTCGTGGGTAGCCTACGAATTATGTATATAAGTGTAGTAAAATTCAATTATCAGTATGATAAATAGAAAGTTATCATTAGCCGTTGTAGGGATCTGTAAAAGTGATTGACAAGGCAGTTCACTTTCTCTGACCAGGAAGCCGATTGCTGATTGGATGAAGGCGAGCGTGAGAAGGGGACTAATTTAGTTAGTTAGAGTGTGGCCGTTAGTAGAAAGGAGCAGACGCGAAAGTCATTTGCTCCTAAGATACCAACTTCTCACTGCGCGGTTTAAAACCCTTTTGGGCTTCGGGTTATTTTTGATAAAGAATAAGACGTCTTGCTTATTCATTACAAACAAGAAATGAGCACAGACCACGCAGCTCAGCGGGAGGAAGAATGTCCAGTAGAAGGGGATGGCAGTGACGAAACTGAACCCAGTAAGAACCCCTCTTTCCTCTCCTCTCTCCTCTCTCCCCATTATATACCCGATAAAGAAGTGGGAGTTATTTCTATAAGTAAAATGATGAAAGGGGAACCACTCTTAACTGATAAATTATTTATTTATTTTCCCATTAAACTAACCCTAAACCCTAACCCTAACCCTAACCCCGTCTTCTTTTTTTCTAGTAGATCTATAAATAAATGAATAATTTATCAATCAAGAGCGGTTCCCCTTTGATCATGTTAGATTTATAGGAAATAACCGAAGGGAAGCGCGTGGTGTAATGGTTAAAGTCATGGGGAATGGACTCGTCGCCCCGCGTTCAAATCCAGGATGTGGTAATTGCATTTCACTTAGCGCTAATACCCTTGGGAAAGGTATGAATCCTACTCTCCCTCCAGCTATGGATGAATAGTAGGGCAGACTGGGCTCTTTAATCTTGGTTAGACAACCGGTCTAGGAGAAGGAAAACTCTGAATTCAAACCTGTTGAACTCCGCTTAAGAAATTGACCTTGTGTCACATCCTGCTCGTGCGGAGGGATTGGTAAATATATATAGGAAAAAACCGAAGTGGGTATTTAACACTTGGGGAAGTGTATTTTTGATGAGCACACGATCATCTGCGTAATTTGCATACGTGATAATTTCCTATGGATATCTTATTTTTTTAGCGTGAGAGATTTTACTTCATTAGATGTAATGACGTTCGTAGTACGTATATCTATACAGATTATAAATAGAAATGGTGCTAATGTATCTCCTTGCTGTGACAATATCAAAGATATCAGTGTCAACATCGGGTGAGGGGACCATTGCTTACGTGGCGTCTATTAATGACATAACAAAAATAGACACCGAAGGATTACCATGACTATATATATATACCTCCTTACATAATAAACGCACACAGCAACTCAAAAGTTAAAAGAATATTCTCTCGCCACTTGAGAAAGATCTTTTCTCAATGAAAATCATGCTCGCACACACACACACACACACACACACACACACACACAACCTTGAGGTTTGTTTCGATGTCGTGTATCGCAAAAGATTTATACACACACGCGCAACCACTCAAACAAAACACCTAAAAAATGCACAATGCCTTTATTCGATACACACACTCACACATTCTCATAATCACACCGTAAAAGCGAAAATTTGACGAAAATTTCAAACCGTCCACTTTTTTCAGCGTCCTTTCTTCAACTTCAAATTTTGAACAGACTGATAAACAAGAACTATCACTTGCTTTTCTCGTTATTCTGTGATAAAAATTTTTTATCACCTTCCTTATAACAAATGCCCTGAAGATGATCTAATTAATAGATCGAAACACTGCAGCGTCGGCCATTAAACTTACCACTTAACTTATTTAAACCTGTGTTTTTTCAATTTTTCTTGATATACTTCATACCGTCGGATTCACTTCCTTTTCTTCACAACACACACACCACACATATATATATATATATATATATATATATATAATAATAATATATAGGTTTTACATATCTATTTATTGGGTGACAAAATGAATAGATATGTAAAACCTATATATTTATCTTATTATATTATATAACAGCTCTATTTTATATTGAGCACTCTACCAATTAATACTGCCTTTTACACCATTCCAGCAAAAGCTGAAACAGTGACCATCTCACACTATATATATATATTAATATATATATATATATATATATATATAATATATATATATATATATATTAGTAATATTAATAGAGAAAGAGAGCTACGGGTCTATCATGGTTGACAAAACCAAAGAGTCCAGGATTTTATTATTTCTAGTGGAACATGAGACAATTAAAACAGGCAATTAAAACAGATAGCATTAGCAATTATTTGTTACTAAACTCTTCACTTACAAAGTCAGCATAACAAAATATATGAATATACACCCGTCCAAAAATAAGTAGGTGCCTTATATATATATATATATATATATATATATATATATATATATATATATATATATATGTGTGTGTGTGTGTGTGTGTACAAATACGGAATGTTACAATGAATGAATGTTATTTTCTTTGTGATATTAATGCTATAACGTTTCGGTCTTCCAGACCTTCTTCGGGACATGAGAAAATAGTTCTTGTATTGGAGGATTCAATTCTCTTACTTTACTTAATTTCTCCACTCACTATCAGATAGATTTCCTTATTTTCCTATATATATATATATATATATATATATATATATATATATATATATATGTGTGTGTGTGTGTGTGTTTCGTTGAATTGAACAGACAATTCCTGTCTGACAAGTCTTTCATTGATCCGTTCTAATCTTCGGGCCATCCTTCTGGTGTCTGGGTGGAACTGGTATACCAGGCCACCGAATGTTTCAATTCAACGAAACCGGTATAAAAGAAAAAATGCTACCTAAATACACCTATATATATATATATATATATATATATATATATATATATTCTGTCTTCCACTTTTCAAAAGTCCATAAAGTTTTGTTGTAGGATCGCCATTGTTGGCTTATAAGATTGTTCAAGCAAATAAATTTGTGTTCTAAAATATGTCTGTTTTAAAAACTGAACAAAACGAATTCATTTCGTTGGACCAAGTAACCAATAAGCACCCCAAATCCCCAGCTTAATGAAAGGTTAATGTTTTAACTCGTCACCGGTAAGTTTCGCTTTCAAGTATTTGAAAATAAACGAACAGACGATTTTGCAATTATATTGTATCTGACAAAAACCAATTTTACAAATTTTGTGATACTATTTCTAAACGGCATCCTTTTATTTAAATAAACATAAAGATATTTTGTAAATGAAAACTGTATTTTTATTTAAATAAACATAATTGCATTTCTCTTCTGATTAAATAAAAACTATTTTGATATAAAAACGCCTTTCGTCTTTTTCAAATCAGCGTCAGTAAATATTCTTAAATTTCTAATTAAAAAGAATTTCTTTAAAAAAATATCTTGCTATTGAATTTTAATTTCATTACGTGTACCAACCATCTATTTATTTAGTTTATTATGAGTTCAACTTCTCCATAAACTTCTGATTAAAATCATTTGTTTACAAAAATAAGTTACCGGTGATGAGTTAAAATGTGAACCTTTCATTAATTTGATGATTTGGGGTGCCTATTGGTTAATTTAAGCATACAGACAAAAACACTTTGATAAAAGCACATTGACAAAAAAATATTGAAATACCAATTGATGACAACATATTGACTAATGGAATGATTAATTTGATTAGCATGTGATATCAGTCATAGATTATAATGTAATATGTTATTTATATCATTAATATGACAAATATGATTATATAACACGAACAAAAGCACTTTGACAAAATAAATTCGAAATATTCGACGCGCTGTCGGCGAGGCTTAAAATGCGCCGACAACATCCCATAAAGAAGGTATTCTGGATATGACCCTAAACTGCATCTGGTGTTCAGGCTCCAGTTCTGGACATCTGGAGAGTATGGAGTACCCACCCTCTCATTGCCATTACTCCCAGGTACCCTCTAAACTGAAGTGGGTATAATCTATAGTTCAAATAGATCTGTTTGAAATAATACGATGTTGGGACAGTCCCCAATTGTGTAATAGCCATGCGATCTCGTAGTAAGTGAATTCGAACTCCAGTTGTGCAGTTACATTCACTTTCGGACTAATACTCTTGGGAAAGGTGTGAACCTCATTATCCCCTCAGCTATAGATTAGATAGTAACGCTAATGTTCTTCAACCATTAAATAACCAATGAAGGTTGATATACCATTAAAAATTTATTTATATATATATATATATATATATATATATATATATATATATATATATTTTTGCTTGAAGGCAATTACAATGCGCATATCGCATAAAATTCGATAATTATAGAAGATAATAATGACAAGTGAATTTCGCAAAGAATTACTCGGTGTGTAGAACATCGTACAGACTGTTTCAACTTTATTAAGTCTCATCAGCGATGTATACTAACGATTTCCCTCCGACAGAAATCGAAACCGGGACTTCAGCAGGATAGTCAGAAACTATACTGCTTCGGCCACGATACAGCACGGAGAAATTCCTGCGAAATTAACCTGTCAATGATACTGAGACGTCTCTACCATATGAGGCAAGGGGGCGCTGATATGCGCATTGTAATTGCCTACAAGCAAAAATATAAATATTAATATATACTTTAATCAGAAATGCTTCTTCTAAAATAAACAAACATTCAAAAATCTTATTTCCTTCACTCAGCGCCCCCTTGCCTCATATGGTAGAGACAAGTGTTAAGCTGTGTTAATTATTATTCTATGTTACTGCTGTCCCTGACCAGGATTGAACCTGCAATCTAGAGATAGCTGTCACTTAAAACTGTCTTAACCTAATTCCTTTATCCATTAGGCTATGTGTCCAATTCATTCAATTCTTCTCTGGGGAGAAACATGGTCAGAGACGAAGAAGAAATTGCTTACTTATGATACAAACCCTCTGATATTGAATTTTTACCCACCCCCTTGGGCAAGCAATATCTTTCAAAAATTAATTTTTACACCGCCGGAGGCCTTTTTTTTTTTTTTTTTTTTGCTAGTGTATATAATTTTATTTTGTAATTGTATAGAGAATTAAGAAGGTCCTAAATAGAAACATTACCACTACCAACATATTTGGTCCATTGGATATTATATATATATATATATATATATATATATATATATATTATATTCTTTATATCAACAAAAGTCCTGAAGAAGATCTACTAAACGGATTGAAACACTGCAGCGTTGGCTGAATAAATATCACTCATTTTATTTAAACCTGTGTTTTTTCAAAAATTTTCACTATATTACATACCGTCGGATTCACTTCCATTTTTCTCTTCACACACACACACACACACACACACACATATATATATATATATATATATATGTGTGTGTGTGTGTGTGTGTGTGTGTGTATTTGGGCAGCATTCTTTCATTTATACATGTAGAATTAAACAAAAGGCACGTCTCCTGTTTAACAATTTTATTTTTGATCTTTTCCAATTTTCTGGCCAACTTTTTAATGTCTGGGTGGAATTGATGGATAAGTCCACCAAAGTTCAGTTCCCGAGTACTTTCGGCACTTCGAAGCGCCATCATCAAAAAAACAAAAAAAACAAAAAACTGGAATACATCACCCCTGATATATATATATATATATATATATATATATATATATATATATATATATATATATATATGAGGAAAAATGAGTAAAGAAAAGAAATGTAAATGGATAAAATGAATTTAATCGATATCACATTAATCGATATCACTTACACATGTGTTTCGGTCAGTTTATGTGTGTGAAAATATTTCGCACACATAGAAGAATCGACCTTCATCAGAGTGAACATTTATTTTGAATATTTATATATTATATATATATATATATATAATATATATATATATATATATATATATATATTACATATCACATCCTACACACAAAATTGATTTCAGCTGGGGAATACCATGCAATCGCTATCACGTCACAAAGAAATATGATACGCCTACACAGCGTGGGAGTAGAATAACATTACCGTGTCAGATAAAACAATGCGGGGCTATTTCGATAGAATTGGTCGTTTGTCTCGATAACCGCGTAAATATCATTGTTGAAAATCGATTGAAGGAATTTCCCACAACGCACAGGAATCTTTTGTTTATCGCGTGTGATGTACCAGAAAAGATGGCGAGATGTATGGAGACCCTATTTTGTCCAAGCGATAGGACTCCTCTCTCTGCCTCGAAGGAATAATGAGTCAGGCTGAAGGAGTTGCCAGACAGTACTTTACACACTGAGCTGTCTAACGGAGTCCAATCCGTATTCTATGTCAGGGTTCTCTTCCGTAGCTTTTTTCCCTTCAGGGGATACCGACAATGCAGTGGAGATACTTAGTTGGATTCATACCTTTCCCAGGAGTATTAGCGCTTTGTGAAATGTACTTTATACATTGAACTGCCTAACGGAGTCCAAGCCGTATTTTATGTCAGGGTTCTCTTCCTTAGCTTTTTTTCCCTTCAGGGGATACCGACAGTGCAGTGGAGATACTTAGTTGGATTCATACCTTTCCCAGGAGTATTAGCGCTTTGTGAAATGTACTTTACACATTGAACTGCCTAACAGAGTCCAAGCCGTATTTTCTGTGGGTTCGACATCACTCAAATAGTTCTTCATTTATTTTGTACCGTAATTCGAACAGGCACACCGAACGAAAGGTCATGGCTTTTCCGCGCCTTTGAGTCTTTTTTATCTCTCCGGGGAACAGAAACTTGGGCAAGATATATGGAGACCCTGTTTTGTCCAATTCACATTATGGTTTTTAGCCGGGTTTTCAGGGCGAATTTGATCCTCCAACCCTTCCTCCCCGGCAGTCAAAAAAAAAATGATCAAACAAATGGTCTTAAATTTAAGACAGACTGAATGACTAAAAAATGCCTGTAACTGAAGAGTTCTAGATTTGCAGACTTTGTAAAATTATTATGAATTTTTTTGTTTTTGTGTGTGTGTGTGGGGGGGGGGCTCATATTTTTAGTTCTATCTTCTCATTTGCATATATTCATTTTTATTCTATACTAGCGGTGATAGCCTGCGTTGGCGGGTATTAAACAAATTAACATCAATAATGTACAAATCCTACTTTAATTTCATTAAGAAAATATTTGAATTAAGACTTATACTGCTGATGGAATTTGATTGTACACTTTATACGAGTCAAGATATATGGAGAGTTACGAAATATCTAGAGTTACCCCCCTTGATGAGTAAGTGGACAGTTGTCACTCGAGACAGGTGCATTGTGGGAGCAAGGACTGGAAATGAGACTTCAGCCATTGACACATGTATTGGTACACGAGTTGAACGCTAAAGTTACTGTTTTAGGTTAGAAGCATTTCTCTATCCTGGTTTTAATTAAAAAAAAACTGTTAATAACCCTGGCTGATGAAAAAGCGGTTGGGTTTTGAACCCAGCTGGGAGAAAAGGGATACAGGAGCAGTAGGAACCTTTAAAAAAAATAATGTCCATAGCATTACCTGGAAAGAAATCAGGAAGTTCATTTATAGATTTTGAAGCAGTTATTGACATCGATAAGACAGTGGGGACATGTGAGACGACCTGTTCTGCACTCTGCTCTTTCGATGTACTTGTCTAGATCCCAACGTTGTGAATTATGTACTGGCCGGATTTAAAGCACGAGTCGGAAAACAGGCTCACAAGGATTAAGAACAAAACAACAACAACAAGAAGTGTAAACAAGACACATGGAAGAAGGGTGTGTTGATACTCGCTGGCTGCTACTGTCTACCCCTACCGGCGATCTTGACACTTCAACGGCGAACTTAACCCTTCGATCCCCGGGTTCTAACTAACTTAGGGCTCGAGTTTAGTTGTATTTATGTCAAATTCCCCTACCCAAACCATCTTCTCCGGACCACACAAATGGCCAGAACTTAAATAAATCGCAGACTTCGAGTCGCCATTAACCCTTAAAATTAAAGTACTTAAATATTTTTCCAGACAATCCGTCTTCAATATGTTGATCATTAATTTTTTCAAAAGAGAATTTCTCCTAAAAAATCCTTTTTGCTTTTAATACCTGGGTGCCTAAGATATTATCACCAAGTGGTCCCATTTCATGGTGGCATACAGGTCTCTTTAAACTTTACGACCTAATCTTTGGATTCGTAAAAAGGTCAGCCACCCACCCCTTTTACTTATGCCGGACCTTAACCTACTCTCTTTCTTATTTATTTATTTATTTATTCTGACCATGTTCGTCTTCAACCATAGTATCACAGACAACAGTGAATTTAGTCGGTAAAGGATTTTTAGTTCACCCCATGCGGACTGCTGAGATATAATATCTTTATTCATTTTCCAATTGTATTAAAGTCTGTAGAAGCTGATATTCTCAAAGACTAGAAGTTGAAGTTGAAATAAATTTATGTTAACATGGACGAAATTCAAGACTTTTATTTATCCATCTATCTATCTATCTATCTATCCATCCATCTATCTATCTCTCATGCTTCTGATTTTTAAAAATAAAATTTATTTTATTTTTGAAACAGTATGCGCATTTTTAAAAATTCAAGCATTCCATATATATATAAAATTTTTTTTGCTCGTTGATGATGACCCTTCTACTAAGGCGTATTCTGTCAGCAGATAATAATTACTAATTGTTTTTCAAAATGTTAAATTCATTCTGTCGGATTAATTTCCATTTATTTACACATATATATGTGTGTGTGTGTGTGTGTGTGTGTGTGTTTTAGTGTGTATGTGTGTGTTTTAGTGTGTGTGTGTGTGTGTGTGTAGTGATATATACAGATATATACAGATATGAATAAAGATATGTGTGTGTGTGTGTTTGTGTCTGTGTGTCTGTATGTAAAATAAAAATATA